>OY731398.1:41176474-42389349 GCA_963425845.1 Sphenostylis stenocarpa | reverse complement strand
GGAATGATCGCTAGATTGTGTGGCGGAAGGCACTTCGGGGGCAATGGGGAGGATGACATAGAAGGCTGGGTTGAAAAGAAGTGTAGAAGTTGCATTGATGGAGGGCTCCCACCTCCACCTTCTCCACCCGAAGAACCAAAATCAGCACCAGCACCAGCACCAGCAGGGGATGCAAGTAAATGAATCAAAAAGGCTCTTATCAGATGGATTCTATTCTAACACAAACATTGTAAGTCAGTATAGAAGTTGATAAATCCTTTGCTTTGGCTAGCCAAGTGATACAAATGTTGGAGAAAAGTTACATAGCTTTAACTGATGTATAGAGTAGCATTGTGTCAGTTGTAGAACCCAAAACTATTCATGTTAGATTCATCTAGTTATGCTATTGAACTTTCTGGTTTGGTTTTACTTTGTTGGTCATTCATATTGCTTCTTCTTTAAACACAATTGTCCCAGTGAAAGAGCATATTTCAGTTTCCTCAATCAAAATATGTTACAACAATAGCAGAGAAAAGAGGAAAAATAAAGTAGCATATATTTTCAGTTTTTAATCTACCAAATTCCGTTGTTCATTTCATTCAAGTCATCTTTTATTTGTTTGTAGCTTATCTTTGTTGAAAATAGTTGAAGTGATTGTTTAAAAAAAAAAGGAAATCTAGTCAATCAATAACTAAAACCTTCAATGTTCCACCATTACAAGAGATTTGTTTTTCAAATAAGACCCTTTTGTTTATGAGCAAGTAAGTGGAGCGAGTTATCATGAAAAGGTTTAATTTGTGACTACTTTGGCCCCTTAGACTTCACTTTTGGCATAGAATCTGAAATGCGTGTTTAAAGATGCTACCAGTATCATGGCAAGCAATTGGTATTCAACAGTACAAAGCAAAAAAAGCTCTCCATGCCGTTGCTCTATGCCATTAAAAAGCCAAACAAAGTTTCCAAGCTTTCTTTCATTTCCCTTTTGGAATCTTACCGTTGCAACAACTAATCAAATGGATGTGAACTAGACTCTTCTGTATAAGTAAAAAATTATTATTGTATTTTACAACATCTCATGCATTCTTCTGCATCATCTCAACTACACTCTTTAACTTATTATACAAACTACAATGAAACTTTACCTCATTAGATAACAAGTTACAAACATAAATCACAAAAACTTATTCAACATGGTTAAAAGTTAAAGGTTCCAAAATATTATTCTTTAGAGGATCTCTTTTGCCTATTTTGTGTGTGTGAGAACATGGAAAACTGTATCATCTTCTAGAAGCTTTATGAAGTAACTTGCACTCTTCCTGCAATGCAGAGCTTGATTGGAACAACTTATTCCACCCTTCACACCTTACATAACCACAAAAAATGTGATAATGGTGAAAATAGTAACATAATTAAGTACCAATCAAGCAATCTCAAGCATTTGGGCCAAAATGTTTCTTTATTTAATATTTTAATGTTCTAATAGAATCAGATGGACTTGTATAACTGAGCTATAAAATATACATTTTAAGGTACATGAAGTTAAGATCTATTTTCAATGTAAGAAAATATTTTTAAAACAATAAACATAATATCAATAATAAAAAATGTAAATTATATTTTTTTAATTTGTTTTTTAAGTTTCTTTACTTAATAATATATTATGAGTACATAATGATTTTTAAATAAATAAAGAGGAAAAAAAAGCAAGTCATGCACTTTAATCCTTAAACCGAAAGAAAGAAAAAGTAATGTGGTTTAAACTTTATAACGTTTGTATTTCATTTTTTTTAACTCAAACAAAAATTAGAACACTCAATTCAAGGAATTGATTAGTTATTTTATCAAATATTTAAATTTTATATATCCTTTTCAATTTTGAATCATGTATAATTTGTACTTAAAACTAATCCTGATTTTTATACGCAAATTTGGTAGTAGGTTTTAGGAAAAAAAAGTATACGTTATTCTATGTTACAGAGTAAACATGCAACACTTGTATTAGTATATATATATATATATATATATATATATATATATATATATATATATATATATATATATATATATATATATATATATATATATATATATATATAATTTGCCTCAATATTGTTAAACTGGACTGATTAAAGCCCAGTTGGACTAATGGGCAATGATGTCAATATAAATAAAGTTAAGTCCTATTCTTTCTGTACTTCATATTTTCTATCTACACCTTATATTTATTTGAGAAACTCGTATTACTTTTGTTGATTTTATTGAAAGAGAAATTTTGGAGTATTCTAGATTGAAAAATCTGAAAACATTTCAGATGAAAGGATTCCGTATGAAATTCAGAATATAATTTTACTATTTCGAAAAGATTAATCAAAAAAGTTTTTAGAAAACTAAATTAAAAATGATTTTTATGTGCAAGAAGAATGTGTCTAAAGTTAAATCATTAAATTTTTTAAATTAAAAAAATAACCCAAACTAGTATGTTTCTCGTTCTTATTTGATATGCTTAGGCCAATCTAACGTGACCATTCTATAGCAATTTTGTTAACCTTGTAAAGAAAAATCTAAATTGAATTATCTTATTTATCCTTTAATATAAAAAAAATTATTTCCTTCCTAAATTATTCTCAAATTAATGGTTCTATCAATTTCAATCAAAGCAATGTATTTATTATAGAAAAATAAGGTTATTTTAGTTAACATTAAATGATATGCTATATTGCTTCCAAATTCATAGGATGAAATGTTCCATTTTCTAATTTGGCAGCTACTTATCTGTGTCGTAGTTTTTTTTTTTTTTTTAGAATTTTCTATTATGATTTTCTGAACTGTATATTTTACCATTTTTAGGTGCATAATTATTAAGAAGAACTTGTGCTATTGAATTTGATTTTCTTCTTGCAATGTACTACATCTTCTAATAAATCTTAAATTACTTTTAACATTTATATATAGAGGCTTCCCACCCATTATTTGATATGCATGCACATCAGAGAATTTTGCACAGACTTGATAAACCAAAAGAGAATATTTCACTAGTGAGAAAACAAACATCTAATTAATCTTGCGGAGGTTATTCAGTGTCTGTGAAAATAACGTTTGATTATATTATTAGTGTTTGATTACAACTTTTGACCCGTAACAGACATTAAAAAATGATCCAAAAGCATGGGCATATCAGAGATCAGACACATACACACGCTAGCACATAATTTTGGAAGCTATGATCAAATTAATAACAGAATTTTATTGCATAAACATGTGATGTGTCAAATAATAGCAATATCTGCACTTATCACAATCATTGCACAAAGAATCACATTATTATAGCTACAAATCAATTAATCGATGACCTATCTGTCGTTACACAACAACATGATATACATGACTTATTATTTTTGTAGGTGTTGTATGATTCATGTTAACCATGAGAAGTATTTCCATATGGAGGTAATAATATTAGTAGATGCATTTCTCTTTTCTGAATTGCAACGAGGCTTAACGTATCCAAAGTAAGACAATTCAACATTTTTACACCAAGCCTCAGCATCATCTCCTCCTTCACATTCAAGGTCTATGTTCTGCAATGTTATCTCCTGGCATGGAAATTTCTCACTGCAATCAAACTTCACAGCTATATCAGAAGCACTTGTGCCAGTTATGTTCTGGTACCACACATTCTTGATCTGTATAGCAGATTTCTGCAAGTGCTAGATCAAATATATATATGTAATCAGCATTGAATAGTGATATATGATAGTTGGTTCCAATAATAGCAAAAGTTGTTTATCTTTACCCCTTTTTTGCATGGCTTTTTTTTCTTGTCACAGTAATTCTGGTTTATTATTATCGGGTTGGTCACATTCTCCATCTCAATGTTCTGAAATTGGATGTCACTAGCACTACCTGACCCTCCCTACATGTAGGGTAGACCCAGAAGATTGTGAATTTCTCACAAGTCATGTAGCAAGATTAATTAAACTGTACAGTTCAAAATTATTGTTCAAATACCTGCCATGTCTTGATTCTAACTCCATTTTTAGTTCCAAATATCTTGGCTCCATTCACTAGTATTCCTGAAACAATTTCCTTGGATTCTCCAGCCCCTAAGCTTCCAATACTGAAACACCATTGCAATAAAATTCGCATACACTAATTAATACAAAATAACATATGGAAAGTTTTTGACAGTAGTACTGTAAGAGATACTTGTTAGTGATGGGATGCTAATTACCTGATACCATGGCCAGGTCCACAGGTGATGTTTGTTGCTTCTACATTTTTAGATCCATGTACGATAGATATACAATCATCACCTGAAACAAAGATAATGACACTTATATATAGATACTCAAAAACATGAATTTTTAAGAGAACATCTATTTGGTTTTAAGAATATTAAGTAAATGGACCCCTTATTTATGCTTGTAAATCTTTATATCAAAAGAAGACAGATAAAATACTTTAAACTCAACACTAATGTGAAATGATTAACTGTTCTTATACATTTATTTATGAAATTTTATGTTTTACCACTTTGTGGTTTTAGAGTAATAAATATTTGCCAAAATACTTTTCATATGAAAATAAAAATGAAAACATTTTCTCGAATCAAATAGTTGTATTTGGATGTTTTGAGATACCAGTTCCTATAACAGAGTCTGAGATTTGGATGTTTTGCGTATTGGTGACATGAATCCCATCGGTGTTGGGGCTATCCTCTGGTGCAGTCACGTTAAGGCCAGAAACCTTAACATTCTCGGAGTCTTGGAATGAAACATGGATTTGTTGAGCATTTTCTATGCTCAAGTTCTCAACTATCAAGTCCTCACAATTATCGAAAGTCAGAGCCTACAAAAACAAATGAAAAAACATTGTTAACTTAAGTAAATATTATTCACATTAATTTCAATCCAATCTCCTTCATCTTTGACAGAGCTACACACACCGTTGGAGCATCCTTGCAAGGCTGCAAAAGAAAGTAGAAAAATATCTAAATTGATCATCATTTGAATATGACTCATTTTACATATATACTATTACATATAAACAGTAACTGATTAAAATAATATTTGACTTGTATATCTTACTTTCTTTTTGTTCCTTTTGCATGAGTTTTTCCACCATATTTTGCCGTTTCCATCGATGGTTCCACCACCATAAACAAACAGTTTCTTAATATGGTCAAATACAAGCCAGTGTCTGCTGTCTTCCTCGTAATCTGATGGATCATCCGATGCCTCTATGGTTCCAAGAATCTGCAAATTTACGTGAATACTTCATGGTTACTAACAGAAGTCACTGTTAGAGATAGATGTTGATTAATTAATCACTTTTTTTTATTAAAGATGAAGCATAAAAAGGAGGAATAATTAATCACTAGCGCAATTTTCAGTGTAAGTTACCTGCACTTCAATGTTTGGTTTGCAAGGGCCAGAGAATCTGATTGGTTTGAGCAGATAATTCTCCTCAGGCACCCACAGAATTGCTTCCCCAGAAGAACATACCACATCCCAAGCCTTCTTGAAAGCCTGAAATATCCCACAGATCCAATAATATGAATATAATAAATAATGATAAAAATGTAATTTTTCCAATTATGAAAAAACCAAATTAATAGCCACAGTGCAAACTTAAAAAAAAAAAAAAAAAAAAAAACTTTGTTTTGGACTGGGTGAGTATTCAAGTACCTCTGAATCATCAGTATCACCATTCCCCTTAGCTCCATAATCATTGACATTAACCTTTTTGATGGATTCACGCTTCTCAAAACTGTTTGAGCTCAAAACGTTTGTGCTTTGCTTGATCAAGTTCTTAAATAATGTCCCACCATCATCAATAAAAGGTGAATCATGAACATTTATATTAAGTGGGTCCTCTTGCAAGGTTTCATAACAAGCAACAAAAGAAATGATGATAATGGTGAATGAGAAGAAGAGTTGTTCGAGGAGGGCCATTAAATTGCTCTTTGAAAGGTTTGGGACTGTCGTTTGATGAGAATGGGTTTAGTTAGCTTGGTGTGGAGCTACTAGTTGAGGGAACTTGTGTATTTATAGACAAAGAAATTAAAAAAAAAAAAAAGAGGAAAAAAAATATGTTGATGTTATATATACTATGGCTATAACTGTATAGAAGGATATATACCAGATTCAGACGAAAGGATCAGACCAGAACCTTTGACTTTTGCTCCGTAGTTGCATCAAAATGTTCACGTAAGTTTCTGTTAATATATTATGTACATGATGCCCTAAAATATAAACATACGTATATATATATATATATATATATATATATATATATATATATATATTATATATATATATATATATAACTTGTAATTATATCAATGTTTGTATACGTTTAATGGTACTTCTTTTTTTGTTCTTCATAAGTATATATATTCTTCTTGTGATGCAATTACTAAATTTGAATTTGATCTCCTCAAACACCTCCATAGATGCACTCCTTACTTCTTTCATGGTTTAATTGTTTTGTTAATTTACTATTTAAGATTTTTTTTATATGTGTGACAAAATAGGAATTCAAATATTAATACATATCTTATTTTTCTCTAGACATTCATATATATATATATATATATATATAGAGAGAGAGAGAGAGAGAGAGAGAGATTATATTTTACTAATTTATTAAAAACTAATGTGTTTTAAAATTTCTATATATTTAAAAAATTTAGAAAAAACAAATACAATTTTTTTAAACGTTGAAAACATAAAAAGTCTACAAACATATATATGAATAATGAAAAGATTGATTGAAGTGATTATATTAAAATAATTTAGAAAATAAATTTCAAATTATATATATATATTTGTTTGTTTAAATAGTCATAACAAGATGGTCATTTCTTTCGAATTTTTCTATTGAAAAAGGGTTTTTTAAATAGTTTAACACCTTCACCATACACTAACAAAAATCAGTTTAAAGTAATATAATAAAGTGTTTTTATTTTATTCAAAGGCCTAGAAGTAATTAAGAAAAAATATAAAATTTCTTATATTTATCATGAAGAATATATTGACTTGAGAATATTATGACAAGAATTAAGAAATTTGGTATAAGTTATAGTAAAAATAAAAAATAAAAATAAAAGAGAGAGAGAGAGAGAAATATATTAATCAATATATTTTGATTTGTACTTATTTAATTTAGAGGATTGAATCGACAGAAATTTAAAGTTTTTTTTCCTATTATTTCTAGCATCCAAATGGGTATTAAAATAGAAAAGCTTGAAAATACGATTATTTTCCTTATTTTTTTGTGTTAATAAGTAGCTATGATAATATGCAATGTGGTTTAATCAACAAGAATAGTTCTTCCCTTTAGCTCATTCAATCATTTTAACGAAATTGTAACGTGTATAGATATCTCCATATTTTGGAAAATTCCTAAGAATTAGGAAAAAAATAGTAATTGATCATGCATGAGAGGCTTGCCCATATTGATTAATAGATCCATGCATATCCCACACCCCACACATAGCGTATTAAAAGAAAATATAATGAGTACTGGTATTGAAATATTTGAATATTCCAGCATATTTTCTACTAGTAATCATATTGGGTTTTAAATAGTTAAGATGGTTGCGTGAGCTTGAATCTTTTATGCATTATTATTCTTTTAATTGTGAAGTAGAAAACATTTTACACCATTGGCATTGGATACGAGCACTCGATCGTGACATATATAGAGTGTTAATATTTGATTGATTGTATCATGTGTAGTTGCTGTGTTAAGTAGCATATGGTGATGAAGGTGAACTATGCAACCCAAAGAAACACTTGTGAAAACGAGCATGTATACCTGAAACGTGTGATCTAGGGTTTCCTTCTTGCAATGGTATATTTGTTAGCATTGTTATCACAAAATAGCTTTAGGTGTCGTAAAATGCTTGAGAAGATGGGTGTTGATGGCTTTGGAGTAGAAGACATTTCATTTTGAAACATAGCATCAACTTATTGTGGCTAAAAGTTTCCTTAGCTTTTGTCATCGTGTTCATGCCATGATGAAATGTTTGACCTCAAATTCCATCTCTCCGCTCTATGCATGAGTATGGTAGGGTTTAATTAGTAAGAATTATTGAACAAGTAAGTAACCCATCTATCTGAAGGGATTAGCAACTTAATTAACTAATCTAACATGTAACTATTTGTATGATTTTTTTATTCAACTTTAACAAAAATAAAGATTTTTTTTCTATCTCGTAAGACGATGAAATTCAACTCTACAATATAGTTTTTTTTTTGTTCTTACTATCAAAGTGAATTTTATCTTAATTATATATTATAAATATATCTCTAATTAATCAAATTAATGTGAGGTATTTTTATTCTTGAAATTTACTTCCTGATTTACCTTCTAGTTATAAACAGGCAAGTTCATTGTATATATACTTTAAATTTATGTCATTATTAAAAATATGAATTAATCAATTAATTATTATTATTATTAGTATAACTAAACAATAAATTTGAATTTTTAATAAGATATACAATATTATTAGCTTTTGAAGTTTTCGTATCCAAAAAGTGTTTAGAATTATAAATTAATTTAATTATGTGATTTTGAAAAGTTTCAAAATTAATAGATAATATAAGGAGTTATCCAATTTAGTGAATAATAGAAAGAATTATCTAATTTAGTAAATAATATTAAAAATTATCTTTTGAAATTAATAATAATTAACTTGATAGAAATTAGTTATATAAAAGAAGTAAGAATTATTTCTCATGTATAAGATTTTTTTACTATTAACTATTAGAAGGTATGAGAGAAGAAAAAAATAAAAAAATAAATTGAAAAAATGAGAGTGAAAAATAATCATGATTTTTGTCTTTTGTTAGAAAAGGTGAAGGTATGGAGCACAAAATAATAAGATGTGATAATTTGGTACACAACCACCTTATTTACCATATTTTTGGCAACATGACATAAGTGATGGTATGTAATCCGTATTCTACCGTATTATTCTACCGTATTCTTGTCAGTAATCCGTATGGTATGTAAAGCGAAAGAGAAATTATGAGTTAAGGATTAATTTTATAAAAAGAAAGAGAAAAAAATCTAATTAAAATTATTATTATATTTTATTTTAATTTTTATGAATTGAAATTTTAAGAAGATAATATTATGTCAATTTTTTTAATTAACTAACCCGCATAACCAATATATACGCACTTGTGTAAGATGGAATTAAGATTTTTAATCCAAAACCTTGAGAGAAGTGAATTTGTCTAATCCCATTTTTTACAAACCAAACAAAGACTAACAAAAATTGGACAAATCAGCCTCCATTGTCATCTCTAACAAGGAGAATAATTACTTATTAAAATAATTATATTAAAAATAAATATCAAGAATACCTCTTAATTTGAATCATCTGCTCTATGTGAGTAAATATATTTTTTCTGCATGTTATGTGTCATCTTTAGAACACAATGTTTTCAAGATAAAATAAGCAGTAAATATGCATACATCAATTAATATCTTCCATTAAACTTACTTCATTAGTCATACTCATGCAATGTAATAGATTTGTATTTTTTTTGTTTAATTTTTAACTTTAATTTATTTAAATACAGTATAGAAGTTTTTATCAAGTTATCACGTGATTTTTAATTTTTTTTTTCAAAATTATATCTTTATTGTTTTTATTAACTATTCGTTTACTATAATTAATTAGTGGTTTTTACTCCGGTTTCACTCTCACCCAAAAATCTACGAATTTATTTGGACAATACATTGGGCCTCGTGTACGTGGAGGAATTTAATTGGTGCGCTTGTCAGCATAGACGAATTTCTAGGAGATAAATTAAATAAATTTTCATAAACTAAAATTGATTATTTTGCCTTAAAAACTTTTATAAGATAAAGTAATCAAATAAATTTAATATTTAATTTTATTATTCTTATTATGTAGAAAACTTTCATGTTATATTTTGATACAAAAATTCGTGTTGAAAAAAAGTAAAATACAGAACAAGTTCTAAAAATAAACGAGACCTTAACATCAGAGATTTTTCATGCTGATGTGAACTTTTTATTCAGAGAAACTAACACGGTACATCCTTGCGCAGACACCATTATTTATTCCTCTCCCCTACTCATGACAGTACTCTCAACTACATGCATTACAAGTTACAAACAAAAGCACTTCCCCACCCCATGCCTCCTACTACAACATGGCTAGTCTAGAACTCAGTTATTGTGATCAACACATTTTGGTACTTACACCACCTCCATGACCTCAACAATTCCCTCAATCAGTCAATGCTAATTACAGGAACACCCTCTTCCTGACACAACAAACCAACCAGGTCTTCAACAAAGGACTCAAACTTGGATCTCTATTGACCATCTGTACATCTCCTCTTGAGGAACTGGGATGGAGAAGGTTGCCAATCCAGTCTCTGAGTCGTAGTTGAAATCGGTTTCAATGCCACCTACCACACACTTCAGTGGGCGTTGAGAGGAGTAAACTCCAAATCTGCCTCTTCCCCTCACTCTAAGAGCAATAGTTGCTGTTGCTGCTCGGTTAGGACTGAGAGAAGAGGTTAATTCTGATAACATCTCACCAGCAAACAGTTCTGGTTTGCTGTTAGAGGCTTTCTGAATTTCAACCACCTCCACAGCTCCTCCAGTGTTGAACATATCCAGTAGCCCTATTGCTGCAAATGAAATACTTGGTGCTATTTCCTGTTCAGTAAAACATTTGTCGTTAAGCATACATCAAAGCCAGCCAGAAAATCTAAAACCCAAAGAAACATCATTTAAGCTGATAGTGGATCCTCACATGGATTGGACAGAAATGGAAAAGTTCAAATTCAAGAACTTTTAGTGTCACCGGAACTGAAACCCCCTTTGGTAGCCGAATCACCTCACCTGAAATAAGGAGATGTGAATTCATCTTCTATTACACATCCTCTTGTATATATTAAAACTAAACGTTAAGTGATTTCCATAAAGTAAATTAATAGTACCTGATCTGTAAGCATAAACAATTGTATCTCCAACCCATTCAGCACCTGCTACTTGGGTGATGAGATCAACATCAGAGGCACAGACAGAGCTAGTTAGTGTACCAGGAGATGTATCATGGATGCGGGTTTTCTTCTCTACCTTGCACCACCCTGCACCTTGGCAGTTAAATACACCAACAACTCCAGAGCATTTGTTCATGTTCCAGATTTTGAGCAAGCTGAAAATTGTAGTTTAATTAAATTACTCACCAATTTATGTCTATGGAACATAGCCATATAAAGAATAAAAATATTAGAATTAAGTAAACAAACCTAGTCCTATCTCTGGCTGGATCAACAAAGAGAGAATCACGAGTTGGCCTGCCTGGTAACTGTGCTCGGAGAACCGAACCATCAGGAAGAATCAGCTTCTTGAGAAGATCAAAATTGTGGTTGCCTGGCTTGTCACTGTTAAAAAACCATAAATAGAAAATGCATTACAATTGTGCCAATTTCATGTAATGAGAAAAGTTGTGCAATGAATGAACATCATTATACCTGACATAAATTGGACATCCACCTATTGCACGAGCTGCAGCATGATATTCTGCTGCAGGGTGTAAACTCTGAAATTACAAAGATCTTTTTGTTAACAAGAATATTTATAGCAAATTGAAAATTTTCCAGAGGAAAAAATAGGCACCAACTAAAATATAAAAATTGAGATCAATGCACAGTTCTACTTACATGAAACATGTCCCAATCAGGTTGCATGAACTCCCCAAGGAAAAGTGAGTTGTATGCAACAGATGAAATATGGATGGTGTGAGAAGCAGGATCACGAGGGTAGAAATCATCAGAGGCTCTCACAACAGCAGTCTGCTTGGCGCTATAAAGCCCATCAGTGTTGTGACACATGCATGCAATGCATCCATTGTCAGTGAAGTTACGAGCAATGGAAGCCTCAAGCGCGTGATGATAGCTGCGTGTAAGAGAGACTCTTCCACCATGTCCGGCACCAAGGGTCTCAATGATGTTCTGCACATCAAC
This sequence comes from Sphenostylis stenocarpa, assembly GCA_963425845.1. Taxonomy (NCBI): domain Eukaryota; kingdom Viridiplantae; phylum Streptophyta; class Magnoliopsida; order Fabales; family Fabaceae; genus Sphenostylis; species Sphenostylis stenocarpa. The sequence continues at coordinate 42,377,344 of OY731398.1, read as the reverse complement.
CTTCACTCCATCCACTCCACATGAAGCCAAGTAAGCATGGAGCTCATTGTAGAAATTGAAAACCTTCTTTGGGTGCACTAGGCCTAGGCCATGTACAGCCAAGCTGTCCATGACAATGTCTGGCTGGTTTCCTAGCACACCTGGTGACTGCACTGGATATGCCAAGGCAGTGTCATAATGCTCCATGCCAGTTGCTGCTGGCTTCACTCCACCCCAATAGCCAGCTAGTGCATGCCATACATACACATTTCTGTCCACCAACAGAGGAACCAATCAAGAATTTAGAAACTTAATTAGGCAAGCTATTTGGATACAATTCTTAATACCAAAGCACTTACAAAGAAAGAATACGCATCATATCAAAATTTATTAAAAATTAGTAAAGGATCTCAGATCATACTTCACGTTGTGATGCTGCTTTACTCCATCTACTAGATGCTTCAGACCTGATATCTGGTCATTGCTCTGTGTTTTCTTCTGAAATTTAGTATTCTCTTTAATACCAGTCAATCTAGTAGCAAACCTGAAATCAGCGTAATTACAAGTGATTTAATCAGATAAATTAAAACTAATAATTAGTATTCTATTGAACATGAGTACTGTTAGAATTCTTAATTGAGATAATTATTGAAATTAGCAAAATGTTACTAATTAGTAATTACAGAAACAGAGAAATCTTACTGTGCTCCTTCTTGTACAACACAGTCAACATCCTTTTGTTTACTTTCAATCTGTTGCCAGCCATCATCTATGATGAGGAACCGTGGTGGTGTACCTCCCTCAGATAGACTGCAATTATATTGAACAATTTTTAGTGTTCTATGAACATCATCTTCAAAATTCATCTCTTCTTCAGTTATCAGAAACATGCTACCCAATTTCTCTCACAGCTTACCTTTTCAGGCCTTCCTCAACACCCTCAGCTGTGACATCAGTATAGAAAGCATCCCATGTGCACCAGCCAAACCAGTCAAGAAAAGATGGCAACTGCATAAAACCAACAATAAAAGGTTACAAGATCAGGTATATACTAACTTGGCATAATAGCTAGAGCCATCAGTATACGGCGAGGACGAGGGTCTTACCCTTTTCTTCTCACGATGAAGAAATGTTTGCATGTAGTTTTCCACAGCCCTAGAAAGAACAGAAGTAAAAGGAATCAGTCAAATAAAATTGTGAACATACGATTCCAATGTTCACCAGCTGAAAAATAAAATTTTACATGATGCCAATATGGCAGATATGCATTTTTTTTTTCTCAATTTAGAAGGAAAACACAAACGGGGGTGCCTTACTTGACTGCTTGATTGATGACTTCAAATGGGTTGGTCCCAGCATGCATGTAGACTAGGTGAAGGCCTTGATCAGTCTCAACCGCGTTATCCCCTGCAAAACCATACCACATACCAAAAAGAAAAGGGTTGTTTCGGTTCTTTGGGACGCCATGCTATACATATATATTTTCTCCAAAGGACCAAAGCTATAAACTCCATTTGTTTGATTCAATTGATTGATAGTCATCGAGAAGTTTATCCAGCTCAATTCAATTCCACTAATGACCGCTCCACCCCTTAAAAGTATGGCTGAAGGGAAGGAACTGAATTACCAGCAGCAATGGCACTAAATTATGACACGATAGAAGACTTCCATTTAGCCTTCACCACCAAAACATTTGCAGGCCAAGAGTTACTCACCACTCTCGAAGCAAATCTCTATCTCGTTCTTGTCATTTCCTTGAAGAACAGCTCGGAAAGGACCTTCTAGGAGAGGAAGGAAGACAGTGTAGATGGTTGGAGAATTCTCTCCATCCACTTCACTCTCTTTGCTCTCAATAAGCATGAACTGTGTTTCCAGAGGAACATCCCTCCCACAAGTTCCCATTCTCTGAGTCATCCACCATAACTTGAACCGGAAACAACACATGAAGCGGAGCTCCCTATACAAAGGGTATATCAGAAATGAGAAATTAAAAACACACCAATTCATCAAGTGTCAAATCCTATACTCATGGTTACAGATCAAACCACACCATAGACCATAGTTTAACTTGTTACTGTCAAAATACCAAGATTATATACTTGAGCAAATTGTATGGACCGTCATTGTAAATTATAACAATTTCGTTATTTTCCATGACAAATTGAAAATAGAACATGGTGGATATGATAAACATGTGAGTGTAGACAAGCAAGAAGAACTTACTCTAAGACACCGATGGGAAACACATGGAGACTTTTGCTATGGGAAGCAGTAGCACCAACAAAAGCACCAGTCACAAGGCCACTTCCAGATCCTGGAGTCAGCACAACGTTGTCCGGTACTCCGGTTAGAATGGTCTTGCCATGAACAACCAATTTCCTATCGTTGACGGAGATCTTAGGTGTGACAGTCATTTTCGAACACTTCAGCACTGTATCACCATAGCAAAATAACGCAAGTTATTACATTATTAAAATTAAAATTCACTGCATAATTTACAAATATTGAATGGTAGGCCTCTGAAAGCTAAAAAAACTACAGAAACCGATTTTTTCTATACATTAATACGATACAGTTTTAATATTAACCTAGTCTAAAATTGTTAAAGGAGTTTTGTAATATAGACCTAGTGGCTTATTATGATGATGATGATGGTGGTGGTGGTGATGGATGCTAAAGTTTAAGCACACGTTAGATAAATTGCGACGTGGTTCATGTGAAGGAGGAATCCACGTAGGGGACTGCAATGATGTTGTCCTTAGCATCATCTTTTTAACCTATACCCCAAAAATTGGAAGAAAAATAACAATCAAACTCTAAATAAACCTATAACGTAGAGTCCTTTCCTTTTTCTGTGTCGTTAAGTGCTGTTATGCTTTGTTGGTATACGTCTTACCAATTCCGGGACTCTATTGGTTAATGAAAAATCGACAGAATATTAAGCACGAAAGTGAAGTTAGAACATACTAAAAACTAAAACAAGATTTCTTCTGGAAATAACATTTTATAATTAATGGGTATAGGTTCTTTTTTGTCCTTTTAAGAAAGCTGAGTTGCAGCAAAAGAAAACAACATCAGAAATCATTTGGGGTACTGGTTAATCGTGTAGTTTCCGAAAGACACGAGGGCAATCTTGTCAACAAAAAGAAGACAACTTTAAATAGAAACTAGAAAGATCTAGCGAGACCCGACGTTGTACTTTGTCTTCTCCGACAAAGGTAAAAGTTCTTAATTTCCGACACGCAATCATTTCATAAATCTCCTCCTACACAACGAAATATGAACTCACCAAATTACCGTCACGAGAAGGTGAAAATGAAGGAACAATGAACTCAGGAATTTGGAGAAGAGAAAAAGTGTAATCCTATTCCAGGAGGTGAAGGTCCTCCAATGGAAGAAGGTGGAGAAACTGAGAAACACACTCAGCTCAGGGTTGAAGATTGATCACTCTAGCTGCTCAAATTTTGGTCTGAGATATTGAATGAACGCGAACGAAGGTGGCTTTTATAGCGTGCCCGAGGCTTCGCGTGCATCAAGATTCTGACTCGTGGAGTGTCGTGAGCCGTTGGATCCCGGACATGGTGACTTGATGTAGAAAGAAAGAAGATGATTGTGGTGACAATGGCGGCCGAAAAAGACGTTGATGATTACGTGGACAGATGTGATTGTGATGTGTTGAAGCTGGATTCTTGGAACATTGAATCCATCTAGACAATTCTGAGATAAATACCTCAAAATTGTATAGATTTTGGCTCTCGGGAAAATAAATATCAATCATTGCATGTAAATTAATAGATTCCAATATTCCAATTGGATAATATTCATATATAATAAAAACCGGAAATTTTTTATGCAACATTTATGATCATGTTTAATTTAACCACTGATTGAATTAGGAAACGTAAAACAAAGAACTGCTGTTGTATATGCAATTATTTTATATTTTTAACAAATTTTATTCATTATTGGTTTAAGAATAATAGTTTATTGAAGGTGTTTTTCCGTTTATTTTTTATTAATTTAAAATATGAATTTATTGTTAATATACTAACCACTATTAATTTCTAAAAGAATGTATATATGTTACAGTTGAGAAAAAAATAATGTCTTAAAATAAATAATTTTGCTAATTACTCTATTAAAAATATTAAAATAAACTACTAAAAATTATTGTAACAAAAACTAAAAAATGATACATAACATATTTTATACTTGGTTACCCTATGGGAAAGGAAATGGCACGGAAAACTATTGGGTAAGTTTACATAGCTGGAGAAAAAATTGAGTGGAATTAAGAAGATGTTGGAAATTGCACTCAACAGATCTCAGAACTGTTCTTATTTATGACCAATTACCAAAAACATGTACTATTACCTACCTACCTACTGTAATGTTTTATACTTAGAATACAAATAAAAATGTTTGCTATTCAATTCATAAAATGGAAATCCTAACTACCGCCTGGAATCTTTTTTTTGTTTCAATTTATAGTTTTAGATTTTTTTTTTCAACCGTTTATTTATTTTGTTTTATTTAAAATTTAGTTTGGTTTTGGTTTTTTAAATTTTAAAAAGTAATCTTTTTAAATTTAAAAAGAAATGTTATTTTAATTTAAAACAGTTTTTTTAAGTTTAGTGATTAGATGATAAAGTTATATATTTTTTAATTTATGGACTAATTTATTTTAATTATCAGAATCAGTTTTGTTACAATTTTCAAGATTAAAAACAATTAAACCGAGACAACATTAGTTATTATTTTCATTATATTTTAAACCCAAGATAAAAATACGTTTATATATTTAATATGAATAAAAAATAAAATAAAAAGACTTATTTAAAACGAAGAGTTTAATTTATTTATTGATAAATTTTAAAAAAAGAAATTAAATGAAAAAAGAAATGTTTTGATAGGCCAATACATTGTATCTTAATTGTGATTGAAACCCCCAAATATTCGCATGTCTTGTTCACTGTTTGGAAACAACGTGATAATGAGCGACAGCCTTAAAGGCCGAAAGTTACGTCATTATTCAAATTTGGGTGCACACTTTTTTCCTTTTCTGAATGTTGAAATTGTCTTATCAGAATTTATAACTCCGAGACTAAATAATAAGAGTTTTATATGTTTAAATATTTAAAATATAAATATACCTTACAAAAATATATCACTTTATTAAAAATAACGAATAACATATTTTGAATATTACTTTTGTTTTGTCCATTATTCAATCTATATCTAAAAAACCTACTTTTTAATATCTCGGACCTTCATCATGGTTACATTGATCTTTTCAAAATATAAAATCTACAAAACCTCTTATTGGATAAAGATTTAATGTGTGGAGCATCGAAGAACACTTAGAATGTTTTGTTAGTAGTTGAGTCGATGTATCAAAGCATGAGACCTCAAAAAAGGTTCAATGTAACCACGTCAAAGAATTCCCAAACATTTACACCGTGTTTGTTTCAATGAATGAATTATTTTCGATGAAAGGAGGGAGTAAAATTGTATAGAAATGGGTGTATTTGTGAAAAAAGAGGGTGCAGGATCATGTATAATAAAATACCTTTTATATTGTGAAGAAAAAAGGTGAATGGGTTATTCTTTTTTCTTAATAATTGCATACAACTTTTGAAGAGTGTAGAATTACTTTCGCTACACTTACAACTCTTTAATTTGTCAACTATCTCTCTACAAGATATTAATAAACAAAAATTAAATTCTGAATTTCACAATATTCCTTATCATATATATTGAATATTGTCATGGATCTATTGAGCTTTTAAATAAATTTATGAACCGTTTAGTCTATAAGTATAGTAATTGAAAAGGTTTGGACTTCTCGTACTCATATTGTATAAGGAGAATGAAGATATGTTTGTGATTGAACTTTGTAGTGGTGTGGACGATTAAGGGATCCAGCGAAGAAACCATAATAGTGTTCTAAAGGTAATATTTTTCACCTAATCGTGTCTAGTCCAATAAGTTACACGATCACTTTTCTTCCACAATTGCTTATGATTTCATTTATTTAAGATGTCAAATTACATGCACTACTACAAAATATGTTTTTTACGTCGTCATTTAACGTGGTTATAGCTGAGACAACGTAGAAAGTACTTTCCACGTCAGTTCCCAAATGAACCGACGTTGAAAGTTGAATATTAAATACATTCTACGTCGGTTTTTAGTCAACCGACGTAGAAAGTACTTTCCACGTCGGTTCCTATATGAACCGACGTTGAAAGTCTTTTTGTTTTTATTTTTTTCACCCAAAAATTCACTTAAATTTGAAAATTGTCACTAGTAGGATTTGAATCCAAGATTTTAGAATTGAAAATTAATACTCCAACCACTAAACTACTATAATTTTCTAATAATAACTTGCAAATAAATTATATGTAAATACAAATAAATATATATTTATTTGTATATATTTTCCGGAAAGTATTTTTATTTTCAATCAAAAATTCACTTAAGTTAAAGAATTGTCATCGACAACATTTGAACCCAAGTATTTTAGAGTTGAAAGTTAATATATCAACCACTAAACTACTATAATTTTTTTATAATAATTTACAAATAAATTATATTGGTATTTTTCGATCAAGGGTGAAAGTGAGATTGACTCTCGCTTGAGTGAAAATATGTTAAAGCTCACGAAAATTCACTCGCTCAAACCTCGTTTGAGCAAAAATTAGTATTTTTTGCTTGAGAGCGAATGACGCGTTTCCCAAATTTATTTTATATCATTATATAAATAAAATTATAAAGATTATATTCTGTCATTTTACAAACTCATATAAAGATACGTGCTCACAAATTTAGCATCAAATTTTGAAAACCCACTCGACACACACTTTCACCTTCAAGCGTGCCCTCACATCCAACATATAAATATATAAATATATCAAAATATATAAATATATTTGTATTTATATATTTATATATTTACACGGATATATATATTTATTTGTATATAAATATAATTTATTTGTAAGTTATTATCAAAAAAATTTAGTAGTTTAGTGGTTGGAGTATCAGCCTCCAATTTTAAGGTACTGGTTCGAATCCTATCAATGACAATTCTCTTAAAAATTCAAAAGATTTCTATAAGTAATTTTAGTTAATTAATTATAGGAATTATTAGAAATATAAATAAATGTCAATTTTAAGAAATAATATGAAGTAGGTTAGGAGTTAATTGGCCAAATTATAAGTAAATAATTATAAATAAATTATTCAAGTTTTTTTATAGGTAATTAATTTGATTTAAGTTATAATGTATTTAATTATAAGGAAATCATTAAAAAATTATATAACATTTTTAGGTGATTAAAGACACACTTCAAATTTAAAATATTTATAAAATTACTTGTTTAGCAAATAATCATAAGTTTAATTTTTAGAGAGTTAATTTGTGTTATAAGGAATGAATTAATAAAATTTATATAGTTATTTGAAGGTAATTAATTATAAGAATAAATGAAACTATAAATAATTGTAAAAATACATTGTAATGAAAATAATGATATTGTAGGATTTTGTAGGTAAATAAGTACGGTTTAACTTATTAAACTATAAATAAAAAATTATAAATTAGAATGAACAACTAATGGTATAAATATTTTTTGGATAATTAATTGTTAAGTGAATATTTTTTAATTGTAATATAGTTATCGAATTACCTAGTCAATAATATATAACTTTTTTACTTTAATTATTTACCTAATTTTAATTTAAGGTCTAATTATTTAGGTACCACATGAAAGAATATTCATAGAGAGGTCCTCAGAATTTTCAAGAATTATTTAATCATCGTCATTTTTTTATTAAGAAATGTAATTGAGAAGACATTCGATGTGCTGAAAAAAATATTTCCCATCATAGGAAGTGGGATGGAACCCCAGTATTACTTTAAAACATTCATACTCTTGACATGTTGCATTTTGCACAACTTTCTATGTGAAGTGTATCATGACGAATCTTTTCTAGAGAAAGTGAATCAAGAGTTTAAGGTTAAAAAAAGATTTCCCATCATTGGAAGTGGGGTAGAACCCCACTATTGCTTTGAAACATCCAAAAGTGTAGTCTTGGCATATTGCATTTTGCACAACTTTCTACACAAAGTGGATCATGATCAATCTTTTCTAGAGGAAGTGGGTCGAGAGTTAAAGGAACAACAAGATATAGGTCTACAACACAAGTTCACAAGGATGATTATAGGGAAGGTGCTAACTTGAGAGATATGATAACAGCTCAAATATGGATTGATTATCAACAATAAAATACATCAACATTATTTTGTTTTTATAATTATGGATTTATTTTATGTGGTATTGATGATATATGTTTTAATATTATGATCAATTCTATATTTTAAGAACAATAACATCGAAGCATGCATACCTTCTTATATGTAATTAAATGACAATGATAACAATTACATAAGATAGCAAAAGTTAGTTGTTTGCCGGCTTACAATGAACAGAGAAAAATGACAAGTTAAAACCAACCAAAACATGTGTGAATTTAAAAAATGGACTGAAAATATGGAAATTCAACTGTTAATAGCAATGATTAATGAGGCTCGAGCTGGGAATTTGATAGATGGAAGTTGGATCACTCAAGCATACACGAAGATTGTCCATGTGTTATGTCAGGTAGGTTATACTGGCATAAACAATAACAACATGAAAAATAGGCAAAAAGGTCTTAAAGATCGTTGACGGGAGGTACATGATTTGTTTAGTGGCCTTAGTGCTTTTGCTTGGAAAGAGGCTACAAGAAGATTTGAAGTTAAGCTTGAAGTTTGGAAGGACTTGATTCTGGTATTACATTTAAAAATATATTTAAACAATGATTTGTAATGATTAAATGTTGCATCAATGAGTGTGTAAGCGTTATTTCTTTTATCATGCTAAACCATCAACTACTAAATGGAAAGTAATCCCAATCAAATTCTATGACTTGTTAGAAGAGTTGTGAAAAGCTAATTGTACCACTAGGCATATGACAGGGATTGCACACCAAGTTCGTAGACGCAAGGATTTGACAATGGACTTAGGCGTCGATCTCAATGATGTTGCTACAAATTCATTTATGTACAATGAGTATAATCCAATGTTTCATGACATGCAGCCGAATCCACCCCATATGGACTCTTATAGCTCAGCAGTCTCTACATCTATCCCTTATGCCCCTTCTACAGGAACATCTTCACCACAGGGATCAAAGAGAAAGGTTAAATGATAGATATAGACTTGAGTGCTCAATTTGAAAATATGAGCATAGGGATACACAATCTGGTGGATAGAATTGGTGAGAGTAACAGATACTCTGCAAAGTTGATTGATCTTGTTGAACGTCAAGTTATTACTGTTGAGTGTCAGACCGTCATAATGGAGAGACGAACTAACTTGATGAGCGAACAAGCGATGATCTAGCGCAACCCTACAACATTCAGCTAAAGATATATGGCAACTCCTAAGCGAACTTAATTTACATAATCATCAATTAGTGTTACAGTGTTACGAGTTTATCTACACAAAAGGGACATGATTTTTGGTATGCCTCCATAGTTGTGACTTAATTATTTATTAAAGCATATGACCAATGGAAGCTCCTCTTAGATTATTTTATGACATTTAATTTACATAATTATGGTCTGTAAAATATTTGAACTATTTTGGTTTGAACTATGTTTGCCTTAACAATGGCCCCTTGATGTCATATGTTTCTTTGGATGATTGTTTAATGTTCTATGCATTATTTATATTTTAATATGTTTCAATTCATCCATGTTTTAATATTAATTTTTTACAGGTTTAAATTATGTCTTCATCCTCGTCAAGACTAAAGAAATAGAGACATGAGTCATAAAGTAGGGGAAAAAGACGATAAAGGAGCTTGCACCAATTCCTCCTTCTAACTTGCCTCATTTTCCAACTTGATTAGATCATGGTCGTTACTTCAGTAACGAAAAACAGATGACAAAATATTATGGAGATTATGTCCACAGACCCATAGTGCAGTTAAAGGTAATGGACTTAAACTTATTCGTTGTGGTTGGGTTTGAATTTCTGCATTACCTTTCCTTTCAAGTGTTAGATAGATTTCTAACTTGGATAGGTAGTATTTGTGAATACCTCATAAAAGACTTTTATACAAATTTAAAATTGATTGACTCCAATGAGCTAGTGACTAAGGTCTTATAGACGCAGATCAAGATAAAACCTAATGATTGACTAAATCTGACTCATTTAAAATATCAAGGTCATCTATTGATCTTACTACAATCTCTGAAAACTTGGGATATGATAGGGATGAAGCACTGACTGCAATGGTTAGACCAAAACTACAACTATGGACTTGTAGGAATGCCGATAGTTTGACTGTAGAGGATAGACTATTACATTATATGTTTATTCATATACTTTGACCTTGAGGAGGCAATTATGCTCAAGTCTTATAGGATGATATATTTATGATATGGTAACAAGGGTCACCATGTCCAGCAACCTGACCTTGAGCAAGATCACCCCTCCAATGAAGATGAAGATGTACGGGTTAAATAAGAATAAACACAAGCACCTGCTCAAGGAGAACAAATATATTTTCCCCAACAAATTGATACCATAAACTTAATATGGGGAGGTATTCACCATATGTAAAGACACATGAGTAAAGTTGAAGTTTATATTGAGAATAATTATGAAAGTCTTTAAAGAGAGATTAATTATGTGCACCACAAGATTAATCAGGTTGAAGACGCAATTGACCATATTGGTGAGAGTCTTGGGTATACATCTCATTTATGTTATTTCTATTATCTTTTTTTTTTATTTAAGTTTTTTTTAATAACTGTACTTATTTTTCTTTTTTGGATGACTCGTACTTTTTTTCTATTTTGGATGATTATCTTTTTTTCAATTTTGGATGACTGTATTTTTTATTTTTGGAGGATTATAATTTATTTATTTGTATTTTTTATTTTAAATGACTGTAATAAATATTTAGATAATTATATATTTTTATAATTGTAATTTTATTAATTATTAATGTAATTTTTCATTCAATTTTAACTTTGGATGACTTTTCCCATTTCATATGCATGTTTTAGTTTATTTTTTATAAATTTAAATATTGTATTTTATGGCAAATCAAATTATTATTACCATAATAAACCCTAACATTTTAAATATTTTTACGAATATCACAAATTATTTTTATGCTTTATATATAATATAATTTTAATATATGTCACAAATTTATGTATAATATAAATTAATTAATTTAAATTAAATTATATCATAATTCTAATTTATACTTATTCTATCTTTTATATATTTTGATTATTACATTTCAAATTATTATTACAACTTTTTTATTCAATCACATCAATTAGGAATGACAATGGGGTGGGTTTTGTCTCCCCAATCCCGTCCCGATTTTTTAATCGTCCCTGCCCCCATCCCGATTCTCGCGTAATTAAAAATTAAGTTTTCATCCTCATAGTTGAGTTTCATATTTCTCCAGTCTCGTCCTCATCCCCTGCCTCAGTCCCAGTCCTCGATCTACATTATTTTTTTTTAAATAATTATATTTATAATAAATTAATTTTACTATTTTTATATATTTTTAATACATAAATAAATATTTATAATTTGTAATTATTATTAATTAAATATATATTTTAATTTATTATATTTATATCAAAATATATATGTAAAAGAAACATTTAATTATTTTTCTTTATACAATATAAAATACTTATATTATTATTATTATTATTATTATTATTATTATATATTCAAACATTTGATTATATATATATATTAATTATTTTGTAATTTGCGATTTAAAAATATGAAATATATAATTTATAAGAAAATATCTAATAAGTTAGTTCTTATTTAATTAATTCAAAATAAAAAAATTATTAATTTGTTTAATCCTTTAAAATATAATTATTTTATTAAGATAAAATTTGATATATAACAAATAAAAATAATAATATTTAAAAAACATTATCTAATAAAACCTAATAAAGATAAATTATAAAAAATAATATTAGTTACTACTAATATTTTATATAAAATATTTAGAAAAAAGATAAAGAATAAAAAATATTATCTTTGTATATATCAAATTGATTGGAAAGATTGAAAAAAATAAATTAATTGGGGAGATTAAGGAAATGAGAAAAAGTGAAAGATAAAAAAAATGTAATAAACTAATTGATATAAAAAATAAAAATATGGGTTAAAAAAAATAGTAATAGTAAAATATAAAAAAGTTTATCAGAGAAAAACATATTTTTAAAATATTAATATTTTAAATTTTAAATTTAAATATTATTATATTTTTAATAGAAATAGAATTTCTCAACCAACATTTTGTTATCCTCAAAAACACGAACGTGTTATGCTTTCGTTGTCCACTAATTAATTTTCGTGACGGTAACCTGTACCAACATTTAAATGTTCCCAGAAACAAACATAACCATGATTGATGTAACCATTAGTTTCAAACTAGCAATTATTGATGGTTGTTCAAAATCACAATCTATATTGTCGATTATTTAATATCCTGAATCCCACATATGATTGTTATTTGGTACGTGGCACAAAACTTGCGTTAAATTCTTGGGTTGACATATGAAGCTCTGTCCCTTCCCTATTTTGACTTGTGTTTAGTGGTGATAAAGCCCTTAATTTAATTAATACCACATGGTGTGATTTTTAGTATGCGTGTGTGTAACTTTTTCTTCTTCAATTGGATCTTGAAGCTAATCAAAAGATTAAAAAATGGTGGAAGATATGCTTTGAAAGGGTGTTGTGTTGTGTGCTGAGTGTGTTTTGGTTAACCATGAACAAACGACAATCAATAATTATTGGAGTGAAGTTGCAATGGATGGTATATAAAATGAGGTAGAGTGAGTACATTGCATGAGACAAGAAGAAGAAAGAGGTGAAGGAGAAAATAACAAGTGGCATGACCAACTTGGACCTTCAACTTTTGACCATGGAATGCATATTACATTGTAATTTTGCTATAACTCCATGTTTTGCCAATAGTAACCCAAAGTTAAAAATTACTTGCAGATATTAAAAGGTTAATTGATTCTAGAAAATTAATAATGGCAAACTATACGGTATATTTTCACCTTATATCAAGACAACATATGCTTAACCTAATAATTAAAAGATTATTCTTTAATTAAAGATTATCTCACAATTATTTCAACTGATTTCAACGTGGGTCGGAGTTTCTTCAGTTAATTTAATAATTTCACAATCTACAAGAAAAACACCTCCAAAACCACCATAAGAGTACATTCTAACCTACAGGAAAAAGACAATCCAATTTTGCGTATTGTGAGAACAAAAACAATTACAACTATTTGATAAAGGATATTTATGGGAGTAATCGATAAATAAATGCTAAATATAAATATGTTAGTATGATATGTATTTTAATTTATTTAATTAATGTATTTTTTTAAGGTTATTATGGTCTTAGTTTTTTAATTAATTATGAAGTCACATCATCTTTTAATTTGTAGATTAATTATTTTAATTATATTATACATTAATTATACTGGTAATATTATATTATATTTAAAAATATTTTAACCTATTTTAAAATAACATACATTTAAGTAAATGTTATACTTTTATTATGATAATTAATGTAATAGGTAAAATATTCTAATATAATATTAAAATAATTTAAAAGTTAATATAAATTATATAATAGTTAAAATAAGATAATGTAACGATTGTTAATTATGTTTTTCATCTTTATATTATTTTTTTATTTTATTTTTTGTTTTATTATAAAATTTGGACACATTTGAATGATATTTTTAAATGAATATTGAATATTACGTGAGAAATAAAGTTTTACTGTAGATTGATATACAATTAATATATGTTGTTCGCGAAGTTATTGTTAATTATGAGTTATTGTTTAATAGATAGTTGTGACATTATATTATTGACATATAGTTGTTTGTAACGAACACTTAAAATGATATTTTTTTCATCCAATTCGTCGTCATTAAAAGATAAGTTGTTTTTGTTGTGATGTATAATTTTTTCAAAACTACATTATAAGGGAAGAAAGGATGGACAAACATCAACAAAAACTGTGTCTAAATAAAGATGTTATATAATTAACTAATTATATCTTATGTAAAAGGGATGAAGTAAAATTTTATGTGCAACACTTTGTCAATCAAATTGAGGTAATTGAGTTCCTTAAGCAAATACCTAAAGATGGAATGAAGGGTGTTATTACTAATAGGACTAAAGAGAGTGATGAAACTAGAAACAATAATGTTTAAGCTAGAAATGAGAGTTGTAAAAATGATAGTGAGGGTTAGAATGTAATGGATGGTATGGAGAATGAGGTTGTAATAGATGGTGTTGAGGATAAAACTAGTATAAATGATTTTAAGGATATTGTTTAGAGTGATAATGTAATGTGTGTGTTGAAGGTGAAGAAGTTCTTATAGATAATTTTAACGGTGATGTTAAGAATTACACAATAATAGATGTTGTTACAAGATTGTAATGATGTGAAAAATTTCATTTAAATTGATGATATTCAATTTTGTGATAATGAGAAAGAAAGAAATGCATAATCTATGAATTCAGAGTGTAGGATAAATTTCGTCCAAATATTAATGATATACTAAAAAAATGACACAATTTATTTTAAATAAGAAAATAATAAATGACACAAATAAACCGTGTTGAGAATAAAAAAACATATTTTTTATAATCACAAAATAGATGAAGAGTATAATAGTAAAGATAAGTTAACTATTAGATAATAAAAATCATATTAAATATTTTATTTAAAAATAGAGATAAAGTATCTAAACTTAGGAACTAATAACATCAAATAAAATAAAAAACATATTTAACCCTAAAATAAAATTTTGTACCATGAAAAATATAATAATAAAATTTAATAAAGAATAAAAAGATTAAATATAAAGAAAAAACTAAAACGTAAAAAAGCATTATTGAAATTACAATTTTAAAATAATTTATTAGCTAATTGAAACTTTTTACCAAACATTATTAATTAATTTAAATAAATATTTAGACTATTAAAAATAATTAAAAAATAATTGAAAGTGTTTCTTAATTAATATGGTAAAATTGGTTATATTTTTCAGTTTTAACTTTTTCTTTTACTTAATATGTAATAATAATAATAGTGACATCACATCATTTGGTTTCATCATTAAAAAATTATTAAATTAATCTTTTCTCGTTAATTCTGATATATTTTTATTAAAATATAATTATTAAATAAATATATTTAATTTAAAAAAAAAAATTACTAAAATAATTTTTAAAATCTAAAAAAACAAATTAAATTCACCATAGTTCAAATTCTACAAAAAGTGCATATGCGTGTCCGAAATTTATATATAGATACTTGTCGCATCTCAACTTTAGACAAGAAAAGCCCAAATGTGGCCCATAGTCTTCCTCTTGCTTTATTCTGTGTGGGCACTTTATTCAATTACCTCATATTTATAAAATATAATAATATTGTTTTTAATATAAATAGGTTTTTATTTACCTTTCCGAAAACTTTTGAAAGCATTGTGCACTCAGTTTTTTATAATGACATTTTTGTCATTTAACATTATCATGGAATACTGGAAGAAAATATGAAGGTACCGAAAGAATGTGCCTACCTTTCTTCGGCCCAAAGACCATACGAAAGCCCAATAAAGTTTGTGAATTTTGACTATTTTAAACTGAAGTTTTGAAATGTCAATAGAAAACAATGAAATTTTACCAAAAACAAAAGAATTACCACCTATAATGTTCGTGAATCTTCGTCCTTTTTTTTTTTTCTTTCCGTAAGTGTGTTTAATGTTAAAACCTATAAACTAAAATTTGGGTGTGATTTTCTTTATACTTTTTGCTTATTTTATTGATTAAATTCTATGTTAATTTTTATTCTCATTGTCCCTCTTCAATATCATGTTATATGAAACAAAAAATAATAATTAAAGTTAAGGGTATAATTATAAAAAATATTGGTATTTTTTTTTAGTTTTTAAATTGACAAATAATTTTGTTTTTGTTTTTTTCTGAAAACCAATACTCAAAAATAAACAAAGTAGTAATTAATCAGGATTTCAGGATCTCATGCCATTTGCATGCGCTGATATTTTTCCAAGAAATAAGATAAATAAATATTTAAAATAACTATTAAGTTAAAGGTATTTTTAACGTTAAATATATATATATATATATATATATATATATATATATATTTAAAACATCCGTACTGATAATGCTGAAATCACATAACGTATTTCTTCATTGTTAAAGAAATTTTGTAGGTTAATTTTTACGAATAAATTGAAAAAATAAAATTTGAGATTGATAAATAAATTATAAAAATTGTGGAATAAAATATTAAATTGGTATGCGATGCGAAATTTACTTTCTTATAGATTTATACACATTGTATTAACATTTGGATAATATGAAGTCTACTAAATTTAAGGAATATCATTTGAGAAGCTAAAAGACATGATAAAATTAAGGTTGATAATAAGAAATAAATAAAATTGTAAATTTTATAGTTAGCCTTGAATTAACAACATTAACTTTTCTGAAAACCTTAAATTGGAAACCTTAGTTTCCCTTTTTTGGTAATTAGCTCCTGTTATTTTGTTATAACCAAGTCCATTTGATTTTGTTTAAAGTGTTCCATAAACTTCACGATGTTCATCGAAATAAGGCTCATTCTAATCACTTAGATTAACACAGAAGGGCCCATGCACATTGAAAATGTTTATTCCTATTAAGAAAATGGACGTCATATCTTTTATTAGGTTTAAAGAACGGATAAAAGACGTGAGAGGATAAATAAACTCTGTTTCTTCTACAATTATCAATTTTCTCACTGATTGAATAGTTTTTCATAATCATCACCCACTTCAAAGAAAAAACTAGTTTCTACGGCAAAATATCATAACAAGTGAACAAACGATTACTCAGTCATTTAAGAATGACGTTTATTCCTCGGTGTCAATGTCACTCGATAATATTTCCAATTAGCTATTTTGTCTTGCCAAAGTAACCCTAGTAAATTGATAAAATTTATTTTTGTGATGATTTCGTGGTTACCGTGTACATTCATGGACCAGGGTTTGCGTAAAAAATGGGAGATTACACATAAAGCGTGATAATTTAAAATATTTACAGCCACAAATGAAAACTTGTCCAATGTTCTCACCACTCACTGTCACCCACCCTCTACTGTCTCCTACCGCAACCTCAACAAACCAAAAACAAAAAACAAAAAGACAATTGAAATCACCACTATCGGAGCCAAATATCCTAATTTTTTCACCCAAAAAATGGGGTATTGGAGAAAAGAATTACAATCAAGAGAAGTTAAATTTAAAAAATAAAAAACTTCTTTATCATATTTTCCTTTTCAAAGTAAAAATTGACATTTCTAAAGTGGTCATCTACCCTCGTTTGTGTCATTGTTTAAATGCAATGACCCGTCCCTCATCAACGTCAGACTCAGACTCGCAAACCTCTCGCGCGAGTACTGCCTTGATGCTTTTCTCCAATCTGTCCCAGCCTTCATCATTGTAGCAAATTCATCGTAACTTATCCTTCCATCCTGCAATTTCATCACGGAAAGATCAACGGGAGGGTTTAATTTTAACATTTTTTGTATTAAGAATACACTGTGATCACTATGAAGTACCGTGTTGGTGCAGATCACGAAGATCGACTTTCTAATCATAATCAGACAAAAATAAACCAAAAAGAAATTTGTCTACAAAGTGAAAATGGACTGACCTTGTCTGTGTCCACGTCATGCATAATTGCATTTATAACTTCTTCACTGTTTGTTTCAACCTCGTCACACAAGGCGTTACGCAGTTCCTCAATCTCAATATACCCGCTTTGGTTTTCATCAAAAAATTGAAAGGCTTTGCGAAGATGCTCATCATTCCCCATCTTTCTCAAATGAACGGAGATAGCTACAAACTCCCCATAATCTAGGTGCCCATCCCTGTCTACATCACCCTGTAAAAACAGTTCCCATGTATGTTATAATATGATTTAACAGAAATTAAACAATCGTGTAGCACTTTTAAATATGATGTTTCTTTCAAGGAATAAAGAAAATGGCACTTGGGTAAGAAATAAGAATGCATGCTTGTGGCTGAATTATTAAGCATACCAAGTTACAGAATCAGTAACTTGTTGATTTTGCAATTTAGTTTGGCATATGCAGAAGAAAATATGCTAAAAGACCTCAATCTTTAATAAAAGGCATGTATTTCTTTAAATATCAGCTGTGGAGAAAAGGCTCCAGATATAAGGTGATATAGTAATTAATACTCACAGCTTCCATAAGAATTTGGACATCTGATTCGGGAACTTGATGGCCTAGTTTAAGCAACCCTACTCGTAGTTCATCAATGTTAATTTTGCCTCTGTTGTTTGTATCCATAAGCTGGAATCCCTGTTTTAACCCGGCAGCTTCTTCTACTGTCAAATGCTCTGCGATCACCTGTTAACAAGAAATATCAACCATAAAGAGAAAAATAAGTAATCATGAATTAGAAAGGTCATATGAATTAACGATTTAGGGATGAGTGCCAAAGGGGTATTGAAATATTGTTGAGAACATTACCCTTAATGCTCTTTTCTTAAGCTTGTTCATTACAGAAAATTGCTTGAGCCTTGCTCTAACAGTTTCTCCTAAGGAAACATTAGGAGCTTTCTTTGCATTTTGTAACCACGGATGATCTGCATTTAGTGAACAAGTAATGTGATAATCCTCATAGTTCAATTTTGTAAAATTTAAAGGGAAAAAAAATCTAATATGCTGAGCAGAGAAATTTATGAACAATCTACATTTTTCTTCATCTCTACAGATTTTATATGAACTATATATGTTACCTAACACTTCCTGTGCAGTAAGCCGCCGTCTTGGATCAGGATCTAGCATCTTCTTCACAAGGTCTTTTGCGTTATCAGAAACTTTAGGCCACGGGTCCCTTTTGAAATCAACAATAGATCGTATGATTGCTTGTGCAACTCCTTGCTCAGTTTCTTCGTTTTACAAAAGAGAAAGAGAGACAAAATTTAGAAAATCAAACAAATCAGATACGAAAGGCAACAAATAATAATGAAAAAGAAATAGCACCAAAGTGAAGGGGAAAAGAATGAACAATTAAGTTTCTTATATCTTCCCTCTTCTAACGTCAAACATGAAAAGCAAATACAGAGTAAGAAAAGTATGAAACGTATGAATGACACATTAGATACAGAGGAAGTTGCTGATGAATTCCTGGGAATAATAACCCTTCAATTTGTGCCATTACCCATCCATGCATCTCATCCATTTTTTATTTCTTCCACAAATTTCTCTTTATTATAAAGTATGAACATGTCATAGTACATGATGTACATTGATTGCATGACAACTTAGTAACTTAAAAATGTAAGATCTCAGTCTCTAAAAAACTGAAAAACATCATTCGTAAGACAAAGCTAACCTGCCCAAAATGGTGGAACACCACAAAGTAAGATGTATAGAATTACTCCAGCACTCCAGATATCCACTTCGGGCCCATAATTCCGCTTCAATACCTCAGGAGCCATGTAATATGGACTTCCAACTATCTCGTTAAATCTTTCCCCTGACAAAAAATAGCAGAGTTTCAGTCCACAATAAATCAATATAAGCAGCATTGAAGCAATACAAAAAAATTAAATTAACAAAATTCATCCACCAACTAAAAGCATTACCTGGCTTAAAAAACACTGACAACCCAAAATCTATGGCCTTCAGTGCTGCGGTTTCCTTCTTATTTGCAAATAAAAAGTTTTCCGGCTTAAGATCCCGATGCATCACACCATGTTTGTGGCACATCTGAAACATTAAATTAAACAAAACCACCATATCAGCAAAAGAAATAAAGTTCCACATAGCAAACTGCAAAATAAACCACGCACAACAAAGCAAATTAACTTCAAATGACAGTCCCTTATTGATAACTATTGCTCCATTTCTTTTCCAATACCGCATATATCTTCCAAAACAATTGCAGCTTATTCTTCTAAGTAGCAAATCCAGAACTCAAAAATTCAAAACCCCAAGTTAACCAAGACAACGCTCCAACTTAACCCTATCATTTTCAATATATCCATTGTTTATTTAAAAAAAAAAAAAAACATAATCCGTACTCTCCCCTGTACCAGTGCCCAACTCAATTCGAGACCTGTTAAACCAACGCCGTTTTATCATGGTCAGATTTCAATTGCCGCGCGTCAATTTTCCGTTTGACATGACAAAACACAAACCCAACCCTAACAACAAAAAGTCAAAACCGAGAAAAAAAAAACAGGTCGAGGCACCAGATCGAACCTGAACTACTTCGACGATGGTTTTTGTAACAGCAGCGGCAGCGCGTTCGGTGTAGTGGCCACGCGCGACGATGCGATCGAAGAGTTCTCCACCTTCGCAGAGCTCCATAACGAGATGAACGGCATTGTCGTCCTCATAGGTGTCCTTTAAGGTCACGATATTAGGATGCTGCGGCATGTGGCGCATGATCTCAACCTCTCTCCTCACATCCTCGATGTCGATGGCGGTCCTCAGCTTCTTCTTGGAAATGGACTTGCACGCGAGCTCCTCCCCGGTCTCCTTGTCCGTGCAGAGATACGTAACGCCGAACTCCCCCCGGCCCAGCTCGCGGCCCAGTTCGTAGCGGGCCTCGATCTCGCGGCCCGTCGGAGACTTCAAAACGGTGAGCTTGGAGCCGTTGGCGCTGGAGCTGTTGTTAAAGCCGTAATCAACCGCGAAGGGGTTCTCCTTTTTCCCCTTTTTGCCCTTCTTGGGGGCCCCTTCCTCTGTGGGCGGCTTGGCGCAGCAGTTACCCATCTTTGCAGGCTACCTGGTTTCGCAGATCTGAGAAGCGAACCGTTTTTTTTCCGAAATAAAAACCAAAGAATGAAGAGAGGAATTTGAAAAGCGTGGTGGAGTGAAACAGGATTAGGGTGAGAGAGAGAGGGAGAAGGTGATTTATGAGAAGGGTTTTGGGAAATGGATGAATGAAGAGATGATGAAGATGAATTTAGCGCGTGTTTGGAAGCATCATGGAGGAAAGGGGATGGAACCTAACTTGAGAGGGTCAAACTTGTTTCGCAGAGACTTCGTCTTCCTTTTCATTTTTTCTCGTTTTTTTTATTATCATTTTTTATTTATTTGTTTCTCTCCCCTTACATGGGGAAGGCGACTCCAGTTGAAATTATTTTATTTTATTTTTTATCTATTTTTATTTTTTTAGTTGTTGAATAAGTGAGTGAGTTTCTTTCACTGTCCTCTTGAATTTTATGAAATATCTGGAGTGCCATTTGTAAAGGTTCAGCCAATGCCCACTCACTCTCACCTAAAAAGTTGAAATTCATTTCATTTCTAGCGAATATCAAATACAGGTAACCTATTAAATCCCGCCACGTGTTCTGGTGGTGTTTCCTGTGCGGTCATTCAATTCTGGCGGAGGAAAACCATGATCCTTTTCAATGCCGCCGTTACATTCACCACTATATGCCAATTTCTTCTTTTTCTTTTTCTTTTTCTTTTTCTTTTTCTTTTTATTTTACGATATTTTATTTAGAATTATGAAAATTAATTTTATGCTTTCTTCGCTATATTTTCTTTCCTCTTTTTAGTAACTTTTTAAAGCCAAACTTATTATTTTCTTGTTTAATGGGGGTTTGTTTTACTTAAGTCTTCTAATTCACATAAACCAGTTCAATTAGTTGTTTAAATATCTTAATTTCTTTCAATAGATGTTTTAATTGAGAACCATTCTTAAATTAACGTTTAAGACACTGATTTTGTTATGTTGTAGTGAAATGTTATAACATAACACAAAAAATTGTAAGATGGAGAGAAAAATAGTGTAGTTAGAATACTGAGTTTTATGTGCTGCATTCTAAGCATGCATTTTTTGTCTACACTTTTTTTTTTTTTTTACGTATGTGCACTTATAGTTAGAGGTAATGTGGCACATGAGTTTAAAATTTATTTATAGATATTTTTTATGTATATTTTTTGTATCCATTTATATTATAATAATTTTTTATTATTTATTTGAGTAATTTTATTATAATTTTTTATGTAATAATAAAAAAGTTAAGTTAGGTCAATATTGAGTCGTTAAATAGTATTTTCTCCTTCAAAAATATATTATGTTTGCGTAAGAATTTTTTATTCATATTTATCATATATGTAAAGTTTAATATTATATTAATTATTTTTATCAATTATTTATCGTATAAATAAGATAATAGGTTATCTAAGACTAATTTTAAATGAAAAATATTAAAATAATAAAAACACTAATAAATAAAATTAACAAATTTATTGAAGAAAAAATGAATAATATTAATCACATGATCAATTAGTGGCTGAATGAGTAGTGAGTGGGTGGTCTCGCTTCTCCAAAAATTTGATATATATATATATATATATATATATATATATATATATATATATATAATTTAATAATAAAAAAATAATCATTACATTTTTATAATATTAAAATAATTATAATAAGTATATTTTTTTACACAATCTTCTATTTTATATTTTTTATTCTTTTTTTCTCTATTTTTTATTTTACTTCAACTCCAAACATTCGCTCTTTTTTTATTTTTATATGATGTTATCCATTTTTTAATTCAAGTTTATCACATTTTGTCTTTAGAAGACATATTAATGGGTTGAGTGAAGATGGTTTATATAACTTAGCAATACGAAATTCATGAATAATATAAGCAGTTCAATCAACTATTAAGAAGTATAAGTGGAACAAAACTTTACTTTCAATACAATTATGAACACTAAAGTTTTGTCTAGAAAAATATAATGTTCGATTTCTTATCCGTTATAATATTATTGTTATGATAAATTACCACATATGAGGTATTCTTTGTGTTTGAAACTCTAGTTTGAAACTCTAGTCGTTATAATTTTGTTCTAAAGATACATTAACAGGTTGAAATAGTATATGTATATAAATTACATTGACTTCAACTCCTAAAATAATATGAACTCTTTAACATACTAGAAAAATATAAATAATTTTTTTATTACTTTTATTCACTATAATATATGAGCATATATATTTTTTTTATCAATTAAATAATTATTTAAAGATTTTATAATGTTCAATTTTAATATTAAAACATAAAATAATAAATAAAATTTTATAGAAATTTTGAAAAAAATTATAAATTCATTTTTTTAATATAATATATATATATATATATATATATATATATATATATATATATATATATATATGTTGGTGAAGAAGGACATTTTTTTAGCTTTTGATGATATTTATGATATATAAGTAGTTAGTGTGGATAGTTTGTATAAAGTCAAATAATATAAACTTTGAAGATAAAAATAATCAAATATATTAAAACTGAAACTTTATTAATCGATTAGATAAATATTTAATCGATTATATGACTTAAAGTTAAGTTTTCATAATACACGTTAATAATTGATTATGTGGTAACTTAATTAATTAGTTGTCTAAATCTCAATTTTAACACAACGTGCTAATAGTCAATTATATGGTTATTTTTATACTATCATTGTACTTAAATAATCTCTATTAGATAAGTTTATTAATTGATTATCTGAGACAGTTATAACAGTTTTCTTTCTATAAAAAGGATAAAAACTTTCTTTTAGTAAATATATCTTTTAAAAAAAAAAACAAATTAAAGCAATTAGAAAAAATATGTGGGCATCAAGGAAAAAGTGTAATTTTAGAAGATGCTTTGAAGATCAAATTCAAATAAAGGTTATTTGGCTATAGGGTGCATTGTTTTATGAATATAAGGTAAATTCGTTGCATATCTTTCTTTTATGAATCTTATATTGAATTTTGATATATGTAAGACTAGCTACGTTAGTTTAGAATGAAAATTGTGAGGATAAACATTTTCAAGTATTGTGATCTTGATAAAAGGTTGTTGTAAATCAAGATCTTTATATATAGGTTGTAATCTGGTTTAAAGAAAAAAAAAACTCCAAGTTAAGGTTGTTTAATTAAAACTGAATGTAAATTTAAAAATAATCCAACCAGTATAAATTTGCGAGTTCTTTTTCTCTTCTCCCTATCTTGATATTTTTATTTTCTAAAAACTATTGTCTTCTATAGTTGATTATCAAGAAAAATTCTTTCATAATTGATTAGATTTTAAAAAAATTAATACCCAATTCACCCTTTATAGAAAAATTTTTGTCATTAACATTTTAATAACAATTGGTATTAGAGTTGAGTTATTAAGAACTAATTGATTTTGATCCAAAAAGAATGGTTAACATTTCTCAAACTTTTGCTGGAGGGTATCTATAAACATACCTCCTTTATTTTAGAAAATTATCTATTTTAAAAAATAAGAATGAAGATATTATTTTATTTTTTATTTATATTTTTTGTATCATTTATATTATAATAATTTTGTTAATTTATTTGAGTAATTTTATTATAATTTTTTATGTAATAATAAAAAAGCTAAGTTAGGTAAATATTAAGTGGTTAAATAGCATTTTTCTCCTTCAAAATATATTATGTTTGGGTAAATTTTTTTTTTTAATATTTATCATATGTAAAGTTTAATATTATATTAATTATTTTTATCAATTATTTATCGTAGAAATAAGATAATAGGTTATCTAAGACTAATTTTAAATTAAAAAATATTAAAATAATAAAAACACTAATAAATAAAATTAACAAATTTATTGAAGAAAACAAATTGAAAATATTAATCACATGGTCAATTAGAGGCTGAATGAGAGGGGAGTGGGTGGTCACGCTTCTCCAAAATTTATATATTTATATATATATATATATATATATATATATATAATTTAAAAAATTTAATAATAAAAACGTACTTATTATATTTTTACAATACAAAAATAATAATAATAATTATAATAAGTATTATTTTTATTTTTTACACAATCTTTTATTTATATATATTTTTATTCTTTTCTCTTTCATTTTTTATTTATTTTTTACTTCAACTCCAAACACTCATTTTTTTTTGTATTTTTATATAATATTATCCATTTTAAAATTTTAGTTTATCACATTTTGTCTTTAAAAAACATATCAATGAGTCGAGTAAAAAGAGTTTATTTAAATTATATTTATAATTGACAACTAAGCAATATGAAATTTATGAACAATATAAGTACTTTAGTCAAAGATTAAGAGAGATATGAGTGAAGCGAGACTCTACTTTTAATTTAACTCGTGAACATCAAAGTTCTATATAAAAGAGATAGTGTTCTAGTTTCATGTCCGTTATAATATTATTGTTATAATCACATTAATAAATTGAAATAGTAAATATATATAAACTATACTAATCTCAACTCCAAAATAATATAAACTGATGATAGTACCTGGACCAAAAAAATAAATTTTTTATTACTTTTATACTATAATATATGAGCATATATATTATTTATTATCAATTAATTAATTATTTTAATATTTTATAACACTTAATTTTAATATTAAAATATATAAAATAATAATAAAATTTTATAGATATTTTGAAAAATAATTTATAAATTCATTTTTAAAAAAATAATATATATAAATAAATTTAAAAAATATTATTAAAAATATTATTGAACAAATTATATATTATATAAATTATACAATGATTGATTATTTTCATAATATAAAATATCGTTGAATATACTTAAAATATATTTAATTTTATATATTTTTGTTTTATATTAATATTAAATATAAATGAATAATTTTTAATTTTTAATAATTTTATATAATATATTTATTTTATATCATAATTAATTTTAATGTATATTTATTAACTAATCTTGTCTATTCTTTTAAAACTTTGTATTCCTCTGTTTAATGTATGTATTGACTTTTCATTATGTTTTTGTGTATAATTGTCCCCAAAGTTTTAACCGATAATAAAAAAAATTATAGTTTTAATTAAATCATATTTTTTTATTTGGCTTATTTATTTTAGATTAAAATAGTTAAACTAACATATTTATAAAGAAAAAAAATAGTAATATTATTATTATATATAATAATTTATATCTTACATTATTATATTTAAAATTAAAAATATTTTTACTAATTTAACTTGAATATTTTAAAAATTAATTACTAATTATATTGATTAAAAACTAAAGTCACGTAGTAAATTAGGTTTCACGAAAAGCTCACAGAATCACATTGGAGGAAAAAAATCGTTTCGTCATAGAATCTGATTTCATAGATTTTAAAATTAAAGACAAACATAGTTATCATGAAGAAATAAATATATTATTTTAATATTTAAAATATAATGTTCATTTCAATTTTTCAATTTAAACAGCAATAGATATTATGATAATTTTTACACAGTTTATATATTTGAGTTGAAAATTATGAAATAAAAACTAAAAAACAATAATTATTGTATTATAGGGTCATAAAGTTCTTCTATTATAATAACTTGAAAACATATTTAAAATGATAAATGAAAAAAATTATACATACAAAGTATATTGTACGCACTTAATTAGATGATTTGTTTTAATGAAATAATCTTAATTTTTTAATAAAATAAATGATAATTTTTATAACAGTCTCACTAGTAAAATATACTAATTACTTATATGCAAATATTAACTACTTGATCAATTTTAAAATATAAAATTGATTTAATAAAACAACTGTACATGACATAGATAAATATAGTAGTAAATAGTAAAAATATACAGTGAAAGTAAAAGTATTAAGATGTGTACTTGAAAGGATAATGTAGACACAGAAAGTTGAATCCCTTAAAAGTTTGATGAATGATGTGTGGAAAGATAGGAGGAATGAAGAGAAGGGTGCTGTTAGGGTTGGTGGAGTGTTAACTGCAAAGACAAATGTAGGTCACCTTCCCTTACATGTGCCTTCATTTAAACCAGGCACCGTATCAAAAAAACATTAATAAAAGTTCTTAGGTTCATGAAAAGAAGGGGTCATGAAATGTTTTGTTGTTTAATTTGTCAAAATTATTTATTATTTTATTGCACTTAATTATTATAGTATTTTTAATTATAATTATAAGTTTTTAATTATCATATTTTTTTTAAGAAAAAAACTTTGAATTAATTTCAGGTGTTTCATTTTTTAATTTAATTGATTTAGTTTTATTTTACTTAAATTATATAATTTAAAATATGCTATTTGAGAAATTTCGCTTCTTTGTGAAAAACACGAAATTACAAATATGTTTTATAGTCCTAGCTTTAAATTTAAAATTTCTATTTTAATATCAAATTTTAAATATTCAAGTCAATATATATATATATATATATATATATTATTTATTTTATTTGTTACACTTCACTCTTTTATTTTGTCTGCAACTTTCAATGTTATTTATAACAAATTTTGCATGTTTTACTACTAACTTTAGAAGTTTAAAAATAATATATAACTTTTCTCAAGTAATACATATATCTTTTATAGAATTCTATTTGAGTCATATACATTCTCAACATGATAAGAAAATTTTTTTTTTTTAGTCCCCCATGTGTGACTTGAAGGTTTTATCAAAAAAATCTTTTTTTTTTAGTTTCAAAGTCAATGAGTTCAGGTAACCAAATTAAAAGTCGACGAGTTCAAAACTAGTTACTAAGAACAATTAGTATAGAAAAAAAAAAGGAAAAAAGCTATCCATAAAATAATATTTCATACTAAAATGGATTAAAGTGTTATAGACATTAACTTTTAAAAACAATAGACCTTCGCACACCCAATTTACTTTTTTTAGTACATATCCAATTTTGATTAAATGGAAAAGAAAAGAAAGATTTTAGAAAAAATAGCAAACCTATTGAACAATTAGTGTGGACATAAAGCAAATAAATGAACCAAGAAACCAATAATTGAATTTAATTTGTAAATAGCATGTTTTTATTTATTAGTGGATAAGGTAAGATTCGGAACATGCGTATCCTCTCCCTAAGATTCTTGTGAAAGTTGTATTGAGTCAAGTCAACAATGGCATCTGTATGACTATTGACATTGAGGAAACACGGTTGTGATGATTAATTGGGTTCTAGAAGCTGTCAAAAACCATGAAAGTCAACTTTGTTTAATTAAACCAACAAGATCCAACCAGAGAAAAGATGACATAGTCCATGATGTAAAAGATTCATACACCATGTCTTATAAACATGAATAAAATTCTTCTGTGGGTCTACTACGGTGGCTTATGTATGCCTTATGCCTTATGGCTTATTCTTCGTATCCAACCGTAACATTTACTGTATCTGTTGACAAAAGGGTATTTCATGGAAGCTTCTTTTTGCGAATTGAGATTATTAAATAGAGTCCGATTTACACGTATTGCGTTTGAAATACGTCACAGGGGAACTTTCCTTGCTTCTTGTTAGCTTCTAAAATTACCCTAAACTTGCCATGTTCCAACATAATAAATAGTTCATGATCCTAATGCATGATTTCATTTTCAACTTGTATTAGACTCACACAAATTGAAAGTGACGCACCCTATAATTTTCTTTATACAGTTTTTTAGGTGTGGTCACGGCTTCAAAGGATCTTGTGATGATTATAGTATTGACTGAACTTGTGTTGGAAAGAACAAAAAGAAGTGGTCAATGTTACTAGAAGTTAAGGTCTTGGCAATTGCTAAGATTGATTCTAGAACGGTAGAACTTCAATGACAGAATGTCTTGCTACTTGCTTTTTATTTCTTATGCCATAGATAACGTGCATATGAAGAAATTTTATATTGCAAGTCTTCACCTGTTATCATTATGCTTAAGATGAGGAAAATATAAACCAACCACATACATTAAAGGCCAAAACTAAAAGCTACCTTATTTCTTCACATTGACTTGTTCTGCTATATAAGATATATATCAGTTGCATTCGAAAGCGACAAGGTGCCACTCATTTCAAAAACTTATAGATTTGGTTACAATTTGTAGCACATTCTATGTTGTCTGGTGAGGTAACTAAAACCGATAAGAGACTGCATTCGATATCGTAATAGAATTCATCTTATCAGGAACAATTCATCTTTTGTTGTTAATCAATGCTTGTTAGTTAGTGGCTAATTACCTCTGATAAGCTTCATAAATAGAGCTCTAATTCCTGTTTGTATATATCTTAATCATTTTCAATCAATCAAATGAGTTACTTTTGTGAAACTTCTCTTCTATTCTTTGAACTCTACACCTTGTGTTCGCGTCAATTTGATTATCCCTCAATTCTTGGAACAAAATTCTGAATTTCTACGTGCTTTTATCCATCTAAATAAACAACTTTTAACATTTGTTCTCTGTCTCTGTACACCTATTGATTATGTGTGAGGAAAGTATATATGGGCATGACTCTTTACCAGAAACAACATCAGTGATTTCTCAAAACATTTGCAACAACATGACTGAATTCTGCAGTAATAACAGGAATACCTGTCAAAAACAGTTGCAAATCAATGGTTGACAGTGGAGATCTTCCTTATTTTGTTGTACGTTTTGTAATTTTGAACATTTTGATACTTATGGCAATGAGCTTTACTTTCATCTTCGTAAATTCGTTCAACACAATCGAACAAACATAATCCAATGATTTAACCAGAACCACTACAACAGAAGCTGAGTATGGGAATTTTAAAGTGCTCTATGAAAGTAATGGGAACACACTCTTCTAAATTCATTCTCTCTTTATAGTTATAATTTATTAAAAACTACTAAATAAGAAACGAGTCACTACTAAAGGAGTGAAAAATGAGAAGAAAACACAAAATAAGATTTTCTATAAGATAAAATTAGCTTATGCACAAATTATTTTGTAGAAACTCTCTCTAATAGGTTCTCTAAATTTTTATTGTTTAACTTGTGCATAAGTCAATTCGAACCTGGGAAGAAATTCATTTTATTTTATTTTTCTCTTCTAGAAATCCTTATTAAAAAAAAGGCTATTCTCGCAACTCAATTTCCTTTTACACCTTCTGTTTACTTTTTGTCACCACTCCAAACTGTTTTTTCTATTTCACCTCTGCCTCCACTAAATTCTCCAAGTTTATATGTAGCTTCTGAAACCCTTTTTCCTTTCAACCACATACTCAGATTATTGGGCCTTTATGGGCCTTCAAGACAACACATTCTAAACATCACATTAAACAAAAATACATTTCAATTTTAAACTATTTATTTACTTCAGAGATTAAATGCGAACTAAACATCTACAAAAATAAGTTATATCATTAATAAATTTAGAGTTGAAAAAAACTAATTATGTATTTAACTTAAATTGAAATAGCTTGTAAATTTGACAGATTTAAAATCGAAGGAAATGCATTCTTAAGCTTTTATTTTATATAATTTTTCGCTTTGAAAAAACATGGGTGTCCAGTGGACTTTCAAAATATTAAAATAAGTTATTTTTTACATATTTAAAAATCTTATCATTGATATTCTTTTATGCAATTTAAAAATGTATATAGATCTTGTTGTAAATTATTTGGAAAGTTTTATAATTTATTTAAAAATTTATATGAAAGGTTGGT
The DNA here is from genome assembly GCA_963425845.1 of Sphenostylis stenocarpa. Taxonomy (NCBI): domain Eukaryota; kingdom Viridiplantae; phylum Streptophyta; class Magnoliopsida; order Fabales; family Fabaceae; genus Sphenostylis; species Sphenostylis stenocarpa. Next base: position 42,346,679 of record OY731398.1, on the reverse strand, counting down.
TTGGATTTGCTTTAAATTCAAAGAAAACAAAACTTACTAGATTTTATAAAATTTGAAAGAAATATTTTAATAAAAATGATAGTGATGAAATATCATTTTAAAGTTTATACAATAATTTTTTTGTATTTATCAAAAAATATTTTTAATTTTATATATTATATAAATCAATTTATTTTATTTTAAATGTCAACGGCTTTTAAACAAAATTTAAAATATGATATCAATTTGGACATTTTTATTTGAATTTCAATAGATTATTTACAAAAAATCAATTAAAAGAATTAGTCTTTCAATAAGCACTAATTCAATATTAGAATTTTATTTTATTTTTTCTTAAACTGATTAGCATCAAAAGGAATATTATCAAAAGAAATTAGTGTTATATTAAAAGTAATAAAGATATTAAAAAATAGTTATTTTTAATACATATAATATTTATAGATATCATTAATAATATCCACCAATTAGATAAACTATGTTATATGGTAGCTTTTGAATGAACCACCACATAACGAGATATGACTGAAATTGTTTGATTATTAAATTTTACTTGACAAATTTATATTTAAAAAAATTAGAAAGATAACTTACCTTAATGTCAGAGTGAGACATGCATTCTAGATTTTTGCGAGTCATAAGCTAAGCAATGAAGTATTTGTCTTCTGTGACATGATTTGAGAATCAACAACTGATTGGATGGAGTTGTCATCAAGAGCAGTTTGGTAACCCATAATCTCATAATTTGGAAAATATGTTCAAAATCAGTACAAATGTAGGCATGGTTGGTAAGGTGTGGGCATAGGGCATTTGTTAGTGATGGAGGCATCAAATTCAAAGAAGCAATATATTAATATGTACAGAACAAAAAAGTGTTTATTAACCACCACAATCAAATAAGAGTGTCACCATTCATCATCACCACCATCATTTAAACACTGCAATCACTTACAAACACTCCAATTGGTTCTCACATAATATGACACATATCCCTCATCTTCATTTCTTTTGGTTTCTTTTCATAGTGCTGCACCCTTTAGCTGATTAAAAAAAAAAGAGAGAGAGAGGAAAAGGGGCTCTTATAGAGTATGGCATCAAGTAGTATTCTCTCAATTTGGTTTGTCTTTTACTTTTATTCTGCTTTATCCCTAAAAATGTGTTTCAAAAGGGGTTTGAAAATATGAAATAATTAGAAGAAGGATTTTTTGGCAGGAGGTCTTCCAACTGCTCTCATGAGACTAGCAATCTCCAAAACCCTAGCCACTTTGGTTCCTCTTTTTGCCTCTGCTGATGCCCTTCTCTCCTCTGCTTTTCTATGAGCTTTTGCTATGTCGTTTTGCATTTTCTCCATTGCTCTTGCCCTTTTCTCCTCCAGCTTCCTCTGCACAACACGCCACATTTGTTACTCATCATGAACAATGACTTTATGCACAGAACCAAATCTGGTTTAGTCAACTTTTTGTTTCATTGACACAACGTTGTGTTGGTTAAAATTAACATGAAATCAATTAATTGGACAAATTGGGTACTTGCTGGTGGGTAACACATTTCCACATTTTTCTGCTGTCAATGAAAAAGTAGCTAGCTTCAATAGTAAGGCAATTAATGCAGACCATAGGAACCACTTTTCACGTCACTGCCAAAAGAATGTGCCATCATGGAAATTGACAGCAGGTGGATGATGTTTTAGCTTAAAATTACCAATACAAGAAAAAGAGAAAAGGTGAAAAAAAAAAACGTGAGGTTGAATGTTGAAGACAGAACTTATCAGTCGCAAAATCAACTTTCCAAAGACTCATATTTCCCGTGATATCTTCAAATCATTTTCCTCCTGTCATGATTTGGACATTGAACCTGTGGTACTGTATGTGAACAAAGTCTTGGGAATGCATGGGAAAAAACCATTCATACGACCAAGATACAAAATGTACCTGCCAAGGTTGACACTATTGTTTGAACAAAAATGTAAATGCTATCCCATTTGGCTGGATCAAGGATATGGAGAGATAGATTATGGATTCACATTTCTACATTAATAAAAAAAAAACTAACATATATCAATTTTAAAAATAGAATATAATAAATATTGTGAAAAAAAATCTCATCATACCTTAAGTAAACCAAGTTTAGTCATCCATACCAAAAAAAAAAACCTTGAATATTAAACGAAGAGCTAATGCATAAGAGTATTTTAAGTTTTGTTAACAATAATTAAAGTTTTTTACTTTAGTTTTAAAAATGAATTGCTGAGGTGGTAAATATGCATCAGAGTGGAGATAAGTAATGAGATGTATGTTTATAATTACTCTGGGGTAAAACAAAAAAAGAATAAGGAAAGATAATTAAAGAAAGAAGGATCATAATATCATTGAATCTAGTCTTACTTATGCATTTATTACTACCTTTCTTTCCCTCCTTTTGTGGTTCCTCAACAACCAAGGGAAAATAATTCCACAACTTTTCTTCTATACATATAAATCAAGGAATAATAATAATAAGGCAATCATCAATCATGGCAGCAATTACTCCCTATTCAATTCTCCTCTTAATTTCAAAGTTATCTTGGTGATGTACTGATTGGATCATGATCGATCAATCCAAGCCTGTTCTGTTTCAGTCTCAGGAGTACTGATAATCATAACCTCAAAGAAATCCGATCAAAATCAACCACTAAGAATAACCACAAGACACACACACAAAATAAATAATAAAATAAACAATAAAATAAACGACCAAGAAGATGGACATGCAAGTAAGTAACACCGTGAGAAAAGAAAAAAAAAGCTACCTCAACTTTCTTCATCCACGAGGAAGCTTTCTGTACCTGCTCGCTCTCCCACCCATTGATGACAGCGTCTTCTCTCTTGAACCTGTTGTTAATCTTCGCAACCTTCGCGTTCTGCCACGCTGATATCTTCGCATCCACCTCCTCCTTCTTCACCCTCTGCACAGACACGTGCTCTTCACGCGCACCACCACTAGCACCCATTACAGACGACGAGGGAACCGGGTCCAGAGGGTGGTTATCCGGCACGATCGCCAAAGGGTTCGTCTCTTCCATCAACTCCTCTTCTCTGATCCTCCCCAGGTTGTTGTTCACGTTGTTTTCATTGATGGGAGTGATGCTGTGGTTGTTGTCGGGGTCGATGGTGGAGCCCGCGAGAACCAAGGCGCTGAACTCTCTGCTCATGGTGGTGAAGTTGTCGGAGGAGGAGGTGCCACCGTCGGTGCTGGCGACGGAGAGAGAGCTTGACCTGTGAGTGTGAAGGGTGTCCCAGGGTCTGCCACGTGGAGGGGGAGGGCGAGGTGGGGTTAAGGCGTGGATTTCTCTTATGTGTTCATCTTCTTCTTCATGAGCCTCTGATCCCTGGCTCGTTGAAGCAATGATTAATGGATCGTTCAACATGGCGTGCGTGTAAGCGTGTGGGGTTGGTTGGTCTCTTTAATTATGTGTAGTGGAGTGAGTGAAGGGAAAGTAGTGTGCAAGAGACAACATGTACAAAGTGAAACGAAGGGGTTTCATGAGAATGGGAGAGTGTGTTTTGTGTTTTTTGTTTTGTGCTTCGTGTTTCGTGTTTTGTGAGGTTGTTATTAATGAACGGAAATGGAGAGATAAGTGTAGACCACACATAAGAGAAATGCAAAATCTTACACTCCTCAAAACGACTGAACTTAAATCAAAATCTTACACCCTCAAACAAAAAAAAATTTCTATCAAAGTTTTCATTTATCCATCTTCTGTATGGGAACGGGAGTTTTGGTTTCTTGTTGAGTCCTTCACCTTTGCTATATTTCTGTTCTGTCCTCAGAAAGGAAAATTGCAAATTATCTTTCATTTATTTTCTTCCATGACAGTTCCTCGTTTGTCGGCAAAGTGTATAACAACTTGTATGGACTTGGACTGAGACTGAACACAAACGCAAGGTGGAATTCGCAAACTTAAATTATTTTTAACAAGAAGAGTAAATAACAATTTTGTTGAAGATTTCATCCTAATGACCCAACCCAGTGTAAAGTGTAAAAAATATAACCAAATAAAAAAAGAAAAATTATAATTTTAATTCAAATTATTTTGGAATTGAAACTATTTCAAAGTCATATTCTTATACTAGAGCTCTATAATTATGATTTAAATTTTTGTTCACTTTTAATTAGTGGTAGTCATTGGTGGGATTATGCTATTTTGATTAAAAATAATAATAATTTAATTAGATAATAGCATGATAATTTTTTAATGTGGTGAATTGATTCAAAGAATTTAATTATGTGTAAGTCTCTAATTATCCCTATCCAAATATGTCATAGACTCTAATGGGATATTTCATAATTATGCATTATGATACCTGTATTTAAGAGCAATTATTTCGTACAAAAGTTTTTCACACGAAAATATATGAACTGTTAATCAATTAATAAACATATACTTGATCATTTACTATCCAATTTAATAACCTTTCCTAATTTTCGTATCCAACCAAAATTTAGAGCATCCAAATTAAACCATTTTTCACCAGAATTTCTTACAAGAGATTTTATCAATAAAAAAATAATTTAATATAGATATTATATCTAAAACTACTTAAAGTAAATGAAAAATATTTATATAAAATAATTATAATTATTTATGTAAAAAAATTTGACTTATCATTAAAACCAATCGAACTAAATCTCTTTGATATTAGTCGCGTTTGAGTTTAATTTCACGTTCAGTCCAAATCGAATTTTATATTTTAAAATTTATATTTGACCATTTAATATATCGAGTGAATGGAATATAAATTATGTGGATTACGGGTTAATTTTAATAGGTTATTAATATTAAATTTAAACTAGTCAGTTTTTTTATTTTTTATTTTTAAAAAGTTAAATTTTATCTTTATTTATTTAGTTTGGTTTTTTTGTCTAAATATTGAGTTTGAATTCTTACTTATGGGATTTTAATAATTATTTTTATAATATATTATAAATTTATGACTATTATTAAATTAAAATAAATAATTCATACTATATACGAAGATTAAATTTATATAAAGTTATAAAATATAACAATTTAATATATTTACAAACTCTAATGTTGTGTTTGGATCAAAGATAGATTTGAGGGAGTGGAAATGGATGAATTTGAGAAAAAAATGAGAGGCTAAAGTGAGATTGTTTAAATTAAAGGAAATATGATTGGAAATATAGAGAAATAAGATAAAAGTTTGAGTGATTTGATTGATGTAAATAATAATAAAATGTTTTAATAAAAAAAATTAAAAGATTACAAAATTATCCATGGTATTAATTATAATAATTTTTATTTATAGAATTTAATGTATTGTAAATATTTAAATTATATTTATTTAAATTAGTAAGATGAAAAAAATTATTATTCTTAAATTTATTATTAAAATAATTATTTTTATAGTTATAACTATTATTTTAATTGTTATAAATATTATTATTTTTAGTAAACTGAATTAAGAAACATTACTTAATTAAGAAAATATAAAAGGATTTAAAAAATTACTAAGTAAAAAATACAATTAAAACTAAAATAAAAATATTTATTTTTAATATATTGTTTAATTATTTATTATTTTAATTAAAAACGTTAAATTTTTTTAAAATATTTAAAATATAATTATTATTTTAATCAATTTAATCCAATATCTTAGAATTCAATATCTTATATGATGAGAAAAAGATGAAGCATTTTTTTAATGCAAATTTTGTCTTTCTCACTTTTTAGGTAAATTCGCGCTTAAAACAAATGGTAACGGATTGTTCTAAAAAAATTTCTTTAAAAAAAAAACTTAATAAAGAATCAAGTGATACTAACAAAAGAGATATAACATCTAATCTTATACATATTCTAAAACTCATCTAATCTATAATAAAAATAATTTTATAAATTACCATAACATGAAGTATGGTTAAATACAAATTTTTCATAAAAAAGTCTTGTAAAACTTCGATGTCTTTCACGGTTGATTGTTCTCTAAGGATCTGCCAATAAGACGGTCTTGTATAAAAAATAGAAGATATGCTTTGTTTTTGTTAATATAAAATACTAACAAGATTATTATAGATTATAAATTATTAACAAAAGAAGATAATATCCAATCAAATTAAATATCTATATCAAATATTTCAATGTATAAGAAAACAAAGAATTTTTATCTCAACAATCTGAATTAACATAAGGTCACACTAATTGATTAATAACACGAATCACCGAAAAACATATAATATTGGTATAATTAAAAGTTATCAAGAGATATGAATGGAGATAATTCAAAACAAATTTATTTGTCTGGTTATGCAATCAAGGTGATAATGAAATTAGACTATTTTCAATAAATGGGTTGAATAAAAGGAAAGTGCAATTATAATTCAAATTCATAATAATTAGAAAAGAGGAAGATAAAAAATTTATATGGCCTAATGTTATTTAATATTATTAAATATTTATTGCAGTGGAAACTCTTACTTATCGTCACCACAAAACGGTGATGAATCAAATTTTATATGAAAAATTATAACAGTTAATTTATCCATTACGAAATAACATCGTCTTATCATGATGGAAATTTCACTTTTATTATCTGGTGTCGCATATTTGGTGTCGCATATTGAAAAGAGAGGAAGAAGTCTTATTAGTCTTGAGACTAACTTAATATTTTATTTATTTATTTTTTAGGATTACAAGATCCAATAATAATAATAAAATGTTAGGTTATATAATATAATCTGATTTTACAAGATTGAACACCAACTCAATCTACTACTTACTTGTGTAATTCTCTTCTTTCTATGATATACCACATTTTTATACTCGGTATTTGGTTCTAAACTTCGGGAAAGGGAGGGGGAAACCTGTAAGGAAACACTCCAACACTCAAGTCATTAAGGGTAGAATATACTGATAAGTATATATATGAGTTGAAAAAGATGTTTCTACCTTATGTTTGGTAACACTTATATGACCGCAGACTCGAGTGGTATAACTTCAGGCTCCATAATGTGGGACTATGTTGAGACTCACGGTTACGGAAAGTGGTGTCATATTCTCTTGTATGATTAATTCGGGTTTCATTCGTGAGAATCACACTACTAAAACTTCTCCTTGAAAGGGGATGTAGGAATCACACTTGAAGGAAAGATTGTTGAGCAACCCTTTTGTACAGCAATGAACCATTTTTTCTATGGCAAGTAAATAAATCAATTCATTATCTTAAATAAGAGTGTCCGATTAAAAATATTGTGAAGAATACAATTAAATTTGAATACTATAGTTTGTAATTATTGTGGGAAATTATAAGAAGAAAATTCTTAAAGCCAAAGAAAGAAGAACAATGTTGAATGTAGTTTTAAGACTTTAAATATTAGAGAAAAATTCTTAAAATTATTTAAGAAGGTAATTATTAAAATATTTTATATATAAAGAGAGATTTGTGATACGTCTATATATCCAATATATTTTCATAAATGATTTTTAAGTTGCCCATATTTTTCATTATCCACGTTGATAATATTGATATGTTCAATACAAATTTGTACAATTAGAAACCATCATAAATAAGATAATAAAAAAATTATTAATAATTTATTTTAAGATATGCTAATCATTATGAAGAGTTGTCCATAGTGATCATTACTCTTGATGCTTGCAGGTTTTGCATATTTTTTAGAAGTTATATATAGGATTAAAAAAAAAAAAACTAATAATAATTGATGGAGATAGATTCCAAAAAATAATGAGTTATGATCTTAGCATTTGTAAATAACTTCAAAAAGACAAAAAAACAAAGTTTACAACACTCAACAAATTCAATTACAACCTATTCAAATTGTAATCTTGTAACTAAATATAATAATAATAATAATAATAATAATAATAATAATAATAATAATAACTATTATTATTATTATTAAAAAAAGTAAAATAACATACTTAGATGATTTATCATTAAGATGACAGATTAGTTACACTAAAAGATCTAACTTCTCTTTATGCTTTCCTCGTATTTAATAACCTTAAAATTTTAAAATTTATTAAATACAAATATTATTAACATATAGTAAAATCAATCATAAAAAAAAGTTACAAACTCTTCGTATTTGTAATAATAATCTTTTCCCAAAGTTCAAACTCTTTTTTAATATTTAGATTATAAAATTCAATTATTGTATTTTTCAACAAATTTTGAATATAAATAAATGTCTCAACGGTTGATGGATTTAGTAAGCATTTAAAATCATCCAAAATCCTACTTTGAAAACTAAATACACTCTTAGAGATCACGTTAGAAATAGAGTGACCAACACATATTTCACTATTACTTATTGAATGTAAACTTAAAAAAATTATTTTCCATTAAAGTAATATATGAACTTGTTTATCATCATTTACAACAAACTCGTTCAAATACATTTTTAGTTCATTTTTCTATCTATAAAGTCATTTTCGCTCACATGCTACTTAAAGACATCAGGCTTGCCAAATTTTCAAGAACTTTAGCAAAGGTTGATGATTCAAATGGAGATGTAAGATCTACTGCAATAACATGTGACTACTAAAAAAACTATGTTGTTGTTAATTATGAGTTGATTTGTACCAATCATACATCTTTTTCAAGTTGTCTTTTACAAAATTAACTAATTCAACAATTTTATATGAATTAGTTTTCTATATTTCTTGAAAATTTTAAATCATATACTCAAACTTGCCACGAGGGTAAAAAATAATACCAAAATACAACAAATTATTTATGTTATCAATGCTACCCTAATATTTATGATAATTCTATTTCATGTCACCAACCAATTGCATAATAAATAATAACCAATTGACACCAATGCAAAAGAGGTTTTTTATGTCATCCTTTTATCATGACAAAATAGTTGACTTAAATAAAATATGGTGACACTTTTGTAAATAATAAATGGAACTTTTATGTTGGTTCTAGTGACGTTCGACGTAAAAGTTACATTTTTTTTTTATCAGGATCACTTCTTTCTCGCATGTGCAAGATTTTTTTAGTCGATGGCAGAAGCGACCATTGCAACACCTTCAAAGGTACTTTTTGACCACAATATTAAACTATTATTTGTGATTATCGGTTTATTCCTTTGAGTGCACCTACCGTTTATATATTGCATTGTTATGTTTTCACGATTTATTTGTTTGAATCTCATGTTTTTTGTTATTTACATATTATTTTTTTTTAATATGAATATGTGTTTGAACCTCAATAAATGACGAAAATTTATAACATAGGTAATTATGGAGTTTGATGAATGTTCATCGTATTAATGAAGAATACGAAAAGGAAGTTAAAGAGTTTTTACAATTTATTTATGAAAATGAAAAACCTATAAAAGAGACATATTAAAAAAAAATTAAGATCACAATTTGTTTAGTATAACTATTTTATAAAATATATAATATATTTTAGTTTTTTTTTATCTTATATTAGTTATATCAACTTTAACTAATAGTTATTTTATTTTAACAATTATTCATCTTACCTTTTTAATATATGTTATATTTGTATATTTGTAATCTTGATTATAATTTACGATCATAATAATAATATTTATTATTATTTTTTAATATTATTATTAATAAATTTATTAATATTATATTATAAAAATATTATTTTATTAAATTCCATTAGATTCTATTAAATTTTAATTAAACTTTTAAACTCTAAAATCATGTTTTTACCTATGTAATATTTTAAAAACATTGATTTATACTACCCTTCATCAAATTAATAATATCATCATAGTAGAATAAGAGATATGCATAAATTAGAGTATATATGGATAATAATATTATATTTAATTTATTAGAGATTAAACACTTTTTTTCTAAATTATGTGCAGATTTTAAGATCCATTTTATGACAGATTTTGAAAATAAAAGCAAAACATAACCTTATATGTAATCCACGTAGGAACCACCTTAAAGATAAATGATAAAGTGAAGTTGAATCATCATTTTTATGAGTTACTGATTTCCAATGTTACTATGATAATGAACACAATTATTATTTTCGGTCCTTTGCTTATATTAATAACAAGCCATGAAAATAAAAAGTAAAAAATAAAATAAAAAATAGGATTTGTAATCTATCTTTCTCTTTAAGAACTGAAAAATAAAGTGAAAAAAATATATTGGTAAGAATAAATATTTACATTTTTAAAATATTAAATTTGAACTCGATCATATTTATCAACTGCAATTCATTTTTATTTATCTACTTACCCGATTAAATCGGACATCTTTTAAATTTATCTTTGAATTCGAATGGGGTTGAAAAGTTTTACTCATGCTTAAATAAAATAATGAGTCATCTAAGTTTATTGTAACATATGTAGATAAAAGCTTAAAATTAATAATAAAATATATATTAATAAAATTTAAATTATATTGATAAAATTATTTTTAATTTGTGCACAATTATGTATATATATTTATTAAATATTATAATGATTCAATAGTAATTTTATGTAACGTTCTGAATTAAGTTTATTTAGAATATGACATTATTATAATTTTTAATTTTTATGAGACTATTTTTGTAAAATTTCATAAAAAATAAGTGTTTTTTTTTTCATCAGTTCATGGATAATAAATTATTCCAGGATTTAATATTCACAAATTATTTTTGCAAAAAATTATGTGAACAAATTTATAAAAATTTATGTGAAAAAATTTATAAGTAATTTTTTGTAAATTTAAATTCGTATGTGATTTTTAGTTTTGGGTTTGAAGGAATAACAACAAGGAGAAAAAATTCCTATAACTAAAGTTGAATATAAATTGAAGTTGAATGAATAATAAATTGTATAGTTGAAAGAAGAAGAAACCAGTGCAACAAGAAAAAAATTCTAAGTCTTTTTTTTTATATATATTTTAATAACTTCTTCCAATTTCAATTATTTTAAAAGTAATTAATTAAAAAATATTTTATTATTTTTCAAAAAAAATTGTTGAAAAAATATTATTTTTAAATTTTGCTACCATTTTTAAAATATTATTAAATCTTCTTTTACAAATTTAATTTATAAAAAAATTGTAAGAAATTATTTTCATACCTATCAATTTTTTTACAAATGTATATTTGGAAAAAACAAATTATAATTATATAATTGAAAATAATTTTGCAGGAATTTTTTGCCATTAATTTAAAAAAAAAAATCTTACATATTTAAAAAAAATTGCAAATAAAGTTGTAATAATATTTTGTGAAATAATTTTTTAAGAAAAAATTGTAACTATTTTTTAGCAAATATTTTTCAGAAAAAATCATATAAATTTAATGATTTTTTTAGTAGTGTAAATTAAATAAATGAATGAAAAAAAAAACTAGATTTAATTTACATCACGATTTTTTTTTAATTTAAATCGGCTTATGATCTTTTAATAACTTTTCTTTCTGATCAAACATATTTTAACTACTTCACTAATAATAAATTAAAAGAGGTCTTTAAAAAACCCTGGGTACATGCATAGAATAAACAGTGAAATTATAAACATTTCATTTATTTAAAATTATATGTGTAATATATATATATATATATATATATATATATATATATATATATATATATATATAATTACAAGTATAAGGAACTCACATGCACGGTATAATTTTCTTCTTGTAAATTAACAAAAATTGAATGGTTGGCCATTGCACGAACCCACAAATAATCTAGCATACATATTTTATATATATATATATATATATATATATATATATATATATATATATATATATATTTTGAAGGATTTAAATAAAATTATAAAATCGGGAAGTATTATCAGAATAAAAAGTTAAACAAGTTTTTTTAAGAAAAAAATAAAATCCTAAAATATTTGACGAATAATTTTTTTGTCGGTAAACAAGTTTTGAAGAAGGAAACGTTAACATGACATCGTGTGCGTTTTTAAGACATGCTACTATAATGACATCACAATAACTCAATAATAAATGCTCACTAACATCAATTTTAGTAAAGTCCCTCGCATCAATAATAAATGTTATTATTGTTATACTAACCAAGTTAATGTGATTCTTATCCTTTTTAAAAAATGTAAATCTACAAACTTGTTTAAGAACATAATTAATATTCATAGTTGAGTATTTTTTATCAACATAATTAATGTATCATCTCAATAATCAACCACTAGTCTAGCATGATATAATTATGTAAATATGTTTCTACTACATATTTTTTCCCTCTAAGTGCTTACTACACTTTTGATACAATAAATAATAAATGGAAACCATGGCAAAGTGAATAATAACAAAAATCCAGGGGCACAAAAGCAAAACTAAACTTTTGCAAAAAATAAAAAAATAAAAAATTCTGTTAAATTAATCGTGATGTCGGCTATAAATTATGAGTGGCCCTGCCATATCAACACAAACACAAAAATAGACAATTCAGAATTGACACGTGTTATGTAGAGAACTTGGAAAGAGATGGATATTTGACACGTGGCAATGCATAATAGGTATTGAGTGTAGCTACGTATATTTGCTCCATGCAACTGATGACATCATAGCTTATTTTTTAATCTCTGATTGTGCCACGTGTGCGGTTCCACTTACCCACGTCTCACGTTACTATTAGCTATTCTACTCACACTTTCATTTAAATGGAATGTCAACATCATTAAACTATATATTATATTATCAACATATTTTAAATATTATATATTCACGAACCTTCTTCTTTGGTCACTCAAAATAAATAATAAAAGAGTTATTTTCAAAACTTGAGACTTTTCGTTTTTTTTTTCCTCTTCCCAAATATTATGCCTAACCCTTGGAGGGGTTAATCGTGCTTAATGTGTCCTTTCTCTTCTTTTTTTTTTATATCTTCATGTATTCACAAAAATACTATAACCCTTGGAGGGGTTAATGAGAATAATTAGTAGGTGTTATGATTAGATGTAATGGGAGTGCGAAAAGGGACAAGGGTGGAACAGTGATGTGGGTCATGTCATTCATTAACAAAACAAATTTAGGTACGTGACTTGGAGGGAACTTGGGTGTATTAATAGCGACAATGGATCTTCTTTCGTTCAGTTTGAAGATCAATAATTTTTTTTATTTAAAAGAAAAGGTTTCTAATAATCTTAACATTATAAAGAAAAAAAAAATTGTGACATTTGTACTTTTATACTTTTTGTCCACCTCAATCTACTTCGTTTGTGACAAATTTTTTGTCCTTGCATTCTCATTGTTTTCTCTATACATATATAACATTAATCTTGAATTTTTTATTTTTCTTTATGTAACACCTAAAACTGAGATTTTCAAATGATTGTTATAAAACTTAGTGGAGGTTTGGAGCAGTCCAATTTATTTTGATAGTGATGTTTCCTCTTTGTGAAAAGATGGGGTCCAAGGCCATATTTTGATAACGAGTGAACATGATGTATTTTTGTAGTAAGCGAAGATATATGAAAAGGGGAGTGCATTTAGCGATGGGGGGAGTGTTATAGCAATTTCATCAATCGATCACACTCCTTAAAAATACCTCTCTTGGGCTCTAGGAGCTTCTACTAGTTCTCTAATTATTGGCCCAATGGACATAATCAGATTCCAACTGAATTAACTGCTCTATTTTGTTGGACCTCGTTATGGGTTCGATACTGTGCATGCGAGAGTAACTTCTTTATATTATTTAGTTAAACTACCAAAAGAAATAAACAACAAGAAAATGCGAAAGGAGAAGAGACACAAGGGCATGTGATCGTCTCTAACAATTCTTATTTATTTTAAAATTTTTATTTAAAAAATTATATTTTTTAACGAGAAAAAAAATATAATCAGTTTTAACTTTTAAATGATGTAAAATTATATATAAGATCGTAAGAAATAAAATATTAATTTTATCATATAATAAAAAGGATAAAACTCTTTCAAACGTTGTTATTCCAAACGTGCTTATGTTTAGAATGATTATAGGTAGTTTAAAAGTGAGTTTAGCATTAGCCAAAACCAAAGGCCATGAGAGGTTCCATTAATTAATTATTGACCCACTTGATTAGCAGTTCCTGACCAGAAAAATCCTAACCTCTCTTTATGGGGTCTTCAAAGTGGAGAGTACGCACCGCATGCTTCAAGGCTTTGACTAAGATCCCCTACTCGATTCAAAGGAGGAGCCATAGATTTGAATGATGTTAACTTTATGAGGAAAAGTTCCTTCAAGAAAACAACAAAATCTTAAAGAATCTTTGCAAGAATATCACAGAAAATGTCTAATATAATATCTAAGCTACAATATCTATAAATTTACAACGTAAAAGAATGGTTTGTAGATAATTCTTTTGTATCAAAACTTTTCTAAAGTTATGGACTTTTGTGAAAGAAAAAGAAACAATTAAAAATTCCACCTCCACCTCCACCTCCACCAATCAGGTAAAGATACATCCACGCTTTGCATATCACCAAAACCTACAATGAAAAACATATCCACTTTAAATACTAATATTCTTTTACAAATTCTGAAAAAAAAACTATTTTAAAAAAATGACAAGTCTTCTAAGAAATATTTTAAAAATAGTGTCCATAGTAATTTTTTTCTGATACTAAAAATTATGTTATTGATATTTACTAGTTAACCAACTTTATCTAAAGTGGCAAATACGTTATCATTCAAATTCAAATCGACAACTTGCTAATTTTATATATACTAGTTGGTAAGTGTTACAACATTTTTATATCAAAACTCTTTCTACTCTCCAAAATATTTCATCAACATGTCTCTTTTAATTCGGAAAATATATTTTAGTATGCAAATTTTCTTTATAAAACAAATAAAAATAAAATAATATCTGTAATCAATAATTAATATTTAACGTCCATAATTTACTCTCTAATAATATCAACAGATTTTTATTTTTCTTATGAGTAAGTAAAACTACTCATATTCCATTTTAAGTTGATTATTTGTTTTAATTTAAAAGAATTAAATCTTTACAAAGTCATTCAATCCCATCAAGCTAAAGATGATTCAACAGTGAATATGAAGTATTCACTTTGGTGAAATTCAACTTTGAATCTGCTACGATTTATGGAATAAAATAGATGCTAGGTTATGGTTTTGTATTCTTTGGTTAAATACTCCATTATTCTAAATAATATTCTTATATTATCCTAAACCGTACTTTGCAAAGTTAACACGAATTAGACTAACCTGCGTATAATAGAAGGCAAGGTAATTCTGGAGTGTAGGGAAATGTTACAATAACTATAACATCACTGTCATGAGAATAAGTCAACAATGATGTAACAGAAAAATGTTAAGATGATGTTTTTTGAAAATTATCTTGTGAATTTTAAGTAAAAGATAACCTAAATGTAGAAATGATATGATGTGAGAGATGAGAGAGAATAATGGTGGAATATAAGTGTGTTTAAAGAGAATAATCCTTGTACAGAGTTTGGGTCAACGCATATAAAAGATCCAAGAATTTGGTCACAGATGCTCACACTGGTGATCTAGAATTTGTTAATCTGACTGATTCTGCCGACTTAATTACCTACCATAGTTGAAGAAGAAAGATAAAGAAGCTTAATTAAACATCGGTCAAGGGAAGGAAAATTAATTAAGGGCACCTTAAACCCCTCACCCTGTCATATCAGTGTGCACCACCTTCTAACACCCAAACATCACCAACTTTCCCAACAAAACCTTAATTATAGCCAAGTGTCCTAGGACCTTCTAGGTAGTTACCGACAACACAATTCTTGTGTAATAATACAAAACATCAATATTAGATATTACCTAATGATATGGGTAAAATAAATAAGAATAAATATATACATTTTTTTCCTTAAAATATAAGAGATATTTTTGAAAACAAAGAATCTAAAACAATAAATTATATTAATAATTAAATTAGTTTTACTAAATTTTTTTTTTTTAACATGAATAGACCCTATATATAAACAGACAAATAAATAATCAAATTATTTTAATTAAAAAAATTAAATAACTAAATTACAATTAAATACAAATTATTATTAATATAATTTAAAATATTATAATTATTTTAATTATTAATATAATTATTATTATTAATATAATAATAATAATAATAATAATAATTTATATATTTATTATTATGATTAAAAATATTTTAATTATTATAATTTTATTATTAAAATAATTATTACTTATATTTTCTTATATAACGTGATTTCTAACTTTTCCTTTCTTGCTTTTTGTAAGGATGAAATCTTATAATGATGAAATTTTTTTCTCAGAAAATGCAAAAAAATTTCTAAATCGAAAAATCGAAACTTTCATTACGAGTTCTTGATCCAAACAAACGCTTAGGGTTCTTACTTTAAGAAAAATTAATAAAGATAATATTAATAAAAATTTATTAAATAATTAAATTAATAATAAAATAAATAATTAATTAAAATACTTAATTAATTAATAATAATAATAATAAATAATGATCATAATAAGTACTAAATATAATAATAATAAGTTGCAAAAATTGCAAATTTTTTATTAATGGATAACATACTGATATGATAATAATTAAAACAAAAGTAATGAACTAAACTTAAATGCAATGGTAATAATTAAAATGAAAGTAATGAACTAAACTCAAATGCAATTAAGTTGTCATATGAATGAAATTGCGTATGAGATGGAGCATTTAAAAACTTGGCCATCACGCTTGACCATAACGCTTTCAACCATAAATAGTCTTGGTTTACTTCTTAAACAAAAATGCAAAAATGGAAATCCAAAAAAAGTTAATGAATTTTGAGACCATGAGAAATAAAAAATAAGTCCCTTCACATAAATTATGAACATTTATGAACTCATTTATTGTAAGATTTAATTAATTAAAATATTTTAAAATGTTTCTTTCCCATTATCATATGCATTCATTATGCGTTCATCATTTAAAGGAAGATCAAATTAAAGTATATATATCTCAAATTTAGGATGAATTTTAAATATCTTTTTATATATTTTATTAAAAAATATAATATTTTTTAAATATTTATTTATATTTTTTAAAATATATTTTTATAAATAATGTCATCTTAATAATCACTCAAATTATTATCCAATTTTGTAAAAGTACGTAATTTTTAAGAAATACAAGATGATTAATAAATAAGAATAATAAAATAAGTCAAATCTAATAAATTTCACCCTTAAATTTGGGATAATAAATTAATAGTTTTAGTTTATCAATTTATTTTATTTAATTTTTTTATCTAAAAGACTAAGGATTAGATAGAATAGGTTATCTTGCTTCTCCGTTTTTTTTAAATATTTATATATACAAATTAAAATAAAAAAATTTATAATTAAAAATATATTTTTTATTATATTTTTACTATATAATAATGTTGTAATTTAAATTATAAGTATTAATTAATTAAACTTAAATTATTATTATAATAGAGTATTTTAATATATAAATGTAATAATTTTTAATTTATATAATAAAAATATTAATTAATAAATAAATAATTTAAAATTATATATATAATAAAAAATATATTTTTAAAAATTAATATAAAATAATATATTTGTTAGTTGATGAATCTATTTTTTAATAAAATGAATTAAAATGTGTAATTCGTTAGACTTCACTTAATTTTAACATAATAAAGAGGGATAGATTGATCTGTTTTATTATCTATTTTTATATTAAAATTATGATAAATAATTCAATATACTAATATAATTAAATATTAAATTATTATTTAAATTAATAAATTTTTTTAAAAGAAAACAAAAAAATAAGAAAAAGTGGTTCATTCTCGATCACTTACTGTCTCCCACAAAATAAAATAAAAAGTGTATTTGTATGATATTATAAATTTATATTGTATATAATGAAAACAACTTATATAAATTATTTTTTATTAAATTTTAGATAGATATTTTAAAAATATTTCGGATGATTCTTATAAATATGTTTTATGTTAATAGTTTACAAGTTTTGTTTTTATATATTTTTTTATAAAGCTCATATTTTATAATTTTTATTTATATTCTACTTAACAATTTAAAAACAATGATTAAATATTAATTTTATATAATTTACAAGAGATTTTAAATTTTTGATAAATATAAAATTTTTAATTTTTTTACAAAACTAATTTCTTTACAAAAAGTCATATGATCAAAATTAAAATAAAAATAATTTTATAAAAATTTTAAAATATTTAAAAAATATATTGTATATCTTTAATATAATATTATTGTTATTTTGTAAATAAAATAGAAATATAAAAATTTATACTTTCAGAATTAAAAAATATTAAATTTATTTTGTTTTAATAAATATGATTTAAGAAGTTTTGTAATAAGATAATTAACAATGTTTAGATAAAACAGATTTTGTGAGATTATTTTTTTTAATCTTTTCTCATTTTTATTGTTAAATAACTTTCTTACAAAAATATCTTTGTTAATAAATAGAGTAGAAACTCCAACATAATTACTTAAGGCATATGTGGAAATGTTCTTTAACAAAATATAATTTTTTAGTTTAATTGGGAATAAAAGGCCAAATAATATATTCTATGTGTTTTGCATATATCTTAAAAACTAAAGAAAAAAATAAATTTCTTATTGATAATTTTTAATCAAATTTTCACTAAACAAATTCGATATCACTAGCGTACTATTAAATTTATAATTCAAAAATAACATCATTTTATCAATATTTACCTCACTAGCATTATTTTCAGATTTTTTTTCAATAACATGCTATTAAATTTATAATACGTAAATAACATCATTCTATTTACCTTATTACACAATTTTCAAATTCACTAATTACTATAATTTTTAAAATAAAATAATATTTATTTAATATAAATATATATTTTGTATAGAAAATAAATATATAATTATTATATATATTTTTAAAAAATTATTTATATAATTATATGAAATAAATATAAATATTTTTTTTAAATAACATAAAAATATATTTATATAATTATATTATTAATATATTTTTATAAATATAGTAAAAACAAATATATTTAATATATATATATATATATAATGTTTAAATATTTATTTATATTTTTATAAATATAATAAAATTTAATAAATACATTTTATTATATTATTAATATATTTTAATAAAAAATATTTTAATATAATTTTATAAAAATATAAATAAATATTTAAACACTATGTATATATATTAAATATATTTGTTTTTACTATATTTATAAAAATATATTAATAATATAATTATATAAAAATATTTTTATGTTATTTAAAAAATAATATTTATATTTATTTCATATAATTATATAAATAAATGTTTTTAAATATATATATATATATATAATATTTATGTATTTATTTTCTATAAAAAATATATATTTATATTTAATTATTATATTTAATATATATTATTTTATTTAAAAATTATATTAATTAGTGAAGTTACAAATTATGTAATAAGATAAATGTTGATAGGATGATGTTATTTCTGTATTTTAAATTTAATAGCATGTTAGTGAAAAAAAGTCTAAAAATGATGCTAATTAAGTAAATATTGAACTAATTAGATAAATATTGACAAGATAATATTATTAAAAAATCAAACAAATTCTCATGGCTCATGATAATCTAACTTTCTCAATTCCAATTCATTTGGCTATTAATATATCATATTACTCTTACTAAATTATTTATTATAGCAATAAATTACAAACAATAAAACATCAGGGTTTGATTTATAGAGATTTATAAATATTTTCAGAGATTTTTTTATCAATAAAATAAAATATAATTATTTTAAAAATTATAATTGTTAATGTTCATTGTTTATTTTAAAAAATTATGATGTGTTCGAATGAAAAAAAAAAATTATTACATTAATAAAATGGAAACTTGATTTATATTTCACATCATTTTTCATCAAAATGTATCTACCATAACACAAATGTTTCTTCAATAGTTAAAAATTAAATAAATATTTTCAGTCAGATTAATAGACAGATGTAAAAGTTTAAATTTGGCTGATTTTTTTTTTGGAGGAAATGACATTTTCGAATATTGTTTTTGAGAGCAATTTTTTTTTTAAAAAGGAGAAATTTCCAAAATGAATAAAGAAACAAAAAGAAGAAGGAAGGTTCTAATAAAACACCGCAAAAGAAAACGAAAAAGAGGCTCTCCTCACTCCTTCTCTCGCAATCCAAACCCGCCCCAATTTTCTTCTCTTTTTCCCTACAAATATGAATCCCTCTCTCACATTTTCTTCCACCTTCCTCTTCCTCTTCTTCTCTTGGTTTTGCACCTTTCTTCCTCCTTTGTTTCCTTTCTTCAACACACACCACTTTTTAAGGTTGTTAACTGCTTCCTCTATACCTCCTTCTTGCTCCTTTTTTTCCCAGTTTTTCTTTTTTGTTGCCAGTCTCAACCTCTTCCAGATTTCAGATTTTGTCGCATTGCGACCTGGGTTTTATTCTTTTGATCCTCCTCTTCTCATAGCATCGTCTTTGCTTCATCTCCGTCTCTGGGTCTTTTAAATATATGTTTTTTATTTGAATTTTTAATTTGGGTTTGTTGGACCTGCTGGAGTTCTTGATGGTTTTTGGTTTTAAAAAATATATTAAAAGTTGTGTTCTAATTTTTCATGGTGAGGGATAAGCGAGATAAACTAAAAGGAAAAAATCTTGGTGAAGTCCTGTCACCTGTTTCTATAGGTTGTTTTTCTGGAAGGTGGGTAAATCCAGGCTTGTCCCTGTAAAAATTTTCACTGAGGGTATTTTGGCTGTCGATTTTTTTGTTACAACTTGTAATGTCTGCTAATGTCAATGGAGTTTCTGCTCTGTATTTTCTTTACAATGAAAGTTTGAACATATTGTTAGATCCCTTGGGAATTTATATGGTATTAATCTCTATTTATGTTTTTTTGGTTCAGGGTTTAGCTTAAACCAGGATTGTGGGCACATATTTCCTTATGGTGGGCATTCCTCTTTCCCTGTTATTTCATTAAGGATTGGAATGATTTTTTCAAATGCGGGATCAAGGTGGTTTTGCTTTACTGTGTCTAATCTCTCTTTGGTTGTGATTACCAGGGAGAAGCACCGGCATTGCTTGTTGATGACCTGCAGGATGGGGCTCAGAATGACCGTGAATTGAAAAACGGAGCTTGCAAAGCGACTGCTACCGTTGGTGATAAGACGGTGAGTTTAGTCAATATGCCATGAATTTGAAGATAATATGTATTTATGTTGTTGCTCATAATAAAATTAGTGTCTAGCCAAATCATCTGCCTAAAGCAAAAAATGGGCCTCCATTTTTTTGACAGTACGTCATTGGTGGAGCTGATGATGGAATTTTGTCCATTGAAGTTCAAATTTTTGACCGTAATCGTGGAGAATGGTCAGTTTAAGGTTTCTCCGCTTCATAGCTGCCTCTCACATGCTTTGTTGCTGATATATATTTGAAATTGCAGGGTTCGCCCCACTGTGAGGGGCATCAAACCCATCTGGAGCAAAGGTCTTTCAGCAGTGCCTTTGGAAGACAAAATACTAATTCTTAAGAAGGGTTCTAAGCCAGATGATCAAATATGGTTCCTGGAGGTTGGTGTTTGCCATATGCAATCCTTGGCATATTCATTTTGTAACAAAATACTAACCACAGTAGTTTTCTAATTATTGGCCAATATAAGTTAAACGTCTCGTGTTCTCGTTATTGCCAGGTTGGCACTCAATATGTTAGGCAGCAGCAAGAATATTTGGGAACTGAGGTGGTTGCATGGAGTAAAGGCGTGGTAGGAAATGCTGAGAAGCCTGTTGTTATTAGTGGTCCTTCTGGAGTAGGCAAAGGAACATTGATAGCAATGCTTATGAAGGAGTTTCCATCTATGTTTGGTTTTTCTGTGAGCCACACCACCCGTGCTCCAAGAGGTACGGAGAAAGATGGGGTCCATTATCATTTTACTGAAAAGAGTATAATGGAGAAAGAAATCAAAGAGGGAAAGTTTCTTGAGTTTGCTTCTGTCCATGGTAATCTCTATGGAACTAGTGTTGAGGCTGTGGAACTGGTAGCAGATGCAGGGAAAGTAAGTAGCTTCTGCTTAACTATTATTATAACTCATTTTATTGGAGCCTTTGTTATTATGCCTGTAATATCATCTCGACGTTGTAAGATTGTTGTCCTTTTGGTATTATTTTTAACCTCTCTTATCTGATATAATGTTTTTTTTTTTTTTTTTTTCTATTGTTTCAGAGATGTATTCTTGATATTGATGTTCAAGGTGCAAGATCTGTGAGGGCTAGCTCTCTTGAAGCCATATTCATCTTTGTATGTCCCCCTTCAATGGAGGAGCTGGAGAAGCGTCTTCGTGACCGGTGAGTTGTTGCAACTTTGTGATGCTTTTTAATTCTCAATCAGACCATGATTTTGTGCTAAACTCAATACTTTGAAATCAGAGGGACAGAGACTGAAGAGCAGATCCTGAAGCGACTACGTAATGCAGAGGCTGAGATTGAGCAAGGCAAATCTTCTGACATATTTGATTTCATCCTATACAATGACAAACTTGATGAGTCTTATGAGAGACTTAAGGTAATTGTTTCTAAAATGAAGACCTCCATAATATTTGAGATGATGCTTCATGACCATTAATTTTCCTGACACAAAGTATCCATTGGTGCAGAAACTATTGGGACTTGATGATTTTATCGCTACACCTAAATCTGGTAGGAATTATTCTAGTAAAACACTATATATGGTTTCTTTTTTAAAGCCATGAAGATAAATTGATATATTTAATCTGTCAATGGAACAGGCCCTGGAGAGATTGATTTACCAATTGACCATTCCGTAACAAAAATTGATAACAAAATCATCATAAACCGCATCTCCTCAGGAGAGAAGGAAGCAAAGAATTTGTAAGCCTTCAGAGCAAAAGTTAGCCATTTGCACTAAAGTCTATCACACTGACTTTGTATTTGTCATTGCAGGATCATATTAGATGTTTCCTCACTAAATGGAGGTGCACCTGGACGAACAAGAGGCCTAAATTTCCAAGCCATTGGCTCGTTCTCAAATGGCTTGACCGGGATAGAGGATCTTAGCTAACATTCAATGCATTTGGCCAACTAACTACTTGGTTTTGAGAAAATGGGACACGTTATAAGGCAATTAGATTCACGTCTTCAACATTTTTTACCCTTGTGGCGTTCTTTGATTGTTATCACTATTGAATTGATTTTAGAGTTGTGGATCACTCAATTGTTATTTCCTGCACAAGCAATGGGATTATTTGTGTTTTTGCGTGTCAAAGAAAGGCAAAATGTGGTGTAAGTTTCTGTATTCCTCCACCCTTGGATAATATGAAGGGGCCACACAACATGAACAATTCAATGATGTCTGTAAGACATGAGGTGTTACACTATCCATATGACAATTCATTAATCTCAGTATGTTTTACGCATTCAATTTGTTGGGTACATGTTTTATGTCATGATCATCTTGATTAGATTCTAACAGTTGTAAGGCGTTAGTAATACAAACATCTATTTACTTTTTGAAACGACACTTTACTCCACTTAACTCACCAGTAGTGTTCCAAACCACCAAATGGCTCAGGAGTAAGTAGTCCTTTTAGCCCCTACATGTAGTCCGTGACTCCAATCATCTAGCATTGAGTAAAACAGTGCTAGAGCCTTGTCAACTTCCTGAACCTATTCTAAGTTTCTAACTGCTCAAAGCTATTTTCAGAACAGAACTGATAGAGATACTATCATAAATTGGGCGTAGGTTTAAATAATTAAGACCAATGGTGATATTAAATTATTAAATACCATTTTCTGGATTGAGCTCTCAGAAGAAAATTGTTGATCAAATTTTGTACAAAATAGTTAATTATGCAGGAGAGGTGAATTTTTTTGAACCATAACATCATGCCAAAATGTCATGCTAATAAAAAATAAACATGCTTGGTCATCTGGCACGGAGAGAAGATATTGTAGTGTGGGCAACTTCTGGAATCTTATGACATATACCGTTTAAAAGGAAAAGAAAAACGTTTTCTTCCTGTTACACGAAAAGCTTTGGCTGGTTTGTATATTTTGGAGTACGTGGACAAACTTGCAAATTATACTTCCAGAACTACTTTCATTGCAGTTTTGAAATTTCAAAACATGTTAAGAACATGACAAACACCCAAACCAAACTATACTGTTAATGTAAGATGAAGCCATGTTTCAAAGATCTTCATAGTCTAATTGAACTACTTGTGGTCAATGACAACTGACAGCTTGGTCCAAAGCAAAGTTGCAGGAGAGCTATCTTACATAAATGTCTGTGATTGAATTTCCATCCATTACAACCTTTACACGTATCACTAAAGTAACTAATAGTTACTTTTGCATGCATTAAGACGTGGTAAGTAGATTGAGGATGGTAATTTCCATCCATACACGTCATTGATAAAGTTTAAACTTCGAGAACATTGAAGCAGACATACGCTAAATTAGAATGAGGATACTATTTTCTGGTCATTACAACATTATTTTTTTTTATACTCACCTCTTTCTGTGATAATTTTTCTCTTTTCTTCCAAAATATATGCATTTCATGGTATGTGAAAAATATAACTTTGTTTTTACAACTTGGGGGACACAGTGAAGATAATAATTGAAAAGGTGGTTAATGCAGTTTTCAGTTGAGAGTTGTGAAGCAACAATGAAAAGTGGAGTCACGTCAACTAGTTTGGCTAAGAACACGATAATGGGTTGAGATACCGACATAAGACACAACACGAGGGATTGTGTCTTGCGAGGTGATGTGTCTCTGAAGGGTTGGGTACAGAAGGCTCTCACAGGTCGATTAGTTGGCCGATCCTGTGGTGGGTGCATTGCATTGCATTCCAACTTTTTAAACTCTTTGGCAATTGCAAGGTCACTATTTTTCCACATATTGTGATGATTATCATGGCAATAAGTGTACATTTTTATTTGTGGGTTGGGTTCGAGTTTGAACGAACGTGGAAAGGTAAGAATGAATGGGGCAAGTTTGGTAGGGCAGAGCAGAAGTAGAAGTCATGACCCCACAAATGGATGGTGGAGCAAGTTGGCATCTTTTGTACTAACTTTTGGGATGTGGGGATGGCGAAAGAGCTTTACGGACCAAGTTGGGTACGCACGTCACAATTGTCCTTCTATTTCACATAGGAATAGCAAAAGCAAAAACGAACACTTGGGCTATGCTGTGAATGGGTTACTTGTAAAACAACACCCATTTTTACATGCCATAAATTCTTTTACTTGTTTTTCAATTGCATAATTCACATTTTAATCCCTCTCCTTTTTCATATAATTTTTATTTTCTTAAACTAATAATGTTTGGAAACATCTAAGTTTGATTCATCACTCCACAAAAACTCCATTCTTCGTTTAACTATAAGTTATTTTATTTTGAAACTAAACCACTCTCTTTATATTATTATTATTATTATTATTATTATTATTATTATTATTATTATTATTATTATTATTATTATTATACCTGCTTGAATAATAGATCACGTCAAACAAATAATTAATCAAGCTACATGATGTCATCTCAAAATATGAAAAGGATATTCTTTGATATAATAAGGATAATAATCTTATGAATTTGAGTAATTACTTAAATATTACTCCATAAAAGGTTTGGTACTCCCTTAATTCAACTTTAAGTAATTTTTTCTATACTTTACATTCATTTATTTATTTACTTAAGTATCTAGAGAGCTTTAATAGTTTCCCCTTCTACTTCAACATATATTTTCCTTACACCAGCAGAACCTAGGGTTTAGACGAGACAAACATCAAGCTCCTCACCTCCAAACATGGACATAACTGCTATCATTATTAATCTCAAAACGTATATTGTAGAAATGCAACAATAAAACAAATGCCCAACTACAGGATAAGTTGATTGCCTTATGTGACAACAATAAGTAGATGCGTGTCACTCTCATGACCATCAAGAAAAAAGCTAATCAAGACCAACAGTGGTAACAAGAGGAATTGATAGCATTACGTGTATAAATAAGAGAAATTGTGCGAGTTTCAAATGATCATCAGAAACAAATTAAGAATGGGAAGAGACCGATTGCAACAACAAAATCTCATTCATATTTTAAGCACAAGAGAGCACGCGAAAGGAACGTTTGGACTCCCAACATTTGTCTAAAAAGACAGAAAATATTTGAGCGTATGATTTCCTCCCGAGTGGATACGTAAATACACGTCAACATACACAATTCTCTAAACATATGTATGAGTATCCCTTCATAGTTGGAATAATGATTGTCAGCTAAACGCATCAACATACATAACTCCTATAGTGATTTTAGACATTGAGAAACATATATAAGCATACCTTAATAGTCGATGTATATTCTAATAAAAACTTCTTTAAGTGTATAATTTTTCCAACTACACTTAGAGGAGTCACATTCCAATGATCTACCCAAGAGACTAATTGTCTCTTTTGATGATTTGACAAGTAGGCTTAGAGCTTAGTTTTTAGCAACTTGACCTCAAATAGCCGATTAAATTTTTTTCGAAAATATTAAACAAGCAGTGACGGATCTTGATTATTGATCTTGGAAGGGTCAAATAATATATTATTAATAAATAATAAATAAATATAAAATAAAGTAAGAAGATGAAAGAGTGAAAGGATAAAATTGTAAATATATACTTAAATATATTAAATGATCATTAAGTTTGAGAGGGACAAAATCATAAATGATATGAGGGTTACAAAACTTAGGAGGGACTGGGAGAATAAAATTATAAATATACAAGTAAATATATTAAATGTTCATTAAGTTTGGGGTGACCAAAATCATAAATTACATGGGAGTTACAAAACTTTGAGGAGGTCACGACCCTTCTCAACTCTCAAGAAGATCCACCACTATAAACAAGGGAAGAAAAAAATATTATGCAAGTTCTTACAAAGATTGACCATTGTCCACCTCACAATATCCAACTTAGAATATGCTATAATGATGCACACTATCATGACTTGGCTACACACAAGACTATTCTTAGAGAGCTTATACCTAGGGTTGTCAAAATAGGCTTAGTCCGATGGGACAACCCAAAAAATAGGTCAAGTTAAGCAAACAAATTTATGGCTTAAATAAAACCAGGTAAATTTTGCCTCAACCTATTTAAACCAGACCTAAATGGGTTTAGGCCGGACTAACCCGTAAGCTTATGAGCTAATCCATTTTATAGAATAATAATTATTCTACCAACAAAATAAATGTAATATTATTTTATTAAAAAATATATGTATAATAAATTATTTTATTTTGTTATATATATATATATATATGTGTGTGTGTGTATAATTTAGAAAGAATAATAAATTATAAACATAATTTTTATTTGCTTTGGTCATTTTCTTCCTCTCTATTACTCGTCGTCACATTTGTTTTTAAGGACAAATAATTAAAACAACATATTCTTAAATGTAGTGTATTTAAAAAATATCATGACGTGACAGTTATGTTACTAGTTTATTGAAGTAATAAAAATATGACTTGTAAAATTTACGACATACACTTGCTAGATGCATTATTAAGCATGATCTTCAATTTAACTATGTTGAGTATGATGAAATTTGGGAGGTAAATAAATTTTTGAATTATGATTTCAAACAAATTACTATAAACACTTCAATTATGATTTATAAAGTGTATTGAACAAAAAAAAACTAAAAGACGCATTATCTAATATTTCGATAGGATATTATAAACCAATTACTAGAAACATTTCAATTAAAGATGTTTATAACGTGTATTTAACTGAAAAGAAAAATTTAAAAGATATGTTATCTAATATTTCTATTAGGATATATATTTAACTCAAGGCTACATTATCATTTTTATGATTTTATTTTTGCTTGAATACGTTATGAGTTAATTTTCAATAAACAAATGAATGATATATTTTTTATCAAACAAAATTAAAAAAATTATATAAATAAAAAATATATTTTTAATTAGGCTAAAAATGGCACTGTTAGCCCGTTAGTCTAATATAGGGTCAGGTTAGGCCAAAATTTTTAGCGCGTTTTAAAATATAGGTCAGATTAGATTTATTACTTGGCCCGAAGAGCCAGACCAGACCAGACTGGACCACCCGTTTTGACAGTCCTACTTATACTTAAACTAGCCAAAAGATATTGACGAACTAAGGACTCAGACATAAAACTATGTTCACTTGGAGAAAAATGTTAAATTGAGAAAAATAAGAGAGGAAGAGTTTGATTAGGTAGTAGTAAAAACTCAATCAAGCAAGCGACCAAAATGAATCAAACATAACAATTATAATTCGCTCAATGCTCTTGATAAGTGATCCTACGTGAAGTACAAAACCTGTAACTAACAACACCACCTTAATAATCCTACATTGCACCTAATGCATATAGAACAAATAAGTGTGTGTATTACTAGAATTATGGTCACAATACGATAGATTCTTCGAACCTGCGAAACATCATAGGAGAACAAATCATGTATAGAAATCTAACCCATTACATCCAGTCAAATATTAGACGAGGTCAGAGAGATTTTCAAGGACGAGAATGTAATTATTTAGGTGATAGATGAGAGTATCAACCATAACAAAACAACCAAGAGAATACTCTAGTGTCAGACTCCCAACAATCATATTCTCAAAAGAGGATTATGATAAGTATGACCCAACTCAAGATGATCCAATCGTTATTACAGTCACCATAACTAATTGCGAGGTTAGAAAAACTTTGATAGACTAAGAAAATTCTACTAACGTATCATATTGGTCTATGTTTCTCAGGCTCAAAGTGTCACCAAACTTGATATAGCCATATCTAAAGGTATATTGACTTGCTAACCACCTTTGGTACATAAGCTCAATATAGTATAATGGTAAGATATATCTTGATAGAGGTGGATACATTGTACAACATACTTATTAGGAGACATACATAATGAATAGTTGGGAGAAGTTATGTCAACTCCCCACATGACAATGAAGTTGCCTTCTATAGATAAAAAAAATCACCTTTACTTTGAGATCAGATCTAAGAGAAACCCAAAAATATTACACCAAAAGTTTGAAAGTATAACCTATTTCGTGCTAGGAAAGTCGAAAGAAATGAGTAACACCAATTAAGCAACAAAACAATGTGGAACAAGTCGACCTTAATCCACATGTGAAAATAGATGAGAATGATCCAATTTTGCCAAATAAATGTCTAATTTTTAAATTAAAAAAGATATAACCGAATTGACACACATCAATCATGTTGCAAATACAATCATCCACAAGTAAAATTGTGAAGTACAAAATGACAAACTTATAACTCATTCACCCTCATACACCATTTGTATATTACTCATTTTTTAAGTTAAGGGTATTAATGTATCTACCTTGATAAAAGACCATGTTCAAAAAGTAACTAATCAAACCACACGACACCACTTGAAATATTAGGAGACATTATCTGGTAATGGAGATAATAATCCCATAAATTTTAAGAAGTTATTTGAATATTATCTATAAAAGGTTTAACACATCTCTTTATTATACTTTAAATAATTTTTCTCATATTCTATATTTATTGAGTGACTTAAGTATGAGAATACTTTCACATATAATTCCCTTCCATTTTGATATATATAACCACAATTCTAAAAATATGTGACATAATTTAATTAACTTCTAAATCAACGTAAGAATAGTTTTAAATATATATTTTTTCTAGCAACATTTTTTAAAATTAAACTATCTGATTTCACGAAAAAATAATAATCATATATATATATATATATATATATATATATATATATATTAAATAATTTATTTTCAATTCGTAATATTTGAATTTACAATCCCACTTAAGAGAAATAAAAATCGTTTGGTGATGATAATCAATGAAATAAAAACTCCCACCTCAACCACCCTAGGAATGTGAAATCCTTACGAAGTTATGATTAAGGTGTCAAAATAACTAGTATTCGTGTTTAGGAAGTTATCTTTTGTTTATACAGAGTTGTCTTTTAGTTTACTGGGAAGTTTTTCTATTCTCAGGATCTATAACCTCGATCGGTAATATTTTTTATTCTATCATGAGTAATGTTTTCATAAATAAATCGAATAATGTGATTATAAATAATTATCCTCAATAAACAATGTTTTTTTTAATTAGGGTATGTGATAAGGCATTTTATTATTAACGAACCAAATCAATTTAAATCACAAGTTTATTAAGTTTTTTAAACTGTCTTAATCACTTTACATTAGGAACGAAGTTAAGATTGTTGTTTTCGAGCCCGATCTGTATGATCTAAGCACTATTCAACTGTCCTTCTTGGTCTTACCCATTCGCATGTCCTGGAATATATGGGTAATTGCTTCTACCACTTCCATAATTTCTTTTCACACCTTTTACTCATCACTCTGAAATCATGAAAATAATATTTTAAGAACTTTATATTTTTCAGAAAATACAATTCGGAATATATTAAAAATTTTCAGATTACATGTTCCCTGAACAATCAAAAAAATAATCCTCTTCTATGTACATATAAATTTCAGATACCCGTTTGTAATGGAAAATAGACAAATATGTCTACCAATTCTAGTGTTCAAACTCTTTTTTTATTCTTTCATCAAACATCAATTTTGAAGTTCCAGAATATAAAAATGAAAAATTAATGTGATATATTTTCTTTTTTCTGATATTTTGACAAAAAAAATATTTATTTAACAATCCACTTTTAAATTTTTATATTATTATCTATATATTTTATTTCATTCACACCATCAATCAATAAAAAAAATAATATTTTAAGACTATTTATAGGTTGTCAACAAATTTTTTTCCATTTTCTTTTACGTGGTTGGTTCCACTTTCACGTACCATTTACCTTTTTTATTTTCTTTTGTTTTTAGTTGATAACTTTAGTGTTTAGGGTTTCTTACGTAATAATAAGAAAAAACACAAATTGAGAAATCTATTTGCAAACCCATCTAAACCATATTTTCTTTGCACAATAAAAATACTTGTGCAAAAGCTAATTATGTTATAATATATAATGGAAATTACCGTCCGTGATGTAATTAATTTATATTCCATCAGAAAGCAATTCATCTTTGGATTCTCATTTTGCTGCTGCAGGTGCTGCTGTACTTTTACTTCCATTTTCTATTCTTTTTTTAGCACTGTCGAAGGTAAGGATGACAATGATAATAACATTCAGCATTTTAATTTACCGCTCAGGTTTATTCTTTGTAACAGAAATGCAACTTTAATCATATAAAGTAGAGTGGAGGGTTCTGAGTACATGCATCTAAAGAACATATATACCTATCTATAATAAGACAGAATTAGACTTCTCATAACAAAGATTATAGCTGCATTATGTGTGGAGGGCATTGATCAGCATCGTACAGATGACAAAAAGAAGTATGAAAAGAGATATAAGGACCAGATATGAAGGAATATTCAAAATCAAAAAGCATTCACTTCCACATTCAAAAGTTGCTTTTCCTCATTCTTTATATATGTGTGGAGATAGCACTAGCAAAAGAAAATTAAGATTATTAGACTAGTTTAACTTTATAAAAATACTGTATATATGAACACATATTCACCAAGCAAAGTGTGTATTAATCAATCAACTCATAGTAATAATACAAATTACATTGGCTAAGCCAAACACAGCAATACATATAATTTCCTAAAGGGCTTTTAAGTTATATGATGCAAACTGAAACTGCATGCCCTTCTACAAGTTCATACCCTGAGAAAGGTAGATACATTGGATAACTGATAAAAAAGAAGCCTCATGGTTTAGAAATTTTGATTTTTTTCACCACAGACCAGCCAACAAAACCAAAACCAGAAAAAATTAATAAAAATAGTCAGGTCTAATAATTAATAACATTCAGAGGATGGAAGTGCACACTGCAAAATAGTCATAAACTTTGTCTCTTCATAGGATCAGCAATTTTGAGAATCAGCTATTGAACTGAATTTCATACTTTCTTGGAACTAAACTTGAAGCTTCAAGCTGAAAAATGTTTGAATGCAGAAAAGAAGAACAACTCTATATCTGGGGAAGCAAAAAAGGTCATTGGTGATCTATTGGTTGAGCAATTGGGAATTACCAGTATTCGTCTCTTCTTTGGAGCAGGTGGACATGTTAGCACCTCTGGTATTCTGAACCTTTTAGCCTTTGGTGTAGTACAACCACTTGAACAAACATCTTCATCACTATCTTCCTCAACATTCCTAATTCCTTGTTGTTGGGAGCTTGAAGAAGTAGTAGCATGCTCACATACCCTTGTCATTGATCTTTGCTGCTTTGTCTGCCACTTGATTCGACTTCTTGTGGTAGAGGTTGATGCCATATAAGGTTCTGCCACAGCTAAATCTTCAAGGGTCCATGCTAGAACACTAGCACGGTTCTTTTAGGGAAAAGCTAAGTTTTTATATCTAAAGTGGACACAAAAATAAGACCCTTACTTTCTTCTGTTTTTTAGCCCAAACCAAGTGTTGTTGATAGAGAAAGTGAGAAACAACAGATTCATCACTCAGCTTAAAATACACATTCTCGGTCTGAAAAATTTCAGAGCATAAAACTATTTGAGAGGTTGAAAAGTTTCTTGGCCTGCCATGTAGATATGAAATCCTAAACTACTACATGGCAAAACTACTAACTAAGAAATTTAAACATTTATTGAAAGTGTTCAAACAAACGTTGATAAGATGGAAAACTCTCGAAGAACCTGAGCCAGCTATCACCCTCTACTATGAACTGGAAACACACCCTTTTTTCTCGAGGTTATATATAGGGTATAACCCTCATTTATGGTAGTGTTATTTAGGGGTGTAAATTAAGTTAACAAAGTGTGTTAAAAAGATACAACTTTTAATGGAAAAGTTAACAATGCAAGTAAAAAGTTAGAGAAGCTGCAGCCAAGGAAAGATCAAGCTTTTTAGAAAAACAATAGTTTTTTCTTTTGTTTCTAAACATTGGAGCCTTTTTAAGTAGAAGATTAAAGAGAAATTTTGGAATCATCTTTTAAATTCTCCTTTTAAAAGTAAGTTTAAGATTTTATGCTTAGAAATCACTTTAAATGTTAAAAATAATTATTAAAAAAGCTATACAATACCATATATGTACATGATAATAATCCATATCTAGAGGGTTGATTCTTCAACTTCTTCTTCCTTCTCTATATTATCTGTATATTGATATTATATCATCAGTTCATTTGATGGCATTCAACACCCATCAGGTGTCTTTGGGACGGTTAAAAATGGTAACTTCTTTTCATCCAATCTACAAAATTATCTAAGCTCTGAACTATTTTCGAAAAAATAAATTAACCTAGTTCGACAATATTATTATAACATTGCAATATATATGTCTTTCAATATAAACACAAATATTTATTTTTTTTAAAGGAAAATAAATGATAAATTTAAAATTAGATCAATATGATTAAGTTTAGAACGATAACATCTTTATTCTTAAATAGAATAATAAAAAATAGTTTTTTACAACCAATATTTATAACTCCTAAACGAATACGACAATTATTAATTTTTTTATAGATAAGTTTGGTATTGATTATGTTACATAGATATGAGTTAACTTTATTTAATTTTAATTAAAAAATAATTGTATTTTAATTGATGTGTGTATTATGTTAGAAGTGTTTTATATTAAGAACATGGGAATTAAAATATAAATATATTAAAATATTATTTGTTTTAAAATTGACGATTTCATTGTAATTTTATTTTTATCGATAGATTAAAAGAGAAATATATAGAGAGAGATTCAGCAAATTAATTCATAAATGAATCAATTTTAGCTTACGAAAAAATCAATTTCAATTTTTTTTTCTTATGAAAAAACAACTTAAGGTAGAAATTCCTCAAAACAAACATCTTAATATATTATATTTATCTTTTTATGTGTAGTATATTTGTCCTAAAAGTGACAAATTGGCAATTACAGATTCACACATAACCAAAACAAATAACCAAAGACATTGCTCAATCATTCAGTGCTCAAAATCAAATTCACGTTGATACCGCAAATGTCAAATGAACTTGATCTTCAAATTTACGGCCACTACTCTTACAAAGTTGAGAGGCAAAAATATTGGACATTGCTAATTTTTTTGACCTACATGTTTAGTCCCACTCCACTATAAATGTACAATACACTTTGAAAATGAAGGTAACTAAACATGTAAACGATAACAAGGTCCTAAAAATTCAGCTACTGAAACACTTATTCTGAACCATTCTCCTGTGGATCATCTTCCAGATTTTGCTAGACAAAGGGTGGTGGTGGTGGATCAACATTCAATGTACCATCTAGTACTCTCACTACCTCCTCCATAGAAGGCCTTCTACGTTCATCCATTTGAAGGCACCAAAATGAGACTCTTAATAAACGTTCAAGTTCCTCAGAATTGATAACACCATCAAGTCTTTTATCAACCAAATTAGTTTTCCTTCCTTCCATCCATTCAGTATATGCCCACTCACCAAGTTGTTCATCATTTTGACACCCTAATAACAAGGTTAATACCAACTTACCAAAATCCCTTACATCTTTCTCAGCTGAAAAGCCACAATATGCGGCCTTACCATCTACTATAGAAAACCCATATTCACTCACCTTGGCCACTGAGTTTTCATCGAACATGACATTCTCACATTTTATGTTACCATGACTCAGAAACTCCCTACACCCAGTGTGCAAATAACAAATGGCCTTTGCCACACTTGAGCATATTTCAACTCTCTTTCTCCAAGTTAACCTCTTGCAAAGAGTGGAATCCTCCATGTAGTTATCTAGAGAACCGTTCTTGGCATAGTCATACACTAAAAATCTATGACTAAACTCACAACAATAGCCTTCCAGCTTCATAAGGTTCTTGTGGTGGATGTTGCCCAACTTCAGAACAGCACTCCGGAACTTCCTTTCTTCTATGGATGCATCCAGGTCTTTAACCGCAACCAGGTGATTGTTTAGTAGCACACCCTTGAACATATTTTGCCCAATTTGATTCTTGAGATCCTCGGTCAGGCTCTTGATTTCTGAGAAGGAGAACACAATTAAGCCCTTTGGATTTGGGCTTGTCAAAGCTATCGCGACATTTTGCATAGCAGAGTTTTTTCTTCTGAAGATGATGAAAACAGTTACCAGCTGGAGGATAGCAAAGAAGAAAATTGTTCCTAAGGCTGCTCCCATTAGACAAGGAACACAAAGCTTAGGAGGTTGTTTCGGTGGAGGTGATTTTGGGAGACCAGGATTTACTGCAAATGGACCTGAACACCTTTTAACAAAAGATATTGTGCTTATAGATCGATCTGCATATCCAGTAACATACTTAGTTTTCTTTATGGAGCATTGTGGGAAAAGGTTGCAACTGTACACTGCGTGTCATTCAGACATAACTGCTCACATTGCTGCAAACTACTTATAACAACCGAATCATCAGGAGGATAAATTCCATACAAATATGTTTTCTTGTATGTAAGCATGCTGTATCCAGATTCACACTTGTATTCATATGGAATCAAACATTGGTTGGACTCACTTACGTCAAAGGGGCACCAGCAATCAGTAGAACCTGAAGCAGTGAAGACACAGACACCACGCTGACCACATGTTGCAAAGACTTTGCACTGATTCTCAACAGCTTGCCAAACTGATCTCCATGATTGTGAAGCTTCAATCCATGAATACAACCGGAGATTTCCGTCCACATCTAGCCTAAGAAATCGGTAATTCACAGAATCATTATGGTCATCTCCAAACACACTCCAAAAGGGTGTCAAACTTTTATCTCGAAGTTGCAAAGCTCCACCAGTCGTAAGAATTGCAGTCATATTTGAAGCAGAAGGAGGGATTTCACTTGTCCAATATATAATATTACTATCCCAGCGAAGCTGCAATTGACCAGAAGGATTCATGTAAAGAGTGTAGGAACTGGATGTGGCATTCTTGGTTGTAGCCCGAAGTATCTCATAAACAGATAAACTCTGTCCTGGAAGTAGTGTATCAGAAGGAGTATCAAAACTTTGCCAAATGATGTTTTGCTCTGTGTCTATCAGAACAAGATTGCCATCGTCATGAAGAGAAGCTGAAACAATAGCTCTGTTGCCAGTTCCACTCCTCCATTCAGTGGATCCTTTTAAGGAATCAAACAGGACCAGTTCCCCTTCAGGTGTGAATTGGAAATAGGACCTGTTACCCACTTTGACATTAGCTCCGGCAACCCAGACCACTGTTTGTTGGTCATATGGCATAGACTTTGAATTGAAACGAATGCCAGCACTATACTGGTTAGGTTCATCTGAAATGTTAAAGAACCCAAATGCGAAATCACCATTGGAGGAAAGCCAATAGTTCCTGTCAACCACAGAGAGTTTGGAACCCAATGGTATCAGAGC
The DNA here is from genome assembly GCA_963425845.1 of Sphenostylis stenocarpa. Classification (NCBI taxonomy): domain Eukaryota; kingdom Viridiplantae; phylum Streptophyta; class Magnoliopsida; order Fabales; family Fabaceae; genus Sphenostylis; species Sphenostylis stenocarpa. The sequence goes on along the minus strand of OY731398.1, from coordinate 42,310,166 downwards.
TGACACAACAGGATATAGCAAGAAGCCAACAAAAATACATAGCAACGATGGAGATCTAAAAAGACACTCCTCTTCAAGCATATTTACATATGTTGAAAGGGACAAATTAAGTGATATAAGGCAAATCCAATTACCCAACTAACATACAAGTGAAGGATGTTGAATTCTAACCTGGGCTAACACCTGTAAAGAGACCGGGTAAGTTTGTGTGCAGGACATGTGTTCAGCAGTGAAAGGATAAGAGCTCAATAGCACCGATTTCTAGGAGTATTTGGTAACGAACAATGCCAGGAGGAAGAAAGCAGACACAGTTTGTGTTACGCCCTTTGAGGGGTTAACGATTTTGTTCTGATCGTCGGAAATGGTGGATGAGCCGTGATATGACACAGTTTTTCTTTTTTTTTTTTCATTTACTTCTTATATTTGTTTCTATTTCATTTCTCTTGTTTTTTTTCTCTCATATCCTTTTTTTTTCTAAATTAAATTTTAATAAAAATATATTAAAATAAATATTTTAAAACTTTAATAAAAATATATTAAAATAAATATTTTAAATTCAACTTTCAAGTTAAAAAAATATCAATTAATTATTTAAAATTACAATGATAATATTTATTATTATGATAATAAATAATTTTATTTATGAAATAAATAATTAATTTAGAATTATTTTTATAATAAATAATTACTCATTTAATTAAACAAAATATTAAATATTTATGAATTAAATGTATTTTTTACTTAGTCGTTTAATTTAATTATAATTAAATTGAGTTATAATAATTAATTAGATTAAATAATTTTAAAAAATTATTAAAAAATTACTTAAAAATAAATATTTAATAATTATAACATAATAATAATATTTATAAGATATCAAATTTGTCATATAATATTTTTTTCAACACTCGTCTTATCAAATTTTAATTTAATATTTTTAATTGAAGAATAAGATGAATAAAAAATAAAATAAATTGGAAACACAATATATAAAAATAAATAAATAAAATAATGTGAAATAAATGAAAAAAAAATAAAGATATAAATGAAAAAAAGAGAGAAAAATAACTTTATTATTATATCTAATGAATTTATTTTTTCTAAATTTGTATAATTAGGAAATAAATTTTTAAAAATTCTATTAATTATTTTTTAATATAATATTTGTGAATTTTATTCTAAAAACTAATTAATTACTAGAAGAGTAGTAATTTATGGATTTTTCTTTTTAAATTGCATAACATAAACCAAACAATCCAATAAATACCATATTACCTCACTCATATATTTCTTATTATACAAAAATGCAAAATTCTGATTTAAGAAAAAAAAAGGTTTACAAAAAAAATAATAGCATAAAAACAACATACTATTCAATTTATAAAGTAATGTGATATGGGTTTATTTATTTAAAATTGTTTTAAAAAATAATAAAATAATTACTTATTATACTTTTTAATATTTTGAAGAAATTTATTTAAAAGAGTAGAAAGTATAACTAAAAATGTTTTTTTTTCATAGAAAAATTTTAATGTTTCCTCTCATAAAACAAATGTGATAGAAATCGAATTAAAAAAAAATATACAAAAAAGTTATAGATTCACTGAAAAATAAATGGTTTTTAATAGAAAAAAATAATAGCCACAAACAATGTCACCCTATATACAAAACGAGAGTAAATTTAATTTCAACAGGATAAAAACAGTAGTTAATATGTTTGATTTGATTCAAATTTATTGAATTTAGAGAGTATAAGTTCAATATCCAATCCAACTTTATTTGGATTCATTTCTATATGTAAAGTCTTCAATTTTTCACCTTTTATAATGATAAGTGAATGAAGGATAACACTGATATTTTCATGTTCTTGCGTGAATGTACAAAATACTCCATTGATCTTCCAAAATTGAAATCAACGTGATTACTAAGCACAAAATCATCAAATTGAAGTCGATCGTTATAAATAATTTCTCATATTACTTCAATGTTTTCAATCCATACATAGTGTGGCACGTAACTTATCTTGGTGGCCATCATAATAATAATAATAATAATATATATATATATATATATATATATATATATATATATATATATATAAATCTTTCACAAATTTTTAGATAAAATATTTGAAATAAGAAAAGAGTTTTTTTAAGTCATTCATCACACACATTCATTTATTAGAATTTGACAATTATACCATATTTTAAAATTAACATAGAGTCGAAAAAATAGTAAAAAATATTATATGAATCTTATAGTAGTTTTAAAATAAAAAATATACACATTCATTTATTAGAGTTTGACAATTATACCATATTTTAAAATTAACATAGAGTCAAAAAAATAGTAAAAAATATTATATAAATCTTATAGTAGTTTTAAAATAAAAAATATTTCATGTTATAGGGTAATTAAGAAGTGTTGTTAGACACGAATCTTGATTAATAAGTAAATTAATGAGTTAATTTATTATAAATTAATAAAATATCTATGAGTCACGTTAAAGAGTGTTACTATCTTTATTGGATAAAAAAAATATTATTAATTAAATTAAAGAGTTTAATTTTATTTAATTAATATTTTTGAAGGAGAATATTATTGTATTTTTTACTAGCATAAAAAATATAATTAATATAAAGATTTAGTTTACTGATAAAATAAAATATTTAGTATGATAAGATATTGAATATGATATGATATTTTTTAGTATATGTTATCAGAAATTTGAAACTAATAAAATAAAAATGAAAGTCAAAGAGAGTTAGTGAGATAGAGATCAGATAATTTGGTACACGGTTCATGTTAAATTGAATAGGATCAACGTGAATAAAGGCAAAATTGTTTTCTATGAGATAGGGAACCATTTTCAATAGATCGAAAAATATCCCTATAAATTTGGTTGACTCGCAAAGAAGTAAAGTACAATTGGTTTCCGACGAGATAGAGCACCATTTCTAATGGACCCAAAAATATCCCTATAAATTTGGTTGATTTGAAAAGAAGTAAAGTACAATTTTCTTTCACGCATTTCTCGTTGAAAGTTTTTCATTACCCTCCCAAGTTGATTATAGATTATTCTTCCACACGTCACGTGTTGACACAAGTCAATTATAAATTATTGTTTCACACGTCAATTGTTGACACAACAAAATTAGTCTTAGTGTAAATATGTGTAAGAATTTCATATATTTAAAGAAAATAACTTTGACATTGTTATATTCCTCTAAAATGATTTTTAGATGTTTTATTTTTCATTATTATAATCTATATTTTAATAATAAGTCTTTAATTTTTAATCAAAGACCTTATCATATGAAGTAAGTAAATATGATATGAAATAAATAATAATAAACACGAATTTATTACTACTAAGATGACATATCTTATCTAGGACATACCTTAAAGTCAATAACTCTCACCTGTATTATATATAATCAGTCATATATAATAGAAATAATAGAATTTCAGTGACTAAATCGTGCGTACTAGTTAACAAGGAAAAATAAAACATTTAAAAATCATATTAAAGAAATGTAGTAATGTCAAAGTTATCTCCTTCAAATGTATGAAGGCGTTATCTTCTTTAAACATATGAATGTTTTACACGTATCTACATCGAGACTGATTTTAATACTTGAGATATGGAACAATAATTTGTAATTAACTTGGGAAGGCAATGAAAATCTTTCATTGAAAAATGCGTCATGAAAAAAAAAATTATACTTTACTTGTTTGCATGTCAGCCAAATTTACAGAGTGCACTCACAAGAAACAATTTTACCTTTATTCATGCTGACCCTAATTACAAAAAAAAAAACGCTTTCCTGTTTAATAGAACCATAGGTGTACCAAGTTATCCCGTCCCTATCTCACTAAGTCTCCTTGACTTCTCTTTTTATTTTGTTATTTTCAAATTTATAATGACATATCATACTAAAGATCTCATCAGTAAGTTACCATACATTTAAGATATTTATACTCAAATTTTATATTCATTGTATTTTTGGTTATAGTAAAAAATACAATAATATTCCACTTCAAAAAATATTAATTAGATAAAATTAACCTCTTTAATTTAATTAATAATATTTTTCTATTTAACATAGATTAGAACACTTGTAGTGTGTAATCATGGAGGTTCATTATTAACCCATAGTAAATTAACTCATTAATTTATTAATCAAAGGTTAAGATCTAACAACACTCCTTAATAACCAAGTAGCATGAAATATCTTTTCTTTTATAATCACTAAAAGATTCATATAATATTTCTTTCTATCTGTTCAACTCTATGTTAACTCTAAAATATGTTATAATTGTCACATTCTAATAAGTTAATACGTGATAAATTAATTAAGAAACATTTTTCTTCTTTCAGGTCTTTATTTTTATAAAGCTCAACCTCATTAAGAGTTTAATGAGGTTGATAAATTATTTCTTGATTAATCATTAATTCCACAACAATTTAATTATACCTGATAACCATTCAACTAACAAAGTATTATAATATAATAAATAACTTGTTAATTATCATGATAATCTCACGTCTAAGGAAATTATATATTTTTCTTTAAAAGAATTTCCTATTTACATTTCAAAAGTAATATTAATTATTAAGAATTCTCCCTTGAATCAGTTCAATGGTCATATCTTCATGTGCACAATTTATATGTGTAATTTAAAAAATAAGATTTATTAATCTTTATTTAATAAAGACCACTACACATATTGATTTATCTGGATTAAAATATTCTATCCTCAATAATTCTATGATAAAAACACTTTAAATAAAAATTATATATATATATATATATATATATATAATTTTTTATTATTATTATAATCTCTATTATAATAATAAGTTTTTAGTTTTTAATCAAGAATATTATCATATAAATTAAGTAAATATAATAATAAAATAAATAATAATAAATACAATTTTATTATTATTAGTATGATGTAAGACATACTACAAAGTTAATAATATTATATTATAATGTAATATTTTTTATTTATTCATATTGGAGTGTTGGTTATCAACAACAGAATGTGAGAAAAAATTGCTGATGAAATTTTAAATTGTAACTTTGAAACATTTAAAAATAATAAAAAATTTTATTTATAAAAAATATATAAGTCAATTTAAAAAAAATGTATTTGATAGTGTGATAAAATAAATTTACTCTTAACAAATTCTTTATATATATATATATATATATATATATATATATATCTAATAATAATAATAATAGTTCAAATAATAATAATTCATATGATAATAATTTATATAAAATATTATCAAACGATAATATATCAAAATAAATTAATAAAATAGTTACATAAATATTATAATTTTAATCAAGCATTTAAAGCTGTAAGAAATTATTATCTGACACCCCGTGGTTTATCACCCAATAGATAGTGGTACCATAATAAAGTAACGGTTTTATTCCAATTCCAAAACCATATGCAACAAATTAACCCTATGAAATTGGGTAGAGAAACCCTAGTTGATCTCATAGACGGGTTAGAAGCCACCCTTTCAATGATTAAGAAAAGGGAAATATAATTTTACATGTAAAACAGACAATGAGATAATCTTTCGGAGATAAGGAAAGCAACGAAAAGAACGAAGATTCTCTTTAGATTTCACCACTCCGCTCCACCTTTTATAAAAAACATACAAAAAATTTAAAGTACTTTTGAAAAAGCACGAATACATAATATAGTTTGATGTTCAATCTTATGTAACATAATATACTTCCAAATGTTGATAATAATAAAAATAAAAAGTTTCATTTTCTAGAATATAACGTGGGACAACGAGGAAACGGGGCATATACGATTACCCTTCAATAAAGCTCAACAAGTTAAGCCCGTGACTCAAGTTCTTGTTTTATTATCTAAGATAGCTCAAATATTTGTTTATGATGAAAATTGACTAATGATGCGGGACAGTAAGTTACAGATCTTAATCATTATTTTTGGGATCTTAAATAATATTCTATTTATAAATGATAAATAAATATTAAAAAGTGAAAAACATATGAAAAATGAGATATTAAAATTATAAAAATATAAATAAATATATTTCATCTTTCTTAAAAAAAAACTAAAATTATAAATATATATCTAAGTTATAAAATCATATATGCACGTGTAAGATGGTAGATATTCATAAATAAATTGATTTTTGTTTTTTGTTTTAAATGTTATTATGTTATTATTTGATGATAAAATAATATAAAAGAATATTAATTAGGACATGTTAGTAGGAAAATATTTCTATAGATTAGTTATTTATTCTTACAAATTAATTCTTTTGTATATATAATATGAATGATTTAGGAATAAAAATAAATATTTTATTATAAATATTATATTTTAATAATTTAAAAATTGGTTAAAATTATTTAAATAATAATATGTTTAATTCCATTTACTTCTAACACTTTCTCAAGTCTTAATAACATAAATTATTCTGAAACTATAATTTATTTTAGTGGTATTTTTCGAAGCCTAAAAAGTCTAACCGATTTCAATCTTATTTATAAATGCAAGATTAAAATAATAATAACTTTAAGGTTATATTTAAATTAGATGATGTATTTTAAGAAATGAAAATGAGTGAATTTGAATTGATTTGATAGATAAAAAATTAAGATTTAATTAATAAAATAATTAGATTAAATTTTGTATTTGACTTAAATAAATATTTGAGAATAAAATATAAATTAAATAAATAATATTAAAATTAGATATAATATATTATTTAAAATATATTATTATTTAATTATATAAATTTATTATAAAATAAAATATGAATTGAAATTAATTTTAAAAAATTGACATAATTTATTTAAATGAAATAATATTATAATTTAAATTAATAAAAACGTGATAAAAATGTAAATACAATTTGTGTAACTTATTTTTCTTCCCTCTTCTCCTCCTTACAACACAGGCCCTTCCGTTCCCTCCCTCAAATTCATTTTGCAAACGAAAACAATACTCTGATAATTGGTTTCCAAACGTCAGTTTGATAACCGGGGTCAAAATGTGAATTGCTGAAAAATGTGGGTGTAATTTAAAATTTAAAAGAGTGAGAAATGCAAAATTGTTAAAATGCAGGGATAAATTATCTCTCGTCACTCTCTCGTCAACTTTTGTTTATGCTCCAACTCTCTCGTCACTCTCTCATCCATTTTGTTTGGGGTTTCTGCTCCGTGATATCGGTTTCGTTTTGGTAAGAGTGAGGAGGCAAGAGTACCCGTGAGTCGTGACTGTTTTGCGGTAAGTCTTCGACTATTTTGCGACCCCTATGGTGAGTGTTCGATTTTTTTGACAATTGTTTGGGTTTCTGCTCCAACTCTCTCGTCACTCTCGCGTCCATTATGTTTAAGGTTTCTACTCCGTGATATCAATTTCGTTTTGGTAAGAGTGAGGAGGCAAGAGTACCAATTCCGTGAGTCGTGACTATTTTGCAATCCTTATAGTGAGTCTTCGACTTTTTTTGACAAATAACGATGAGTTTTGGACTGTTTTGTGAAAAGTACTCGACTGTTTTCATTGCATATTAATGTCCAACAAGTGTTTGATGAAATGGTACAATGAAAACAAAAATATGTTCTTAAAGGCTTGTGATTGAAATATGCTGAAATATTGAATGACTATATTCCTTATCTCATATGCTTCACTCTTTTTAAGAACCTTGAAATGAATAATATAATCCTAAGTGGGTCTAACGGGAATTTTTTGTTGAGTTATATATTTGAGCTGTGTTTTGGAATCTGGTTCTCGTCCACATTTCCAAATGATATTTCAAAAGTTACAAACACTATGCATAAAATATATCATTTTCTTAGAACTTTAATTTGTCTTGGCTTGTGGCAGATAAGCCAAAACTTTCATGAGTTAATATGTTGAAATTGTATTTGATCGTAATCCCTTGATGTTGCTAGTTTAGTGGTTTATTGGGATTCCATAGTCAGGTTCAAATCCTGATAATTTAAGTGTGATAAAACAATGTCTCGTTCTTTGTTTGTGTAACTATATATTCTTTAGAAATCATATTTTCTTAATGGACTCCTGGTATCTTGACATGAGAAACATTTTGAAAAGTATATTGGCTGGAAACTGAATAGTTAAGCTTTTCCCGATTAGGTTTCTTTATTATGAGTAAAAACAAGTTCAGATCACCATAGTCAGGTTCAAATCCTGATAATTTAGTATGATAAAACAATGTCTCGTACTTTGTTTGTCTAATTGTATATTATTTAGAAATCATATTTTCTTAATGGACTCCTAGTATCTTGACATGAGAAACATTTTGAAAAGTATATCGGCTGGAAACTAAATAGTTAAGCTTTTCCCGATTGGGTATCTTTATGAGTAATAACAAGTTCAGATCACTATATTCAGTTTCAAATCCTGATAATTTAGTGTGATAAAACAATGACTCGTACTTTGTTTGTGTAACTGTGTATTCTTTAGAAATCATATTTTCTTAATGGACTCCTGGTATCTTGACATGAGAAATATTTTGAAAAGTATATTGGCTAGAATCTGAATAGTTAAGCTTTTCCCAATTGAGTTTCTTTATGAGTAAAAACAAGTTCAGATCACCATAGTCAGGTTAAAATCCTGATAATTTAGTGTGATAAAACAATACCTCGTATTTTATTTGTGTAACTGTATATTCTTTAGAAATCATATTTTCATAATGGACTCCTGGTATCTTGACATGAGAAACATTTTGAAAAGTATATTGGCTGGAAACTGAATAGTGAAGCTTTTCCGATTTAGTTTCTTTATGAGTAAAAGCAAGTTCAAATCACCATAGTCAGGTTCAAATCTTGATAATTTAGTTTGATAAAACAATGCCTCGTACTTTGATTGTGTAACTATATATTCTTTAGAAATTATATTTTCTTCATGGACTCCTGGTGTCTTGACATGAGAAACATTTTGAAAAGTATATTGGCTGGAAACTGAATAGTTAAGCTTTTCCCGATTGAGTTTCTTTATGAGTAAAAACAAGTTCAGATCACCATGGTCAGGTTCAAATCTTGATAATTTAGTGTAATAAAACAATGCCTCGTACTTTGTTTGTGTAACTGTATATTCTTTAGAAATCATATTTTCTTAATGGACTCTTGGTATCTTGACATGAGAAATATTTTGAAAAGTATATTGGCTAGAAACTGAATAGTTAAGCTGAAAAGTATATTCTTTAGAAATCATGTTTTCTTAAAATCGTATGCCTAATCTGCACGTGGGTTGAAGTGTAGTATGCATGTAACCTACAATTTACTTTTTAAATAAGTACCATATGACCTAAATCCATCATTGAGATCACATGCAACTGTAACTAAGAAGAATGTAATAATGCAAGTTCCAAAAGGCATACACAAAAAGAAGTAATGTAATTGAAATAACATTTTCCTTACCTACAAGGTCCATCACTAGACTGCACCATCTTATGTATAGCACACTCCCTCTCAGGGTGAGCTAGTGAGATGGCTTTCAATATATTTGCAGAAATACTATTAAGATAATGTCCTAGTGTAGCATTTGTTGATGTAGTTTGTAAAATTTTAACGTAAAAATTGTATGCTTAAAATGTTAATATAGGTTATTGTTGTTTATTGTAGTCTTATATTGTTATACATCATCTAATATAAGGTTATTAAAATTGTTGGCTTGTAATGTTAGGTTATTACAATTCTCTCTTCCGAGTTATGAAAAATATGCTTACTTATATATCTTGTACAAATTTTCGTAGTTAATGCAATGAAATCAATTCATTAATGATTAACCCCTAATTTTCAGAGTGAAAAAGTTCTCCAGAGTAGCCACATTTCCCATAAACCTCAAAACTAAATTCCTTTTGCATAGTTTCTCAGGTAAGGTGTCCTTTCACTTCCTCATCACCACTTCTACTCTGTTTCTTCAGAGACATCTTTTAATACCCATCCTTTTGTAGGGTAAATTTTTTTAAAATAATCATCTCATAATTCCTATTAAATAAAATCAAACTTGTCAAAGATTAGAAACTTACAACGAATAATTTTTCAGCATTTTTTGGTCTCTTTCCCAATTTTATGGCAGCAACTGCTGCGACACCTGATGAAATTCGCATATGCAAAAGAAATAACATAATCAGCGTGAAAACTAATAATTTGAATACTTGAAATTAGAGAAGTATGGAGTTTGTATTTTACAGGTAAATCTGTATAGAAACTAATGTGAAATCAATAAGAGCTACAAATTATCATTGTCATACAAACAAACCATCTTTTAAAGTAAATAACTTAGCAGTTTCTATTGCTTCTTGACTTGATACTTGCAGTTTAGATCATGTTAGTTTTGACAAAATGTCTTTTAATAGTATAATATTGTATAACATGTTTGTACTAATTATAAAACATTGTCTGTCTTAGTTTATAATAGGAAAGTTTGTATACTAAAACAATTTGACCAAAATTTTCATAATGTCCAAATCCAAGAGGGGAAAAACACAAAAGGAGCAAAAACTCAATCAAACCAAAATAAAACAACACATGAGATACAATAGTCAAAACCCAAAGTAAAATCATACGTATTATTATATCTAAACACATACCCAACCGTAAACCCAACTACAATCTACAGTCACAAACATATATATATATATATACCTTTGACATACCTCTTCCTTTTAGTCGTGTTCCTTGTAGATTTGGAGATGTTGGTCTTTGTAGAATTTTTTTTTACTCGTGGAACTTCACGTGTATGTCTTACAAAGATACACATATAATAAATAGGTCATTTACAAAAATACCCTTATTCAAGTTTTAAAATTGCAATCAATATGAGCCACTGATTTAGTTATCCGTAAAGAGGTAAAAACATAACTCACTCTTTGTGTACTTGAGCAAACCCAGACTGAAGATTTTTCTGGTGGATTACTGTGATAACAGTGCAAGAAAAATAGGTACTTCCTCACTTTTGCATTGTTTGTTGGGAACAACTCATCTGCTATTGGTTGCTGGATTAAGTTATGTTTGAACATAACATTTATAATTTTTGTTTTGGTGTAAATGTTTCCAACTTATATACCTTCGTATTATTTTGTTATCAATAACAAGAATTGTATCCTTCATCGCTTATCTGCCATGAGAGATATCACTGAAAATAGAAATTTACCTGTCAATGAAGACATTTTTGGTGTGTATGATGATGTAGCTAGTGATGCGAATGTAACAAGTCTAGAACAATGTCATGGTTTTCTCCGAGGTGTACATGAAGACATGTTGAGTGTACATGATGACGTATCTAGTAATGCAGATGTAACAAGTATACAATAATGTGATGGTCTTGTCCCAAGTGTAAATAAATGTTGATTGGGCATGATGAAAGGATCTCCTGATACAGATGTGAGGACTACAAAACAATATGATAGTTGTGTTCCATGTGTAGGAATGTCCTTTGAAACTGCAATTGCAGTTAAGTAATTTTTTCAACAATATGCCACACAAAGGTTTTGGCATCAAAACTAGGAGTTTAAAGAAGGGGCTCGATAACCAATTATCGTACTTCATCTTGGTATGTGCAAGGGCGGGTAAGTATGTTTTTGCTACACCTACTGAAATTAGAACCCAACCTACCAAAACAAATTCATATCTTGCACGAATAACAATTAGATTAAAGGAAGACCTATGGTATATTATGTCGATAAATGATGAACATTCACATTCTCTTAGCCCAACGGCATCAAGAATGTTTCATAGTAATAAGAAGATTAGTGTGCATGTGAAGAATGCTTTAGAAATAAATGATGATGCAGATGTCAGGATCAACAATAGTTTTCGGTCATTTGTTAGTAGTGCAGGAGGTTATGAAAACCTCTAATTTGTTGAACGAGATGTACGTAACTATGTTGGTAAACAAAGACGTGCATTAGGAAAGGAAGGTGATAGGAAAGTTCTATTAAATTATTTTTCACAAATGAGGAAAATAAATAAAGATTTTTATTTTGATAGAGTTAGATGATGATAATCGTGTGAAAAATGTTTTCTGGGCTGACACTAGAAGTATGGTTGCTTGTGAATATTTAGACGATGTTGATTCATTTGATACAACATACTTAACCAATAAATATGACATGCCTTTCGCACCATTTGTAGGTGTAAATCATCATGACCACTCCATCTTGTTAGGGTGTGAGTTGTTATCAACTGAAGACAACACTTCTTTTATATGGTTATTTAAATCATGACTACGTTGCATGTCATTCAAGGCCCCTATGGATATTATCACTGACCAGTGTAAGATAATGCAAAATGCCATTCAGATAGTGTTTTTTGAAACCCGTCATAAGTGGTGTCTATGACACATAATGAAAGAAATTCTAGAAAAGTTGAAAGGTTATATAGAATATAAACATATGAAGGAGGTTGTTTACGAATCTTCCACCATAGCTGAATTCACCTCCAAATAGGCTAACTTCATATCTAATTTTGGATTAGAACACAATGAGTAGTTGAATAACCTTTATGAAGAGAAACAAAGATGAGTTCCATGTTTTTTAAAAAACCAATTTTGGGTTGGGATGTCAACTACATAGCGAAGTAAAAGTATGAATGTATTTTTTTATGGATATATCAACTCAATGACATCTCTCCAACAATTTGTTAAGTAGTATGAAAATGCCTTACAAGACAAGGCGGAGAAGGAATATGAAGTTGATTTTGCATCGATGCATATAATTATTATTTGTGGATCACAATCTATGATATAGAGGCAATTTCAGTCGGAGTACACACATTCGAAATTTGCGGAAGTTCAAGCTGAATTTAGAGGAAAAATGAACTGCAGTGTTATGCATGTCTCTTGCCTTGGATCTGCTTGGTTATATAATGTTATGGAGGAATCTATTTGTGGTGAAGATTGTAAAGAAATCCTGTATAGTGTAAGTTTTAACCATGACGACCAGAATGTCAGTTGCACATGCTTGTTATTTGAATTCAAAAGTATTGTTTACCGACATTGTTTGGTGGTCCTTGCTAAAAAAAGAGTTAAAAATGTTATTGTAAATACATTTTAAGTAAATGGTTAGAAGGAAACATACTTATATGAAAACCACCAACAATTTAAAGGAGAAGCAACCGCAGATTGAAAGATACGATGAATTGTGCAAAAGATTTTATGAAATTGCTGAAGTTGCATCATAGTCAACTGAACAAACGGACATGTTGCACCAAATGATGAATAAATTTGACCCAACACATATACGAATGTTGGCAAAAACAATACACCTAAAGATTCACAAAGGTCATATGTTAACAATATTGACATTCGTAGCCTGTTAAAAGGAAAGGAAGACCACGTTCACTTTGAAAGGTGTCAACAAGTGAAAAAATTGCAATACAAAGGTTAAAAAATAAAGTACAACACATTTGCACCACAAATACTGTAAGTATTATATCCACAACTGACATGTTATTTTGGATTCGAAAATTTGATAAGTTCATTAATATGTTATCTTTGCCATTATAGGGGAATACTCAAGGAACTTCATCCGAGTTATTAAACTCAAGCGTTCATATTGAAACTCATGTTGATTATCGGTCATCTTGATTAGTTTGTGCTAAAAATGAAATTTATTTAATGTTATAGTGGTTGGTCAATCAAATTTGCTTTATTTTATGTGTGATCTGTAATTCGTTTGAATTTCATTGCGAGACTGATATACTATTTATGTAATATATGTTATATAAAATGACAGTAAAAGTTATTTGTCAAAACTCATGTAATTGTTATCCCTTATAGTGATCAAGTTTGGATACCACTAGTTTTGTGTCGTTGTTGACATCACTTGACAATAATGTTGACGTCACACAATTGTCATCTTCAACACAATGGTTAGGGAACATTATTTTTTTAGTCAAATACTATATCAACAATCAGTGTTCCATTAGTATTCAATTACATTACATTCATGTTTACTAATAATTTCTTCTTCAACTTGTAGGACATAAGTGTTAATACCTATTACGTAGAATTTTGCAATGTTATTTTGACTACATCTAACTTAGTCAGTTTCAATGACTTTCAACTGCACACATTAAACAATATAACAATGTTCATTGACGAGTGCTTCTTTTGATTCAATCTTTTGTTGGCTGGATATCGTCATCTTACATGTTTAGGAGAAGTATATATGATAGGACATAAATGTGCAACAATATTATGATTATGACACATATGACAATGAACTTTGTCATACTAGTCCAATGTACCTTGAATATGTAATTTCTCCAATGCATTTATCAACAAATTATGCTCTATACCTTTAATTAAAGGTCCTGGATTGTATATTATGTGTACTAGAAGACATGTGAAAGAATAACGTCATTCAATTATTCATACCTTACTTATATGATATTACGATATTTCTTAAAAAAAAAAATCGCATTGCATGATTAATAATAACTATCATGAGGTTATCATGAAACAACTAATCAATAACACAGAATATCAATTTACAACTCCCAAAATAATTTAAACATGTGTAATAAGCAAATTAAACTAACTATATTATAATAAGAAACTACTTTTCGAAATTACAAACCTAATTTACATTTTTGCATTCAGAATTGATGATTGTTTGAACATATGTTTTTGATTAAATTGACTTCAACCTCCAATTAAGGCAATTGTAAGATATAACAAAGTCTCACTCGAACGATAAGTGATGAAAATATGTGGTTAGCCATATTATATTATGTGGCTAACTACGATGGACATTTAGTCCGACTTGGTCATTTCTCGTTCAAACGATGAAATTTTTCAAATGTGGTTACCCATGTTATATTATGTACCTAATTGCGATAGACTTTTAGTTTGCCTACCCATGTTACAACTGTCGCTCGGGCGAGAAATCCATCGTTTGAGCTATGAGACCTGTAACTAATGGGTATTCTCGGGTTCTATTTAGCTCAAACGATGAAATTCTCGCTCGAACGATAAGTAATTGAAATATGTGATGACCCAAATTACATTATGTGGCTAACTGCGTTGGACCTTTAATCCGACGATGTGGTCATCTGTCGCTCGAACAAGAAACACATTGCTTTAGCAAGGAAACCTGCAACTAATGAGTATTTTTGGGTTCTATTTCACTCAAGCGATGAAATTCTCGTTCGAGTGAGAAGTGATTAAAATATGTGATAACCCAAGTTATATTACGTGGCTAACTGTGTTGAACCTTTAGTCTGTCGTTAACTCTTGCTCGGGTGAGGAACTCATCGCTTGAGCGCGGAGACCTGCAACTAATGGATATTCTCAGTAGGGATGACAATTAATGACAATTAAACTCGTACCGTGGGGACTGACCCGTCCCTGCTTCGAGTTTGACGAAAAAAATCTGATTTGACCTGGGGCGAGGACGGGTTCAGGTTTTTTCTGCTTTAAAAAGTCGAGGGCGGGGATGGATAATGCAATCCCCACCCCAACCTGTCCCTACCCCGACTTTATATTTAAATTTAAATTTTAAAGTATTAATATTATAAAAATATTTCCTTTTCTTTTTTTATTACATATAAAATAATTTTTTTATATTTCATTATTTTTAATTTTTTTCTACCCACTTTTTTTTTAATCTTTTATATGAATTAATTTATTACTTTATTCTCTCTCTTACTTTTCAATTTTTCACATTTTCTTAATCTCTTTCATCAATTTATTTATTTTTTCAATTTTTTCAACAAATTTGATGAACACAGTTAATTTTTTTCTTTATCTTTTTCTAAATATTTTACATAAATCTTAATAATAAATAATATTATTTTATTTAAAATTTATATTTATTAGATTTTATTATGTCATATTTTTTTATCTTATTATTCTTATTTTATTATATATCAAATTTTATCATAATAAAATAATTATATTTTATCTTATTATTCTTATAAAATTATAAATATTTATTTATATATAAAAAATACGTAATAAAATTAATTTATTATAAATATAATTATCTTTTTAAAAATAATATAGATAAGGGACAAAGTGGGGAAACTCGAAACCTAGCAGGGACAAGAATGAAAATTTAATTTTTAACCCCTGCAAGGATCAAGGGTGGTTATGGGGAAGGTTAAAAAAGTCGTGGGTGGGATCGGGAAAGCAAAACCTGCCTCCGCGCAACCCCGTTGTCATGCCTAA
Source organism: Sphenostylis stenocarpa (assembly GCA_963425845.1). NCBI lineage: Eukaryota > Viridiplantae > Streptophyta > Magnoliopsida > Fabales > Fabaceae > Sphenostylis > Sphenostylis stenocarpa. The sequence goes on along the minus strand of OY731398.1, from coordinate 42,293,957 downwards.
TTCTCGGGTTCTATTTCGCTCAAGCGATGGAATTTTCACTCGAGCGAGAAGTGATTGAAATATGTGGTGACCCAAATTACATTATGTGGCTAACTGCATTAGACCTTTGGTCCCACGGTGGTCAATTATCACTCGAGCGAGAAGTGCACCGTTTGAACGAGGAAACCTTCAACTAATGGGAATTCTCGGATTCTATATCGCTCAAACGATGGAGTTCGCGCTCAAGCGAGAAATGCTTGAAATATGTGGTTACCTAAGTTATATTATGTAACTATGTGTCAACAAAAGATTGAATCGAAAAATGCAATCGTCAATGAACATTGTTATATTATTTAATGTGAATGTGGTCAAAATAACACTGCAAAATTCTATGTAATAGATATTTATATTTATGTCCTACAAGTTGAAGAAAAAATTATTAGTAAACATGAATGTAATGAAATTGAATACTAATGAAATATTGATTGTTGACATAATATTTGACTAAAAAAATAATGTTCCCAAACTATTGTGTTAAAGATGACAATTGTGTGACGTCAACATTACTATCAAGTGATGTCAACAACGACACAAAATCAATGGTATTCAAACTTGATCGCTGCAAAGGGTAATAATTACATGAGTTTTGACAGATGACTTTATTGTCATTTTACATAACATATACTGCATAAATAGTATATCAGTCCCACACTGAAATTCAAACAAATTGTAAAACACACATAAAATAAAGCAAATTCAACTGACCAACTACTATAACATTAAATAAATTTCATTTTTAACACAAACCAATCCAGATGATCAATAATTAACATGAGTTTCAATATGAGCGCTCAAGTTTAATAACTCGGATGAAGTTCCTTGAGTACTCCCTTGTAATGGCGAAGATAACTTATTAATGAACTTATCAAATCTTCGAATCCAAAATAACATGTAAGTTGTGGATATAATACTTACCGTATTTGTGATGCAACTGTGTTGTACTTTATTTTTTGATATTTGCATTGCAATTTTTTCACTTGTTGACACCTTTCGAAGTGAACGTGGTCTTCCTTTCCTTTTAACATGCAATAGGCTATCAATGTCAATGTCAACATTGTTAACATATGATCTTTGTGAATCTTTAAGTGTATTGTTTTTGTCAACATTCGTATCTATTTCAGTTTCTAAACGTGAGAATGTATGTGTTGGATCAAATTTATTCATCATTTGGTACAACATGTTCGTTTGTTCAGTTGACTCTGATGCAACTTCAATAAAATCTTTTGCACAATTCATCGTATCTTTCAATCTACGGTTGCTTCTCTTTTACATTGTAAGTGATTTTTATATAAGTATATTTCCTTGTAACCATTTTACTTCATCTACTAAAAATGTAGTTATATGGAACATTTTTAACCCTTTCTTGAGCAAGGACCACCAAACAATATTGACAAACAATACCTTTAAATTCAAATAGGAAGCATGTGCAACTGACATTATGATCGTCACGGTTAAAACTTACACTGTACATATTTTCTTTACAATCTTCACCGCAAATAGATTTCTCCATAACATCATAAAACCAAACCGATCCAAGGCAAGAGACATGCATAACACTAATTTCATTTTTCCTTTAAATTCAGCTTGAACTTATGCAAATTTCGGATGTGTGTACTCTGACTGAAATTGTTTCTCTATCATAGACTGTGATCCACAATTAATAATTGTATGCATTGATGCAAAATCAACTTCATGTTCTTTGTCAACCTTGTCTTGTAAGACATTTTCATACTGCTTAACAAATTGTTGGAGAGATGTCATTGAGTTGATATATTCATAAAAAAATGCATTCATGATTTCACTTCGCTATGTATTTGATATCTCAACCCAAAATTGATTTTTAAAAAAACATGAAACTCATCTTTGTTTCTTTTTATAAATGTTATTCAACCACTCATTGTGTTCTAATCCAAAATTAGATATGAAGTTACTCCATTTGGAGGTGAATTCAGTTACGGTGGAAGACTCATAAACAACCTCCTTCATAATATTCTTTATATGTTTATATTTTGTATAACCTTTCAACCTTTTTGGAAAATTTTCATTATATGCCATAGACATCACCTATGACGGACTTTAGGAAACACTATCTGAACAACATTTTGCATTGCCTTGCACTAGTCAGTGATAATACCCGTAGGGACCTTGAATGACATGCAACGTAGCTATGATTCAAATAACCATATAAAAAAAGTGGTGTCTTTAGCTAATAATAACCCATACCCTAACAAGATGGAGTGACCATGATGATTATTTACATCCACAAATAATGCGAAAGACATGTCATATTTATTGGTCAAATATGTTGTATCAAATGAAATAACATCACCAAAATATTCACAAACAACCCTACTTCTAGCGTCAGCCCAGAAAACATTTTTCACACGATTATCATCATCATCTAAGTCTATATTAAAATAGAAATCCTTGTTTATTTCCCTCATTTGTGAAAAATAATTTAATAGAATTTTTCCATCACCTTCCTTTCTTAATGCACGTCTTTGTTTACCAACATAATTACGTACATCTCATTCAACAAATTGGAGATTTTCATAACCTCTTACACTACTAACAAATGATCGAAAACTTTTATTGATCTTAACACCTACATCATTTATTTCTAGAGTCCTATTCACATGCAAACTAATCTTTTTATTGCTACAAAACATCTTTGATTTCGTTAGGTTAAGATAATGTGAATGTTCATCATTTATCGACATAATATACCATAGGTCTTCCTTTAATCCAACTGTTATCCTTGCAGTACTTGAATTTGTTTTGGTAAGTTGAGTTCTAATTTCAGTAGGTGTAGTAGAAACATACTTACCCACCCTTGCACATACCAAGATGAAATACCGTAATTGATTATCGGGCCCTTTCTTTGAATTCCTAGTTTTGATGTCAAAACCTTTTTGTATGACATACTGTCGATAAAATGACTTACTGTAACTATAGTTTCAAAAGACATTCCTGCACATGGAACACAACCGTCATATTGTTTTATAGTCCTCACATCTGCATCAGGAAATCCTTTATCATGCTCAACCAACATTTCTTCATGTACACTTGGGAGAAGATCATCACATTGTTGTATACTTGTTACATCTACATTACTAAGTACGTCGTCATCATATATACCCAACATGTCTTTATGTACATCTCAGAGAGGACCATGACATTGTTCTAGACTTGTTACATCCACATCACTAGCTACGTCATCATACACACCCAAAATGTCATCATTGACCGATAAATCTCTGTTTTCAATGATATCTCCCATGGCAGATAAACAATGAAGGATACAATTCCTACTATTGATAACAAAATAATATGAAAGTATATAAGTTGGAAACATTGACACCAACACAAAAATTATAAATGTTATGTTCAAATATAACTTAATTCAACAACCAATAGCAAATGAGTTATTCCTAATAAGCAATGCAAAAGTGAGAAAATACCTATTTTTGTTACACCGCCGTCATAGTAATCCACCGAAAAAATCTTCAGTCTGGACTTGCTCAAATACACAAAGAGTTATACTTTTACCTCTTTAGGGATAACTAAACCAGTGACTCATATTAATTGTAATTTTAAAACTTGAATAAGGGTATTTTGTAAATGACTCATTTATTACATGTATATCTTAATAAGACATACACGTGAAACTCCACAAGCGAACTTTTTTTTTACATAAACTAATATCTTCAAATCTATAAGAAACATGACTAAAAGAAAAAAAAAAGAGGTATGTCAAAGTTGTATATATATATGTGTGTGTGTGTGTTTGTGATCGGAGATTGTAATTTGCTTTATGCAATTGAATTTTTAGTTGAATTTTTAGGGTTTACGGTTGGGTATGTGTTTAAATATAATAATATGTATGATTTTACTTTGGGTTTATGGTTGGGTGTAGGCTATTGTATCTCATGTGCTGTTTTATTTTGGTTTGATTGAACTTTTGCTCCTTTTTGTGTTTTTCTCCTCTTGGATTTGAGCGTTGTGGAAATTTTGGTCAAACTGTGTTTGTATACAAATTTTCCTATTATAGACTATGACAGACAATGTTCTACAATTAGTATAAGCATGTTACACATATAATGTTTGCTCACCTAGCTACTATTAAAAAACATTCTGTCAAAACTAACATGGACTAAAATGCAAGTATCAAGTCAAGAAACAATAGAAACTGCTAAACTACTTGCTTTAAAAGAAAGTTTATTGGTTTGACAATGATAATTTGTGGTTCTTATTAATTTCACATTAGTTTCTATATTGATTTACCTATCCAGATTTGCCTATAAAATACAAACTCCATACTTCTTTAATTTCAAGTATTCAAATTATTGGTTCTCCTAAACATATCTGATTTTAATTTATAATAATAATAATAATAACAATAATAAATTTACATAAAATAATATCAATGATTATTTAAAACCAATTTCATGGAGATCATTTAATATTATTTTTTTATTAATTATAAACTTAGATTATGATTTTTACTAACAATATTATTTTTTATTAATAAGATTTATCAAAATTATTTTTAAAATATTTCTAGATACATTTGAAAAGAAAACCTGCACATAAATCGGGTTCTGGGAAACATATTTCTAACAAGAGAAATAAAAAAAAAATTAAATTGACGTACGTTGAATCAATTTCAGTAAATAAATTGGTAAAGAGTTTATTTGGTAAACTTTTTATTTGTTCAGGTTTATTGCCGAAAAGTTTTCCTATAAGTGAACTATATAACCAGTATATACCTCATGCCTAAGCATGAAGAGTAAGAAAAATACTCAAATCAAAGATATCGTCAGCGGTTACCTTCCGTTGGCGGAGTGCGACCATCAAAATTTCAACTTGCAACTTGGCTGGCATGTCATTGATGTTCCAACCTCAATTATAATTTACGGATATATGATAAGAGTGGTATGAGGAACTAAATTAACTAATCAGAAGTCATCAACACTGCTACTTCTTACATTCATGTCTCCATCTTCTCTCCATGTATATGTCTTATATTTGAAGGCCCTCGAGTATCTAAGAAAAGGCAAACTAGATTGGCATGTAACACACTAGGCTTCCCTTTTACCTCTGGTCATGTTAGCAGCAATAGCAAAAAACATATGGCAAAAAGTTTAAACTACCACGATTTTATACGGTGGTGAGATAGCAAAAATGAAGTTGAGAGTTTATGCTACTCTATTCCGGCTCTGCCACTGAAAATAATTTGAATTGTTCAGCGAGTCTCATGTCATGCAGCACCTTTCCATCATCACCAATAATCTCCGCAAGTGCATTTTCCCTCCTCAAAACGATGGAACCGGTTATTGTCCCTAACAATGATTACCTTTCCAGTACACTTGCTAATAAATTTGATGGCAGTGTGGCAATCACCACAAACACGCAAGTTCTTCATCACTCTGATGGGCCGCTCCTGAGGAAAAGTAATAAGTCCAAACGCTATGGCCAACCTTTCACTATGATACCTTATAGTTTGACTCTTCTCATCTCCATCCACTTCTTTCAACACAAAAGACGTGTCTGCAACATACCCAGCTTTCGCCATTTCCTCTCCCAACTCCTCCAACTTCTCATAAATTTCCTTCGTCTGCCCATGAGACCTATCACCAGCAGCAAATGTATGAACCCTATTCCCCTCCTCCACCCAACTCAAACCAGTTTCCTTCTTTATTCCCTGATCCCTCAGCATCTTCCTCGCTCTCGCCGCTTCCTCCCATCTCCCAGCAGCAGCATAAGCATTAGAAAGCAAAACATGAATCCCAGAGCTCACAGAACCCATCTCAAAAACCCTATCAGCCACAAATGAAGCCAATTCAGTGTTCCCATGAATCCTACACCCAGTCAACAAAGCCCCCCAAACAGACTCCGTTGGCACCATAGGCATTTCCTCAATCACCCGAACCGCTTCCTCCAACTTCCCAGCACGACCAAGCAAATCCACCATGGTTGCATAATGCTGTGATCCCGGTTGAATCCCATGCTCCTTCATCAACCCAAAGTAATACTCGCCCCTCTCAACCAACCCTGCATGGCTGCAAGCATAAAGCAGACACAAAAACGTGATGAAATTCGGCTTCACCCCAACACACCCCATCTCTTCAAACAGCTTAAACGTTTTCCCCGTGTGAGCATGCTGAGCACACGCAATCAACATCGCATTCCACATGCCAAGGTTCCTAACCTTCACCTCCTCAAAAACTTTGTAACCCCCTTCCACAACCCCACACTTAGAGTACAACGAGATCAACGAACTAGCCACAAAGCAGGACGAATAAAAACTCGTCTTAAAACACAATCCATGCACTTGCTTCCCCAACTCAAACAACGTGGAAGCACTACAAACTCTCAAAACACTAGACAACGTAAAATCATTAACCCGAATATCATAATCCTGCTCCAAAGCACATTTAAAGAGGTTCAAAGCCTCATCGTCGAGACCCAATTGGGAGTACCCGTATATCAAGCCGCTCCAGGAGACAACATTTTTATGAGGCATTTCGTCGAACATCTTGCGCGCGAGGTTTATTTCGCCGCATTTGGCGTACATATCGACGAGGGAGCTTCCGACGAATACGTCGAAGTGGTTGGCGGTTTTAAGGGCGAGGGCGTGGAGGGAATGGGCCGTGGGGAGGGATGAGAGGGCGGCGCAAGACTTGGCAGCGCTGGGGAGGGTGTGGTCGTCGGGAAGGAGGCCGTGGCAGAGCATGCGGCGGAAGAAGCGGAGGGCGAGGTGGGGGAGGTCGTTCTGGGCGAAGGAGGAGATGACGGAGCTCCATGTGGTGGCGGATTTGTGGGGGAAGGAATCGAAGAGTTGGTGCGAGGAGTGAGGAAGGTTAGTCTTGGAGTAGAAGTTGATCAAATGGTGGCACACCAATGGAAGAGCTTCAAACCCTAATTTGATGACGTGTGCATGGAGTTGAAGACCCTTGGGGAGTGACCTTGAATGTGTTAGACACAGCAGCACCTTGCAAACGTCTCTGTAGTCGCTCTGCAGTGGGAGCATTACAGACAATAGAGAAATGCCACCTACATGCTACTCATCATATCTTATTATACTTTTGGGCCTGAAATGGAACCTACATGCTACTACATCATAACTTATTATACTTTTGGGCCTACGGTAGGCCCAAAAAAAAAAACAAAAAAAAAAACACTGCCATTGTATTTACTTTGTGGTGGTTCAGTTGAATAAGCTTAAACTTGAAACCGAAGGTTGAAGGGAGAAAGAAGAATGGAGGGAGAAGAAGGGTTGCTATGGAAATCGGAGCCACAACGCGAGTCCATCCTCTCCGTCACGCTCGCTCGTGCCATCACTTCTCTTCTCGCTTCCCGTCCCAGGAAGCTTCACGACTCTATTTCTCGCCTCTCCTCACACTCTTCGCTCTCCCGCACTTCACTCGCTTCCCTCGAAGACTCTCTCTGGTTCTTCCACAGTTACGTAACCGACGCTGTGACCAACAATTCCTCCCTCGACCAAGTCCTTCTTCCAATTATCGACAGTGTATTCAATTTCTCTTCCTGAATTTGTTCATTTTCGAATTTTGCTTTCTCTTCGTTAAGCTGTATGTTTCGTTTTTGTAGGTGTTGAAGTCCAAGCACGGTGACCAAGCTATGGTGCTGTTGAACTGGCTCTTCCGTGACGCGCTTCTTTTCCAACCCGTTGCCGAGGCTCTCGCTGGCGTCGTCACCAGAAAGCCCGTCCACGACCGCTACGTGTTGCTTGGTTGGTGTCTCCTTCTTCGGAATCTCGTTGAATTTGAGAGTTCCGCTCACCAATCCATGTTTGGTGGTGAGTTTCTGATTTTCACTCTCGCTGTTTCAACTCATGTTGACGGAGAACAAGTCTGGAGAGTAGGAAACCTTTTTATTTAAAATTCAACTGGTGTAATTAGTTAACTTGTGTTTGCTAGGGATACGGGAGAGGTATAGAGATTTGTTAAAGATACTCTCCACCTGCCTTCCGGATTTGGTCAGCATTGTGAGTAAAGGAAGGTATTGTTGTTTCTCATGCATTTCTTTTTTGTTTCGAAGAGTAATGTAACCGGAGGTTCTTGTTGTTTAGTGGTAGATTTTGCTTGTGTGCATTCATCATTGTACTTGTGTATTTATCAAGATATTTGTCTTTTATTATATTGAATATTATGCAATCGAATATATATATATATATATATATATATATATATATATATATATATATATATATATATATATATATACATACATATTCGATTGATTATTAATGTATTCAATGATAAATCTCACTTGTGCACAACTGTTTCTCTCATAAAGATACTGTTTTGTGTTTCTTGTTGTAGCATTGTACCCATTTATTTTACCAATAGTGTTAACTCCATATCTCTTCCATTTGCCATTTTTATGGTTGGCATCATTATAATGTTCTCTTATTAATTCACGGATTGTTCCATCAATTTTCATGATCTGACCACTGGCTTTTCAGCACTTTGCGGGATGGTTTTGAGTTGCCATCTCGCTTTGGAGTGTCTGCCGCGGATTGTTTTTTGTCCCTTTCGGAAGCATTAACAAAAGTGGCCGACATTAGAAAGTCAAAATTAAATACAAGAGCAAAAGATCAGACAATCAATTTTGTACAATCTCCTACTATTGACAAGAAGGAGAAATTGGATTCGAAATCTTTGATGTCAATCATGGAAAGGGACTATACACTGTGGCATCATTTAAATGACATTATTTGTTTGGTGCAAAGGCTCCTTTCTGTAAGTCATACAGTCTTAATTCTTGTTTGAGTCATCCATGTTTTGGATAACGTTTCATATATTCATAATATGCAATTATGATTTACTATAAGGAAAATCATATTGAATAAGCAAACACTAGACAGTTATGACTTTATTTAACTAATGTGTTCAGAAGAGTTTTAGAAGGTCAGCTATGAGCACATTTCCTGTTATTTTGAATTTGGTAAAAAAAGCCTGTACTGAATTTAGGCTCATGTTTATTATCAACCCATGTTTCTTGTCAGAGGGGAAACTAATATAAAACTGCCTAAGATTTTGTGATGGGAACTCATCTGCTTCTGCAGAAAGTATAGTCAGCCTCAAACTTGTAACTGAATTCTAAATAGCATACAAAAGTCAGTGACGTTAACATACATGTGTAATTAGAATGTAAAAAAGATGGTTCAAGCAGTATCTTCTGTTGCTTTCTGTTGAACTTTGCACTGAACTTATTCAGTTCTTTAATATTCAACCCTACATTGCAGTGGAGCAAGAAAAGTCGTTTTTTACATGCCAAAGGCTTGGAGCATGTCCTTAAATGGCTGGAGGAGATAAAGGATCACCATGGGTCCTTCCAACATGAGGCAGGTTCTGGAATCAATGCATTTTATATGTCTAATTGATATTTAATTCATTCACGTAATAGTCTTCTATGAACCATAATTTTTCTCTTTGTCTGCAGCATTGAAGACAGATTCTAATTCTCTCAAGACTGGAGATTTACTGCTCTCTTCTTGCTGGAAGCATTATAGTGTGCTACTACACCTGGAAGATAAGAAGTTCTCTCAGCATTATAAGGAACTGTTGGACCAGTATATATCTGGCATCCAGGTTATATGCACATAGTAGCTATAATGATCTCTTGAAGTAATTTGAGCACTCACCTGATGTCCCAATTGATAATGGATGCCAAAGTGTCTCTAATTGATGTTTGTGAAGGGAGATAAATTATTATTTACTTGTTTTATCTATTCTTCAAAAGAAAAATATATGTTGCCTGGCTTCTTCATATTATATAGATGTTTAGGCTTTAATTTATTTACTGCAATTTTTGTCAGTCCTGTTGTAAGAGTGTTGGTGCCTTACATTTAATTTTTCACTTTATGAAGCGGCAGTCTCATGTTCCCTCTGTAAAATATACTCACTGATGTCTCCATTCTCCACTAAATTTGTGGTGTGCTTTCCTTAGATTTGAGCATATTTTATGGTGAATTTGTAAATGTTACTGGCAAGAGCTACCTTAGTTCAAGTTGATCAGAGATAGGTCAGTAGGTGATAATTATATTTGATATGATGACATGGTAACTCAATTCTTTGTGTGGGTTCATGAGATTGTGTGTGATGAAGTTGTTTTGTTTCTGATATCCATGCAAATTGCAGTATTATATGGACAACCACACTACTGGTGGTTATACTGACAACAATGATGGTGGATTGGAGACCAGAAAGTTCTTTTTGAATTGTTTATGCCTGCTTCTAGGACGTCTGGACATCAAGAGATTTGAAAGCACCGTGTCGGAATTCGGGATGACTATCTCGCGCATTCTAGTACCACAGGTGCCTATAATTGATGTTTTCTTGGGAAAATATATTGTAGATATATTTTTAAACAAAAGCATTACAGCACCATCTAATCATGCAAATAAACGGGTTATGTTCATTCCTCCTTCAAAAATCACATGTACTTTCCCATGCATGGATAAGGTTCAGCAATCAATTGTTATCATTAGAAACACAGAATAAGGATTTCATTTCCATGTATTACTATTATTACTATAGTCTGTTCTTAGTTCTTAACTTCTATGACATATGGATGTGGATTTTGCAGTGCCTTTAATGCAGTAATAATGCCCTTAGTATTTGATAGAAAGATCAATTCTGTCATTTTCAGCAGTAACTGTCAGTAGAATCTGACATTTTATCAAAACATTCCATTGTAGAATTAACATTTTTTGTTTACCTTTGATTCACTGTCAAAGCAGAGTACTATTTCTTAATTTTACAAACTGAAGAGTCCAGAAATACCTGAGACTCAACAACTTTATGTTCACATAGTTGATAGATAAAGAAGTTTGAGATAGAAGACAAAGGGTATACTTGTAATTGGATTTATCCTTAAAGGAACAGAAAGCAAGTTTCTTTGAATTCCATAGTAGTTACCAAACACACCTTTAGCACAACATAAGATTAAATAGTGCACTTATCTTTATGCTAAAGAATATTTTTTGTTAAATTTTATTACGTTGTAGTTTGATGCTGAGGAAAAGAAAAGATACTTGTTTCAATTTCTTATGTTGTCATGCAATGCAATTGGTCCTACTTCCTGGGAGTCAGTGTAGGTTCAACAGGACCTTTGGTTTCCTTGAGAGATGATACAGATGTTGCCATCTGTTATGTGTAATTGGGCTTGTGCTGCATATTAGCATATAACTATAGAGTATTCGATGCTTGTTATCTGGCTAATTTTTAGTTATGATGCATATAGAATACTGCTCAACTTAGCTTTTACTTTTCCCACTTTTTTCTGTAGCTTAATTGCACTGATGAAGATGTGATATCTGGGGTTGTTTCAATACTCAAAGCTATCATTCTGAGGCCAGATTGCTCGCATGAAGATGCACTTACTGACAGTAGGAAGGAAAATAGTGTGGTTCCTTTTCTGCTTCACCTTTTAGATGAGCGGGATGGTACAGCTAAAGCTGCTGCTATGCTGATAGCTGAATACTGCTCAATGTAGTCATTTTTTTTTTCTCTTATGATACCGAGTAGGAGCACTTTTTATGTCTAAATTCTTTCGTTTTAAATTTAGAACTTATATATATGATGATCCACCAGGAGCAAAGATGATCAGTGTCTAATGGAAGTTCTACAGCGCCTTGGTTCTGGAAACATTTCCCAGAGAAGAAATGCTATGGATGTCATATCAAAAGTCGTACATATATCATCAAAGTCACAATGTTTAATGCCTTGTTCTACTATGTATGAATGCTTATGTTCTTATACTTTGTTTTAGTCGTTTGTATATTTATTTGTTGAAATGTGTATTTAAGGCAAGATATAGCCAACAAATTGCTAGAGAAGCTTGGAGACGAAGAAACTATGATTCGTGAGCAGGCATCCAAAGTACTTCCAATGTTAGGTTAGCATTAAAACTGAAATGTATACTGTAATTTTTTTACATATATTTCTTATTAAAATTAGTAAGTATATTGACTGTTGACATGGTGCTGGACCTTCTTTTGTCCAAATGTTAAGCACCATATTTTGGTTCTAAAATTTTATATAAAGCAAAAGATATTGGTGGGCCTTTGCTTTATTCTCACCTCAAGTCTAAAGAGTTTTCATGTCAGGAGTTGACGAGGTGTATTGAAGATGTTTGGTTAAAGCAATTTCTAAGCTTGCATCTAATATCTTAAGCTTTTAGGGTGCTTCGTTGCATTTTCCTTTACAATGTTCTCAATCTATTTCTCTTCAAAATGATTCATACTTTGTCATTATTTGTTGTGTTCCTCTCTCTCACTGAGTTTCACATATCTATTTAAGCATTAATGTTTTCACATTAATTCCATGTGTTATGGTGTTCTAGCAAATATCTTGTAACTAAAACATTTAGACTAGACTAAACAAATGGATGTGACAGTTTTTACTGGTCAATTACTTTGGCAGACCCTTCATTGTACTTGCCTGCACTGGTTGGTCTTGTCTACTCATCAGATGAAAGTGAATCAATTGCTAGTGATTCCATCGTTGAGGTTCTCAAACATCACAACCAGAGAATTGAAGTAATATTCTTGCTTCTTGATTGTCTTAGGTAGGTTTCCTTTTCTTCTCACCTTCTACTGGGCTCTAAAGTTTGGAGCTGAACTAATCCAAACTGTTTCTAGAGTTGGAGTTCAAAATCTAGGAATTTTTTATAGGTGAAGATATCACTGCTTGGCTAAAAATTTTGCCTCCTTATCCTTGCAGCAACACCAATATATGTCTAGACCTTCCACAGTCCACTGGAGATAAAGGTAGTTTTTTTCCCCTGCTTCCACATCACAAATTGGCAGTCTATGCATTTCATTGCTTCACTAGTTCTGTTTTCTATATCAACATTTATACATGGTAGGTTGAGCATTTATTGACACCTGTGTAATAGTAGGTTAGTTTTATGCTGTTTATTAGTTCTCAAGGTTGCATTTCTTATGAAAATCTTCAGTTAGTTGGATATCATTATTTGTAGATAATTTAGCTTGTAATATTTCATACCAATTTCACTTAGTTTTTTAACGTCTGGATCTCATAACACTAAAGTTCATCAATTTTTCTAACACAGTTTGATGTGGAAAGTAGTGCTTGCTTGGTTTGCTTCCTTTGAAATTGTGCAAGATCATGCACTTAATGCTATTCCGAACTTGTAGATATGACTGCAGTTGAAATAATAGTGTAAGATCACCAAATTCTTATTGGTGCTAGTTGATTTTCGCTGGCATATAAGGATGTATAAAATTGTACGTGTACGTAACTACATATCACCTTAATGTGTTATATTTTCAAGGCTCGCACACATACATATTACTGTCCACTTCAAATTGTGATAATTTCTTATTTGTTTCCTTGTTCATATCTGTGATTGTAATATTGAACAACTAGTAATATCAGTCTCGCATTTAAGTACATCCGTTTTATATTCTTATTGTTAAAAATACTGCCTCTTTATTAAGTTCTCATTCTTTTTTATTTGGTGTCAGAGTCAAAGTTGGATGCTGACCGACTACTCAAACTGGTTCCAGCATGGTCTAAAAGTGTAAGATGATAGATTGAACAATTATTTTTAGCTGTGGGATTTGGTTCACTTTAAAGTTCAGAGTCAATTTATGGAGTTATAACTGTTGATTGGAAAATTAACCATTGGGATTTTAACTGCATAATTGTTATACATATGTATTCTATCACAATTACGACCATTGACTCTCCAATCAATGACTAGAACTATATATTTTTTAGAGTGCATTGTACTTTCCAATCAACGGATATAGCCATGATCTGTTTTTCCTTTTCTCTCCCTTTTTTTTTCAATGTGGAAATATGATCTTGAAAATCGAAATAGATGACTGATATAATTTTTAGGTAGCAAAGTAAACTGATGGGGTTGGTTAATGGACATTGTTGGTGCTTGGATAGGTCTCCCAATCAGCAATATCAGGACTTATTCTCTCTTAGCCTTTCCTAACCCTAAGACTCCTTTTTATCTATGTATTCAAATTCAGATGTGATCTTTTCTCATGTCAGTTATTATTCTATATGCATTTCCTAGATAGTGTGTGTGATTTCCGGAGAGATTTCCGTTATATCCTTGAATGAGAGATATTCGGTACTCAGCCAACCCATTATATTGGTGAACTGGCGAAGTGGGTAATCTGGACACCACAGACATTGTAGACTTCTAAGACTTCATAGTAGTGATAAATATTAATAGATTATTTCAACATTTTAAGAATGCTAATTGCTAAAGCATTGTTGTGTTACTGGAGTCCTCTTTAATATATCTGAACCCAAGGTGTACACCTAAGAGTGGTTGCTTATCTCTAATCTTCTCCCATACATGAAAACCCTTTGTTCTTAAAGCATGGACTATAAAATAGTACTAGCCCTCATTATCTAGTTAAAGTTTAATTCGATAATGAAGATTTGGTGATGCTACAATGAAACTATTAACTGTTTGGTAGAAGTTGTTCTTGCCCATGTTAAGAACCAAATCACACCGAAGCTTTAGGTATTGGGTTGGGTACAGGTCTACAGGCTCAAAATGGTGTCTTTCTTTCTCTAACTAAACTCAAGTCTGGAAGGGTTGAGGTTTGACAGTCTTTTTTTATTTGATGTTGACTGTTCACTACCCTTTTATATTTCTATTTTCCCTTATATGTTTACCTGTGACTTGACCATGTACACTTACATTTTATGTATATTTGTTGGCTATTTGTAAATCAATTATAATGTGCTGCAATAAATATACCTTCAGATACAGAAATGTTATTAGCAAAAGTATTCTAATTTGTTAATTCCAACATTATCAGGTTCAAGACTGGAACATATTAATTGGACCACTGGTCGACAAGATGTTTGCAGATCCATCAAATGCGACTCTTGTCAAATTCTTGAGCTATATAAGTGAAAACTTGGCAAATGTTGCTGATCTTGTATTGCATCATGTTCTGTTGCATGTTAGAGAACAGAAACAGTAAGTATATGTAGTACACTTTTTTAAATATCAAATCTTGTCTTGAATCTTTAAACCAAATATTATATCTGTTAAGTTTTCCTCTTATCTATAATTTTGATCTCAAGAGCTTTAACTGTAAAACCAAAGAGCTGTGTGTTTGTGTCAAATATTGGATACAATGAAAATATAGTCATAAAAACTTTTCAAACCAATGGATGATGAAGAAGCTGCATGCACTCCGCTTTGATTGAGAGTTTAAAGAAGATATTTGAATTGTGCTCTACTTATTGAGTTGATGAGCATGGGCGTGTGTGGAATGTTGCTTGGTTGGCTGGTGTGTTGTATAAGTTTAAGACTTAAGGAATCCCTAATGTTTTCTCATCTTATTAGCCAAGCTGTGCATGATAAGCAAAACAAAAAATTATGCTCAATGTATAGTGGTTTTTGATTTATCAGAATAGTTTGTGTTTTTGGTATATTAGGATGCCTTAGTAACTCTTTCCATCTATCTTCAAACACAATTTATGTAAGCACAGCACTAGACTCTACAGTGTCTTGGCATTTCTTTGCTCTTGGAAGATCTTCAAACTTTATTCTATTCTAATTCAAGGAAGAACTGTATTTAGGTCTATAGCAATTAACAGTTCTGGAAATTACTATTTTGAAACATAATGAACTTGAGGTTACTTTTAATTTTTAAGAAATGGTCCTTCCTACTGATATATTTATACAGTTGGCATTGAGTTTTGTTTTGTTTTGGGATGACTGTCATGTTGATGATGACTAATAATTTGTGGTTGGTTGTCCTTTCTCATGCGGGTGTTGCCCCTTGGCTTTTCTATTCATCACATTTCCATATGAAGAGTGACTAAAATATCAGTGTATTGTATACCGCTGATGTATATTGTATTTACATATAGAGACGAGAGTACAAGTACAAAACAAAAGGGAAAGCTCCAGCCCCCAATGTTAACCCTATAGCTGGTTACATACAAAAAAGACATAAAAATAAAACACTTATTCTTAACAATATGCATTATTATTGGCCATGTGATCAGAGTTTTGTTTATACTTCAGTTTTTAATATGATAATAGTGTGTAGTTGTTGTAGGAGAGATTTACTATGTTCATATGCAATCTTTCCAGTGTATAAAAGTGAAGTTTTAAGTCAAATGGATATATTAATCTCATTCATAATCAAACAGTGTCTTCATTTGGATTATTACAATATTAAAATCTTTTTGTCCATATATTCTATCATCATAGTGAATGTGTCCATATAATTGTCTCAAAAGTGAGAAAATTCATGTGTAGACTAAATCCATCAACAATTGATGTGTAATCACTTAATCCAATGTGCATTTAATTTGATGGTGATACTTTCTTTCCTGATACATTCTCAATTCTGCTCCAGGATTGATGGAAATTTCTTAACAAGATGGGAGCAAAGAACCTACACAAGTGATGAGTTTGAAGAATTGCAGCGATCACTGTTTGAGCATCTGTGCCCTTTGCTCATAATTAAGATTCTTCCCCTGAAAACTTTCAACGACCTCAATTCATCCATTATGTATGGGCATCTCAGTAAAATCATTATCCAGGAGGGTATATATTCCTGTCTTGTGTATTTGTCTGTCTGATTCTCTTGATGGCTATTGATGCTACCATCACCCAATTCTTGTTGTTCGTGTGTCAAGGATATATTTTATTTTCCCATATGCAGATTTGTTCTTTTCATTGTTTTTTCTTTTGTCAATAGTTATACTGCAGTTTTACCAGGTATTAAAGTCTGTTTGTCTAATCTTCTGATGTGCAAATTTTAAGCTGAAGGAATCTGGTTTTGTTCCTTTTTCTACATGCTCATGAGTATGGCACAGCCAGAATTTGTATGCTGAGCCCATTGAATTGAAATTACTGTTGTTTTTTAATCATAACTATGTGCTTCCTTTTTGTAATCAAATATTGTAGTAGTTTAGTTTGACATTCCAAAATCGTCATCATGGAGTCTGCTTTTACATTTTGTGGATATTCATCTAATTTGTCCCCATCTGATTCAACACTTAGTAGACTTTTCCAGTGTTGTTGTATGGACAGAGAGGCAATACAGTCACTTTGAAATTCATAAGTGTTGTATGGACTTCATTCCTATTTATAATCTCATGTTCTTGAGTATCGAGCATAAACTACTTTGTCTATCAGACTAGAAATTCTGTCATTTTTCATTTTAATTCATTGGAATTTTCTTCTGAAGTTATTACAACAAGCTGTGTATATTTTTTTCTTGCGAGGTAGATGCAGCACGCAGGGAGACTGATATTGGTTATGATTGCATTGCTACTTTCCTTCTGAACAGGTTGGTCCTTGAAGAACGTAGCCTTTTGTCTCCTTCCACTAAACATTACAGGAGACTGATGCATATGTCATGTTATTGATGTGTTTCAGGGCTTTTTGTGAGTTTGAATTTGAAGACGTTCGGAAGCTTTCTGCGGAGCTGTGTGGACGCATTCATCCACAAGTAATGTTCTCTCTTCACCACCACCCCTGCCTCCCAGGGAATTTTTCAGGAAAGACATTCAGAGCATAACATTGGTTCTATTCACATTTTAGTTTGAGATTTTTTTAACATTGTTTTGTATATATATTATAGGATGTAAGCAAGTTGCACCTGACCCTCAACCTGCTCTAACCCAACCCAACCCAACCCAATCACATGTTTGTGGATTGGGTTGGGAATTCTTTTTGTGCACCCAATTATAATTGGTTGGGTATGGGGTTGAATCTAACCCAACTACATAATAAATATGTAACAAATATATTTGTCTAAAAATATTTACTATAAAAATAATTTTATATTTTAACGTATGGATATTATTAATAAATGTGTATAAATATTCTCGTTACCTTATAAATATTAAGAATCATTGAAAAAATTTATGTTATGATATTTTTTTCTCAAAAAGGGATAATTTTTTAAAAAAGTTACTCAACTGATGACTTGACCTGACCCATTTGGGCTTGGGTTGTATTGAGTTGTTAACTAAAAAGAGTTAAACCTAACCCAATTAAATTTATTGAAATGGGTTGAAAATTAAATTAAATTTGATCCAACCCAAACCACTCCCTATTTGTTTCTCTTTATGACTGACATCCAATATGAATCTGGCACCACAGTGAGCCTTATTGATTGTTACCTGTTAGCAGTTTATATTTATAGGGGTGTTATTTTAACCTTTCTATGCTTTCTGATTATTTAGGTTCTACTCCCATTTCTTTGCTCCTTATTCGAGACGGCTATTGCCTCTAAGAATATACTGAAGATAAAAGCCTGTTTATTTTCAATCTGCACATCTCTTGTGGTAAATATACCCCATCATTATTTAGATTGCCTGCTGCTTGTTACAAGTCTATTTCGGTTTCTGTATCAATTTGGCTTGCAATAAAGTGCCTTTTTTGGATTTACAGGTCAGAGGCTGGGAGTCACTTTCTCATCCTTCAATGTGTGCAATTAGAAGGATGATTGAAACAGTATTGCTATGGCCTTGTCTGAATGGTGATTCAGGTTTGTAAGTATTTAGTTTTTAAGTTTCTTTCAATTTTATTTGAAGTAAAACCTTTTGTGATGGGCGTTACTTTTTCTCTCAGTTTCTAAAGCACAACATGGATGCATTGATTGTCTAGCACTGATGATATGTGCTGAACTGCAAGCTAAGGAATCAATCACCTCTTACATGCCAGACAAAGTTAGGGCTCTTGGAAAGGAAGGTATTATTGATGTGTGTTTCCGTGAATATAAGCATGATGCTACTGTTAGTTGAATGTACTTCATCTCAAATTTATTGAGTCTTCTGCTGCAGGGAAGTCTGTTGTCGCTTATGTGATCAATCAGTTCTTTAACTACAAGAATGAACGAACTTCAACTCCAGAGTTTGGGGATGAAAACTCAGAATTTGATGCTGCAGTTTCTCTCCCTTTTCGTCTCTGTATGGGTAATGTTCTCATTAGCACTTGCCAGAAGATATCAGAATTTTGCAAGAAGCCCTTCGCAGCACAAGTTATTCCTTTTCTCTTTCATTCTCTTGAGGTACCAGTGCATATTTATATCTTAGTTGCCTGATAATACGTGCTTACTAGAGTTTTAGTTCTTGAAACTTCACCATCACTCTTGCTTGGTTACGAAACTGAGTATATTTGGTTAACAGTTGGAAACGAAGTCAGAGATTAGAACAGCATGCACCCAGGTCCTATTTTCAGCCGTCTATCATCTAAGATCTGCAGTTCTTCCTTATGCATCTGACCTTCTCATAATCGCCCTGAAAGCCCTGAGGAAGGAGTCAGACATGGTAAATTACCTTTGCTATTCACCATTAATATATAGCATATATGTTTTTAAAATAGTCCATGTTAGCATATATGTTAAGTTATCAGAATAAACAATTTTACATGAGTCTCTTATCTATCTACTTACTGCCTCTTGAGTTCCATGTATTGACCATATCGACGGTGGGTGTCTGAGTCGGGGGTTGAAACTAATTACCAGGTATTTAATAAGAGTTTTACCGACTTTGGCGCAATAGCATTTCTCAATAATGGTTTAATCTTTTCTTCTTTTTTTATAATAGTTTTAGATCACTCCCCTTCGATAAAATGGATGGTTGTGTTCTTTGTTGTTGGTGTTGTGAATGTTGTCAAATATTTATAGCAAGCTTCATATTGTGTTACCCACTCACCTTTGTAATTTTATTAGACTGTCATATCGGTTAGAATAGACAAAATAATGAAAAATGTCCCATAATCAATATTTTATCCTTATTTGTTTTTTTTGTTTATTTTTTCTTGGGTCGCTCCTGCAACCCAAGACCCATTATTATGTTTTTTGAGTATCTTAGGACATAGATTACGTTCTAGCAAAAAGATCCTGGGTGAGTTTTCCTGACTCTACTACTAAAGCATTTAGTGAGTATTCAATGCCTTAAAATTGGGGGCTTGGGTCTTTTTATAGACTTGAAAGTTAGTTCTCACGTTCTCAGTCATAATAGTTCTCGCAACGTAAATAAGTGAAGTTCATACATCCTTTATTTACGGGGTAGCCATGTTATTTCTCTTAATGTGTGAGAAAATGTCGTATAATGTTGATGCAATGTTCAACAGGAAAGGATGGCAGGTGCGAAGCTCATAGCTTCACTTATGGCCAGCGATGATATGATTTTGGAAAACATATCTGTTGGACTATTAGAAGCAAGGTCTTTACTCTCAACCATATCCTCGTCGGATCCTTCTCTTGAGTTACAACTGCTATGCCGCAAGTTGCTAGCATGCATATCTTCTACCTGACTTGCGACAAACTTGGTTTTAGCGATAGCACTCCTCTCCCCCTTTTATTTATTCAATGTACATAGTGCACTTCCGTATGCGCAGATAAAATATTATTGAAATAGTTTCACTGCATACTTGAATGAGACAAGAAGTATACATTCCCATGATCATGTTGTATACAATATCTGTTAATACCAGATTAACGTCAAATTCAGGGACATGCAGACTACCATACCTATTTTTAGTTCAGACAAGAGGCGCATTCATGTTATTTCGTCCATATCGTTTATTATTGTTCTGGTTTCGCTCCTTTCTGAAAACGAAACATGTAAGATGAGATAAAGAGCTACATCGCTGCTGTATGCTGGAGTTCAACTTGTCAATAATTTCCTTATTGAAACACAAGGTTTATTGAAGAGTGTGTGGTATGGAAGAAAAAAGACAAGAAATATTCACAGAAAAATACTAACTATTTTTCTGAGGATTGATAGAGTATACTAAGTGAGAAAGACGATTTTATACGAGAATGTGTGAAGTTAATTTGGGCAATATGATTATATAGATGATCGGATTAAAAGTTCTTCAAAGGTGCATAATCATTAAAAAAATTAAATGCTCGTGACTTAAGAAATTCACTTGAATTGTGTATTTTTATTTTAATCATTCATATTAAGATGTACTGATAATGGTTAATTATCCACTTTAATATATGTTCAAACTTGATTGTCTCTTACTAAGTTGATTGAGGTGGTGGAGCTTGTTTAGGCTTATGTGCCAATCTTTGATTCTGCTGATGATAAATGCTATTGATAAATTAACCCCTTTAAGAGAGACGTTTAATATATACATGGTCGAAGAATTGATTTTTAAGATAAATAATGTATTAACAATTATCTTTTGAAAAGTGATGTTATAATTAATATTTATATTGGAAATATATTATAAAATATTCGAACTGTTGTACAATATCTGATGTATGATTATCAACTTATATATGTTGATTAATAACTTATAAAACGTTTAATTTATAATTCAAGAGGGATAAAGATAAAGAAGCATGTAGTTACAACTTACAATATAAAAATGGTATGTATATATATATATATATATATATATATATATATATATATATATATATATATATATTTAATCTTATAACAATATATATCTTTTCAGATTTTATTTAATAAGAAATAATGTCTAATTATAATTAAAAGAACTGCTACAAGATTCAGTTTAGTTATATCAATTATATATGAATAGATTTGTTTTAGTTATTATATATTTTTTTAATTATATCAATTTTATATAAATAGATTGGTTTTAGTTATATATGAATAATTGGATTGTTTGTTTCAGCAAAAACATAAGAATAATTATATATTGATTGCGATAAAAATGTATGAACGTCTTAGTGAAAGGAGTTACTCTTTCATAGTATAATCAATTAATATTAAAATATATATATATATATATATATATATATATATAAAATAATTTTATATATATAATATAAAAAATTAAATATTTTAAAAATATTAAAATTTTATAATTTAAATATAAAAACGAATAATTGTCATCTTTAATTTAAAAAAAAAAAAACTCAAATTCACGTAACTCGATTAACTCAGTTTTCTAAAATTATTTCTTTGTAAAATTCAGAGAGTGAATGGGATCAATCCCATAGTTATGACTTAGTGGGTAATTTATCTAAGATCTTGATCTTACCATTATCTGCTATAACATACATGTTATCTTTATCTTTAATAATATTATGTTAATCATTATCTCCTGTTATCGATGAGGTAGTTTAATGTTTCCGCACCAACATGAGTTTGGTTGGTACACGTGATTACGTACTGTACACACACGTTGCCTCTGCAGTTTGGTGGGTATATTGAATATTCTTTTCTCAAACTTAATCATTTTTATTTTCAAAATTATTTTTTTCAGTTGTTAACCAAAGACAAAATAATTTGTTTCCACTGATTTCACAAATGTTAAACAACTAAAAACAAGATAAGATAACAAAATAGATATTCAATCCAGAGAACAAAAAAGAAATTTGATGAAAACAATTTAACTAAACACATTTATCAATTGCTGTAAAGAAAAAGACGTGAGAAACTATATTTTCTTTCCTAAGTCCTGCTTGGTTAGAATAGAGAAAAGTAAAACAAATAGAAAAAAAAAACATAAGAAATAAATCAAATTTAAAAGTGTTTGATTGAAAATAAATAAAATAAATATTTTTATTATAATATTTTATTAATATTGTTTTATTTATTTTTTATGAGTAATATTTTATTATTATCTTTGTTAATATTTTTTCATTATAATTTGTTTCATTGTAATTATTTATTTTATATTAGTATTATTTTATTACTATATTTATATATTACCTTATTTTTTAATATCATTAGTTTTTATTATTACTTTATATTATTATTAATAAATTATATCCCATGTAATAACATTAACTATCAAATATTTATTTTATATTTTATTAATAAGTTGCGCATGAACAATTTTATGTCACTTTGGATGAAAAAAATTGATAAAAAATTAGCATTTTTGTAATAAAATAAGTTATTTAGACGGAAAAATTTTAAAGCAATGAAAATTTTAATAAATTATGATAGTAATTTAATTTTTTAGAATACAAAATTTTAAATTTTAACTAAAAGGCAAGAATTTTAGTTTTTTATAGTTTTTCTTTTTTAAACATACGTCTTTATATAGATAATTTTCTTTTATTTTTTTATTTTTTTCTTTGGCTTATGATTGATTGAGACAATTTTTTGTTTATCTTATATTGTTTGGACATATTTTGACTTCGACCACCCTGCTTTTAATAGATTGGTATGGTTTAACCTATTTGACCCATTTCAAACTTTTGTGGAACTTCTTGATTCAAAGAAGGATGTGGGTGAGGTTTAAGTATTATGAAATAGCCATAATTGATAAGTATTTTGATGATTCATGATTTTTATATTTGATAATAATTAAAATAACCTATTAAAAAAATTAAAATCCAATAAATTTAAATTATATTATAAAAAATCATTCAAAAAAATAAATATTTTTAAAATATAAACAATTCAAATTTTGAATTTTTTTTAAAAAGTTACAATTTTTTTATCAAAACAAATATAAACATGATTTTTTATTTAAAAATTAATAAAGTAAACGTTATAATTTACTAATAATAAATGTGAATTAGCAAGAAATTTTTGTTCTCCAGGGAAAATTGAATTAGTTAGTAATTTGGCATTTTTGGGCCTTTGCGTCCCTAATATGTTTTGTACAATATAAATACCATCATCATATTCATTCATTCATTCATAAACCAACCTCGTGTAACATTTTTCCACGCCTTCGTCATCTCTCGCTCTCACCCCATCTCCCTCTGTAAAAGAAAAAAGGAAAACGAAAAAAATGCTTCAACTGCTGATCGTTGTGGCCTTCTCCTCTGTTCCTCTGACTCTCTACATTCCGCCCGTACGCAACTTCAATCTCTTCGTCCACACCCTCCAGTCTTTTCTACAAGATTCCTCTCTCTTCTCCTTTCGCGCCTTTTTTCGTATCCGACTCGCTTTCTCCCGCATCTTCAACTCCATCGTCCACGTTACCTGGTAGATCCTCTCTTCCTTTCTTCTCTCTTTTCCTTCAAACTTTAGGGTTTCCATGTATGTGTGTAACTGCTTCTTCCTCCCATGCCATCTCCTACTTCATTCATCCATTCATTCATAACAGCAAATGATAGCAATTAACATGTATAATCTTTTGTTGTAATTGTTGCCATTTCAACTCATTGCAATTTTGCTCCATAGCATTTCACTCAGATCCAACGAAATTTCCACTTTACTTTTTCCTCTCAAATATTATATTTCAGTTGTTATGGATTAATGGATTTTTCTCGCCCTAATTGGATCTCCGATATCATGATTATACAATTTTATTCTCTCTATTATGGACGAGGATATACGTTAACATTGCGATTGTCTTACGGAACTTAATTATATTGCTTCTTGTATTTAGAAGGGACTAAACGAGCAATTAAAGTATATTAACAATTGTTGCATGATTATTCAGTGTCATGTTAGCTAAATCAAAACTGCTAGTTATGAGTTATGATCGTCAAGAACTCAATTTACATAATTGAAAAGTCAGAAACTATAGACAAAAAAAGAGTGTAATTAAATTTAAAATATATGACTGCGTAAGCAAAACTATGATAGAAAACTTATATTACAGTTGATTCAATAATAATAATAATAATAATAATAATAATAATAATAATAATAATAAAAAGTCACGTGTTTATTACAATTTGATCCAGGTTTCGAAGGAGAAAAAAAGAGAGAGTAAGTTATGCATTACCATTTGATTATCAGTCATTATATTGATAAATTTATTGTTTATATAGTTATTTAAAAAACTATATTAATATAATAATAACTTTTTCTTGATTAATATGTTACAAAAGAACTGATGAAGAAAAGTCATAGTATGAGGATAGATTATGAAACACACTTATATTAAATAGTTTATCACCTGTATATATACAGCATAAATTTTTTTTATAAATATAATTTCTCTGTAGTGTAGCTTTTTAGTTTTTGCAATTTTATTGGAAGAAGAGAATAACAATAGTTGAGTTGGTTGGTTCCTTTGACTATTTGGTTTTGATTTGTGGTTGGCCTTTTCTTCATGAATTTCTCGTGTTTGACGGTGGCAGTTGCAGAAGCTTTGGCGCATGTCACACGTTCAGGGCCATAATGGCTTTCAAAATTTTGCGTTTACTTTTCACCAAATCAACACCACCAATATTTCTCTCAAATCACATTTATTTATAAATGAAAAAAGAAATGTGACTTTCATGTTAATCTCATCATTAGTTTTGTTTTGAGACGAAATCATTGACACAACACAATTTCGATGCAGTTATAACTAAAATTAATTATATTAAATTATAACTAAAATTAATTATATTAAATTTAAATTATTTTTGTTTTACAATGATTGATCATGTATTAATTTTTTAATCATAGATGATCGTTACTCATTTAGTTAAAAATAATATAGTAATGATGCATAGCAAGAAGATATTATTATTTTAATTAGAAGTAAATAAAAATAACAGGATGATGACAATAGATGCCAGGTGCCCAACCTCATTTGACCACTATTTCTTTACGATTCTCAAGGCTAGTTATTGATCCTTTAAATTAAACTAAGAAATTACAAATAAAACAAAACTAAAGATACATTAACATATTAATATTATATGTACTCATTTTTTTTTAACAAAATTAAATAATATAACAAGTTTAATTATGCATGTTTCAATAATTAATTTATATTAAAATTATTACATATATTAAATATTTTCAATTATTTTATTATAAAATAATTAGAATGTGATGTAAAAGTTCATTTTCGTTGTCTTCTAACAATAGATCGATTAACATCCGTGGTATAACAGTGATTTTATAATAATTATTTTAAAAGATATACTTAAAATAGTTTATAGATAATTAATAATAATATATTTTAATATAACATTATATTAAAAATATATTCATTATTATTATATTATAAGTTTGTTTATTCTAAAATAATATAAAAATACTTGCTCCTAGAAAAAGTTTCAATATATTATCACACTTTAAATAGAAGAATAGTCCTAATATTTTTGGTTATTTTACACTCAATTAATTGATTGTGTTTTTCTTTTTATTTTATTTTATTTTTTACTTCGTCGGGTTAATAATCTCTTAATCTATATCACAAATTATGAGTGGTTACTACAAATATCATGTGATTATTATTGTTACCTTTGAAGATGAGTCATAGGTCAACTTCTTATAAGGTCATAAGACTAGACACTAAACAATTCTTCAATCTCAAGTTAATAAACTTAATATGATTCTAATTATTAAATATCAGATAATAAACATGAAGGTAATCTATCAATTTATGCCATAAAATGACGAATTGTTGATGTAAATATGGGGCAACCTCATCCGACCATAATAAGACTAGATGGTACAATAGTTTTTTTCTTTTCTCATTTTAAAATAAAATAAATATTCTATAAAAATAGTTTTTTTTTTCAATTTTGATTAAATTAGAGAAAATAATTATTTTCGTCCGAGTCAAATAGACATAGAACGAGTTGATTCATGTTTCCAACTGTATTGAGATTGAAAGCGACAAACCCTTTTCGTGGCAGTAGAAGTGACAACTTAATTTGTTCTTGCTGCCCACGAAATTTTTTATACTAATAAATTTTCTCAGAAAAGAAAAAATAAATGCTCTGCGGATTGATCATTTTTAAGGATATTTTTTCTCTCATGTTTGAATTCAGAGTATTGCATACAAAATTCTAAGTACTGTTTTGTTTTAACTCAAACTTTATGTCTGCTTTGATGAAAATGAATTCAGTAAGTAATATCTGATTAAGTTTCAGAGAGGTGAAACATTTATTAAAAAGTCAAAATTACAATAAAATGAGGAAAGTAAATGCATAATAATTTTATTTTATGTATTTTTAATTAAAAATAGATTTATTCCCACCAAATCATTTTACGGATGAGAAATAAAAACATATGTAACAAAGGTAATGAAACAAAACATAGCAAGTTAAAAAGCCAAGTTCCTAGTATAGGAACAAAGTAGTCTTTTGTCAAATTTTTAAAGAATTAAAATATAATTCATCTTGTTTTTAAAGGGAGAAAAAGAAAAGTAAAAGTTATTCTAAAGAATTGAATCAAGGACCTAATCACGTATATTTTACCAACCAATTTAGCCTACCATTACTCACATTGGAAAAATATATTACTAATATTCATGTTAACAAAAACAATATGTTTTCTCAATAACGATACAATTATGGACAAACAAGGGCTAGAAATTACTATGGAAAATAAAATTGATAGTTTTTTTATATGGATAAATGGTTTCTTCCTCAACTCAAAGTCTTCTTATTTCACTCTAATTAAATTTTAATTAAAATATAACAATATTTCTTTTTATTTGTTATTATAATATTTGATATATCATAGGATTATTAAAATTAATTTTTATATTTGATTTATTGTACATTTTAAAATTCTAATTCATAAAAATTTTGTTAAAAAATACTTTGATACATTAAAAGATAAGAAGGTGTATATAAAATATTTTTTTCCGATTTCTATATAAGGAAATAATTTCTTAAAATAACATTTTATTTTAAGTAATTTTTTTTATACAGGACTCTCCTAAAAAATTTATTTTAATGAGATTTTATAAGAAAAATAATTTTAAAAAGTATTTGTACTTCTTTAATTTAATATTATTAAACCTAACAAATAATTTTTACATGAATAACAAATATAAGTTTTTTGGTGCTGTGTTACACTGTCCTTGATTGTTCTCGCAATGGCACTCAATTTGGTAAACACATGCTGTTGATATTATTCTTTTATTATTATTATTATTCTTAAGAATTAAGGTATTAATCCGCTTAATTTTTATTTTGCTACATTTTTCACTAAAATCTTGAACGATTTATTATTTTACAAGATATTGTATCAAAGAAGAAACACAAAACTTCAACATGAAGTGTTACTCTGCAAAAATACTAAAGATCACAAAAGCTACATATTATCGGAGAAAGAAAGAAAACCGTGGGACCTATTAAAAAAGTATTTAAGATCTAGAATTAAGACTTACTATTCAACATAGTTTAAAGAAAAAGAAAATGTCAAACCTCAAAATATAATCTTATATCGAATCTCGAAACAAGAATAAAAATATTTAATTATATAAGTAAATTAATTTTCTAATTTGTAAAAAATTGAAGTGTAAATGAAAATTATTAAATTGTAGATTTTAAAAAAGATATGACACTTAATTAAAGTAAAATAAAACTTTACGAGAATGTACTATTAAACCTTGCATTAAAAAATTTGCAGTATAGGATAACATAATTCAACCTAATATATTAATATAAAATGTAAGTTTTAACATTATATCTAACTAAAACATATAATTAAATAAGTATGCAATTAAAATTTAAAAATGTAATGCGATCATATCTTTTAAAACAAATAATATCAATAAACGTATAATTCCATTTTTGATATTATTTCCTTTTCATATTTTTTATATATAAAAAATGAATGATGTTTTTTCTTCTACAAATTATATTCCACTGTTTTTTTTTCTTTTTCTAAACAATGGGCCACTAGACACTTTTTATTTGGACCGGTGCTTCCTGCACCCTCATAATTATTATGTTAAACTCCATTTTATTTTTACACTTATTTTCATCTTTATCTTCGAAATGTATTCTAGAAAGACTTTTCTTAAAACATATTCTAAAATACTCAATTTGAAATACGTTTCCAGAAAGATATTCCAAAAACGTATCATGGAACACTCAATTTGAAATATATTTTTCGAAAGACTTTTTCAAAAACGCATTCCAGAACATCCAATCTAGAAGAAATTTTCAAAAAGACTTTTCTAGAAACGTATTCCAATACACCTAATCAAGAAAAGTCAATCTGAAAATGTATTCTGGATTGGGTGCTCTGAATTGAGTGTTATGGAATGGGTTTTCTAAGGTCAATCTGGAAATACATTCCAAAACTCAATCCTGAATGTATTTCCAGATTCGTTTTTCTAGAATTCAACTTCATTTTCACGACATTATTTCAAATTAAGCAACTTAAATTTGTTTGTGCAATTTAAATACAAGAACATGTAATTCATACATAATATTAATTATTATTTACCTTTAATTGTTAGAAAAGTCCTTAAATAAAGGTGATAGCACAAAAAAAAAAAAAAACAAAGGACGAAGGTGTTGTGAGATAAAGGTGCGAGAAATTGTACATAAAAAAGAAGAAGAAAGTAAGGTTGTTGAATATAGAAGAAATAGAGTTTGAGATTAATCTCCCTTGTGTATAAATCACACATAGGGTAGTTTACTTATAATAGAGAGATACAACTAAAAAAGTAACTAAAAGTAACAGAATAAACAGAAGATATTGTTTGATATTGTGGTTAACAATATCTTAACAATATCAAATAATATCTAAATAATATCTAACACTCTCTCTCAAGCTGGAGCATACAAATCGTATGTGTCAATCTTGTTACAAATATAATCAATTCTAGGATCCCGTAAAGATTTAGCAAAAATATCTGCAAACTGATCACTTGAGTTAACAAGCTCAGTCTTGATGTCTCCAGACATAATCTTTTCTCGAATGAAATAAGAGTCAATCTCAATGTGTGTTTGGTCCTCTCATGAAAGACAAAATTAAAACTAATATGAAGAGCAGCCTGATTGTCACACACAAGTGACATTTGAGTGACATCTCCAAATTGTAACTCTCTAAGCAATTGCTTGAGCCAAACAAGTTCAGAGCCAGCTGAGGCCATAGCTCTATATTATGTTTCTGCACTAGATCTTGCCACAACACTCTGTTTCTTACTTTTCAATGAGACCAAGTTACCACCAATGGAGACACAATATCCAGATGTAGATCTTCTATCCGAAGGAGATCCTGCCCAATCAGCACCTGAGTAATAAACAACTCTTGTATGGTTATTAGAATCATATAACAATCCTTTTCCAGGAGATCCTTTAATATACTTTAAGATACGAATGACTGCATTCCAATGATCTTCACATGGGGAATTAAGAAATTGACTTACCACACTGACTGCAAAGGAAATGTCAGGATGGGTAACTGTAAGATAATTCAATTTTCCAACCAATCTTCTATATTGCTCAGGATCAGGTATAAGTTCCCCCTGATTTGGTAGTAGTTTAGTATTGGGATCCATAGGTGTATCAACAGACTTTGAATTCATCAACCCAGTTTCCTCCAAAATATCCATGGCATACTTCCTATGAGATATAACAATATCATCATTGGACTGTGTCACCTCAATACCTAAGAAATATCTAAGTTTGCTAAGATCTTTGGTCTGAAAATGGTGACACAGATGTTGTTTCAACTGAGAGATGTCATGGTTGTCACTACCTATAAGAACGATGTCATCAACATATATTATCAAGCAAACACATCCAGCACTTGAGTGTCGATAAAAGATAGAGTGATCTGCTTCACACCGAGTCATACCAAATTGTTGAACAACCTTGCTAAATTTTCCAAACCAGACCCTACAAGACTGTTTTAGGCCATATAGGAATTTGCGAAAACAACATATCATCCCAGAAGACTCACCCTGAGCAACAAACCCAGGAGGTTGCTCCATATAGATTTCTTCTTGCAAATCACCATTGAGAAAAATATTTTTAACATCTAGTTGATAAAGATGTCATTGTTGAAGAGCGATCATGACGATAAATAAACGAACAGAAGTCATCTTTGCCACGGGGGAAAATGTATCTCCATAATCCAACCCAAAAATTTGAGTATAACCTTTTGCCACAAGACGAGTTTTGAGGCGATCAATAGTACCATCAGATCCAACTTTGATAGAAAACACCCACCTGCAACCAACAACAGATTTTCCAGACAGTAACGAGACTAATTCCCAAGTTCCACTATTATGAAGAGCACTTAGTTCATCTAATATGGTCTGACGCCAACCAGGATGGGCTAAAGCTTCACAGACAGTTTTTGGAATGGCCACAGAAGAAAGAGAGGAAAGACATGTATAAAAAGGTAATGACAGTCGATAATAACTCAAACCAATATAATGGAGAGAGGGATTACGTGTAGAACGAATACTTTTTCGGAGGGCAATGGGAAGGTCAGACTTAGGTGTCACATCCGAAGGAGACAGAGTAGTTGACACTTGAGTAGAGTCACATGGTCAGTGGCAGATCTTCTTGGGAGCTGAAGGGGGCCGTGACCCCCCTAAAGTTTTGTAACTCCCATGTAATTTATAATTTTGGCCCACCCAAACTTAATTAATATTTAATATATTTACTTGTATATTTACAATTTTATCCTCTCAGCTCCTCCTCGGTTTTATAACTCTTATATAATTTATGATTTTGTCTCTCTCTAACTTAATGATCATTTAATATATTTAAGTATATATTTACAATTTTATCTTTTTACACTTTTATTATCTTTCTTCCTTTTATATTTATTAATAATATATTATTTGGCCCCCTCAAGATCAATGCTCAAGATCCGCCACTGCACATGGTGGTGGTTGAAATTGGTTTTGGCAACTATAAACCTGAAGAGGTAGTGAAAAAGAAGTCGACTAAACAAAATTATGTGAAAGATATTTTAGATATTTGAGTTGGGGTATAGAAGAGGAGTGAGAAATTATGGGGGTACAGGAATCACTTAAGTTACTTTCAAACGTTTCCAAATGTTAAGAAATTTGAACGAGAAATATAAAATAATTTCTTTAATAGTTTAGGGATGCCCAATAAATAGAAACTTTGTGGTTGAAGACAAGGATATGGTGTAGGTGTGAGCTTGTAAACATTGGCTTTGGAAAGAAAAATGTAAATACTGAGATGGTAGAAGTGTTAGGTGGAGAAGAAAGGAATTAAAGGTTGAAGCTCAACAAGCAGAGAAGTTGAAAAAACCCGAGTGTCCGTTAGCCATGAAAACTTTTCTAACAAAAAAGCAAATATTCTACCCGTTTATCAAATCTATAGCAAAAAACACTAGAAGAACACTACACTGTTTTTCAAATAGATGATCCTGTTTGTGCACACTATACTGAGCAGGAAGAAATTCTAAATAAAAACATGAATATTCTGTTATTTCCAGGTATGCTTATGGATCCAGAAGCAAACACAGTAACTTCTAATTTCTTTACTTTTCCCTGTGTGTGATTGCTACACTCACGACCAATTGAGATGTCAAGGCTTTATTTTCTTGTACCGCAGTTTGCACTATAGGAGAAAATTGAAATTATTAATTGATTTTTTATTTAATTCCTACAGATGTGCTTGCTTCATATTTTTTGGTATGATAATTACCATTTAAGGAGTGGCATTGGCATGGATATTTATTTTGTCTTGCAACGAATCCCAAGCTATCCCTCAGCCAGGACAAATGCAATTTCATGGCAACTGAGGAGTTGTTGTTCTTCAGGGTATTTGTTTCTCCCTTCATCACTAAGTGATGTGATGTGACTTTAGAAGTAGTTAACTGCATCATGTTTCTATATAAACATTGTTCAACAAAATAGGATTTCCATAGCTTCCAGAATTCTGCATTTTTAGTTTATATACATAAGTTTTTAACTGTTTCAATCCAACTTCTAGTGGTTGTAAGTTATAAGTCGTGGTAAGATTGTTGATCACATGTTCATTGATTGTGATATGTCGTCACCAATGAAGGCTTATATCTGATATTCTCTCAACTCCTTTACCACAGATGTTCACTTTGTCATAAGGATAACAATGTCTTAATGTTATCTTTAAAGCATATAAGCATTATCATTTATCATTCACATGAATACATCTGGAACTGGTAACGTCATCACTCGTCACTGTGGTATCATTCGGTATGATATGGACATTGTGAGGGGCATGAGGGGTAATTCACGATGGCATGCACATAGAGAGGAAGCATGGGATAAAGGTGACCAAAGTCTCGAGAATCAGGCTGTGTATGGCAGGAGAACATGTGAAATGTAGTTCGTGAATTGCAAATTGTTGAGGTGGATCTTATTTAAAATTCTTCTCCTCAAGGACAAATTCAATTCTATTAATTATATA
The DNA here is from genome assembly GCA_963425845.1 of Sphenostylis stenocarpa. NCBI lineage: Eukaryota > Viridiplantae > Streptophyta > Magnoliopsida > Fabales > Fabaceae > Sphenostylis > Sphenostylis stenocarpa. Next base: position 42,260,887 of record OY731398.1, on the reverse strand, counting down.
GTTTATAGAAATAGAATCCAAAGATGTGTGTCAGAGTTCATTCAAGACAATCACTGTATCACTCGGGAAAAGTCTTGCAAATATTCTAGTGGCCACCTCAACAACATTCAATACCCCTTTTTTCTCTCTTTCAGTCTCTTGTAACGTTGTCATCACCATCTTCAAAACCTATATAAATATATATAGAATAAGGCTATTGTGGTCTCAAATAGGAGCTTTGTTGTGTAACAATCATGACAACTGGGTAGGTACGGAGCTACCAAACCCTTGGACGTAATAGCATTGTCATTTTATAGATCAAGGACATTCTCCTGCGCAAGGCATTGTCAACGTCGAGGGGTACTACTATAACTCCAAAATGCTCTTCTATATACTTCATTCCATAAACTATTTAATTCAAAATCATTGGGAAATTAAGTTTCAAAGGTTTTCCTAAAATAAGTATAGTTGTATATTTATTTGATTTCTGTCTTAATTAAGCAATGTACTCAATGGATCGTCTATGGACCACCCAGCTGCAGATATAGTTTGATCCGTGATTGCCAAAAAGAGACGTAAAATAAAATGGTTTAAGAGCTTATCAAGCATGGAATCTCAAGTATCATCAGAAGGGCATTGCATAGACTCGAAGTACAAATTTAGTGGACCATCAACTATATCTTGCATGGGTTATCAAGTTGATCATAACCCTCCATTGAATCAAAGTAGAGATAATTCAAAAGACCATAAAGGCCTCATGTTTGTGTAGTAAACAAAGTTATAAATTACTACTACCACGTGCTAAGACCATGCATATATACCCATCAACGCCTGGTGGCAGTGCCAAGGGTGTAAGAGAAACATGAAAACCTAAAGGATTGTCAGGAAGTGTTGAAAAAAGAAAGAAAAAAAGGATTTCAAACAATCACTGATCAGTACGCAGTCAATAACGGTCACATGGGCTTTGCTACTTATCTTAACGTGACAACATTTATACCAACCTACACTCCTTGCTCCTACATATCCCGCGCCTTGCATGCAGTTCCAAGCATCACCAAGCAGTGATACTCAAAGCACCACTTTACAGTGTTCTAATCCTAATATCAACCATGGATACTTGCAAGAAGTCCCCCTTGAAGCCATGGAAGAAAGGGCCAACTAGGGGGAAAGGTGGCCCCCAGAATGCCTCGTGCCAGTACCGAGGTGTTAGGCAGAGAACTTGGGGCAAATGGGTTGCTGAGATAAGAGAGCCAAAGAAAAGAACCAGGCTCTGGCTTGGTTCTTTTGGCACAGCTGAAGAAGCTGCCATGGCTTATGATGAAGCTGCAAGGAGACTCTATGGACCAGATGCATACCTTAATCTTCCCCACCTGCAACCCAGGTCTACACCAGGAAAGTTCAAATGGTTCCCTTCCGAGAACTTTATTTCAATGTTTCCTTCCTGTGGATTACTCAACGTAAATGCTCAACCTAGTGTTCATTTAATCCATCAGAAGCTACAAGAGCTTAAGCAAAATTCAGTTGTGAGGCAATCCCCAAATAGTTCATCCAATGATCAAGAGGCAGAAATACAGAATGTAGACAGCACAAATCATGGAGAAAATCCTCCAAATGATGCTCAAACATCACCAGAGGAGGTTCTTGGAGATCTTCAAGACAAACCCCAGATAGACCTCCATGAGTTTCTTCAACAACTGGGAATACTTAAAGAAGAAAGACAGTCAGACAGAACTGATAGCACAGAAAGTTCAACAGTGCCTGAAGCTGTGTTGAGAGATGGCAATGATCAATTGGGAGTGTTTTCTGACACAAGTGTTAACTGGGAGGCATTGATTGAGATGCATGGAATTGCAGGTATTCAGGAATCAGAATCTAGCCAGCTTGAATATAGGCCAAATGATGACCTTACTTTCTCAACTTCCATTTGGAACTTCTAAGAAACTTGTTTTTTCAAGAAAAGAGAACTAAGTCAGAAATGGGTACTTATCATATCAGGTTAAGCAATAGATTATCAGGTTTTTCTCCAACTACTCTAATCCTGTTTATGCCTGCAGGCAATGTAAGAGCAGGAAAGTAGCTAGCTAGATTAGTGAGAAAGGAACTTATATCAGTGTGGAAGTAGTAATGTAACTTGACTTATTATTAGCACATCAGGGAATTGGTAACATCTAACTTTATTTTGTACCTCCACCACCCTTTGCATATTCAGGCAAAAGTGTGGTACAAAGTAGTAGGGGTCTTAAAATGATCCAATGCCGATGGACTGACAGATTAATCTACTATAAAACACGTGGGACCAGTTAAATTTCCGCCTAAAACTATTTTGCCACAATTCAATCTGTCCGCAAAATTTATTATCCCAACATTGACTAGAAAGGCCAACCCTTAACCCAAAATTTGAAAAAAAAATGTGCTTTTATTTTTTGCGTGATGTGTTGGTATACTTTTTGTGATATTACGAGCTCTAATGCTATTTTCTAATGATTTTCTAAACTTCTGTTTGTTGAATTGATCATGATAAATAATTATATTAAATGCATTAATTTAAAAGTACGATAATATTATGATTAATTATTAAAATATTATAGTGTATTAAGAAATGATTATTTTACAACACATAAATAATATACAATTGTATCATTTTTATTAAGAACTAAGGTGATTTATAGAAAAAAATAAAAAATAAACATGGACTCACAGGCGAACATATTTAGTTGAACTAAATGCTCTTTCTTCCTGCACCTTTATACTTATTTAGAGAGATAATATGACTCCCGGTAAATCCAAAATTTTTTTGGAAAGATTGATCAGAAAGCCAAAAATTTTATTGTAATAGGTCTTAGGAAATTGACATGGTGGATAATATTGTACATCATAGCGTTGAAATAAAATATGAACAAAGTTTTGTTTGGCTAAGTTTGTTGCCTTCGTGGGATTGTTTTCCAAATATATCCTCTCCCTATTGTTGGTGCAGATAGGTAAATTTTAAGAGCTTTTTGAGATGGATGCAAATGTAGGAGTGAAAGAACTCGACTTGCAGTATACACGAGCGTCTGGAGTTGTAGATTTTGTTTAGAATCTCAAGGTACCTACCTATTTTCTCACTCAAAATAATGTATACTTACTGATTTATACATGACTCTTTCAGGGAGACCAACCTCAGTGTCCATTACCAGAGAAGAACTTTTTTCATGTTTGTATTTTAGTATTGCCTTTCAGTTTGTCCCACTTTTGGCTAGGAAGGTTTGCCCCAACTATTTTCATGTTTTATTTCAATATTTTCTTTCTTGGGTAATTCCATTTTTTTAATCATTAATAAAATTCTCATAGAAACTTCTGGTGTCAAAAGTATGGAAAGTAAGTTCCATGTGCCAGGTGGTGGTTGCATGTTGCAGACCTTAGGACCAGTGACTGTTCCAAATATAGAAGAGCCTAATGTCTCACATTATGGACTTAAAAGACCCCAGAAACACACCTGTCTTAAAGACCTCTCAGTCTTCACCGGAAATCTAAAAGCTTGATGAGTGTAATTTTGAAAGAGATTATGGAAAATTGAATGATGCACCAGCTGCGAAAAACAGGGAAATTGACTTCAGTAAATGGAATGACAAACTTGTCCAGACACGTTAGAAATCTGTGGCTGACTCTACCAGGATAAGGGAGTTGCTTTTGAGGGAGGAGAGTAGCAGCACTGGTATTCTTTCATCAAGAACTGGAAAGGGGTTAGCTCTAAGATAGAGAGCAACTAACCCAACCTCATTGGCAACAAATTTGGAGCAAAATGGCTTTTGGATTCCTTTACGGATATTTTCCGGATCCACCAATTTCGAAAGTGGGGGTAATATAGTCTTTTTCAAAATTTATGTGGTAAATTATGGAGGTGCAGGTGCAGGAAGAATGGGTCTGAACTAAAAAAATACTAGAGAAAATCAAAGGTCCAAAAGCAAGATAGTGTCATGGCTCATCTAGAATGTTTTTTGTTTACCTTTAACATTGAACAACCCGGAAATCACCAATCCTTAAGGTAAAAAAGTGCAGAAAAATAACTGCCGGAATTAAATTAGGGGACCCAAATAATTTCGATGATCCGTGATGGGTCAGCCTAAAAATGACAGCTTGAGAATACGACTTTATTAGATGGGGGTTAGTCACAAAAACTATATATATATATATATATATATATATATATATAACTAGCACTTTTACCCCTCCCGTGTACATCCTGGTCAGTTTTTCAATAATTCTCGTTAATCAAAATCAGCAAATTGACCTTGCCAAACAAACTACTGTTAACCCTTCCACCCGAAAGAACAAGGTCATGTCTCATTCATACAATACAATTACAATAAAATAATAATAATCTTGTCCCACTTGATAAAGTTGGCTAGACATTATTGGGTTTAGTAAAAGACCAAATTCGCTTGATGTCCTTTTTTATAATGTCTTCTAATATCCTTCTTGGTCTCCTTCCAATCTTCTTTGTAAGGCTAAAAACAATGCGATCTATTATCCTGACAATAAAAATTTAGCAAAGTTTTTTAAAGATATGAAATGTTAGGATATACGAGACTCCAGTCTATCTCCACATGATTCTAAAAGTAATAATACTGTTTCTTGACAAAACAGAGTTATAACATTACTGGACACCAAGAATTTTTTTCTTCTAAATGAAATAGTTCAATATAAACTAGCAACGTCTTTCCATCCCAAATACATTAGGAAAGATCTGAGAAGCCTTCACAAATCTACTAACACCACCAAAATAATCAGGAGAGTGCAACAATAGAAATCTTACACTTGGGAGTCTAGCCTACTCATTCTGGTACTCAGATGCACTCAGATATTCACCATGCTCCTCAAAATACTCAATCAATCGCTTTAGAAATCCATCACCACTGACTGTCTCTGTGTCACAGACAAGACAGCATTGCCTTCTAGACCTTGTAACAGCCACATTCATTCGCCGACGATCACTTAGAAAGCCAACCTGAAATATATATTTCAAGTCTCTTATTCTTCACAGCATGCAACCAAAATCTGGCGCGTAAAACCTATGTGAAGAAAATGAAACTAGCAGACTTGTCAGAAATACCTCTTTTTTTGAATTTGATCGAACCATTGATATAATAATGGCTTCCTTCTCCCTTCCTTGAAAACCATCAACTGTTGAGATTTCAACATCCTTCAACCGGTCCTCCTTGTTTTTCAACATCTTGAGCAAAACAACCTGCCATACTAGTTATAAGGATTTAGGAAAAACACTACCATATTGTCATCCTCGTAAAAACTACTAGAATATGTTGCCTGTTGCTGAACATTTACAGCAAAGGTTCACATAGAAGTAGTTTACACCTTTAAAGTGACAAGGTGCAGTTTAGATAATAAAGTACACTCACAATTGTTGATTAGAAAATCAATGGTTGATAATTGTGATATAATCAAGTATATGAAAAAATATAAAGTAAATTACAATCTCAACCATTCATTTCTAATAAACGGTTATTGTTGTAAAGTGCATTCTTCAATTTAGGGGACCCAAATTCCACATACAAGTTCGTACCTGGGCAGCATATGGGGTAATAATTCCTACATCAGAAGGAAGTACCCCACTTTGCACTAGTCTCTTTGCATGAGCCACAGTAACTTCAGCTTCACCTTCATTAAAGGTGCTATCTTCTTCATCTTTCTTTTCTTCCATATCACATCTGAGTCTCATTAATATAAGCAATTTGATTACATTCTGTTTGAAAAATAACTCCTATGGATATCAAACAATCTACATTTGCTTCATATTCAATATAATGACCTCCTTCTATTAAACTTCCTCATACCAGTTTGGTCATATGTTAAAATCCTTGATTAGATAGAAGAAACTAGTATCCTAATTACTGAATATTAGATATTCCATACACAGAACCAATATAAACAAAATAATGGCATATAAATTTTCATGAAAGAAAGCCATGCCTTCATTCCACATGTCCCTCCAAATCAAAGCAGTTATGAGAAGAAGATAGAATTTCAACAAGGAGATAATCCAACATACCCGGCTGTGTCTACAAGAAGAAGGGTTGGTTCAGTTGAAGATGTCCGCTTCACACCCTCGAGATCATATAACATATGTGCATTAACACTTGGATGAGCCTTAATCTGTTATCACATAATGCCATGCAGGATGATCAAATAAAATGTTTGCCATCCTCCCCCAACATAATATAATTTCGGTTCGATTGATAAGTTATGTTTTTTAGTGTCATGTAAAAGATTGATTTTAACTGATGCAATAGCGAGACAAGCTTTAAAATTCAGGAGCACCTTACTGTTGTAAAGCTCTTTAGAAGACCAATCCATGATAAATTTATGCATACGGTACTGCACAGTAAGCATTGATGTGATTTCATCTCCATACGTTTCTGCAAGTCGTTCAAAGAGTGTTTTTCCTAGGCCTTTCTTCTCAGCTTCAACACTTTGAATGGTTGGAGGAAGTTGAAGATGGTCTCCTGCAAGTATACATCTTGAACCCTAAAACAATGAACTCTTCATTTAATTCATTATAATAAAATCAACATCGTGTAATGATCAGAAAGCCATATATTTTAACACAGAATCAAACCCAGATGTAGTATCAAGTTTTTTAGTTGCCAATCCAGAGCATCTTCTCTTTTGTAAAAGACAGTACATTTTGGTACTCAACTACCCATATAAAACTTTCAATTCCTTTTAATTTGATATTTGAGTCAGGTCTTTTCTATACCCTGCTGTATCAAGTCCAGAACACTATAGGACATTGTAGGAATGGAGGATACTGTCGTAAAACACTGTTTCTCTAATCATCATCATCATCATAATCAAAGGAAAAATCACTTCAGGATCGGTACCAGTATTTTATTTACACAACAAAAAATTAATAATATTTTTAGTTTTCAAATTCTGGTGTCAGGAGACATTATTGTACAAAAACTATCCAACCATGTCTTATTTTCAATATATCTGTTATGGCATATCACTACCCTATTTTGCCTCCTCCCACCTAGCACACTGGTGATAATATGAAGTGTTCAAACAGCAGTAAAACAAGGCACATGCATGTAATCAGAAGAAAATAAAAGTCTGAAATCTATATGGGCTAGTGTTATTAATAACATTGAATATAGTGGGTATTCTTTTAACACAACCTTCAGCAGAGGTATCCAGCATGCTATCTCGAGTGCTTGAGCAGCTTCATCAATAATCACCAAATCAAATGATGTGCTGTCTAGTTTCCTAGAGAAAGCCCCAATCAAAGTAGTTAATATTACATCTGCACTTTTAAGTACATCTGTTACAGCAAGCTGCTGCCTTTTACGCTCTTCTTTGGATAGAATCCTAAGTTCCTTTTGTATGTCCTTTCTTATATTTCTGTCTTTGGTTTTCAGCAGCTTTCCATTTAATGCCTGAAAAAAATAGGTTATATTATGCCAAAAGTAATATTGCATAATCATATTTATGTCTAATTAAGCTAATATGAAGTTAATGGTTAAATTAATGATATCATATGAAGTAACAGTTTCAGAATCCTCAGCTAGATGAATTAACAATGTTGGTAAATGGTAATAAAATCACAATGAAAATTAAGATCCAGATCTGTCACTGTTGTTCTAAAACTCACCTTCATTTCTTTCCGAATGTCATTTGCAAGACCACTATTATCTCCTCGTAGTACCTAATATCAGAGAAATTAAATATGGAAGGGGTGAAAACAATGACATAAAACATTATTTGAAGAATGCAAAAGAATACTGAGCAACTTAATCCATTATTAATTAATTATTTAAGAGACTATATGAGGAATTTATCTGTCCAGAATCTTTGAGTAAAAGTTTTTCTTCTCATTTTAAAGGGCTGTGTAGTGAGGAATGTAATGTTTATTGGTTGAAGGGAATTTGACATTTGTGAATTGAACAAAATGCTAGAATTTTAACTATCTTTGTCCCACTCATCTTGTGTGCGACAGAGTAGTTTTGTAGGTAATTGGCCCGTGGTTATTAGTGGGGGTTTCCTATCATGGATCTCCTAGAGATATAGCAGAGCTCTTTTCAGATGACTGCTTTGCCCTTTTATAGAGAATATGCATACGACAGTGACATAAATTTGGACATTTTACTGATGCCATAGTGGAATAGTAACAAAAATATGGGATAAAATAACTAATGCAGATATCAAATGTCAGTGTTTAAATAAGTTTTCAAAATGTACCTGAGCATCCAGCGCACTGTCCAGTACTTGAGGCAATAGACGTGCAGGATGACCCAGTCTCACCAGCTTAACTCTAGCAGAAAAGTCAGAGATCATGAATGAGTACCAAGTATCACACATCATTTACACATTTGATGAAACCAAACCATGCAGAAAGAGCACATCCGATTCTCACCACAGAATGGAGAAAAAGAACAAAAAGTAAATAAGAACAGAAGCACTAAAATAAATGTATCCAAATTATAAACTTTACATGACATTATTACTTTCTCAAGGGGAAGAATTTTATAGAACATATTCTTTTTCTTCTAATATTACTGGTTTTGTGGACAGATGTTCCACAATAGGAGACACTGTTCATCTATATTGTCAGATGTTAAAGTTACTGTAGTCACATCACTCCAATCCAAGTAAAAGAACTTAAAGCAGCCAATTATTTCAGGGCCAAACAGATAATGTGATAATTATACCGATGTGGAACTAGCCGCTCTACAATGTTGTCAACAGCAATATTTGAGGCTGCACAAGCAAGAATCTTATATCCACGTTTCACTTCTTGTAATATAATTTCTACAACTGTTGTAGTTTTTCCCGTTCCAGGTGGTCCATGCAGCAAGAACACATTCTTTGATGATAGAGCTTTTGAAACTGCTCCTTTCTTTCAAGATAAAAACAGAAATACATAACATATATTCTGCATTGATTAATTGATATCCTAAATAACAACAATGAAAGCCTTATCCCACTAGATGAGGTTAATTGATATACTAAAATCAATAAATATAGACCCATAACAATGTTAAGCCACTTGAATTTGGCTATAATAGAGCATGTCCTGGAAATCTGCAATATTCTAGCTTAATTATATGGTGGTAATTAATAATATTCATGTAACTTCAGGTCAATATTTTCATGATCTTTTAGCTATGATTAGACAACAAATAGAAACCTAAAGTTGTATTTATACAATTCATGTGATATTTCTCATATCGTAGGTTTTAAAGTAATCCATTTAAGAACTTCAAAATGATACGAAAATTCAGAAGTTTAGAAGGGTATCAAAATGCAAAAATAATTTTGAAATAATATTTTTTTAGAATCATGACTTAAGAAAGCTTGAAGAAAAATATCAAAAATTGTAGAGCACTCAAGTGATTAATGAAGTAAATATATGTAGTGCAAACATTGAACACTTTCTGAACGTTATTAAACAATAGAGTTCTTAATTTTCCTAAATAGTTTTGACAGGAGCCTAAATCACAATTCTATTATCCCCTAAAGAAAAGGACCTGTTGACAGCAATAGCTATAAAATAGTGCAGATAACACACAAATATGTTTTTTATACCCAATAGAAATATGCATGTTAATTATAAGGGAACAAACAGCCTTAGATGAAATGATACATTGAATGAAAATAGACTACCAAAGTATAAAACTATTTCGTAAAGATTATATAAGAAATGAATAAAGTGACTGAGCAAGAAATTAGGTTACATACCTGAGAGTGATCAAGATTTCTATTGAAGGGAGTGAAGGATATATCCTTCTTGGACACTGTTGGTGGCCTCTCCCCAAACAAGACAGGAATCAGATCAGTGGCAGGACCCCTGTGCACTCCTTTACTCAACTGTATCAATGCATCTTTCATCCTACGATATGTTACCTACGTGAGCAATAAATATTTGCAGCCCATAAGAAACTAGGACCCAGAAATTGATAAAAATAAGGGTAAAATATGCTTTGCATCCCTATAAAATTATTAAAATATTAAATGCGTCCTCCAAAAAATTTACATATTATTCTCATCCTTCTAAAATTTAGACATATTTTTTAGGACCCTGTATTGATGAAACATAGTCTTAATTATATATCTAACCACAATTTCTTTTAATTGTAAAATCCACGCGTTAAATCTATCAGCACATCAGCTTCCCATTTATCGTTGCTACTAACAAGGAATTGGGAGACGTATTTAATATATTTGAAAATTTTACAAGAACACTATAAAGATGCCAAGAAACGTGTTAATATTGTGCACAAAAACAGCTAACTGACCAAAGGGCAAGCAACAGCTACATACTACGGTCGTCTCAGAGCATTTCATTATTTTATGCAAATCTAGAATTATATTCAAGTAAAATCCATGGAATCTCACAGTAACCACTGAATTATCTATAATAAAACTGTGTACCTCATTTGCTACTTTTTCCAACCTTAGGGGACTGTTCAAACCGTCTTCTGGTATATCATCAAAGGCAACAGTTATTGACGAGTCCTGTTAGTAATTGTATAAAACCAGTAAGTCAAAGTAACATCCAAAGGTGGGACCATCAAAGCCAACAGCATGTGCATTTTTTTTTTTTCTTTTCACTGATTAAATCAATCAGATACCTTTATTCTATAAACTACACCTTGTCCAAGAGCAGGAGAACCTAAATCAGCCTTGTTGAGTTTTAAAACAACAACATCATGAGTACCAAACTGCAAAAAAAAAAAAAAAAAAAAAAAAAAAACACATTAACTTATGAACGTAATACAATATAAATTGAATAAACAGAATACAATCCTATATGATAATTATACTGAACAAAAAAGGAGGATGAGGGATAGAAATGCATAAAACAAAATAAAATCCGGTTCATTCCCACAAGAAAATACTAAAAAGCACAAATTTAAATTTGAATAAACCAGCATAGCCAGTTTGATAGTGAACAGATAAAAGAAAGGAAACCTTTACCTTATGTGCAGGAAGAACATCTCCTTTTGTAGACTGGAACTCGATCAGAGACTTCCCCATAAGCCCTGTCTACATTCGGAATAAACAAGGGAACACATCACGAATATCTTACGAACAGAAACTCAACTCCACTTACAACTTAAACACACATGAAAACAAGAAAAATCAACTGTAAACTTAGCTAGCTGCATTTCCTTGATACTGTTAAACTCTCAACAGAAATGAAATGAAATGAAGATAATAAAATTGCACTTCCTCAAATATATTTTCGAAATCCATATTTTTTTGTCCTTGGGCAAGCCTCTTTGATACCAACAAATTAAACACAGTTAAAAACAAAAGGGGATTTATTGTGATGAAATGGAAGGAGAGTTAACCTGGACATCGATGCACTTCAAGTTGAGGATTGTGGAACCCCTCTTTTGAGCAGTGTCCAAATTCCTGGACGCACCGGTAGCAATCGAGCTCGAAATCTCAGCTTCCTAAGCCAAAGATAAAATTATTTGAAAGTTATGATCGGTTTCATGGTTGTAATCCGAAAACATTAAGCAATTGCGATGATAACAGAATAAATTAGAGAAGAGAAAAAGAAATTGGTTACCTTTTCCAAATCAAGAAGAGGAGCGGTAACGGAGATGAATTGCTGTAAAGAGAGAGGCTTCTTACTCCCCGCCGTTGCCATTCTCACTCTCACTGCTGCACCCAATGTTACTGTAATGCGGTCAGCATTCGCAGTACCTTTCACATCCAATTTTCATAATAACGTTGCTAATGCTAATATCTTAATTGGGTGGAATTTTTTGCTAGTTTAAAAAAAAAACAAATTAAAATACCATCACATAGTTAATATGAAAATAAAAATATTTTAACGTAAGAAAATTAATATTAAATATGCTTAAAACTTATTTGTTTTCAAAAAATTGTTAAACCAAACATGATATATTTATTTTTAAATATTCCGATTTTTTTATATGAATTTAGCAAAAAACATTGCTGAACATATATATATATATATATATATATATATATATATATATATATGGGCTTGAGCCAGTTCAAAAGCATAACTCCTGTAGATGCTACTATTCAAAGTCAGAATTTTTGTAAAAATATGAGTTTCAACAGAACTTCCTTATATTTTTAATTTAATTATAATTATTGTGCTTATTCATAAATTACTATAGATATTTGTTTCTTATTGAGGTTCACATAATAAAAATCATTTGAAAAGAAAAGTGGACAAAAAAAATTGATAAATAAAGTCATATTAAAAAAAATTGAAATTTGATTTTTTTTTTCTCTACAGATGACTTGCTTTAAATGAAGTAGAAAGTTGAGAGTAGTTGTATTAATGTTTCTCTAAATCTAATGCATTTCACGAGCAAACTTTATGAGAATCTGCTTTTGTTTTGGTGAACATTTTGTGATGGCTTTTCAACTTGATAAGAAAACTTCCATGAAGCATTATTGATGTTGTTCTCTAATCAGATTTTAAATTTTACCTTATAATAATCTCTATCTTAATCAACATTAACCATCCTCCCCTTTAACTTAAGCACGGTTTTAAAAACAATCCATAGGTAATTCAATTTTTTTTATATGTAATTTAGTTCAATTCAGTAACAACTTGATTCAGTCCAAATTATTTTGAACAGACCTTGAAATATTAAACATATATAATCCATTTCTCATGGAAGCCACTAGAAAGAGAGCATGCTACAAATCAATTTGAATCTCAATGATTAGACACGAATTATTCGAAATACAACAACTTAAGAGAAAGTGAAAGCCTATAGATTATTAAAAGGACAACATTATTATTTCTGCTACATGAGTAACTCAACAAGGACAGATGTTAACACCGTAAATATGATTCATGTATTACGCAGAATTAAAGAGAAAAATATCCTGAATCGAATTTCTGTAGTAGCCCAATGTATCATTAACAACAAATCAAGTAGTAATCTTTACTAATCACTATAAATCAGTACTTATAGTTTCCACTTGCCTATCGAGGCATGGAAGAATGAATTAAGATACACGGATAGCTTTGATACAAAGAAATAAAAGTAAAACAGACTCTTTGATCGTTTAAAAAATCTTGCTTCAGCTCTCAAGTTTATATCTTGTTCAATATTCTATTATACTTTACAATCAGAAGAGATAGAATGTGGAATATTTAGACTTCAGGTACATTTCATGTTCAATATCATATTAACATGTGTATGGAAGAGTATATACTGAGACTGATGAATCTTTTCCCCCAAAAAGTATATCATATTCACCAGGGAATATGGGTCATGTCATATCAAAGAAGAGGGCATCCATTGGCTTGTACGCCTGGAGCTGTGGGGCATTTGGCCAAAGGGCAATGGTCTGCATCAAGACCCCACCAGGCTGGACCAAAAATACCATTAGATTGAAGGGTAAAATAGAGGGCCACACCCATAAAAGCAACTCCAGCATCTAAAGCAGCTGAAAGGATGTAAGTATGCCGGGCCCACCATGCCTTGAACTTTCTATAAACATATAAATTGAAGAAGATTCCAACAGTACCCCATGTAATATAATTCACTGATCTGGCTGGTGGAATGTTGGAAGCACCTGCAGTGATGATGGGAATGTTGATGAGTTGAATCCAGTTGTGGTTGGGAAATCTATGAGAAAGCAACCACACTGGAATGGGAGCAAGTAGACCAATGAGGAAAAACCAATTCATCCCAGGGTAAATACCATCTTTGGTGAACATTCTCTTTGGTCCTACTACTCCCCATATGATTGATGCATTATAGAACACATCATCACCAGGGCATGTCCATGGACTACCCTTTGGCAACAATGCTTCATCACAGATGTTTTCAACAGATGTGAGAAGCCACCAAGCTGTGGCAAAGTAGACAGTTGAGGCAACAACTGTGCCTACCAGCTGCACAATGAACATAGATTTTGGCGGAATTTTCATGTAGTGGCCTAATTTGAAGTCACCAAGAAACCCAAGTGCATGTACCATACTGACATGTCCATAAGACTTGAAGGCTACGTTAGCAAGGGGCTTTCCTGGGTAGATGAATCCAATTATTAACTCTGCAATCACGTTGAGTCCCGTTTGTATGTTTGTTGTGGCTTGAATAACCCCAATTGGCAAGGTGAAGACTAATGCAATTATTAGAGAAAGTAAAATTCCCCACCATGGCAGTTGGAGTTCCTTCCCAAAGCCTTCACAAGCAACTAAGGCCATAACAACCATAATGGCCAATATGGTGACAAACCACCATTCAGGGACTTGTTCATAGTTTCTCTTCATAATTCTTGTATGGACATCTCCAAGTTGTTCTTTTATTGATCTTGTTGTCTTCCTCCACATCTGAAGAATCATCTCTCCATGGAAGAGGACAACGTGGGAAATAGTGGCAGTCAAAGTTGCAAAGCTTAATCCATACTCAAATGCAAAGGTGATACTAAGATAGATCTTGCTGTAATTGTTATAACTGTCCAAATCAATGTCAAAAGTTCTGGGATTTAGAATCCGAGTAACATTATATGTTGCACCAGTTGAGTCAAACGTGTGAGAACTAATAAGGGGAAACTTTTTGGCATCATATAAATTGCTCCAATAGGCTAGGGGAATCAGAACATAGATATCCAGAATAAATCCTATTAACATGTTGATAATGGCAAAGCCAGGTACAGCTAAAGGACTACCTAAGAATCCTGCAACAGTGTTCCAATCGAGGCCAAATGAGCCGATGCCAATTCCATTCATGCCTGAACCAATTTGTTGAGCTGTGATGGAATCTTTCCAAATCAAACAAACAAAGGAGATGCTTGATATTGCTTGGAAAAAGTACCCTGGAAGAGTGTAATAGGCAAAGCTCGCTACAAAGACTAGGAAAAAGAATTGCAGCCTAGTGTTTCCTCCTTTAGGCCTTTTTTCTTTTTCATGAAATGCCCTGAATAGAGATACCTGCACAAGGTTTTCAGGCCACCACATGTAAGGGGAATCGACTAGGAATCTTCTAAAAATCCCAGCCCATCCATACCCAAGCATTTGGGTTGACAGTGCTAAAAAATAAGCTGCTGCTGGATGGATGCTCCTGTGATAGAAGGCCTTCACAATTGTGATGATGCTGATTGCATAAACACCACTAGATCCAGCTGTAGCAAAGATGGTGATCAGCACATGCTCCTTCAAAGTGAATGGCCCTGGATTCATTGAAAATGACCATTTCGTGAATGGCAGTCGGATTGGTTTAGTCGAAAGAGTTGAAGCCATCAGTTTCCCGAGAGGAAGTGTAATAATCTGTGCTGAAACTGAAGAGATTTTTAAAGGGTTGGTTCTGTAGCCCAAAAATTGGTTCACAAAGGCAAGAAGCACACATGATGCCAACCCTAGAACCCATGTCCGGAATGTTAGTGCTGGCTGAGTAGGATCATCAGCGGTTGGAACTGTTAGCCTTACTTGCTCTATGGGAGAGTCATCAACTTCCAATTCATCTTTCTCAGCGTCTTCTACGACCCTCTCTTGAGACACTCCTGTGCTTGATATCCCAGTTTCCTAACCCAAAAACAAAACAGAAAAAATAAAAAATGAGAACAACAAATCCCATAAGCCACTCTTTCCAACCTATGATCTTTATCACTCTTCTAATTTGCTAACTTAACCCCTTCAACACTTTCAATTAGATGGCATAAAACTGCTTCTAAACCTGTATTTACATGAAATGTCCGAGAAGTGTTTCACAAAGTATACATAAAAAGGACAAGAAAAAAAATGGATTCAATTAGGATAAGATGAATAATTCAAAACCACGTGGCCCCAAACAGTAAGAAACAAGACAAACAAGTCTAAGTATTATTAGACTATAGGAGACGGAGATTGAAGTTGATACCTTTTCCAAATCAAGCAGAGGAGTGGTAACAGAACTGAATTGCTGGGAAGATTGAGGTGATGCTTTCTTACTACTGGCTCCACTCTCCATTGATGCTATGTATGAATTGCGGTTACAAAACAGAGAGAGAAAGTTGAAACTCTAGTACAATACAAGCATGTACATGTTGGTATGTTAATCTCATTTTGAATCCTTTGTTGTGTTTTTTCAAATATTTATTTGACATGTAATTGGTGCGTGAACCTGGACGAAGTTCTGGTATCTGGAACAAGCGACCTTGAATGAATAACCAAATATTGTAGTACTAAATGATTGGTTTGTTGTGAGCCCAACATCAATTAAGTGTTTAAGTTTGTTTGTCGCTTAGATCAGATGGCATCCATGCCCTAACATAGCTCTCTATCAATACCAGCAGAATTAAGATTTGACAGATCAGATTTGACAGCAGAATTAATTCTTCCACTTCATTCGTATTTTCGTGATGAACAATAAATAAATAAAAAGGACTTCCTTTAAACCAAAGAGATGGGGGGAAATTTCAGCATCTTTGATAAGCTATTGTGGCAAGCAAAGTAGGTAGTGAATTTGTTGGGTTTCTCTTGTAGAAAAAAAGAAGATCGATGATAATGCATTTTTCACATATTCTTAATTAGGATAAGATTGTACATGAACACTTTTTTCCTTTGAATGTAATATTTATATTTTCTTTTTTCATTAAGTATTATTTTTTCAATTAAAATATAAAAGAATTGTTTATGTTATGTATAGATATTACGGGACAACAAACGTAATTTTTTATTGTAATTTTTATATACTGGGTTAGGATTTGGCATATTATAAAGACTAGAAGAAAGGAAACATCTCATTCTTTTATATTCTATTTTGTTTTTTACTTTTTAATCAAATAAATTTTAAATTTTAAAAAATTACTAGATATCAAACAAGTGGTCTACGAAAAATAACATTTTTAAGTATACTATTTACTTTCATAATAGAAAATTATACATTGAAGAATAAGGCAAAAAAGTAGTTTTTTAACTCCTTCACGTCATCTACTCATATACTATGTTTCGATAAACTTTTCAAGCAGAAGTAGAAATGCAAAAGCAACCAGGAGTACTGATGGAGATCTTATGCAATGATCAAAGGTGCAACCTTTTTGTTATGGTCAGCAAGAGAAGTCACAGAAATCTGAACCACTAAACACCAAGCCATGTGAATTTGATGGTTAATGATTAGCGAGAATAAATAAAGAATGCACATGGAGCAACACAACCATGATGCAATTTTGTAGATAGATACTTGAAAGCAAAAAGCCTTTGGGTAGCTACAAGTACAACATTATTTTCTACTACATGAGTAAAAACACAATAAGGGGGACAGATGTTACCATCATACATCTAATTCATACTCATCATGCGACAAGTATTGCAAAATTAGACGGTGAAGTACCCTGAATCAAATTTCTATATGAACCCAAAATGCCATTCACAACGGCTAGCAACATATTACATCATGTAGGTGATCCTCACTCGTCACCACAAATGTTAGGGGGAATAGACATATCTCTACCGCAAAAAGCCTCAACTTACCAATAGAGGCATGCAAATTCAACGTGAAATCATTTGTATATGAGGGCATCACGTCCAGGTCCAACACCAATGTAGTGGATAGGGACCCCCACAAGTTCTTCTACCCTTTCCACGTACTGCCGCGCAGCTTTTGGAAGATCAGAGTAGTTTCTTATGGAAGAAATATCGGACTTCCATCCAGGAAGTACTTCATATTCCACCTAGAACATAAAAAACAAATAAACATAAGAGAATGTAATACAAACTCCCAAGCAACAGAAAGACCAGAATTAGAGAGAATCTGGAAATGGAGTTGATAGGAAAGATGACAAAAAGTTACCTTCAATTGCTCAAGAAGAAGGAGGTCAGAAGGAAATGATTTGATTAGGGTGCCATCAGCAAGTTTGTAAGAGACACCCAACTGAATTTCTTCAAGATCTGATAAAACATCCAGCTTGGTAAGATTCAACGATGAAAACCCGTTGATCTGACACGAGTATTTCAAGGCAACTATATCAAGCCAACCACACCGCCGAGGACGGCCAGTAGTTGTCCCAAACTCCTGCCCAGCAAATCTGAGTAGATCACCCCCTGAACCCAAAATTTCAGTAGGAAAAGGTCCAGAACCAACTCTTGTAGTGTATGCCTTCACCTGCACAGCCAAAATAAAATTGATAAACCATTCTACCTGTGTATGCTTAATTTGTTTACATCATATTTTTTAATTAAAAAACACAGAAACAACTTTAGGTTCCCGAGCTTAAAGTTTGGCAGTAAGGAACAATTGCTTACAAGAAGCAAAGGCAAAATACAAAAAGACAATTCAGACAAATACAACAAGATTACTAGCACCTCCAATAAACAATAAAAACAGATAAATATCCACATACCACTCCTATTAAATCACCAAGTACCCTTGGAGCAATACCAAGACCAGTGCATATCCCACCTGCTGATGGGCTAGAAGATGTAACAAAAGGATAAGTTCCAAAATCAATGTCCAGCATGGTTGCTTGTCCTCCTTCAACCAAAATCTTCTTCTTCTGTGCTATGGCGTCATTCATGACATGCACAGTATCAGCAATAAATGGTTCCAACCTCTCAGCATATCTCTTGTATTTTTCAACTTCTTCCCTCAGCACATCTGGACCATAGTTAAAATCTTTGAACCTCAATGCTGCATCTGACAATATAAGATCAAGTTTCTGGCGAAAAGTATCCATGTGCCTCAAATCACCCACTCGGATGCCATTGCGATTAACCTTGCTGGAGTAGCAGGGTCCAATGCCTCTCTTGGTGGTGCCAATGAAAGATTTAGCAAGCTCGGCTTCTCTTAACCCGTCCACTACTTGGTGGAAATCAAACAACAGGTGAGCACGATCAGATACCAATATCCTTCCCTGGCAAGAGACCCCATTTGACTCAAGACCATCAATCTCTTTAAACAACCCCGGCAGGTGCACTACGACCCCATTCCCAATAACACACAGTGTATCCTCATTGAGAATACCAGAAGGAACAAGATGAAGGGCAAACTTTTTCCCTTCTTCATTGTAGATAGTATGCCCAGCATTAGCTCCACCCTGAGAGACACATAAATCATCACAAATTATCAGTGTAAGGCAACAATTATAAAAACAAAATCATCCACCAAACCAATACCAAGCGAAGCCAATCAAAATACACAAAAATAATCCCTAAAATTAATAGCATCGCAATCTGGAATTAAAGAAATGCTAATATAGTCCTGAAATTACCAGACATCAATCATTTTAAGAGAAAACACTTTCTACAGATTCTCTAGGTTAATATTTTTTAAAACTACAAAAGCATGTAAAGTACTCATTAAATAAGAAACTAGACTAAAATAATTTATGATGTATGATAAAATTTCAACCACCAGATGACAGGATGTTTAAAAGAGTGTATTAGACGGTATATTACTGAACATTTCTCATTTGAATTCTTACTTTTTGTAATTTCAGGGACTCAAAAGTAAAAAACCACTGTCCTTGGGTAACAACGAAGAACTAAAATAACCATTATTGTATAATTTCAGAAATGAAAATGACACCACTGTAAATTTAGGGACAAAATTGACGCCACACCTAATTCAAGAATCAATTTAGAGTTACTTATAATAAATTATTAACAAAAAAAAACACATGATTCTAAACATCAAAAACCTTGAACAAAAGGCACTGGTGAACAGAGAAATGAACCCTAACACAATACTTCAACCATAACACACTGATTTCATCAACTTTCCCTACAGACCCACGATTCGCAACTTGGGGAAAAGACGCTAAAGGAGAAAAAGAAAAGAACTTGCACAGTACCTGGCAGCGAGCAACGATTTCAAAGTGTTGGGCCAAGACGTCAACGAGCTTCCCCTTGCCCTCGTCACCCCACTGGCAACCCAGCACGCCGGAGACCTGGCTCAGCGAGCCGAAGCGAGAGACGGAGGTGTCGGCGGCGGCGAGCTTGGTGGGAGGAGGCGCGACGGGCTTGGCGGAGCATAAGACAACGTTCGGAGAGGGACGAGAGTGGCGGTATGAAAAGGGGCGGTGAAGGTTGCATATAGCGTGAGAATCAAACGTGAGTGATGACATGCTGTTCATTGTGAACACAGAGGATGGATTACTGCAGAGAGTAAAAAACAAACACAAAAGGGCACACAAAAGGAGTGTGTTGTTGACAACGGCGTAATACTGAGATATACATTGTTTTATTATATTTTTTTATAAAATGTCATTTTTTATAAATAAATAAAAATTATTTATTTCTTAAAATAAATTTATGTTAGAAATTATAATAATTAATTACTTTATTAAAAAATTATTTAAAAAAGAAGTAAAACAAACATATTTATATTATATACCCTAAAAAATAATTTTAATGCATAAACCATATCTCATTCTTTTAAAAAGTTGAAAGATGTTTTTTTATATAGTTTTAATAATTGGATTTTGTTTCATAAAAAAAATAATCTATCCATTAATTTATCATTTATTTTAACAACATTGATCGGAACATGTCTTCAAAGTTACACACGTGTTAATTATCGTTTTAAAAAAAACATCTATCTTTTAACAATTTCAATAATATAATAAGTTAATTATATTTAAGTTTGATAATGTTGGGTGATTTCATTTTATTTATTTAAATATTTTAAAATTTCTTAATATTTATTTATTAAAAATAATATTTTATTTAAATTAGGTTTTAATTTTTTTTAAATAATAAAAAAATTGAAATTGAGATATTATTAATTTTGATATTTTATGATATATAAGACATATTTTACATATTAAAGATACATATAAAAAAATTCTCAATTTTTTTATTAGTTATTAAAACTAATTTACAATTAAATATATTATATATTATCTTATATAAATTATTAATTATTTTTGGTTATTATTATTTTTTCTGAATCATACATATGAAGATTTATATTACATGATTATTCATTTTCAAATAAATTATTCTCGTTTAAAAATTAAGTTAAACATGTGAATAAGAATTAAATATCAAATGCATATTAATATGAATTTATCTCATTATTAAATTTCGTAAAAGTTAAAAAAAAGTTGATAACATATAAAATTGAATAATTAAAATTATAAAAGAAAAAATTTAAATTTTAAATATATAGATTAAAATTAAATGATTAAAAATGGTATGATCAAAATTATCCATATACTAAACTAAAATGCAAAATAAAGTAATTAAGCTTTATAAGCATGGTTAATTAATGTCTTCACAATTTTAATTAATTAAAACCATTGGATAGATTTTAAAATCATATTTGTATCCAGTGGCTAGCAAAATTCTCGTAATTTTGTATATTTTAAAATATTTTTAAAAGAAAATATATGTTAAAAAAATATTATTAACGTATTTGTACTAAGTGAAACAAAAATGTATAAAAGTAAAAATTAATTCAAAATGTTGATTTAAAAAGGTATTGAGGGTGATATTTTATAATTTGGAGAACCATTTTTACATATAAATTAAAAGTATTTAAAATGAAATAGTTAAAAATATTAATTTAAACATGTAAAAAATAAAAATGAAATGTGTTGCTTTCTAAATAGTGATAAACTATAAAATAAATTTAGTATCCATGATAAAATATTAGAAGTCAAATCTTTTTATGATAATGCCCTTTTTTTATTATGGTAGTAGTATAAGTCAAATCTCTAACTAAAAGGTCATAATCTTACATACGTAAGAATAAACAAAATTTGTTGATGTTATTGAAGATATTATCTAATTCAATGTGTATTTTAAAATGGATTTATGATTGGATGAATAGTGATAGTTGAGAGTTAATATTTTATTAATACAAATTTATAATGGCTTAATTCATCATAAAACTGGTTTTTATTAAATTCATGAGTTTAATATTATTTAGAAATTGAGAATTATTAATTGGATAATAGTTTTAAGGTTGAAATTTATTTAATGATATTATTATAATGGATACGAGACGAAGAAGTACGGATTTTGAAATAACGTTTCAAATTATCTTATTAATCATGTGATTAACTTATTAAACCCAAAACAAATATTTTTAATTGAGTTTTTAATCATACTGCAACATGGGTCGATGTTTTGTCAAAGTCTTATATATACATTAAACGACAATATATGTTCTCACAGTGATGACCAATTAAATTTCCCAAACCTAACTCTCTCGTCTTCTAGTAATAAAAAAAAAGTATTTTTAAAAACAAATTAAGAACAAAAAAAAACAAATTATTTAACAATTATAGTTTAAAAATGATTTTAGAAAAAAAATCAACAAAAGTAAAAAGTTGTAGTGACAAATAAAAAATGATTTTAATAATTTCATAATTAAAGTTTATATTGATGAGGTTTTAAAGTTTATATTGAAACAGTGGGCTTTTGATGAGGTTTGGAAGGTGTGATATTCACCTTAACCTTAATCATGGGAGAAGTTCTTGTCAAAGATAAGAATAATTCACAATAAGGTGAGTTCATATTTTAGAATAAGAGTTTGTGAAAATTAAATTAGAATGTGATATAAAAAATTACGTTGATTGTAATTTTCATGAGTTTTATTGGTATAATTTAAAAGTTAAAGTGAAAGTAATTTATATACACTCTTAATTTTTTAATTTATTATATTTTTCAAGAACAAAAATTATAATAGATTAATATTTTAAAACGTACAATACCTTAAATATTAAAATTAATCATAATAATATTATAATTACAATATAAGGGCGAAATACTCAGTTATGTTATGTATAAATGAAAGTATTAGAAACTATGAATAGTTAGCATGAACATGTCTTTTATGTTATTGTCCATTGAATATTTACTTTTTTTTAAGAAACACATTATTTAAGTAATATGTAAAATATGATAAAAATGACTATCATGATTGACATTAGCGATGAACCATTAATGACGATTACTTTAAAAACAACAGGAGTTTTATTTAAAAAAATAGTATTTCTAAAATTCATACTTACCAACATATTATACTTTCACTAAATATTTTCTTTTTCATTATTTCATTTTTTTCTCACTATTTTTTTCTTTTATTTTTCTCTCTTTAAATATTTTCTCATACAAGCTATCTAAAATAAAAAAAAAACTAATTAATTTTTTTAATATACTTCAAATATTTTAAAATATTTTTAAAGATTTGTTTTAAATAATAATATAATTTATTCTTCACACATTATCTAAAATAAAATAAAATTGATTAGATTTAAAAAATATATACTTCAAAATAATTAAAAATATTTTTAAAGATTTATTTTAAATAATAATATAATTTAAGTTAAATCTAAATAAAATATGTAGTTTATATTTAAATATTTTTAAATAATATTTAAAAAAATATAACTAATTAAAATAAAAAATAATTGATTGCGTAAATGTGGACCTATTAATTTATTAAATATGAAGAAAAAAGTTAAAAGTTAATTATTTATTAAAATATTAAAATTTACAAGGTTTATCATAAAAAATATTATCTAATTAATGAAACAAATTATTTATAATTTTTAAAATATATTATAAATTTTTTTATTTTAAATATATATTTTATTTAAATATAAAAAATATATAATTATTCAAATAAACTTATGAATATATTTTAAATTATTTTGAATTATAATTTTAGAAAAAATATTTTAGTTTTGGATTACTTATGAAATTAATTATAGAAAAAAAAACCATAAAAGGAAGAACACGAGCAGGTGAGGTGAGAGAAAACTTAATGAGTTGTTACATTTAGAGAGATTGTGTGTAAATATGATACGATAGTAGTGTGTACGTACAAAAAGCACTCAAATATTTTGTTTTATATAGGTGTCGAAAGCTCAAGTCAGATCCCTTTAGATGAGAAAAAATTGATGTACAATTTCATTCCAACTACTATTGGGCGCTCGAGTAATTAATTGGGTACTCAAGCAAAATATTAACATAAGAGATAATTGTTTTTGTTTATTAGTTGTTTAGATGATCAAGAATGCACTCAAATGATATACTTCCTTTGGAAAGATTAAAAGAGATGTAAGTTATGATTAGTTGTGATGTATTGATGCACATTTATGCGTGGGTTGTTACAAAAAAATGAGATAAATATATATTGATAATGAATTGTGTGTTTGAAGTTGTGGCCTACAAATGATAGGTAATCTTATATGTTAATATAGTGACTCAGATGACATATTCAATAAGGTATTACTCGAATTCTACTAATAACCTAAGTCACGTAGATTAAGATATTAGGTGGTGAAGAACTAGTAGGAAATTTTTTTTATAACATTCTTTGAAGTGTGCAAACACTACTAATAAAGTAGGGTTGTTAGGAATTTAAACTTGTAAATAGGAGTAACTAATGGTATAAAGATTATAAGTCTAATGTAGTGCAAAATCTTGTGTTGTTGGTAATATTAAATCCAAAAGTACTAAAAACAAGAAAATTGGACTCCATAAAATAATAGTATAATATCACTATTGACTAGCAGTTGATGATGAAGCAATTGATTATGTAACAATTAGTAAGAAATTGTTTGACTCCAACTCATCTTATGAAGTCATTTATTGAGATCAATAAGGACAACAATTGACTAGTTGTAGTAATTGATATTAAGGTAACTTGTTTGGTATATCCCATGATTAGCTCATTTAACGATTAATGTCTTAATGATAGTGTGAATGCGTATGGATGCATCTTTGTAGCACCAATAGTTTGTAAGCAAATCAAAGTACCCTTTAAGAAGTATCACTCCTATGAAATATGAGTTTGAATAGGTGCACTAAAGTAATACTTTTTAGTGGTGTACTTTCATTTGTTACCTTTAATGATGATTGTTCCAATAAATTATGGATCTATGCTTTGAAAACAAAAGACCAAGTGTTGGAGAAGTTTAAACAATTTTATCTTTTGGTTAAGAGGAAATTAGGGAAGAAGCTAAAGCCATTTGTATTGACAATGGTAATGAGCATTGTGGATCTTTGATGTTTATTACAAGCGACACGGTATTATATGCGAGAAATCTTCTCCTATAACTCTTTAGTTAAATGATTTAGTAGAAAAGATGAACAAAACATTGAGAGAGTGAGATGTATGCTCAATGAAGTTAAGTTGTCCAAATATTTTTTGGGTGAGACATTAAATGTTATTAGTAATAGTCCTTTTGTTCCTTTGGATAATGAGGTGTCAAACAAAATTTGGTTTGATAATAACATTAAGTATAACCACTTGAAAGTCTTTAGTTATAAGGTTTTATACATTTTCCAAAGGATAAAAGATTTAAGTTAAATGCAAAATTAAAATAATATATCTTCATTGAATGTGATGAGGATGAACTTGGTTACAAGTACTATGAACTTATTAAAAAGAAGGTGAGAATTCGTCACTCAGGAAAAAACAAATGGCATGGCATGCCAGATGTTGATCCTATTTAATGGGCTATTCATAATCTTGATGTTATATTATATTTTTATTATACTTTATAATATATTATTTTATTATCTATTATAAGTTTAAATTATTATCAAATTAAGAGATTTGTCATCGACAATATTCGAACCCGAGTACCTTAGAATTAGAGACTAATACTCCAACCACTAAGCTACTACAATATTTTTATTAATAACTTATAAATAAATTTTATTTATATACAAAATACAGAAATACAAATATATTTATATATTTTAATATATTTATATATTTTGATATATTTATATATTTAATTTTTTTAATTTAATATACACTTTCTATATCGATTAAACTACGATTTTCCGATTAATAACTTACAAATAAATTATATTTATATACAAAATATATAAACACAAATATATTTATATATTTTGATATATTTATATATTTATTTCTTTTTAATTTAATATATACTTTCTATGTCGGTTAAACTAATATCGACATAAAAAGTTTACTTTTTATATCGGTTAAACTAAAACCGACATGAAAAGTTCACTTTTTATGTCGGTTAAACTAATATCGACATAGAAAGTTCACTTTCTATGTCGGTTACATAACAACCGACATAAAAAGTTCATAATATTATTACAAAAATGTTATCGCCTTATATACTATGACGGGTGGATTACAACTGTCATAAAAAGTCGTCATAGAATCATATTTTTTTACTAATGAATAGGTATTTTCGTAATGTGTTTGTGATCTTGTTGATGAGGGAGAGTTAAAGAGTTATGGAAAAGCCATGAAGAGGGAAAAGAAAGCAAAATTAGTTGGATGCAATGAATGAAGAGGTAAAAATCCTTACATGATAATCACACTTTTGATTTGATGAAGTTGTCTATGGGCAAATGGGTCTTAGAGAATGGTGGACCTTGGTTCATTGTGAGGGGGCCACGACCCTAAAAATTATTTAAAAACTATTTGAATATGTATAATATTTGTCCCTCTAAATTTTTGTAGATATTTAAGTTTAATGACCATTAAATTTTTATTAATCTAAACAAAATATCATATATATAATTATGAGGCCCTTTATTTTTTTTCTTATAAATATTAACATAAACAATTAAATAAGAAAGTTTATACGTAGTATTGTATTATCTTAATTTTTATATTCGCTCATTCATTTGTGTAATATATATTATTTACTCCCTCAAAATTATTGGTTAAGATCTGTCACTAACCTTAAATAATAGATGAATCTATAGGTGAAATATAATTATATCTATGAGGTACAAGCTTAATTAGAGGTGAAGTGTTTTAATAAAATAATGTATTAATTTTAATAAGGTTTTATCACTTATTGAAAATATCATCCATTAAAGTTGTATTAAGTTTTGTTGTTACTTTTGATTTGGAGGAGGTAAAATAAATAGATGTTAAGATTTATTTATTTTGTGGTGATTTGAAGGAAGATATGTAATGAAGTAACTTAATGGGTTTCTTGTTAAAGATAAGAAAATTTATGTGTGTAGGCTGAAAAAGAATATGTATAATTTGAAGCAAAATTCAAGACCATGATATAAAAAGTTTGAGTCTATTATGTATGAGTAAAGTTATAAGAAGACTACTTATGATCATTCTGTCTTTGTTAAAAAGTTTTATGATGATGATTTTATTATGTTGTTATTATATGTTATTGACATGCTTCTTGTTGTGAAATATATTTTCAAGATTGACATGTTTAGTAAGTAATTGAATGATTCATTTGTCATAAAGGACACATGAGCTACTAATTATATTTTTCGTATAAGAATCATGTGTGACAAAAAAGAAAAGTAACTTTGGTTGTTACAAGAACATTATATTAAAAAAGTGCTAAAGAGATTTCACATGGAAAAGATCAAGGTGGTAAACACTTCTCTTGATACTTATTTTAAATCAAGTTGCAAAAAGAGTCCACACAATGAAATTGAAAAATTTGATATGTAATAGGCTCTTTCACTACTAGAAAAATGTCAAATAGTAGCAGAAATCGATGATCGAAAAATTTAGTTACTATCGATGACCAGAATCAAGTAACCAAATTATTATTTTTTAGTCTAGTAATCAGAAATAGTAACAGAATTTTCGGTCACAAAAAATCGAGTTACTATTTCGATCACTTTATTATTTAATTTATTTTTTTAATTAATCTATATTTAATTTATGTAATTATTTACTACAAAAATGGTTAATAGTGACTTGAAATTGATTTTTTTTATATTTAGTAAGCTGATTTAGTGACTAAAATTTCGATCACTAAAAAAATAATTTTTAAACTAATAACTATTTTTCATTTATATAAATATTTTATTTAAAATATTTTAAATATAAATTTACTTAATGATTTAAAATAATTGATAACATTTTTAATAAAATTATAAATATTTTAAAAAAATTGTTTACTAACTTATTAAATAATTTAGTAATATAATTATTTGATTTTATTTTTTAATTTAGCATGTGAATAAAAAAATTAAAATTGATTATTAAATTAGTCACTAGAATCGGTCACTGATTCGATCGGTCACTAATTCGGTCATCGATTCGGTCATTAATTCGGTCACTAGAATCGGTCATCGATTCGATCATAGATTCGGTCACTAATTCGGTCACTAGATCGAGTCATCGATTCAGTCATCGAATCGGTCACTAAATCAATAATTAAATTAATTATTAATTTAGTCTCTTTATATATATATATATATATATATATATATATATATATATATATATTACTTGTATGTTAATAAAAATGTATTTCAATGTATTTATAAAAAATTAAAATTATTTTAATTACTTGAATTGATATTTTAAATTTATATTAATATCTTGAATAATTTAATAGTTGGATATATATATATATATATATATATATATATATATATCACTTTAATTTTTTTAATTAAAATTAATTTCATAAAAAAATTAATATTTGAAAATTAAAATGCAAAAAAATATATATATATATATATATATATATAAATTTATTTATTTTTTAAAGATGATATATTCAATGTATGTTAAAAAAGTTCAAGCCAAATTGTTTTTATAGAAGATTTTTAAAGCTGCTTGGTTTAATTAATCTGTTAAAAGATTCTTTTAATCTGTTAAAAGTGCAGTTTTAATCTGTTAAAACTTCTTTTAATCCATTAATACGTTCTTGATTCTTTAACAGATTTGTTTTAAGCTGATACGACAACGTTTATATCAATTACAACACTTTACAAAAAATCTTCTAAGTTGATTTAATCGATTGTTCGTGATTCAATCGATTGAAATCTTGCAAAACTTTCTCCTAAAACTTTTCAAGTTATTTTAACTGATAAAAATAAGTTTTAATCGATTAAAGCAGCTGTCAGAAGCTGTTTTAATCGATTGAAACGAGATTTAATCGATTAAAATAGTTATGATCGGTCATAATTGCATTCGACCGATCATAATTGACACCATATAATAGCGGTTCAACGGTTAACCGCTATCTAAGTGAGCTTTTAAGAGCGGTTCTGTGCAACCGCTATCTAAAGCTGTATCTCGCTTGAGCGACAACTTTCTCGCTCGAGCGAAACGCCTCTGCACAAAATTGGTACTCTCGGGTTGTATTTCGCTTGAGCGAGTCTAGTCTCGCTCGAGCGATAATCGATTCTGATCGATTATATATTCGAAATGATCGATCATATTTGATAATTTTTTCAAATAATTAATTATAATCGATTAGTTTTCTAAATTATTGATTAGAATTGATTAGTTTTGCAAATAATAGATTAGAATTGATTAATTTCAAAATATATACTAAAAATTATAATTAAAACTATAAATTAGTTAAGAATATTGACTATTGTAAAGATAAAGTAGAACATGGGAGGAGATGAAGATGATAATATAATGATAGAACTTACAAAAATGTAGAATTGAGAAGTTTGAAACAAATAAAATTAAGAAAATAGATATTTAATTACACTTTTAATAAATTTAAGATAATACTAGTTTTGATTTTTTTTAATATTTTTTTTAATTATTTAAAACGGAGAAACTATAATTTTAGTTTCTAACTACTTGAATTTAAAGAATTAAATTTATTATTATTTAATCTTTTAATTTTAGTATTAAAATTTTAAATTATATTTTATTAAATTAAAATAATTACAATATATTTTTCTACTTTGAGAATGAACAATATAATTAAACTCAAAATTGACAATATTATAATACATTTTTGAACTGTTTTGGATTAATTTTTTTTCCTAATTTTTGATAAAGTTAATTTTAATATTTAAAAGTATTTAACATTTTGAATTCTGAAAGGTTTTCTCTAATAGAAAATTTAAAAACATAATATAAAAAAAATAGTTAATATAAGTTTTCAAGTTATTTTAAGCTGATAAAAATAAGTTTTAATCGATTAAAACGCTGTGTAGAAGCTGTTTTAATCGATTGAAACTAGATTTAATCGATTAAAATAGATATGATCGGTCATAATTGTATTCGACCGATCATAATGGAAACCATATAATAGCGGTTCAACGGTTAACCGCTATCTAAGTGAGATTTTAAGAGCGGTTCCTGTGTAACCGCTATCTAACTTGTATCTCGCTTGAGCGACAACATTCTCGCTCGAGCGAAACACCCCTGCACAAAATTGGTACTCTCGGGTTGTATTTCGCTTGGCGAGTATAGTCTCGCTCGAGCGATAATTGATTCTGATCGATTATATTTTCGAAATGATCGATCATATTTGATAATTTTTTCAAATAATTAATTATAATCGATTAGTTTTCTAAATTATTGATTAGAATTGATTAGTTTTGCAAATAATAGATTAGAATTAATTAATTTCTGAAATATATACTAAAAAATTATAATTAAAACTATAAATTAGTTAAGAATATTGACTATTGTAAAGATAAAGTAGAACATGAGAGGAGAAGAGGATGATAATATAATGATAGAACTTACAAAAATGTAGAATTGAGAAGTTTGAAACAAATAAAATTAAAAAAATAGATATTTAATTACACTTTTAATAAATTTAAGATAATACTAGTTTTGATTTTTTTTAATTATTTAAAACAGAGAAACTATAATTTTAGTTTCTAACTACTGAATTTAAAGAATTAAATTTATCATTATTTAATCTTTTAATTTTAGTATTAAAATTTTAAATTATATTTTATTAAATTAAAATAATTACAATATATTTTTCTACTTTGAGAATGAACAATATAATTAAACTCAAAATTGACAATATTATAATACATTTTTGAAGCTGTTTTGGATTAATTTTTTTCCTAATTTTTGATAAAGTTAATTTTAATATTTAAAAGTATTTAACATTTTGAATTCTGAAAGGTTTTCTCTAATAGAAAATTTAAAAACATAATATAAAAAAAATAGTTAATATAAGTTTTTAAGTTATTTTAAGCTGATAAAAATAAGTTTTAATCGATTAAAATCGTTTGTACGAAATTGTTTTAATCGATTGAAACTAGATTTAATCGATTAAAATAGTTATGATCGGTCATAATTGCATTACGACCGATCATAATTGAAACCATATAATAGCGGTTCAAGCTGTTAGCCGCTATCTAAGTGAGTTTTAAGAGCGGTTCTGTGTAACCGCTATCTAAGCTGTTTCTCGCTTGAGCGACAAATTTCTCGCTCGAGCGAGACGCCCCTACACAAAATTGGTACTCTCGGGTTGTATTTCGCTTGAGCGAGTCTAGTCTCGCTCGAGCGATAATTGATTCCGATCGATTATATTTTCGAAATGATCGATCATATTTGATAATTTTTTCAAATAATTAATTATAATCGATTAGTTTTCTAAATTATTGATTAGAATTGATTAGTTTTGCAAATAATAGATTAGAATTGATTAATTTCAAAATATATACTAAAAAATTATAATTAAAACTATAAATTAGTTAAGAATATTGACTATTGTAAAGATAAAGTAGAACATGGGAGGAGATGAGGATGATAATATAATGATAGAACTTACAAAAATGTAGAATTGAGAAGTTTAAAAAAAATTTAAGAAAATAGAGATTTAATTATACTTTTAATAAATTTAAGATAATACTAGTTTTTAAACCTTTTTCTAATATTTGTTTTTAAAAATATAATATCATTTTTAATATTTTATAGATTTTATATTTATATATTTATAAAAGTAATTGGATTAAATTTATTATCCTCTCATATATTATTATACATTTAGCGTAATTTTAGTTTATTTAAAAATTAGAATACAAATATACTATACCAATATACCATTATATTATTTTCATTGTATATAAATTACAAAATTAATAATTTGTATACTATACTATACTAACATATTATTTGTATACTATACTAATAGTATAATATACTATATTATAATATTATTTGTATACAAAACTAATATCTTTATATATAAATATATAAATATGGAAAGATATAAATATATGTAAAAATATAAACATATAAATATATATAAATATGTAAAGATATAAACATATATCTTTAATATTTTGTAAATGTAAATATAATTTATATATATTTTTAAATCTTTTTCTAATATTTATTTTTAAAAATATAATATTATTTTTAAAATTTAATATTTTTTTTCAAATATATAAATATATAAAGATATAAATGTATAAGGATATAAATAAATATATAAATATATCAATATATATAAATATATATATATATATATAGATATAAATATATAAATATATAAATATATCAGTATATAAATATATATAATATATATATATATATATATATATATATATATATATATATATATATATATACAAATATATCAATATTATCCCCTCATATATTAATATACATTATTAGCATAATTTTAATTTAATTAAAAATTAGAATACAAATATACTATACTATACTAATATACCATTATTTGTAGATTTTATATATTAAAATATATAAATATATTTTTATTTATAGATTTTATATTTATATATTTATACGGATATACATTTATTTGTATATAAATATAATTTATTTGTAAGTTATTATTAAAAGATCCTAGTAGCTCGAGTGGTTGGAGTTTCAGCCTCCGACTCTAAGATACTAGGGTTCGAATCCTGACAATGACAATAAACTTAAACTTCTAAAAAATATAATCAAATTAAGAGATAGGGGAAATAAATATAAATAAAAACTTAAATAAGCAAAATATAATTAAGAGATAGGGAAAATAAATAATAGATATAATAAAAGTGTAAATAAATAAAAAGAATTAAATTTGTTATTGATTAACTTTTTCATTGATTTAGTGACTAGATTCGAGTGGCCGATTTGGTTATATATAATCGGACCAAATCGGTCATGAATCGGTCACTAAAATCGGTGACCAAGGAAATAGTGATCGATTCCGGTTGGTCACTATTTCGGTCACTATTTTAATTAGTAGCTTAGATTTTGCAGATTTAGTGACCGAATTTTCGGTCACTATTTGATGTTTTTCTTGTAGTGTTTATGCATTTGTGTGGGTTATTTGATGTAAGCAAAAATGTGTACAAAATCATATATAACACATGTGGGTACAATGAATAGATTTTTGTCAAATTTATGTAAAAAACTAATAAAATATTGTGAAATGAATTTTAAAATTTCTTCATAGTACTATTGACATGAAATATTATTTTGGTGATAAGACACTTATTTTGGTGGGGTACTTGAATTTAGATATGACTAGTGATATTGATTCATAAATGTTTGTATTAAACCGTTTGATTAAGTTTCCAAGAGAAGCTACAACTTAACAATCTAGGTTGTAAAAGTGTGTATCTTTGTCTATTTAAGAGGTAACATTCATTTTCATCAGTAAAGTCAACAATATGATTTTTTATGGGTGAATAAATTCTTACAAGAGGTTAGTTGACTTCGAGTTTTAATGTAAAATCTAAACATATTGATGTAAAGTACTATGAGGTACAACATGATTTAAATGTTAACTTGTTGGAGTTAGTAAAAAATTATATGGATAATAATGGAGTTATTATGATTAAAATATTATCAAGAGCAAAGTTTAAAATTTATCCTAAGATCTTTAATATTGATTTAAATGTTATCTCCACGTAATTATGGGAATGAGATTTGTTAGATTTTAAAACTCTCTTCTTATAAGATTTAATATATGTTTAAAGGAGTTACAAAATTGTTTATTGGTAAAATTTTTAAGGAAAATAGAAGAAGGTGTAATGGGTTGTTGTTTAAATACCTAATTAACAAAAAAATTAATGGATTAATAATCTAACATTTATAAAAAAAATATTTTATATTTTTTAAATAAAAATTTACATATTTAGTTTTATTTAAATTTAAGTATAAATTTTAAAAATAATAAAGACTTGATAACATAATCTTAACATAAAAACTAATTCCACTTAAAAAAACTCATCATCTCCTTATTTATTATCATATTTGATACATGTATTGATATGATGGAGAGAAATAATAATATAAAAATTAAAATACTTTAATAATGTAAAAAAAGTATTATTATTTAATTATAAATTATCTAAGTTGATGAATCACTTAAGTTATATTAAATGTATCTAAGTGTCCCTAAAATAGTTTAATATCATATCTACTAATATACTTGAAAAAAATAATAATTTTGTAATATCCGAACATACTTATAATATTGAGATACTCAGCTAACAATTCGTCTTAAATACACAAAAATCACCTCAAAATGTCCTATATATACTTAATAAATAAGAATAAAATATCTCATACATATCAAATAATTATGATAAGATATTCCTATATAAACAAGTTTAATATTTCCTGTATTTTTATTTCATTCAATCATATTTTTATATCAATTTTCTTTCACTTTAGTACATACCTACTCCACAAACAAGATGAGAAGTTAAACACTTTTAATCTATGGTAACAACATTAAGAAAATATATCCACCTCATTTTTCTAAGTTAAATATTTTGAGTCTATATAAAATTAACTATTTTAGCTTATGTTGTTGAATTCAAATATTTGTATTCAAAATAAAAACTAAACTAAACTGTTTTTAACTTTAATTTATCTAACTTTTTTTAATTTATTTTTCTCATTCAAAAATATAAAATTAGTTTTTTTTATCTCTTTTATTGTATGATTCGATTAATATAAATGTAATGTTTCATCGATACATTATATACATATTATTTATATAAAATGAAAGTTAAAATTTAAATTTATAAAAATTAAAAACAATCATTTTAAAATAAAAAAAATGAAAAAATCAAATAAATAATTTTGTATGGTATATGCAACCAAGAATCGTATCTATTCAAATAGGTGAAAATGGGAGTGTCATGAACGTTCCTTCAAAACTCCTCAGGTCCAGGCATGAACTTTTTATCACACTAACTCTGAAAATCCAATTGAGTTTTTGAAATGAATGCATAATTATAGCACCATTTTCACTGTCAAAATCCTATGTAACGGAATCAAAATAAAAAATTCAAATCTTATGTTATAGCACCATTTCACTACCAAAAAATCCCATGA
The DNA here is from genome assembly GCA_963425845.1 of Sphenostylis stenocarpa. Classification (NCBI taxonomy): domain Eukaryota; kingdom Viridiplantae; phylum Streptophyta; class Magnoliopsida; order Fabales; family Fabaceae; genus Sphenostylis; species Sphenostylis stenocarpa. The sequence goes on along the minus strand of OY731398.1, from coordinate 42,225,965 downwards.
AATGGATGATTATAGCACCATTTCACTATGAAAAAAAAAAAGTCCTATATAACAGATAAAGCTTCGTTACTTAATCTTCATTTCTTAAGAGTGTTGTACCCTTTCCCTTGAGTCCTTGACCACAAGAGGTACCCTTTCCCTTTGTACCCCACTTTCCTTCACCTCTACTGACACCCCACTTGAACTTCCACCTTTATCACTTGCCCCTTTCCCCCCTCTTGCTAGCCTCTTCAATTCAGAGTAGAACCCGCTGATCTGACTCAGAATCTCTCTGCCACCTATCAAATTTTGTGCAGAGAAAGTACTCTTCAGCTGAGATTTTCGGTGACTTTTCAAAGGACTCTCCACTGGACCAGTATTCAACTGTTTTGGTTTTTGATTGGCACTGTTTGTCTTGATCAATGGCCTCTTCAACTTGTTGGTCCTACTACCATTGGGAAGTGGAGCTGTAAAGTTTGGATTTCTGTTCTCACTGTCTTCATAAAAGTTTCCAGAACAGCTTGGTCTGCTGGATCTTCCACTATACTCGGCTTTTGTAGTTTCCACAGTTGAAGAATTTCCCCTAACACAGAAGCATAAAAAATCAGGTTAATCATAAACACCTTATACTTCATTTTGATCTGATAAAATCCACTAAAATTCAAAATGTAAGATTAAAATCATGATTTTTAGAACATACATACTAAAATCAATCGACATATCTTAAATCCCATTTTCATAGGAACTGGTACCTTCGGTGTCTGTGTCTAAAGGGGAGAATTTCAGAAATGGATGCAAATCTGAAATGCTTCGCCTACTCGATAAAACAGAGGAAAGGAAAATTAATTCATCATTACAAACAAATAATCCAGAAACTAAGTTATTGAATTATTCATTAGAATACAAGAAACAAGAATCGAGGTTGCCACCTTGGAACTGCGTTTAAGAAAATCTTCAGCGGTTTTCAGATGCTTGCAATCTGCGAGTGGAAGAGAAACAACTCAGCAAGAGGTGAAGAAAAACGAGAAATGAAATTCCACATATACCCTCATAAAAAGCCTCACCGCGAGTGCAGAACCAGACTTCGTCATCAACGAGAGAGTCATCAAAAGCAGAGAGATCAACCCACATAGGCGCGTCAAAGTTCTCGTACGCTTCGTCTTGGGCGAACGTAGAATCGATGTTGTCCCAGTCAATGTTGTCCGGTTCCATCTGAACCTGAAAAGTTAAAAAGCCAAAAAAAAGTTAGAGAGATGAATTGGAATTGCAAAATTAAGGAAGAAGAGGGTGGAAAATTGATGGAAATGTGAAGGTCCCAGGTTTTTGATGCAGGACAAAGCTGAGCAGAAGAAGAAGAAGAGATTGAAATAAGCAGATAAAGGTTTGGCCTTTGTATAGTGTATGATGGTTAATGGTTAATTAGGACTATTAAGTATTGTGTAACGTTTAGACGTTGGAACATGGCATTTACGTTCGTGTAGGAATAGGATGTTTTAAACAATTCGACCGTTGGGCGCTTTGACTAGGGGAAAGAAAAACTGAACTTTTATCCCAATTTTGGAGTTAAGATAGGAAGAGAAAATAAAAATAAAAGAGGGGAAATAAACCAGGAAGTCTAAGACTACAGTTATTTAGAAATAAATAGTGGATTAATTTGTTTAAATTAAAATAAGCATTTTTTTAAATGAATAATACATAGAAAACAAAGGATTTTTTTTTTTTCTAGATGGACTTTTATGAATTAGGATAGTCATAAAGGTAAGAAGTTTGGTCTTTCAAATAGCACCATTGTTATTGTTTTGTAGAGACATGTTCATTGTTGTGAAAGAGAAATCATAACAAGTCCATAAAAAGTTCCAACCACCATCAATGCATAAATAAAAGGATGGGTGGATGTTGGCATTTATTTCCCATGCTTCTTCACTCACACACCAAATTTGTTGGCCAACCAAATTAAATACTTTGAATTCATTTATGCAACAACAAGAAAAAGGCAGAGCATTTATACAAATGTCTTCCAACCATTTACTATAAGTAATAATTTATTTCTATATTATCATTTTAATTTAGTTTAGTTTTAATTGTATTTAATTTTAATATATTAAAGCTATTGTTGTAATATATAATTATTCATAATTGGATCATTATATAAAACTGTTTTTCAGTCATAATAAGATGGTGTAAAAAACTTTTAGAAATCAAAATAGTAAAACATATGTATTACTTATTTATAGCATAATTAAGCCACAACTTTAACTAACAATTAAAATCAAAATAAAATGCTGAGAATACTTCTTAAAATCAATTATACACTAATTCAAATAAAATGACGTACATCATCTGTATTTTAAATATATTAAAATCGGTAAAAACGGGTACATTAGTTGAACTAATCTAGCTAATAATGGACGGTTCAAACACTCAACTTTAATCCGTTGGATGAACAAACATTTTATACATTTTTTTTGTATTTTAGATCTCTCTAATGACTTTGTACAAGGGATTAAATATAAGTAAAAATGTATAATTAACTTAACTAAATACTATATTATTGGGATATTTTTTTATCAAAAAAAAAAAAGGAAAAGAAAAGCGATGATGACGATGATAATGCAGCAGTGCACAGGTGCAGCAGTTAATTAAATTGGTGGCAAGTGGGAGCCGGAAACTCGCACAGTGAGTGGTTCCGTCAGCCTCACTTCACTCTCATAGCGAATCCAAAGAGGGAAAAGGAAACCACCACATTCCATGCTTTTCCTCTCTTAACTAAATTCCATTCCATTCCTTTCACTGCGCTTTCTCTGCTCTCACCTCCCAAACCAAATCTGAATCACCCAATCCAACACATTCATAAATCATTTTCATCGCTCCCTCATTCACTTATTCCTTCATTCATCCCCTTTTTCACTCCGTGTTGCCTTGTGCTGTGCTGTGCATGGCTATTGCTGCAGCGGTTGTCGTCGTGCCATTGGGTCTACTCTTCTTCGCTTCCGGCCTACTTGTCAATCTCATTCAGGTTTCTCTTTTGGCCTCTTCACTGCATATTCTCTTCTCTTCTTTTTCTCCTATGCATGGAAAAAGATTCATACCTGCATATCAGCGTGTAAATGGGAGGTTCCACCAACATCTGGGGACTCTCTTAAATTCATACAGGAGTTTTCTACATACGGACTGGAAGAAGTATTTCGAACATTTAATGACTGAGAAGTGCTAGTATACACTGTCTTACACCCTCTTTTGACCATGTTCCTTATCAATGGTTGAAATCATAAACTGTAGTGGGTTACATGTTAGGTGTCTCGCATTGAGTAGAATGAGGTATAAGTTGAGTAGATTGAGCTACTTGATGTGAAAGCCCGAGAACTAGTCTTTTGGATTAAAGTCTCCAAAATTTCACTTCTCATTGAACAAGTTCATCTATTTTATAAATTTCAATGAATCTTAACCGGGGAAGTGTGTGTTAGAGAGTGATGCTAACCTTCCTCTTTTTAATTTGTTCTTCTTTATTGCAAATCAAGTGTGCATTTTTTTTTTTATATATTTTTTGGTTTCATGCCACAAATGGAATTGTGAAGCAAATGAATAGAGAAAAAAAAGGAAGATGTTGAGTTGCTTCGATTAATTTGTTTGACTTCTTTATTATTTTGACGTCCTGATCAATTTGTCTCAGGCGATATGCTATGTTGTTGTAAGGCCGGTGTCCAAGAATTTGTACCGACGGATCAACCGGCTTGTTGCTGAACTGTTGTGGCTGGAACTTGTATGGCTTATTGATTGGTGGGCAGGAGTTAAGGTGTTTATCTAGATCTAAGTTTTTTGTCTTTTTCTTTAGTCTTGTTTGAATAAATTTCTCAAGAAAAAAAAAAAAGGAACATAAATTAAACTTCTCTCATAATTAAAAACTAACTTATATATAAGCTTTATGGAAATTCTCTCATTTAACTTCTCTGGCTAATTGTTAACTTATGGGAGAAGATTTTAAAGGCATTTTTTGGGCACTATATTTTTTGATAGACAAATGTTAGATGCTTGATATATTAATTTTTGTTAGTGGGGAACTCAGACTCGTACCTTTTCAATCTAATCATTTTTGGACACTATTTTTGTCTTCAAATGTTAGTTATTCTCCAGTGTGTAATTTGTTATGCAATTTGCTTGCTCTATGTGGTATTCTAGAAGATATGGAAGGGTCTCTACATTATTCTCATAGTGCATTTCTTTCCTAGAAATCTGTAAGGATTATGTAGCTTTTTAATGTAATCGCTTCCCTCTCCTTGGATGGGTGTTGTTGTAAAATTAAACCTGGACAATCTGGCTACCTTGTGCATATACGACTTACAAGGAACAAGATATTATGGGCTTTACAATGTTGCATAATTAGTCCCAAATATTTCAGTGGGAAATATAACTGAATGCATTGTTTTTTACTTTGCAGTACTAAAAACGAATCAAATCCAAAATTAAGGCTCTTTTGTCTGTGCTTTTCTTCTACATTTCAATCAGAATGTTTTAGTGTGTTTTCAAAAATCCAAAACTAGTAGCTTCTGAAGGCTTTCACCTCCTTTTTTTTTTTTTTTTTACTTGAATAGACTTATCAAGCTGCTCTAGCAGGTATTTATTATATTCAAGCAAAGTAATTGAGCAAAGGAAACAGTGACTTTTTGTTGATTCTTTCAGCAGCAATATAGGCAGAGCTAGAGATTTTGCGTATAATTGTCTTTTCCATTTTTCATTAAATAGGTTTTTCTTTTAGACTTGGAATGATTGGAATGTGATGTTTATTTCATTTAATCATTAGTATGATATTTAGGTATTTTGGTTCTAAAAGTTGAGTAAAGATCCAATGTTGACATGGTATTACATAGCTCTATAATCCGAATGATTGGGGTGAATTGTTATCTTTTACTTCAATGCCCCCTTCCCTTTTTTCTTTTGTAAACTTTTCCCCTTTTCTACTGACCTAACTGGATAAAAAAAAAAGAAACTATGAAAGAGGTAGAGATTTAGAGAGAAACTGAATATTATTTCTCATAAAATATGATTTAATTTAGCTTATTTATTTTCATTCTTTTAATACAGCTTTTAATTCAAAATAAAAGTCTTTGTGTCTCTTATTCCAAGACAGAACATTTTCTTGTGAAATGAAGCCTTTGCTTGTTACAATTTTGTTAATAAAATTTTTAGCTGAAGGAGATATTGCATTTCTCTATTTTTGTATCACAAGAGCAGTTGGAAAGATTAACCCCATTGGATTATTCTTCAAAGGGCTCCTTTTGAAATCAGTTCCTTTCAAAAGAATGCTAATGAGTTAGGTGGTTGATTGATTGCTACAATAGCATGAAATTCGAGGAATATATTCTCTCATGATCAGTTGTGTTGTTTTAATACTTTCAGAAAGTTTGATGTTATCAAATAAATAAAATTGGTTATTTGAAAATAATAATCTATGAACTGTAATTTAATAGTTTATTCGGTTGCATTTCGTATAATTTATTCTTACATTTGGAACTTTCTGTTTGTAGGTCCAAATATTCACAGATCATGAGACCTTTCACTTAATGGGTAAGTCTTTTGTTGGCCTATGCATTTATCACAATACTCTTACTCTCTCATTCTTTATTCATGCATTGTGCATGTGTTCTTATCTTCTAGAAAGGAAAAAAGGGGGAGCTTCCTGAGACAACATTTGTGTTCATGTAATAATTTGATTCTGTTTTGTATAATCAGGTAAAGAGCATGCGCTTGTGATAAGCAATCACAAAAGTGATATTGATTGGCTTGTTGGATGGGTTTCAGCTCAGGTGATTGTCATCTATGGTTTGATATTTTCCACATCTTCAATGAAAGCAAATTAACACTAATTTGATATTGTGTGATACTAGGACAAAAGGACACATTTAAGGATTATCTGTGCACGTGTTATTATATAATAAAATGCTACTCTTGATTTCGATCTTCTATTTTTGTGACATAGTTGTTTGTTTTTTGCTTCAACTGCTGATTGGTTATTCAATATCATTCAACAGCGTTCAGGTTGTCTTGGCAGCACTTTAGCTGTGATGAAGAAATCTTCAAAACTTCTGCCGGTATATGCTTGTGACTTTTACTTTCAAAATGAATTTATTTAGTCACCGTCATGAAGAAATCACATAAATTGCACTCTGAATTTTAGAGGCTGTTTTTTAGTTATTATTGTACAGGTTACTATAGTTGTTTCTAGGATGTACCTAGTCTTAGGGTTAGAGCTTAAAGCCTTTCTCTTTGCTTTGTACTTGTACTCTTATATATATATATATATTATCAAAGCCTATAGCTCTTCTTGGTAATTGTCTATTCTAGTAGGTCCGCCTTGTTTGATAGGCATTTGTGGAGTGAGAAGTGTTCGGGAGTCCCATGTTGCCTGCCTCAATTTTTGGAATGTGACTTATATATATATGTTAGATAACCTTATTTTATGTCAATTGGTTTTAAGATACAATTTAACATGGTATCAAAGCCTGATCTCATCTGGGAAGTCCCATATATGGAGCCATTATTCACTCATTTTAGTCACTCTTTAAATTCAAGTTTGCCCATATATCATGGGAAGACTTGTCTATGGATTTCATCATTGCACTTCCCAAATCAAAGGGCTATGAGGCTATTTTTGTTGTGGTGGATCGTCTTACAAAGTATGAAAATTTCATTCTACTGAAGCATCCTTATTTGGCACGATCTTTAGCAAAAATTTTCACCAAAGAAGTGGTTCACATTCATGGTCTACCCATTTCCATTTGAGTGATAGAGAGCCCATTTTTGTCAGCCATTATTTGCTCTCTTTAAATTGCAGGGTACAAATCTGAAAATGTGCAGTTTGCGATTGGTGATTGGGTTTTTCTTAAATTACATCCTCATGCTCAACGATCTGTTGAAGCCTGCATTAGTCCTAAATTAGCACCTTGCTACTGTGGTCCATTTCAGGTTGTTGAGCTTCAACTCTCTGCTTCTTCAGGCATCCACCCAGTGTTTCACATTTCATTGCTAAAGAAGGCTGTTGAAATTACCATATTGTGCAAGAGCTAGGAAAAGAACTTGAGAGTGCTGTTGCTAGAACTTGGGAACCTCTCCCCATCTTGGCTTCCGGAGTTAACAACCAAGGGGGAGATTCCGTGTCTCAAATACTTGTCCAGTGGCGGGAGAAACCAGTTCAGGAGGCTACATGGGAGGACACTTTTACCATGCAAAGTCAATTTCCCGACTTCAGACTTGAGGACAAGTCTACTCAAGAAGGGAGTATTGGTAGGCCCTTGGACAGTAGGGAGGCCCAGCTGAATAGGCTCATAGTATGGAAAGTTTATTTGAGGAGGAATAGGAAGTCCGTTAGGAATGATGGGGTGAATGAGAGAGAAAATGAGGGAAGGATGATATGAGAGAATTTGGTTAGTTGAAGAAATGAAGTCGTCGCAGCTGTGGGTAGTGGAGGTTTCTCTACTGCATTTTACTTCAGTATCATCAATAATACATATTTTTCATCGATTCTCTTTCACTTATATTGTTTGAATTGCTTTTCTGGTTTACATCGATTCATGTCAACTTAAGGGGCATAATTACCTTCGGTAGGCCAAGTTCATTCGTACTACTCTAGGATGTAAGGACTTGATAACCTCAAGATATTTGTGAGGTATGGATGAAGATCATACTTGATGACTTCTAGATAAAGTTGGAGGATCCTATGAGGTATTTTGTGATTGTTAAGGTTCCAACATAAAATCAATTGGCAATATGTGGAGTAGCCTAACATGTATTTAAACCATACCAAATGACATGAGGTAGGCGATGTGGGACTTTCAACACACCCCCTCCAACGAAGCCTGTTGGACCAGGCAAAGGGTACTTTTGACCCAACTAAAGGGCAACTTTTGGCCCATGACAATAACCGGAAAGATGTTAGGTTTTGGTTCTGATACCATGTTAAGGTTCCAACATAAAACAATTGACAATACGTGGGGTAGCCTAACATGTATTTAAACCATACCAAATGATATGAGGTAGGCGATGTGGGACTTTCAACACACCTCCTCCAACGAAGCCTGCCGGACCAGGCAAAGGGTACTTTTGACCCAACTAAAGGGCAACTTTTGGCCCATGACAATAACCGGAAAGATGTTAGGCTTTGACTCTGATACCATGTTAAGGTTCCAACATAAAACCAATTGGTAATATGTGAAGTAGCCTAACATGTATTTAAACCATACCAAATGACATGAGGTAGGCGATGTGGGACTTTCAACAGTGATAATAGTTCAGCTATTAGCATTGTACAAGTGTCGTGCAACATGACTGATCTAAGCACCTAGAGATTGAGGTGCTTCATCAAAATAAAACCTGGACGGCATTTGTGGATAACAATGGATTCCTTAATGTACTTTCTAGCAAATTGGCAATGGTAACTCCAATTGGTGGATGTATTCACCAAGGGACTCCTTACATGTGATTTCATGAACTTTCTAGCAAATTGGGAATGAGTAATATCTACTTACTAACTTGTGGGGATTTTGTAAGTCAAATAAAATCTAGTTGTATATTTGTTATTATTAGAAAAAGTTTATTTCCTTTCCTACTTTCCCTATATCCCCTTTCATGTTTAGTTTCTCTATGTCCTTTATTAGTTTTATCCATTTAGTTTATAAAAGGTATTAGAGCATGTTCTACAAACACAAATATATTTGGTTCGTTTTTTATCATGTCTTATCATGAGTTGAGCATTACAAGTTTGATGTTCTACTTATGAAGTTATGATATCTCAATTATTTAATTACAAATTTAGATAGAGGCTAAGTTGCTCATATGTAGGTCATTGGCTGGTCAATGTGGTTTTCTGAGTATCTTTTTCTGGAGAGAAGTTGGGCCAAGGATGAAAGCACGTTAAGGGTATGACATGCTTAAATTTAACTAATTTCTATTTTCATGCTCACATATAGAAACAAGTACATGCTTGTGCTGTCAAACTGATGTCTTCTTATTTCTTACTTACGCAGCAATACATTTTTAATGGCTATAAATTTTCTCTCTCGGTGCATTAGCTGTTTGATTTGATTTGGGAATCTCATTTGAATATTTTGTTATCATATTTGCAGTCAGGTATCCAACGGCTGAGTGATTTTCCTCTTCCCTTTTGGTTGGCTCTCTTTGTAGAAGGAACACGCTTTACACAGGCCAAACTATTAGCTGCTCAGGAATATGCAACTTCCACTGGATTGCCTGTTCCTAGAAATGTTTTAATTCCAAGAACTAAGGTGATTTTTATATATATTGTCTTCTTCCTTCTATAGCCTACACTGTGTTAATCTGGTCTAGGTATCAATTTTATTCTGTGTTAGCGGCTAGTACAGACTTCCAAATACTATCAGTATTGCTGATGAGATTCCATTACACTTCCATTACTTGTTATCAGGTTGATGTCACTCTTGCTGGTACGGGTTTGTAAAAAGATTCATTCAAATTGGAGAATAACTTGCTAGGTTCATGTGGGCATAATTAATTGATTTGAGAAATGTTTTGAAGGCTACACGGAAATTGACCAAGAGATGCAACTAAAGAGACGACATCTAAATTCCACAGATTTTGACCTATAAGAATAGCAAATATGATTTTTTTTTTTTTTTTAGTTTTTTTAATTTAAATAGTGTTTGTCTGAGTTATGAACATCTCATATAATTGGTTGCTGCGTCTTTTATCACTGGTAGATTATGCCGTAACCAAATTGGAAGAAGGTCCCTCTACAATGCTGGACAGGATAAGGTTTATGGTTTTATTGGGTCAAGTTTAGATGTTTCTGGGTGGTCCCTTAGGTAGGTGCTTTAAACAGTGCCTTTGGGAATACGGATTTGATTTAAAAAAGCAACAGAGAAAACCCACGAAAGAAACTGTCTGGATTTTGTTGGTTTGAGTTATTCTTATTTGCTTTTGTAGAAAACAGGTTAGGGTGGTATAGAAAATAAAACAGAACAAGAAAAGTGACTTGGGAATTACGTCTAGGGTTTGTTTGCTTCACACAAACAAGAGTCATGCAATTTCAGCTGTTTTATAATATATCAAAAAGAAAATGTTGCGAAGGAAAAAGAGCCCAATAGACGTGATGGAATCTGTATGCCAATTACTGAGCGGTGGATATTATTTATATTAAGTCATACTCATAAATGCAAGGGTTTACAATTCCCTTATTTACTTTGATTAAATAATAATCTACAACATAAAATCGTACCATAACTACCCTATTTACATTGTTTCTAATAGAAAGCATTGTAACTGAGGCAAGAAAACAGTTCAGAATTTGGTTCCAAAATAGGAATCTTTGTATATTTAAGGACATATTGTTACCCATAGATGTGACAATATTAAATTTTGATTTTAAAGGTACACATTGTTACTTACCCCAGAACAAAGTCTTTTATATATGCAAACTATTTCTTAGCTCTCACATTTCTTGAATCACACAAAAATTAGGAAAATATTTCTATTTTTACAATGTAATATTTACTGTTTTGTTTCTTTCAGGGTTTTGTTTCTGCAGTAAGTCATATGCGCTCATTTGTTCCTGCCATTTATGACGTAACAGTAGCTATCCCTAAGAGTTCCCCTGCACCTACAATGCTAAGACTCTTCAAGGGGCAACCTTCAGTGGTAAGGCAATCAAAATGAAGATTTAGAAATATCTCCATCTTAAGTCTCCTTCATTTTTTTCTCTGCCTTTATTATGTGTGTCCTTGAATATTATAGTATAAAGTAGGGAGAATAATGATATTTTTCTACATTAATTCAGCTGAAACATATTATAAAATATATAGACAGAGAGGAGAGAGGAAAATAGGTGAAAAAGTTTCCCCAAACTTGTACAAAGTATTCGAATAACAAAACAGGAACATGATAATAAAACAAACTTATCCTAATCCTAATTGGCATATGGCCAAATTAGATGGGAATTACGTCTATATCTTAGAGTTAAGTCAGGGCTAACCTAAATTCAAGATGGAATTAGGGCATATAAAAAAGTTGATGTTGGACCACCCTCAACTGACAAAAAATTGACTTGGTCCGACGACTTTTCCATTGCAATAAAATTAGCCAGTTTTACAATCTCCACATATCAGACAGAATTGTTATTCCCCTGTCAACATATAGCACATTTATGATTTTACCCTTTCTTTAAACTCAATAGTTCCTATGCTTTAATTAAGTTTACTGTGTTGCGCTATTCTCCTATGCGAATGTAACTGCTGAAATTAACAGTTGTGGATTAGAAATTGGAATTTCAGATAGGATGAAATGATGATTTCCTTGCTCAGTGCGTGCCTTTAATGTGCGTAATGGTTAATATTTAGTGTTAGTTTATTTGGTTGATTTTGACACTTGTATAGTAGTATTAATGCTTGGATGTTTGTGTTACTTTGGGAAAATGGAGGCCATGAGAAGGTCATCAATGACAAGGACTCTGGGCAGGGAAAGTAGGAGGATGTTACTAGAGCTCTGTTTTTAAAAGGGTATAGGTTAAGTTAGAATAAGAGAGGAAGGTTAGAAGGGGGATTGCGTCCCAATTCTATTAATAACATAGTACCTAGCATTTGGTTAGAAAGGCAGACTGGGGATTTATTAAATTAGTTGAGAGTTGTGAGACGGAAATTGGAAGGAAGAGAGAGGTCTCTTAAATTCCTGAAAGTTTTGAGAGAGGAAGAAGTTTCATTGAATCATTCTAAATTACTTGTTTCTATCAAACTGCTACGGGATTAGAGTGGTTCATGCTATACTATTTGTTTTTTTTTTATTCTATTTTGCTTCAGTTCTATAAGAAGAATTTGGAATAGGTTTCTTGATTTTTATCTCTTTGTTAAACCGTATTTTAGGGTATTTTGAATAGGAAAATTATAATTAAGAGGTGTGACATGGTGCTCTGGTGCACGAGTTTGAATAACTCTAGTTCTTTTAAAGATCTCTTGTTTTCCGTTCTGATAATTTGGTGCTGGATAATTTTAAATGGCTCTTTCATGTTTGGCCTTTGGAATATTTAAGATTTGCTATTTTGTTGATGCTGAAGAGATGATCATATTCATTCCACAGGTGCATGTTCATATCAAGCGGCATTTGATGAAGGGATTGCCAGAAAAAGATGAGGCCGTTGCTCAATGGTGTCGAGATATATTTGTGGGCAAGGTGCTTGTGAGAAGAACTTTTTTACTTTTTTCTATTATTATTTTTTCCACACTGGGTCCACATATTGGTAAGTGTGGTATAATTGTTTTTACTTTGTAGAACTATGATTAATGGTAAATTTTGAATAATTGTGCACAATGTTCTATTTGCACTGTTGAATTTTTCTATATATAATTGTGCCCTGTTAAAAAATATCACTGATTTTAGTTTCCTTTTAACCCATTGGTAAACTAGGATGCTCTGTTAGACAAACATATGGCTGAGGATACTTTTAGTGACAAAGAGCTGCAGGAGACTGGTCGACCGATGAAGTCTCTTCTGGTAAGATACTTTACCAACATGTCTAATATTCTTATTTATCAAATATTCTTTTCTTTTTTATCCCGTTTGCCAATGGATGTTTTCCATTATTTTTGGTCAATCCTATAGATGTATTTCCTAAAGAACCATGAATTTCATTTTGGGAGCAGGTAGTTATATCTTGGGCCTGTCTGCTTGTTGCCGGGTCTGTAAAGTTCCTACATTGGTCTTCGCTACTATCTTCCTGGAAGGGTGTTGCATTTTCAGCATTTGGATTGGCAGTTGTTACTGCACTTATGCAAATTATGATTCAATTCTCACAGTCGGAGCGTTCAAACCCTACCAAGATCGCCCCTGCTCAGTCAAAACACAAGGGAGAAGAACTAGAGGCTTTGAATGACAAGCAAAAGTAGATTATTCTCCCAGTCCCAAGTTTTCCAAACATAGATAGGGACTTCATCTACGATCATGTTTTTGACGAACTTAAAGTAGCGTTGTGTGATGAGTGACTCAAGTAATACTCATTCTTTTGCTCCAAAATCTTACCATGCTATTTTTCTACGCTATATATGTAGTATTATGTATGCTTAAAGATCCGTTGTTTTTAAATTTATCAGGATAACCTTTGGCCTATAAAAACTCTGCAACCTCTTATTTTACTTTGTCTATCCATGCACTTGGAACGTTCCCGTGTATACTTGAGGTTTTTTACTGGATAACCCGTGTGGTAACCAACATGATCCGTAACTTCAGAGTTAAGATAAAAGGTGAAAATCTGGTATTACATATTGTCCTCAGCTATATAGATCACTATGGTATTTTGACACCCTAGTTGTGCAACTATCATTGTATTATGAATTATTTCCTTTGTAAGAGTTCAGTTAAATTGCACCTTAAGATTAAGCGATGGATAATAATAATTTGTTAGTTGAAAATAAACATGTAGCGTTTTCAAAATAGAAAAATATTTTCTGTTAAATTAAAAAGTTCAAGAATGTTTAGAGGATATCGTTATCACAGAGGCCCACTCACATGAATGAATAAAATGATAAATGACAGTTATTCTGACTGTTTCTATAAAATGGACAACCTTCTGGATCAATTGACACCAATAATATCTATAAACAAATACAACTTGAAATAGGACGTGATATGTTATTATAATCTTTTTGTTACAATACATTGACGATTAAATGGCTCAATTTTTCTGAAGGGATGAAATAAGTGAAATCAATACTGAGATGACCAAGGGCAATTTACTGAGATTATCTACTAATCAAGAAATTGCATTTGCTGAATGTGTTCCCTTGCTTCTTTCTTATTGTTTTGCGGCGTAAAGATATGATTTAGAAAGTTTGCTGAAGACCCATATAAAGATTGGACCATAGGCCCACTGACCATCAACTTATTCCTTATCCAACTCATTCTTATCAGTCTCCAAATCAGCATAGGAAAGTGAATACATTTAAATTCAGCTTTATGTGCATATTGTAGCTGCCAAACTATTTAAAGGACACAACACAAAGTGACGACAATATCTCAATTATGATCTCAGAATGGTTAATAGTTTGTGGTCTCTGTCAAAAGCTTAAAGCAACTTACGAAAGTGACATCATTTTTGGACTTTCCGCAGGGTCATTGATGACTGAAAATCGCTCTTATCTCCCCCAAAACTACTTTTTTTGTCTTTTTATTACTATCATATTCACCTTCAAAACAGAATATGTGAATTATGTTTCATTGATTAAATTTGGATGGAAGTGGAAATGTTTTACTGATACACACTGAAAAAAAAAAAATCCCATGATAGATAATTATGATTGGAATAGAAACCTTCATTATTATCTATTATTACTATTATAAAGACTAACCTGTCTTTTTATTGTCAACTTGACCAAACATCCATTCATTGTTGTTGATCCGTTCATCTACGAATGGACAAAAAGTATTAATGTTGTGTGGTGAAAAACTCAGCTTGATGTTCAATCTTCAAGCAGGCCCTGTGTATTCAGTTTCATTAGTTGTATGATATGCACGTCTGAAAGATAAATTTATCTTTCACCATCATGCACAGAAAATTCAATTAAACCTAGAGAGAGAAAATGATGTCACAACTTTGTACGAACAGTGCCTCTCAATCATCATCTTCCAATATTTAACTGCCGTCTCCCTTCCAAGATTAGACTCTCCAGACTGTACATTAGTATTGAGTAGTTGTCTTCTTAGCTTTATTTATTCTTTCATTTGATCTATATACTATAGTTTATGTCAGACTAATCATTAATACCAGTTACAAGTCAGATGAATATATTATTGGACAACGAGGGAAGTGATCAAGTGATTATCATTGCAAGAAAAAGCCTTTGTTTTAAAATTAAAATACATCTTTTTATCCAAATGAAATCATTAAAGACTGATGATGTACTGTTTTATTACTGCATTTTCCGTTCTTTTTGGTTTGTAAAAATTCCAACATCCATGTTATTTTAGCAACTAGAACTTTCGGTTTGTATAATAAGAAATTATCATCAAATTTGAATGGAGCATATCTGTTTTAATTAAATCTCTAATTATTTTTCAATCAACTGAATATCTTCACAGCAATACATTGAAAAACTAGTACTTAACTGAGCCTAAGGTTAAGCAAAGTCCTTCCAAGAGTAACAACTCATAGATTTTAGTTCTTCACACTGTAAATGGAATTTGTCAAAGTTTTATTGGAAAAAGAAGGAGAAAGTTGGTCTTAGAATAGATTATACTTTGATTGCAGAATTCACATTGGATAAATTAATCACTAAGTATTAGTTGTCATATTAATTATTGGTATAATAGTAGTATTATTAAATGTATTTAATTTGGAAAGTAGTACGTACTAGCAGTTCCTATTATTAGATCAGTTGAACTCACAAGAATAAGGAGAAGATTGAAAGTTGAGAACCTAATGATATGGATTGGTTTGCGAATTTTTTTTACCATTTTTATTTTAAAAGTTGTGCATTGAATAGCATTGATCAAAAGCAGACTCCGTAAGTATTTTAAAAGAACAAAGTAAAAATAATGCCTCTTTTTATACTAACAACAAAAAAATTCAAATGAAAAGCTTTTTAGAATACCATGAATTGTTATTTATTCTTGGTGGTGAGTATAGGGATTGACAATTGCAGGGTATAGATATTTGGAAGTTTTCAGAAGACATGGGCATGGAAACAGAGAATGATGTTTAGTTAATTACTGATTCTCATTTTACAATGCAAACTCAACCGAGCAGTCTTGGAAATATAAAGGATGAAATAAGCATGGGATCTCGATCTGGTCAACACATACTCTTTTTGTGCTAAAATTGTTTTATGGTGTCTCCTTTTAGCTGCACAAATTTTACCTCTATCTTTTTGTTAAATGTATCCAAACCATGTTAGAGTCCATAAATCATTAAATCTCTTAAACATATTCAAAATAATATTCAGATTATTTGCATTTTTACTGAAAGACAAACCTATGCATATAGTGCTTCCCCCAGTATCACATGATGTATTTGGTCAAAATACTGCTACATGTTTTCACATTTGGAAAAGGTCTTCAAGAGGGTGAACTTTGAGTATCGTGAAGTAAGTGAGAAGAAGTTACTATTAAGAATGGAAAAAAAGGTGAAGATAACACATTAAGTTATAATATTAATAAAAGTGGAAGCACAGACACTGTTTCTGCTACAGAGTTTACTGTGAAGATTGTACAATTATACTCTGGTTGTATATGAATGAATTAATTATAGGTGATTAAGTACTTTTGTTTGGTAATAATAAGTATATTATATATGCATATGTACACCTATATATATATATATATATATATATATATATATATATATATATGGCATGGGTTATTAATGGTGAACTGTTGCTCTTAATACAGCTGCAATGTTATTGATAATGAGTAAAAACTTATACAATAAATTATTATCTTTTGTTTTTATCTATCATCTAAAGATTACTTATAAAAATAAAAGAAAAACAGAAAATGTTTTTTTTTTATCCTAATAAAATAGTTGTTGTTTTCCCTTTTATATTCTTATTTTATAATAAAATAAAATAGTGAAAGACTGGGTAAAAAATGAATGTATAATTACTAAAATAATAATATCATTTTGAATTTTAAAAGCTATAAAATTTTAATATAGAGGTATAAATAGAAGAATTTTAACAACACTCATACTCTCTCACACACTTTGTTGTTGACTGAATATTATTGGAGATCATAGAATTTGAAACTGGGAGAGATTCAAATAATAAATGGGGTTTGAAAGAGAGGGTTACAAGAGTACCTCTAACATTCCAACAATATTTATTTTGGACCTATCTAATTTATAACATGTAATAATAACGGAGAGAGAAAAACAACATAAATATATCTGAAAATATAATTTATGAATTGTTGTGTGTATATTACTCCCTCTGCCTCAATGATCACAATTTTAGTCTTTTAGAAATTTCAAATTTTATTTTCAACTTTCTATGAATTTCTTCGTAAATTAACTACTCTTTTTGTTAGACACTTTTTTAATCTTTTCTTTAAAAAAAAAATATTACATCTGTCTCAATAAAACTATTTTATTTATTAAAAAAAGAGAGGGTACAATCGTTATGAAACGAAGAAATTATTTTGTAACAAAAATATCTTTATTTAGAAGTAGTTATCTCTTTCTCTCTTATGAAGATGAAAGAACTAACGAATTTAGTTTTAAAAATTAAAATTTCACTACTGTTATTTAAATTTGATGATACAAATTAATTATCTTAACGAAATTTAAATTAATTAAAAGCGTGTAATATTTAGAGATGGTTGAAATATCATTTTATAAATATGATAAAGTTTATATATATTATATATATCCTTTCCAATCTTGTGAAACACTTGCATGCCAATATATTAGGTGGAATGAAATAATGATCATTCTCTTAAAATGTCATCATATCACAACTTTTAATAACTTATTCACACACCAAGCTACAATCCTTGATTTTCTTATTTTTTTTATTTTCATTTAAAGTTTTATCAAACTCTTTTAATATTTTTCGGGTGTATTTATAGATAACAAACACTTAAAAATTCAAGACTAAATTTTAAAATATATAATACCTTACATAATTTTAAAAAATTATAACATATTAAAATTTTAAAATGAGTAATACTTTAAATGCAATAACTATCTTAAATAATATTATCATTATAGACTTAATTAAGAGCATCACCTTTTTTTCTAAATAAAACATTAACATCCATGTTTACACTTACGTCTAATCCAAACTAAATATATTACGAAGTTAAATCATTGAAATTTAAGAAGAAATATATCCATATACTATGAGATTTTATTATGGCTTAAATTTTTTTCTAATATTTTAAATTTGAAATAAATTAATTTTTATTCTCTAAATTCAAAATTGATATTTTTTTAATCCTTGTAAATTATAAAGGAAATCATTTTAATCTCTCTTCAAATGTCATTAGAAAATTCACTCATGGGACTAACGAATTATAGGTCGCTTATATGACCAATTATGCTATTTTTCATTTTCATATCTAAATTTTGCTTTCAAAATATTTACTTTGATGAAGCTTGGGTAGGTTGGATGCAAGGATTAAAACGTGTTTTTTATTTCCTAAATTAAAAAAATTTAAAACCAAATTGAGTTTGAAGATCAAGATTTTTTTTTTTCAAAATTATTGTTGAACATTCAAGGATTTGATGTTAGACTTGATGGACATGAAGCTTGTTGATTTTGATGATGATTCAAGAACTCAAGAACGTAGTTGAAGACTTGTTTTATAGTGTAATAACTCTGTTTTGATTAGATTGAGTCTGTAATATTAGAGTTTGAGATAGTCGGTACATAGTCTGCACCTTAGAAGCTTCAAAAAGCTCAATTTTATCAAAGTGTCTCGGCTTTAATCGATTAAATGGTGAAATAATCGATTAAAACAGTGAGAAAAATCATTTTCTATATCTGCTCACTGGTTTAATCGATTAACACCCCTGTTAATCGATTAACAGGTCTTTTAATCGATTAAAACAGAGATTTTTGGGGTTCTGTTGATTTTGACTCTGTAATAATCGATTAACACTTCATTTAATCGATTATTTTAGTCAGATTTTGATTTTTAACTTCAAATCAACCCTATTTTCGAAAACCGTAATTCCAAGACTCCTAGTTTCGAAAATCCCAATTCTCAAACCCTAATTTCTCTACTTAAGCTTCTTTATGACACTCAGAAAAGAAGAACAACATTTTTCATACAAAAGTTAAGTGCTGTGAGTACCAGAGAACTGTTTGTTGCAAGAAAAAGGGGCTTTTGAAACCTGGGTGTGGGCTAGAAGCGATAAGAATCACTAAGTGGAGTTCTTAGTGGATTGTGTGTTGTGCCGTCTCTGGGAAAAACTGTTCTTCATCTCTTGTGAATTTCAAGAGAGATGTTTTCTTTATTTTATATTTTCAATTGTAATCTGTTTGTAACAACTGTGATTATAGTGACAGCGTTAATCCTCTGTTTGAGTGATTAGCAACTGGACGTAGGATCTTTTGATCCGAACCAGTATAAATCTCCTGTGTAAGATTCTATCTCTTCTCTATTTACATTTACACATTTTTTAATCGGTAAAATTTGGGGAAAAATTTGAAAACCTAATTTTTGTTAAGAAATCAATTCACCCCCTCTTAGTTTTTGTCCGACCATGCGAACATTCTCGCAATTCTAACAATTATGACTAAAAAATATTTAATCTTTTATTAGTTTATTACTAAATTACTGACTGCATAATATTTTAATTTGAATAAAAAAACACTGAGTAAAAGTAAACAGAAAGCATAATATTTACAGTTTTGAATGCATTAAATAATTTATTAAACTTTTAATTTGAATGTCTTAAATTTCCCCTTTAAATTACTCAAAAACTCATAAAATTTAAAGTAGTATTGATAAGATAGCCGACCAGTGTGCGAACACCAATGGAAATGTTGGCCGCAGATTGGAACTGCTTTGTTTCTTGTCCCTGCATTTATCCTTTCAACTTCACAGCATTGTTTCATGTGTTCTTGTGTCTGTCATCTCTTTCCAAACACATTCCAGTTTAATGTTGTGTTTGTTGGATTTAATGGGATGTGTGCAATCTCTAAATCTAATTAATTAGTCACCAACCACATCTTCTTTATTTTTCTTTAAAGTTTAAATTCCATTTCATTGATCTCTATGCTGAACGCACATGACCTTACGTATATGTTACTACCATTTTATAGAAATGAAATGAAAACCTGCCAAAATCTTCATAGAAAAATTGATTTTTTCATGATCCAAATCTATTGCAAAACCCTTATTCGCAAAGACGAGTATATTGAACTTGATAATCTGGATAACCCCAGATAATGTGTTGGAGATGAAACTATTTCAAACAGCAAAGCAAGCAGTAATGACAGACACCAATAAGAAAATGCAAGGTTCATCCTTGCATTAAAGATTTCAATGGCATCAAAACAAAGACACTGATACACTTTGGTACACTATGATGATGTATACATGAATTGGAGGGGATGATATGAAATTAAAACGTGGCATGGGGGAGGAGAGTGAAGACGCATAGTTGAGATAGAATGGAACTGTAGAAGCATTTATGTTCAGAAGTGTGGACATTAGGTGAACAACAACCTTGTCAATTTTGTATGGTTACAACTGTCTTGTCCTTACTCATTATTATTAAGCTAGCCATCGTGTCCCACTTCTGCTTCATCTGTTTAAATCAAACGCTGTAATGAAAACCAGCTATGTTGAAGAGGATGTGCATTTCATTTCTCTGATTCAACAATCATGTTCTGGTTATATAACTCCTTATAAAACTTTATTTAGATATAAGTTAATGTAAAACCAATTTTATAAGAGTTATTTTTCGTTTAACTCTTCATTTTCTTCTACTAGTTTGAACACTAATTAATTTTTTATCGTTATAGGAAAAAAATGGATTATTCTTCATCTTATGCTTATTTTAAAATTGATTAAAAATTGTATTCTTCTATATAATTACAATATCACTAATCGATGTAAGTATCATTATATTCCTTCATTTCGATGTAAGTTAAATTTTTCATCGGGCAATAAATTGTAATTGAAACTATGACATATATAAAAATGGTGGTGATGTAATATTTTTCAAACAAATTACGATATGTTTTAGATAGGAACAAAATTATGTAATTTGATTAAGCCATGGGGGTTAATGTCTTCAAACAATCTAGATTTAGATTCTTTTATAATTTTAACTTTTATCCTCACCATAAGGGTTAATTAGTATAATTATTTATTAATTGTTATCATAAATATTTAGTTTTAGTTATGAATGACCAATAATAAACATTCATTACAGTAAAAGAATTGTTTCTGTTTTTTTTTTTTTACGTGACAGCCCTTGAAAGATATTTATTAAAACTTTAAAATCAATTAATGAAGAATATATTTAGTACTTTTAATAGTTTTATATATAAGTATTTTATTTAATATATTTAATTTTCTTAATCAGAATCCTACTCATTTTATTTTAGTTACTTTAATTGTAATATAATTGAAAATGTTTCATGTGTATTACATGTAAGTTTTTACGATAATATAATTCTGGTTTAAGTAAATAAATGTAAACTTACGTGATTGGATGATAACATATAAAATTAATTAATATATTGTCAAATAAGAAACTTTTGGAACATGTTAACATTCACAACTCTTTATTAACAAAACATTTAATGATTTTTTTAATATAAAAATATAATTGTTTTATCTCATTAGTTATAATATCACGAAAAAATATTTTATATTTTTAATGTATAAAATAATAATGTATAACCAATACGTAGTAGTAGTAGTTTTATAAGATTAATAACGTCAATTAAATAAACAGAATAATTACATTGTTATTTTTTAAAAGTTAAACGATTAGATTGAACCTTATATTAATAAATAAATTAAATTAAATAATAACCAACGAGATTAACAAGTAATCCAGCCTCTAATAAAATGGGAATTATAGTAACGTAATTACAAATGAGCAGAAACATTGTTGGTGGTTGGTGTCTTTTTTTTTTTTTTATGTTTAACTTGTAAAAAAATAAATTAGAAATTAGTATAACTATTAAAATAATTATAACAGAACTAATAAACGTATTATATATAATAATTTATGATGAAATGAAAAGTATACTTTTTTTTGCGCGTAAACTATTTATTCTTTAAAAAATTATGTGTAAAAATAAAAAGTATATTATATTGAAGAAAAAAATCAGTTTAATGTTTGAAATATTCTGTTTGATAAAATATTAAAAAAAAACTATATAAAACTAGTTTTTAACCTATTAAAAAGCACTTCATTGAATAAGTGATTCAAAATGTAATCGCTTATGTGACAGTGGCGAGTCTCGCGTGGGAGATCGCTTGACTTTTGGCAACGAAACGAATGAAAAATTAGTATTCGTATGAAGGCTGTAACCGTAAACTTCTGTTAACGGCGTTCTAAATAAATTTACGTATAATTTATTAGAACACAGGCTAAGGGGTGTCCGTGTCAGATTTTTAATAATTTTTTAAATATTTTTTATTTTTATTAGATTTTAAATATATAAATCATAATAAATATTTTTCTTTAAATAAAAAATATTATAAAAAAATATTCTTTTATATATAATTATATATTATTATTGAAATACAGGAACAGTTTTGTATCTATATTTTTATTCTTATTTCAATTTTAATTTATTAAATTTTAACGTATATATTAATTTAAAATTTAATATTTAATTTTTTTTTCAAAACTGTCATTAGATTCCTACACGCATACTTTTAACTTTTAACTGATTAAAAACCCTTTTTATCAAATTGAAAGACTAATTAAAGTGACAGTTTTTTTTTTTCACAAATTATTATAATTTATATATTTTCTTCTTCCACTTTCCTTTACTTCTTTCCCATGTCTGATGCCACAATGCAATCTCTTTCACTCTCTCTTTCTCTCTCCACCGTCCACTTCCTTCAGCCATCTTGTACTCTCTCTATCTCTCTATAAAAGCAAACCCAACTAGCCATAAACTGTTCCCACTCTCTCCTCAAACCCAAAAAAACACTCACAAACTTACCTTTTTCACCCATGGCTGACCCCTACTCCAATTTTTTCTCATCCTCGCCCTTCTTCCGTTTCAATCACCATTTCCCATCTTCAAACCCTTCTCCACACGCTCCCTATGTTCACCACAGTAACTTCATCAACCACTCAAAAACCAACGACGCCACCTTTTTCCACTACCACCACCACAACCATACTTCTACTACTACTACTACTTTTTCTTCTTTTCCACCTTCCCCTCCTTTGAGAGAAGAGCTACCCCTCTTGAGGTTGAGTCCGCCGAAGCAAGAGGAGGAGGAGGAGGACCTTTCTTGCATGGATGTGGAGGAGAGGATCCACATCCACCCCAAAGAGGAAGAGGATGATGAAGATGGGACTGTCACTGTTGCACTCCACATAGGGTTGCCAAGCCCTAGTGCTGCTGAGATGGCTTCTGTGCTCTCTTCTTCCTCAGAGACCACTGACAAAGATCATGGAGATGGTGCTGCCGAGGATTCTTCTGCTGGCTTCAGACTCAACAAGGGCCAGTACTGGATCCCTACCCCTTCTCAGATTCTCATTGGCCCTACTCAGTTCTCTTGCCCTGTTTGCTGCAAAACTTTCAACAGATACAACAACATGCAGGTATATATTACACACATCAATGACTGTCACGCAAGTTTTTTAAATTGCAGACGTGGTCGCAACTTCTCGTATTTTCTATGTTGTAAGAAATAACCGTGGATGCATCCGTGTGTTGGTCACCGACACCCTAAAAATCTTGATGTTGCTGCTGAAATTGTGGTTGGAGATTTATTTTAAAATCTATGTATACACCACCTCCACCTCCACCTCCACCCTTCTTAATTCTTCATGTCCCTTTCTTCTTCTACTACCTTTTTTTTATAAGCTCTTCTTCCACTACTTTCTTTCTAATTCAAGGTCCCAAAAGAAAAAAAATATATATAAAAGAAATTTTCCTTTCCTTTGCTTCTGCTTCTCCTTTCTGTCTATAACTTTCTTCCCTGATTTGAACCTCTAACGGTTCCTTGATGCTTCGATGGAAAGAGGAAAAGCTTGGCTAGTCATCTATGCTACTGGTCTTTGCTTTTCCTTTCCTTTATTTTCTTTATTTTTTTTCTATATATTAATTATTTTTATCCCTTTTTCACAGGGTTATAAATTATGATTATTTGCCTCCAGTCATAATTTTATTTGATTTTTTAAAAAGTTTAATTTGTGGTTGTTTTTTGCATGGTGAGCGGGGTTGATATATATAATTTGGTTAAATAATGAACGACTGGTTTCCTGATTCAGACTGAGACTGGGATCAGTACCTTACCACCTTTCCTTTTCGTTGATTAAACAACTCAAGCTATGTTCCTTATGCCTTCAGTACATTGAAGTCTGTGCTCTTTATATATTTTGGTAGAACTGAAAATCTTGCAGAGTTTCTTCCAGATCGCTCAGATAATTACACCAATTTCGTTTCTCTTTGTGGTCCTTTGGTCCTGAATGCCCCATACATGGGACATAGCTAGCCTACATCTACTCTTCTCTTTCCCTTTTTCGTTTGTCCTCCTTCTTTTTCCATTGCAAACAAAACTATGAAAGTGCTAGTACTCATCTAAATTTTATTAAATTTGCTCTTTACGAAGATGGCCTTTTGTTCCTTAGAAGCGACTGCTATCAAAGTATACATTTATGTAACCTCCAGTATTCGTCATGATTCGTAGATGTATTCTTATAATTTGAAAAACCAAAACAAAAAACCTGTACTCCAAATTATGTCTTAGCACCTTTGTGGTTGTTATATCTTAATATGATGCAACAAATTCAGTATGAAACAAACCCTTGAGATTAACTAACTTAGTGAAGCTAGTAGATTTTTTTGTTTTGTTTCAAGCTTCTGTGTAATAGCTTAATTTGTTATCTTAATTGAAACATTTCTGTGCTTTAACATTTTGTTTTGGGGGTGGGGGGCGGGGGGGAGGGGGTGTTCAGATGCATATGTGGGGGCATGGATCACAGTACAGAAAAGGACCTGAATCTCTAAGGGGTACCCAACCGACGGGCATGCTGAGGCTTCCTTGCTACTGTTGTGCCCCAGGGTGCAGAAACAATATTGATCACCCAAGAGCAAAGCCTCTCAAAGACTTTAGAACACTTCAAACGCATTACAAGAGGAAGCATGGGATTAAGCCCTTCATGTGCAGGAAATGCGGCAAGGCTTTTGCAGTGAGGGGAGATTGGAGGACTCATGAGAAGAACTGTGGCAAGCTTTGGTACTGCATCTGCGGCTCCGATTTCAAG
Source organism: Sphenostylis stenocarpa (assembly GCA_963425845.1). NCBI lineage: Eukaryota > Viridiplantae > Streptophyta > Magnoliopsida > Fabales > Fabaceae > Sphenostylis > Sphenostylis stenocarpa. The sequence goes on along the minus strand of OY731398.1, from coordinate 42,201,058 downwards.
CACAAGAGATCTCTTAAAGACCATATTAAAGCTTTTGGGAGTGGCCATGCAGCTTATGGAATCGATGGTTTCGAAGAAGAAGATGAGCCAGCATCTGAGGTAGAACAAGATAATGATGATTCCACCCAGTGATTAATGAGACTGCTAGGTTTATGTATGTGAATTATCCTAGTTATTTTGTGAAATGATTGGGGATATGAATATATATATATATATATATATATATATATATATATATATATATATATATATATATATATATAATAGGATTGGCTTCCTATTTCAGCACTATATATATAAGCATCAAGTTTGATGGAAAGCCAATCTTTTCTTTAATCTCTTCTTCTTTCTCTTTCTTCTGTTCGCATATTAGCTAGGACTAGAGACTGGATACAAAACACAGAGCTGGTAAAGCTAGATATATATATCCAACTTCTTCGAATTTGTTCTCGTGTATAAGACACCTTTCCCTTCTCTTGCTAAGATGCTTACTATTATTCTTATTTGATTTCTATCTTTAGCAAAAGCAAAGCTTAAGCTCATTGATTATTGACTAATGGTAAAGTAGTGCCTCTAGCTCTATTTAAATCAATTTATTCCATCATTTTCTTTATTCAGTGTGGGTTCATTTTGCCGAGCTATCAGCATAGAGGCACCAGATATTTACGTGTATTTTATCAGATATGTAACCATGCTTACAAAAATTTACATCGTATATAATTCTGTAGTTATGCAGGGTTCTTGTTTTTATCTATTCATTATGCATTTCTATAGTTTAAATTGTTATATATTATTACAATTTTTGCCTCAACTACAATTTTTGAAAACACTATATCACATTATAATTACTGCTGATTTAACGGGAACGCTTTAGTGCAATCGAAGTAGTCACAACCCAACCATGACCATAAACGTAATTTATCGAAAAAGTGGTCAAGATGAACAAGAGCCTTTTCCGTCTCTCTCTCTCAAATACATTATATATAATCATCTTCAAACTTTGGGGGACATGATGCATGTGCATGAAGAAAATATACCTGTGGGGCATTTCACATATATTATGGCATCGATAACCTGCTTTCTTCTCTCAAGATGACCTAATTGGTACGTATTGAATAATATAATTAATTAATACACAATTTGTGCGCGGGAAAGGCAAATAAAGTGAAGGGATGGTAAATAAAAGGGGTAAGGGTTTTAAACTGATGTATTTGGCACAACAAGAAAGCGTTGGGAGAGTATATTATGGCTAATTGTATTAGGTGATTAGATAGGCTTTTCATGCTGTGAAACTGAAATATACGTCAGCTTTTTGTTGGGGTGGTGCATATGATGCCCTTTTGCTTTGGGTAGTGGAGAAGATATGTGTTTGTTGATAGATGGAACATATACCATTTCAGATTCACCCTTGCTTGGAAAATTCAAAGCAAATGATTAGCTTTTTAAGAGAAATACATATTATAAAGGAGGATATCGAAAGATATTTAGGTAGGATGGGTGATATCATAATGGTCCCAGTGTGAAGTTTGCAAGGTATGAGGGTACTACTGCAATGAAGTGGATCTCATTTGCAGCTTTGGTTAGAGAGAGAGAAAGGGTGTGTGAGAGTGAGAGAGAGAGAATGGGCAAAAGTTGTTCATGTGTTGTGCTGAGAGAGATGAAAACTGCAAGACTGTGGAGCCCAAGTTGTGTTGGTTGGGCTGATTGGCAACATATACCGATGCCCCCTACAGTGCATACACACCTCCCTTCCATATCTGATGGATAAACTGTACACTGAAACGACCTTTCAGCAAATTTTGACCTCTTTTCTCTGCTCTAATTGAGGTGCAGTCTTCAATCCATATGGTACGTACATGTATACGTGATGTACAATTCACACAATGTCAAAAATCGAACCCTTGAAACAAAACAAACGAAATCAAACATCTCTTCTGTTTCTGCATGCTTCCCTTTCATGGCTGATCAAATTATACCTTCTGCCTTCTAATTTAGTTCCATTCAGACCCTCTCTTTGCTTCAAAAACAGAACTTAGAGAATATAATCATTAGGTCGTACACTTAATTAATTAAGATGATATTTCATTTTGTCTTTCTCTATTCAATTCTTCAGCAGAACTATTCATCATTAGAAATTTATTACTATATCTCAAACAAAATATAGCAGTATATTATTTTTATAGCAACTACAAATCAGTGTATATATATATTCATGAGATTAATTAGTAGCAGATATTAGGGTGGATTTTTATTTTTTTTGTTGAATATATAAAATTTGTTGGTATATTAAATGAATAATTACTCAAAACTAACCTACTACTGTCCTGTGTTAGACGACAGGCATGTGGTGTTACTAACTGTTTTTGTGAGGGTAAGAAGTGGTGGGAATTGAATAGATGAACTCAGTAGCAAAATGTAATTAAAGCATTTATTGACCATCAATATCCCACCCTTTTGTTGTGGAGACCAACCCTACCACTATATTGACCTGTTGAGACTCTCTCCTACCTCCATCAGATCATCTTTCTCTCTCTCTCTCTCTCTCTCTCTCTCACCATCATCTTTTTTGTGTGGCATTTGTGCTTTTATGGGAAGTCCCTATCCTAAAACCACCCATACCCCCAATATGCCCTGCACTGTGATTACGAAACAAGGTCACAAACGGGTGATCCACATTAATCATCACTTCAATTTATTTTTCAAAACAACGTAGAAAACTTTAAATCTTAACACTAAAAAGGACTGCAAGTGATAATAACTACGTAACGTATGTATAAATCCATGCATGTACATGCATCATTTAATATTGTAGATAAAACCAATCAACTACTACTGGACCATATTATGTTCATTGGACCTATACATATAATATTTTTCTTTTCTTTTTCTTTCTACGTTGAAATTATTGTGGCTCCCAACTTTCTTTTCTAATGGATGAAATAATTAGGGTACCAATATTTTTACTCCTATGCGAGGTATATGCACCAGTTGAACAGCAGATATATATAGAGAGAAAAAGAATAAAGACAAGTGATTAAGGAAAGTGACGAGTGATGTGATAAACTGGTAGGAAAGATAAGTAGGAACCAAAAAAATCAACAGAAATGAGAGAAAAAAAAAGTATGAGAATAATCAAAATTGTTCAACACATTTCATCCACCAATAAAATATAAAATTAATAAATGATTTAATATGAACAGTGTTTAGAGGTAGTTTTGCAGCCCCATATGATATACCGTGCCATGACCATGTAAAGGAGACCAAACAACCCAACACGCAAGAATATGTTACAAGGTGTATTCTCCTTTTGCATTCATATTCCAATACAGTAGGGACATCTTTGTCTCCCTTGGCTCGAATAACTAGCTCTTATATATATATATATATATATATATATATATATATATATATATATATATTGCTAGGTGTCAAAGGTGATACCTTTGGAATAATTTTTTTTTTATGCAATCCTAAGGTGAAATCTTGAGTAAAATTAATAAAATGTGATGGAACAAAATGGTTGAGAGTAAAAGGAAAGGGACAATAGAAAGCTATTGATTAAATATTTTAAGAATTGAACAAACATAAGATAAAATTCTATCCCACATTGGAAAGGAAAGAAAAAAAATAATTAGAGATGAAATAAAATGTATTGCATTATTGGGTGTTACAAGACTTAAGGAGGAATTAAAATAAATAAACTTTACCATGCAAGTAACTTGTAAATTTATTTCACCCATTTACATGTATAATCATGCCTGAATTGTGGATTTAGGTTTAGGTTACTATTTAGAGTTTGTTTTCAAATATTTAATGCAATTACATATTTAAGGTTTTAGTCTTACATCATTAAACATGATGAATAGTACCTTTAGAGCCACACACTCAGTGGTCAAGTAAGAAAATTAATTAAATATAATTGTTTAAAATGTAAGAACATTATGTTTAATTACTCATATAAAAAATAAAAATTATAAATAATTTAAATTTATTTATGTGAAAAATATATTTATAACAGGATTAAAAGTTAAGTGACTAAGATTTAAGACTAAGAAACGAATATATAAGTTAACACTAATAAAAAATAACTTATTTATTAAAGATTTTTCTGAAAATAATTATCTACCAGAAATAAATGGAGATGTTCGTTGTGAAAATTTATCCATAATAAATAGTTGTAGATTTGTTTGCTAAAATTTATATGAAAAACAAAACCCCGCAAATTTTAGTTCGACTATTTTAGTTAGTTGGATTTTTTTCCGATAAAAATTGTCTGATTTCATTTTTCCTTCTAGGGTAAATTTTTTTTTTAATATACACCTTGGCATTTTGTATTCTTAATTATTTTATATTCTTTTGGTAGATTAATTATTTAATATATTTTTTATAATATTTTTCAATTAAATTATTAACTAAAATGAAATAGCTAAATTATATTCATTATAATGTTTTAATATAAATTTCATTAAATTAATTTTTTTAATATTATATATATAGACACACATGTATATATTAAATGAAGTAATTATGTATTAACACTAATATTAATTTTATTAATGTTTATAGATCAAATAAAAAATGATTTTATAAATTATGTTGAAAGAAAAAATTATATATATATATATATATATATATATATATATATATATATTTTATTTTTAATTTAAGAAATTTTCTGCAATATGCAAATTAAATATGCAATAAATTACTCAAAATGTGAATTCTGCAAGAAAAATTACTAAGAAATTTGGAATTTGCAAAATAATTATATGCAAATTTTAAAATTCACAACTGAAAAATTTAAATTTAAATTTAAAAAATATACTTGATAATTTTTTTGCAATTTTTTTCACAATAAAATTTCTGTCAGGTTTTTTTATATGATTTTTTTAATTTTAATTTCGTAAATAACTTTTTATCCAGAGCAAATTATCTGTCGATCAAAATTAAAAACAAAATGTAGAAAACTCATTTCGTAAATTTTTTTATAAAAAATCTAAAATTTTACGGTTGAGATTGAAAAACGAAATAATTTTCTTAGAGGATAATAAATTAAGAGCTAAAAAAATGAAAAATAAGTGTTTGTTAGTAATAAAATTATATGTTAAGAAAGGGCAGAGAGGGGCCACCATTTTACCCCGTAGGTCCTCGGTCCTCCATTCCTACTTGAGGAATCTGAACTCTTTTCCGCTCCTATCAACACGTTAAACACACATATTTAATCAATTCTTTCATCAACTTTAACATTCATATTTGTTTTCCTCACCACTTACTTCTTATTTTCATTTTATCAATATCACTTTCTAGATAGGAACAGGTTTTTCCCTTTCAGATTGGTATATTGATTTGTTCATAAACATCATTCATTGATGGATCTTGTAGGTTATAGAATATTTTCTTTTTGCTTTGTTTGCTTCTAGTAATTGATCGTGATAGAGGATTTATGGGAAAATCTATTGGTTTATTTTTGTTAATTTAAGTAGATTTGGAGTGATAGATAATAAGTCTTACACTTTCACAAATTCATTCTGAGACAGTAAGACATAGTAAAAAAAGTGATAAAATGTCCTAATTACTTTCGTTAATTTTTCTCATTTACATAAATATCACATCCAACTTCACAAAGATAATTTGGTTATTACACTAAAAATATTATTATTTAATTATCCTACCTTCAATTATATCAATTAACTACAATAAATCCACTCAAATTCTTTTAAATTCATTATTTTTTTTTCAATCCAAACAATCTCACAAATCACTTTTTCATATCTCCACATCAATCCAAACACAAACTTACTCTATAATTTGTATAATGTTTTATTAACAATACAATTATTTATTGAATTTATCTCAAAACAACTCAAAAACACTCCTAGAACCACTACCCAAATCATACATTGCAAATTTGGAAAAAGTTAGGGTAAACATAGGTACATCAATGAATTGTGTTTTGTGTATATATAATAAAAAGGACTAATTAAGGAACTTTACCATATTGATTCTTTTAGATATGCAGCCAATCAGAATGAGATAAAAAGGAAATGCATGAACGTCATAATCCACAAAAATTATATCTGCATGTTTTGTGGATTATATATATATATATATATATATATATATATATATATATATATATATATATATATATATTTGTTTTAAAATGAAATGATTACCATGGCTTTGGGTAGGAACAAAATATATGATCCTTTAAATAAATGGACCACTCTAAGAGGGCTAATTTGAGGTACTTTTGGTCCTCCTCAAAGTAGATGAGACAACTTTGTTAGTGAGGCCCCAATCAATAAAAGGAAAAGGGAAAAAGGCAAAAATAATTTTGACCCATAATCACGATAACTTTGAAAGGAAATTTTTTTTTTTCGATTATATAATAATAATAATAATACTATATGAAAAATGAAAATTCATTTATCTAAATATATGCAAAGCAAAGGGAAACACACACAAAAAAACTTTCTTTTGGATTACCCTAGAGAACTAAGTTTCCTTTTATTTCCATTCTCAAAAAAAAATAAAAAAAATTCACATTTATCGTTATCCAAATGACATATGCTCGGTTACTTTGATCATTTTCTTTTCTCTTTGATGTTTGGCGATTCCCCAACTTGTGGGTATAGGGTATTTTTTTGTTTGGGGAATATGGAGAAAAAACTTGAAGCAGAAGTAAGAGACCATGCTTGGACAAAACACACACACACACACAGAAGCAGTTATCACCATATGTGGATGAGAGAATGATTTTTGAAGAGGTTCCTTTTCCTTTTTTCTCAAGGTAGGAGTGATTAAAGGTTGCGTTTGACGTTCATGGCCATCGAATCAGATTGGTATAAATCTATTTTTTTTTTATTCGTTTATTTATCTGGGACATGGGTGTGATCGATTAGGTCTACTTGCTAAGATCCTATTTGAGATAAACAAACTAAAGTTAAAGAAAGCCGCAGGCAAGGGCACTCATGACCACAACCCACACGAACAACCTTTGAAAGGTACTTGCAAACTTGAAAAGCATCATAGGATCATAAACATCCTTATTCTTATGTTTCCACTGCTGTTTCAGCAATCATAAATTAACCCAAACAGGATCATTTGTCATAACATTAAAAATAATTAACCAAAGCTAATCAAATTCGAAACAGTTATTGAGTGATTCTTTAGCTAGATGGATAAAATCTAAGTGAGAAGAATGTCACTACAGTATCAGTCTCTATCTTGATATGACTATACTTAATGGGCAAGTATAGAGCTTGTTCGTTTCCCACCTCATTCAACTTTAATTCTGAATGACATGTGCATCACATATGTGTCAATTGCCTCAGCTTAAACACAAAGTTCAATCCATTGGCATCATTATTTAGAATTTCTCTTCCTCTTTGATCTGGGAAGCTACTTTAACTTGTAGTTATTGTTTGTGCAGAGACTCAAACGGAAAAAGAAATTATTGCAGGAGAATCGTCATCATGTAAAAGCTTTTATTCACTGTTATGTTTTCTTCCAACAACAATATACCACTGGGTTAATATAACATAACACATTCATGTTAAACAAATTAAATTAATCAAAGTTCTCCACCAAAGAGAATTTAATTAGTCTAACAGAAGAACGACTCAAAGCGTTCTTGGATCATTTGATATATTGGCGATATGCGGTGGCGACACATAGTTAATTAAAAAGACACACAGATTATGATTAGGGCTTTGGATATGATCAAGTTTTGACTGATTAATTAAGTGCATTGATTTGTTGGATGAATGGTCTGGTTTGGTGGGGTTACTCTCATTCGTAAAAAACTGAAAATGTTACCCCTTTGGCGGGACCATACATGCATAGTATTCATGATATCTTTCTCAGAAATACAACAAGAAAATTTAAAGGGGCAACTTTTCCTTTCAAAAGGAGAACTTTCACCAGCTTCCGAGAAGGATCCTATCCTTAGATGTTTACCTGAAACGAAAAATGAAAAGAAGAAGAACAAATTAAAAAACGAAAGGTAAACATCGCACTGTAGCATGCACAACAAAAGTCTCTTTTCTTTTGTGATTTACATAGGTAATATTATAAGTTACTCCACCATCTCACGTCGTGATCATAGGCTGAAGTTGAGGATGAGAGTTCAAAATTGTTGTATAAAACTACGAAAAAAGAGAAGAAGAAATATCAGCAGATTCTTACTTTCTGATGCTAATACACAAGTTGCTTTAAAAAAATACTGCATATATCAACCTTTTAAAATATAATGATAAAGAAACTATTATATATATATATATATATATATATATATATATATATATATATATATATATATATATATAACTTAATACCCTCAATATTTTATGTTTAGTTAACACTTAATTGTCCTCCTTTTAATTATTTTTCAAATTATTAAGACTAATCTATTTTTCATTTTTTTTTTAAACTCCGAAGTATTTTAAGTGATGCATTGCATTTTAGTAATATTTTCTATAACTATTTCTAGGACATTTACTTAGAAAAAGTTGTTTTTTTAGCATTTAATTTATTTCACTATTTTCATTTATTTGTAGTAAAGAAGAATGCACACATGGGACGTTGGTTTGGACTAATTATGGAAAAGAATCATGAAATTAGTTGAAGATTACGCAAGCATTTAATGGAACATCTAAAAGATAGTTACGTTATTATATTGTATATATAGATTATAATTAGGATATAATTTAAATTATATTTTGTATTCTGGGTTTCAGACCCTTTGTTCACTTTAGAAGACCTAATTATAATGAAGGTTTAGAAATTCTACGACTCTGATGTCACTCTAACCTCCATTCTCAGGGTTAGGATTTTCTATATTCGTTGCGTTGTTATGATTTTGATAAGAATTCTTTATTTTATTTTTTTTCTATTATAAAGATAATCAAAGTTACAATTCTTTAAGCATTGTGATGTCTAAATAATTTTTATTTATTTTTCTCTACGTATTCACATTTTTACTTTTCTTTACACTAATACATATTTATAGAATAAAACAACGTTTTGTGTAAAAACAATGGGTAGAAATATAACAGAAAATGAGATGCATTATTGATAGTGTAATCCAATTTCAAAATGTTACCAAATTACAAACACGGTTATGACAAGTTTATTAGGTTTAATATAATTACCTTAAAACTCAATGATTATTTTTATAATTAACAATAGATTATTGTTTAAACTCAAGTTTAAAAAACTAACAAGAGAAATAAGATTTACTTGTGCTTGTTTACCGAGAAATATACAGGATTTAGAATACATTATATGATAATTAAGATATCAAATAATACAAGATAATCATCATATAATCAATTTTTGACACACCAATTTTATCTAGAATATAATTTTTTTAATTGATTAATTATCATATAATTATAATTTAATGTATTTATTATTCTCAACCAGTTGATGTTTCTTTTATTTTTACATCATCCTACTTCCATTACAACATTCTCACTACTATCTCCATAATTATAATTTCCCTTATTTTATTGTAAGAAGCACTATCATACCATGGTTATTGTAACAACCAGACATTATTGTCAAAACTTTTATTAATATTTGCACCAATATTACCATAATATCAATAACTACTATGTTATCCTTATATACTATTAGTGTTATAATTTTGTTTATTGTATATTATTATAATAATTGTCATTATTTTTACTATTATTATCATTACATTGTTATTCTTATTATTTTCATTATCATGTTTCTTATCAAAAAATTCAAGTGTGATAAGATACAAATTAAAAAGTTGAATAACTGAAAAAATCTATAAATATAATATTAAAAAGTTGATTAATTTATAAATGAAAAAAATCTATAAATCTAATGTTTAAAGTTTTTTTTTAATTTGGTGATTACTGAGTTGATGAAAATAATTAACTTGAAAGTTCCATATTATATTAAATATGTAATGAAATGATGATAATAATTATATAATGTACTCAAAATATATAATATTTTGATACCTCAGTATATATTCAACTTATTTTTTATATTTTTATAGTAGAATGTTGTAAAATTTGATTTAAATTCTTATTTTAAAGAGTTTATGTGTATTTGGGACAAAGGGCATAAGAAACTAGTTGATATATTTTAAAAATTGTTTTTTATTTAAGTTTTCATATCATATTTTAATTATTTTTTACCTTATTTCTCTGTTAATATAGTAATTTTAAAAAATAAAAATGGTGATTTTTTTCATTTGCAAGAACATATCCAGTGTTAACTCCCTTTAAAATATAAACTTTCAGATAAGTAAGTCTTGTGCTACACTTGTTATCATAATTGTATAATAATTGTTACCATTTTTACCATTAACACCATTATCATATTATTATTACTATCATTATCACCACCTTAACCCGTTATCTTATTAATATTTTATTATAATTATCATATAACTACTACAAACTACTATGTGAAACCCATATTCTATTTAGGTTCAATGGTCTAAGTGTAGATAATTGGTGTTACCAAATGTGAACAATAAAACCTTGAAAGTTTTCTACCATCAACGAATAAAGATTAGTGTAATATAATATTTTTTATATTAAAAAAATTAATTTACTCTTGAACATTTAAATTACGTCTGCGAGAGCCATTGATGGAGCATACAGAATCTCTGGCTCTGCTTATGCTTTATAAGAAAGCTTCCTTCATCGTCGCACCAGTTAATGAGTGCAACTTTTTTTCCTCCATACATCCATCATACTTGAATGGCATGAGTTACATCCATCATAGCCGTTTCACATCCTTCAACACGCCATAGTCAAATTAATTACGCACTTCTTTAAACAGTGATACACTGTTACAGAAAAAGAAATGTGACATATGAATTATAAGTGAACAATTTTCTGGAGAGAAAAAAAAATCGTTTTTAGAATATTATTTTTTAGGGAAAATATGATGACAAATTAAGTTTTACTATAATAAGTTCCAATTTATCAACCAACAATGAAAAGCTTTACCAAAATAATAATACTCATGGTGGGTTTATTATGCTATTCTATACGGAAAAGGAAAGTCAAATTCATATTGATTAGACATTTTAAATTCCTCCTTTCATATGCTGGAGATTATGAAAAGGGAGATTTGGTTGGAAAGAAAAATATGAGATTCACGTTTTCTCATCCATCTCCGTTGGGGAAGAAGAAGTGCTTGGGTACATATTATCTTGGCATATATTAATCAATAATAATTGTCATTTCTATGTTCTAAAATTATATAAATCGTGTCATGTAACAATATATTTTTTCAATGATTTTGTATATGTAAAAATTACACAAATGCTTCCACTATAAGATTGGGAAGGAAGGTTAAATAATATCTCCCGTTTCTAATTATCATCAAAGTATTATTAGTATTATAATGTATTTTTTTTGCTCAACTTTTTATATATAAAATGAAAAGAGGAGCCAAACATACACTTGGAGAAAAAATTTTAAAAAATAATTAGCATACTTTTTAAAAAGAAAAAGGGGTGAAATTTAAAAAAATTTAAATAAAGTGAATTTTAAATTAGTCATTCGTCCCTTTCATCATAAACTAAACAACGTTAATTAGATAAATTAACCTATTATTGGAGGAAACTTTTATTAAAATTACCAGATTTTTTTAAGTTTGTTGTTTGATTGGAATCATTTAATAAAATGTATTTTAAACAAAATAATATAAAAAAAATGATGGGAGAGTTCTTATAAAAGTTATATTAATTTACAAATTATATAATTTTCTAAGTTGTTTATATCTATGTTATCGTTATAAAAAATATAAAATAATTGTTACAAAAAGTTTTCTGAATATTTATTTGAAAAGTAGAACTAAAATAAGATACAATTAAAAAAAAATTATGCAAACTACAGCATATCACAATCAAATTTTGTTTTATAGATGTGTTTCCGTGAAAAAATTAATTGTAGTAAGGGAATTGAAATAGACTCAAACCCTAAATTTTTCTCCCTCGTTATGAATATTATAAGAAAACTTATATTGGTCAAAACAGTAGCCAGGTGCTATACTCGTGAAATAGCTGAGAATAGTTAAAATAAAATCACCATTCCTTTACACTGTTAAAATTTACAAAAATCATTGTTGTTGTCGTAACCAGCGAAAATCTTATTATGATTAATAATATAGTCAAAATAAAGCATATATAAATGAAAATTAGCTCTCATAAAAAAAAATTATATATATATATATATATATATATATATATTTATGATCAATAAATAAACTAAGTTGTAGGTTAAGTTTAAATCCAAATTATATCATAGTTTATCTTAATGCTTATTATTAGATGTATTCGTCTTCTATTATATATATTACATATCTAACTACGTATATGATTGGTGATACAAATTTTTAAAATAACCTAATTTTGGATGATTGATAGAATTCTAAGATTAACCCAGTTTGGCCTTGAACTAATTCGTCTACTCAACACTAATTTTGAGCTATTCTCAAATGTTTAATATCCTAAAAAAAGATGAGTTTGGATCGTGTCGGCCTATCCAACAAAGTTTAAACTGTAGCAGAAACCAGGACCATATTGGATTGTCATGTAATGATTGATCAAGGGCTGTGATACTGCAGAATGATGGCAGGAGAAAAAATTGCTGCAGACGATCCAAGAGATGAATCCCTTTGATTTCTTTCCTCCAGGTTTCTAAGGTTTTGCAGGTTCGGTTCCCTTTTATTTTCTTAATGTAATTGTAATCTGTTATAGTCTCAATTTATTTATTTATATTTAATTTTTCTTTTTTTATGACAGATCTAATATTAATTATCATCTTGACTATTAGTCTGGCCTGGAGATAGATCTTGAAACCCTATGTCCAAAAACACACAAATTTGCAGAGATCATGTGATCATCTTGTCTCCTCAAAGAATATTGTCGGAAATCAATTATGGTAGTTCAGTCGGTGGGCCTGATGATCTTTATTTCAAAGAATACATTTTCTTTATCTCAATGGAACATTTATGGTGTGGAAATATTACAAGGCTTGAAATATTTTACCCAATTAATTAGATAGTTGAAGTAATCACTCAACTAATAACCTAACTTTATAATGTGGTGACATAATTAACCTAGGGTGTAGGATCAAAGCTGTAATGTAATGAGGGTATATTGGGTGTGTGTGTTTGGTTGTTTAGTTTTTGGTCTGTTTGGTTTTCCTCCTAGGTTGCTACACGATTATGTGCCTTAGATTACTTACTATAGCTCCCTCCTTTACACCATTACAAGTTCATTTGCTTCTAGGATTTTTAGTTACTTGAACAATGATGTCTTCTGAGGTGGAAAAATTGGCAAAGATACAAGTCACAGATCATGCCAACCAGGCAATGTTAGGCAGCATTATTATTTCAGCCTTGGACAGTTTGAAGAGAATGCTTTACCTAATTAAATTTGAATTATAACAGTCCATATAAGAGGTTGACTAAGCATGCAATTGCACATATCACGCGTTCTATAAAAACAATGTAATTAGGAATAATTGCATGATCTAATTATAGTATTTAACTATCCCGTTGATGAAGAAATTTCAATTGGAATTAACTGAAGAACTTACCAATATCAATTAATTGTCAACACGCTTTGTATATGTTGCTCATCAAACTTCACTTTAATAAGTTTTGATTAGTCAGTAGATTTCATTTGAATGAGTTAAAGCCGCCCCATCTTGAAATGACTAATGTGACAGAAAAACGTGCAAACACATTAAACCCTAAAAAAATCAAATCCTCTTTGTGATTGATCATGTTATGTACTCTTTTTCATTATATTTTAATTTTCACAATGTGCCGTCTTATCAAATAAAAGTAGATCAATAAGTTCACTTTCATTATATATATATAAATCAATCAAGAGAAGTTTTTTTTGCTCTTCTCATAAACAATTATTCTAATGAAATTACAGGGCTAGCTTGTCTGTGTGTGTATATATATGCAAACGCACGCATGAAATATACAGTAACCAAATCTTCTCTGATTTGGTCCATGTATTAACTCTTTCAATTGATCTTCCTGCAGACAAATAGAATAAAGGGCACAGTGTGAAGCTGACACAGTGAGTCCCCACACCAGTTGATTTTGTCTGCATAATGAAAACTTGGATATAGTATATAGGATCGATTAGTCTACACAGAAACATGGCACCAATGCTACTGTACGTATGGTTATTGTAGAGATTGATGAGAGAGCAGAAATAACACATGCCTACTGGACCCTACAAAAACATAGGATCATAAATAAGGGAACAAAATGAGGGTAGGCAACAACAAAGTGGTGTAACTAGGTGCTTCTCTCCTCTGGTTAAACCAATGGCCATAAGTCCTTCATTTCATTAAGTTTCTCTTAGTTGGCAAAAAGGACACTATCCCACAAGTCTTCCATCACTGAACCAAAGTTAATGTCTTTGCACATTAGTCAGCTATCAATTTCCTAATTATTAATGACCCATTTTCCATTTCTAGTATTTTCCCTCCCTCATTCCCCCACTCGGTTACCCCTTTTGCAGCAAAACTATTGCCCCTCAAATAATAACTCTCTACACACAATCATGAACCATCACTATGTAAATAATACTTTATATTTCACTAGAGCCACCTACACATGAATGTTTTTCTTTATGTGTTTGTGTGTTATTATGATAAACAACCTCATTTTTTTATATCCAATTTACAACTCTCTGTATTTTTCTCTTTCTTTTAACCTTTTTATCTCTTCTTTTCTCCAGGGATGTATATACCCTTTAAGGATGTCAAGCCATCTTTATCCTCTCACAAAAATTATTAATTCTGCTTTTCTATGTAACATTGTAGAATATGATTGCGAGATTGAATAACTGGCGTAAAATTATATTCTCAAGTGTAACTTTGTGTTTTTAGAAATAATGTTCTTGAAAAGTCAGTGTCTTTGCTCCAAAAACTGTCCATTCAGAAAACGCTCCCTTGTTTGTACCTTTTTTTTTTGGTGGACACTCCCCTTGTTGTACTTGTAACATATTATTATATCTAGTGTTTTATTGAGTTCATGATTAGTTCATATATTTTATAGAGGTTTAATGTTTTGTTTTAACATACACCCTACAAATACGTGTCATAAAGCATACTTTTTTAACATGTGTATTTTGAAAATGCAAAATTAAAGAAAAGCATCTTTCAGAAAAAGATAAAATGCAAACATGTCATAGTTTTCTTAAATTTCTATTCTTAAAGATGAGAGAGAGAAAATATAAGTTTGAAGTATGTTATAATTTATCTTGAAACAATGTTTCTTTTGTATCAAAGTCTTACTTTTTGTACCCGACTTTCATGATTGAAACTTTGGAAAGAAAGAACTAAGGCAAACTAGGCTACTAGTATTCATATATACATACCTCAAACTTTATATGATGATGATGATGTATAATCATAGAGCCAAACATTCTTAATTAATTAATGTGTACAGATCACAGTTAACAGCTTTATTTTTCAAGAAAGAAACGCATCTAATAATGATTGGTACGCGAAAGTGATATGTACTATATACATGAGTGCCTCTGGACACGACAACCAAAATGTTCATAACCTAACCAATGAAAAAAAAAATATACATGTTCTAGCAGGTACATTCCTGACATATACTGTAGAGACCAAAATAAAATATATGTGAAAAAAAATACGATAAACTGTGGTGAAATGATAAAAAATGCATGGTAAAATATCCCTTTACAAATAGAAAAAAAGGGTAATACACGTTCATTTAATTACAACAACTAGAAGAAGAAAATAAACACATAAATAATTTTTTTATTACATTAAAAATAGTTTATATGTAGGTTAAAAATATACTTTTAATAATTTAGATAAATTTTTTTTATAAATTAACTTATGCATAAAATGGTTTTAACAATAAAAAAATCATAATTTATTTTTTTCTTTTATAATAATTATATAACAAATTCACTACCCTCATCAATATATTCTTCGATGACAATGTAACTGTACTTTAGTTAAATTGTAGGAAATAAATGTAAAATATTTATAGAGACTTGAAATTAATTTAAAATAAAATTATATAAACATGAAGGCATGTGTGAATAATAAATAATACATTCGAAAAAAATTATAATATATATAGTGGTTGAGAGTTTTCAAACTTCGTAAGCAATTAGAAATATTTATTGTATGTTAAAACAAATAATGAGTAGTAACCAAATAAGTTATGAATAAATAAAAAAAGATAATAAGTTATGAAATTTTGTAGGCATTCGAACTTTACAATACATATTTTATATTTACCAAAATGGTAAACAGTTTATGTTACATTTTGTTCTTGTTAACCTTAATTATAAAGTTATGAACATATTTTATTCGCATAATGTAAATATATGCCATATAAAAACTTTAAATTAATTCTTTGTTCATTCTTTTGTCCGTAGGGTTGAATTTACGCTGGTGCTATGCTCTTATTTTTCAAAAGAAGAATTAAGTACTTAGAAATTTCGATGCTTAAACTAATTAATAGACGAATTAGAAGACTATATAATGGAAGGAATGCAGAAACCTCTTGTATGAGTTTTGTCCCTCTTTCCACCTTATTGTTTGAACGGATGCACCCTCTATATTTTGGTATTTAACTATTACAACTAAATGTAAATTATTTTTCATTACACCGAGATGATTCTACCAATGAAAGTATTGGCAATCATAAAAGTATAGCAGTTGATTTCTTTTAGATGATCATCATAAAAAAGAAAATGGTATAAAGAAGTTATAAATCGAAAACATGATCTCCTGATATAGCATTGAACCAAGGTGGGTATAAATAAACAAAGTTATGATGGGGTTTTTCTTTATTGAAGTGAGGGAATAGAAAGAGAGTGATGAGGCCCTTGAGTTGAGAACAAGTTAGCAGAAAGCAAAGCAAGAAGAATAAGAGATGAAGTAGTAGCTTGTCCAAAAGTGGTGTGCCGTATGTAGGGGATGTTTTTCATGTCATCGTTTAGGGAAAGCCAACCTTCGTACCACATATGTAAGAAATAAAGAAAGAAAGAAAGAAAGAAATTCCATAGAATCTATCTCTCTACCTTGTCTTTTTCTTTGAAATTTGAGCTTTTGGTCCTCAATTTTCACCCTAATAACAACATTTTCAGCACCATACATTGCACACCCATGCCTATTGCCATCACCTCTCAACCAAATCTCCCTCATTTTATTCCTTACTTGCTCAGCCTTCTGTCGGGTGATTTTCAGATATATCCCTCTTCACCTCACCATTCACATCCAACACTTTCATTATAGGTTAGTTATGAGTATTTATCAACAGGGTATAGACCTACACTAGCTACCCACTTTCTCCTCTTCCCAATAAACTCGATAAAGTCATCTTCCCATCATTTCCATTGTGCTTGCTTCATCACTACATATTGTGCTAATTACCAGTTTATCTCTTTCTATTTTATTCAAAGAGAAGACTCAAACTTTTATACTACAAATTTACAACAATTCATGTAGGTTGTTCATCCAACTAGCTTAAACATTCTTCATACTAACAAATTAACTCTAGTAAAACATGTAGTATACTTTAGAGAACAAAATATAGAATTATAGTTCGAGTTATATGCTGTTATGATGATGTGATTGGTGGGCGAAATATATAAAAATACCCTAAACCCTAAATGTTTACACTTGGTGCAAGAAATTAAGCTCGTATAATAAATGATGAAATTGTTGACAGTTTGGTGCACTTTAATTTTTTCAAATGGATCCTGAGTTTTGTTATATTGAATGTATTGCAAAAGGGAGGGCACAAGCACACGCACCTATATGAATATGATGATTATGCAGCAACAAAGTATGTGTACCATGGTACCCTATCATATACTGCATGTGCTTTATACAAGGATCTATTCTTTTTGCTAACAAGATATTGGTATGGTAGATACGATAACAGAGGTACAAAAAACTTTGCTTGAATTTCTTTCTTTGCTGCTCTGTCCAATGCTCTGGGTTGTTGAGTGGATGCACCTCCCTTTTTCCCCGTCTTTTCTTTTGCTTTCACTTGTTCCGTAACTGAAGGTGTCTTTATCTCCCTCTTTTCCATACCCTATCAATAGATCTTCGAGCACCAATCAAAACCTCTCCTTTTTATTCCCTTATGAGGGAAAGCAGATTTAACATAGATGCACACAGCTTTTCAAGCCCCAATTGAATGACTTCCACAAGATTATGATATTTACTAGACATTAAATATTTTTGACATTGTAATCCCAAACCCCATTAATTTAAACTGACATTCTCTTTGGAAAACCACTAGCTAGGAGTAGTGGTGGTTGTTGCTGTTGTTGATGTTTCAATCACCATCCGTGACATTAACTGATTTTCAGTGGCATGTCTAGGGAATTTATGTGGCACCTTTAATGACAATCATAAATGCAAGTTTAGGAAATGGAGGATCTCTTGCCTGAAATGGTTCAGCATTGGAGGGTGTGGCATCACTTCCATTGCAATTGGAGTACATTTGTTGGTCACATCTCACAACCATCCTCTCATAGATTTCAGTTTAATTAATTGACATGGACAAGGCACATGGAGGACTATGGCCAAATCCAATCGGTGCATGTGACTCCAGTGTCACGTGCTTCATGGCTTTTGCTTCTGGGATTGTGTATAGTCATTGGGATTTTCTGTTTTCTCTTTTCTTTTCTTTTCTTTCAAAAGTGAGTTAAGATTTCCGCTGCTAAATTCAGTGACTGTGTGGTTATTCCCTTTGCTGGTGATGGAAAACATGTGTCCCCACTTCGATGTGGTGCCAGATGCTTGTGTCGTCCCCATATCTCTCCATGGCCTTTCATTGCACAACTTGCATAATTCCAAACTATCTCAAATATCTTTTAGATGTTATGTATTTTAAATTTCGATCATATATTATCTTAAATGATTATTCTATAATTCTGATAGAAGACATTTTTTAATATACATTATAAAATATCCACCATTTACATAACTATAACTAATGTATTTTAGAATAAATAAATACTCCTAACGATGATTTTACCGTTCTGAATATGTTAAAAAAAAATTGGATTTTTCATTGCATAGCTGACTGAGTGTTTGTTTTAGCATATTGGGCTGGGCCCAAGTATAGGTGGGCCGAAAGAAGAAAACTGTTTGATAGTTAAAGCAAAAAAGTAAGAAAATTTTATACATTGTTTGATATTATAGAAAAATAGGCCTTTGGTTCGTATTATTTTGATGTTAAAAATTATTCATGAACCAAATAATGTATTAAGTAGGGATATCATTTTTCAAGACTCAATAATGGGGGTTAAGAATGATTTTCTCGATGGACCCTCCGAAAATTGGATTACGAAGCCAATAGGCCGGCGACTTATGGTCAGAGAGAGAGAGCAATGTGATTGCTTTTTACACCACCTTCTTTCTTCAGTAATTGGTATTCCTAAATTATTAATACTTTTTTTTACCAGAAAATTACTTATATTTAAACCACATGTTATATTTTTAAAATTTGAATCTCTTCGTAAATTTTAATTTTAAAAGTGTTTTGTAAAATTTCTTTCACAAATTTTATTCCGGAATCATTTCTTAATATAGTGTGTAATTGTTAACAAGTAATCATGTCTCTTAAGAATCTGACATTTTAAATATATGGGTATGAAAAAACATTTACTAAAAGATAAGACTCTTTTGACAAAGAGATATCTCATATTCACAAAAAAAAAATTGAAATTAAATTATTGGAAGAGACTTTTATATATTTTTTAAAATTAAAGATTTAATGACTTTTTAATATTAGTTATTATTTTATTTTTGTTTAATTTGATTTGATTATTAATAATAAAAATTAAATTAATTCTAAAAATTTTGAAAAGCACAACAATGTGTCCAGTTATAATTTAATTAGCAGTAAAATCATTAACAGATAAATATTGAAAATTTTAAGAGGATTGACTATTTTGACTTGTTCAAGCTTCTCATTCTTCATAGACCAAAACAAAAACATCTCATTTTCTAACAACAACTAAGTATTCTAACGTACGATAACAGATTGAATCCTTCCATAAAACATGTCACTTCAGAATGAAATTTGAACAAATATGGTTTGTTCTATGAGCTATATATAATACAGTCAATAATCATTTTAATATTAATTCAACACCATGATCTTCCGTTCCAAAGTAAATTAAAATTTAGTATTACAAGTGTTGCACTGTTCTTGGAAGCAGCACAGCAATGACGAAGCCAATTCAAAAAGCTTTATTTCTTTTCATAGATATAATGGAATCAATATATAATTACAACATATATCTATTCACACCAATTAACGAATTACAAGCTGTACTCATCATAAAGCTAATACAGCACTACATACAAAGCCAAAAACAACATCAAGCATATATGCATGGTAAAGAAACAAAAACAACACTTCAAATTCATCATGAATATGTATATATATGTATATAATTTTAACCCGTAAGACAAATCAAACATGAATACCCCTCAGCAAGTGACAAATTTTCAACCCCAAATGCCTCCAATTCACTGCATCATAAATGCCACAACAAAAGCCAGCACAGAAGAACATAAGGTCACCACAGAAACATTCAGAGAAGAACCCGCTCCAGTCTCCATTTGCGATGTGGGTGCTATCGCCGATTCCTGTGCCACAGTTTTGGTCACGTAAAACATGCTCAAAACCATTACTGCAATACAAAAATGGGCTGTATAACTACCAAGTTTTGCCATATTTCCACGGAAAAACTTATGTCACTGTGAAAATGTGACCAAGATGACTGAAAAAGATTGAACTGGTTGTGAATTGAGTTGTTCAGTGACACAGTCAATAATTGAGTTTATATAGGACTTGTTAGGGGTGTATATGTTGAAAGGTTATCCTTGTCAAGTTGGTAAGTGGTACATTAAATCATTAACCATTCTCAATTACTATATGATGCGTTTAGATTAAGGTTTTTGAGACCCCACTAGGCTAATTAAAGCTAGTGATGCAAGGTGGTATTGTGTCCTCAATGAGCTTCTTACGTTATAGTTGGAGGAAAAACCTGGTACCTACCCTTTCTGATACGCTGCAGTTAATTGGTTACATGGCTTGGATTGGACAAACTTGATTCCTGAAAAGACCAATATTACAGTACAATTTTCATTTACCTTGAATTGAATAAATCATCTCTTGTTACATTTTCATCACTTCTTTTACAAAGATGCTAAATCTCTTAACTATCGACATCTTGAATAGAACTAATATATATGTTGAATGTTGTCAGTGATAAGCTTGGAATAGTTAAATAAAAAATGTAAAAACGTGGTAACTTTTCTTTTCTATAATTCATTGTAGATGGTGGGAAATCACTTTCTGGCCAGCTGAAGTGCATGACTTGACATGGCAACGGTGCAAAGAAGCTGATATGGTGCAAATATGATGTCTTTGTTGCTTCATTAGGAGAATGGTCCACAATTCTAGATTCATTTGGTACTTGAGGAGAATGGAATAGAATGATGGAAAATATAACACCCATCACCATTATTTTTATTGACTCTTGAGTGTACTATAACTGCGCAATTAATAAATAATAATCTGGTGACAAGTAAATTCAACTGCTTATTTTGAAAGTAGGTTGTTTTGCTAATTAATTAATCAATAAACCGTCAAATAACGCATACGATAATAAAATGGTTATATTTAGTCTATCATTCTTAATGTCAATAACTTTAATTAATGGAGTTTCAACTTTAATCAAACACTATAAATTGTGTTCATTTGAAATTCTTACTAGTTTGTTAAT
Organism: Sphenostylis stenocarpa; assembly: GCA_963425845.1. Taxonomy (NCBI): domain Eukaryota; kingdom Viridiplantae; phylum Streptophyta; class Magnoliopsida; order Fabales; family Fabaceae; genus Sphenostylis; species Sphenostylis stenocarpa. Next base: position 42,179,220 of record OY731398.1, on the reverse strand, counting down.
ACTAAATTTATTACATTTAACACACCCTCAAATAAATAAAATGATAGTAAAAACATGTTTGTTTACACCTATAGATGATCTATTAGGTATCAATAATTTAATATTTCAAATTGCAATTGTGTTAGTTTCTTAGATATTACAAAAACACAACATTTTTTCTTTATATTTAAATTATGTCAATTGAGTCATGAAAGATCACAATGATATAATTTTAATCTCTCTATCAAATAGAATATGTTGCTATATGAAATTGATTTACCACCTATCTATGAGAGTAAAATCACACCATTACAATATATATTAACACGATTAGAATTTAGGAAACTAATAAAATCACCCATTTACTATGTCTAAAGAATCCCATTGACAAATTCTAACCTAGAAGATTAAAACACACAATTTTGATATATGAAAGATCAAAAGTGTAATAAAAATAAATAAACATACTTAATTTGTGTAGTTTTATTACAACTAGTGAGAGCATAATGAACATGAGGTTGAGAAACCATTTGTATCCAAACACAACACATGTACGATGTATATCAGCCAAAAGCTACGAAGGAAGCCCTGAAACCATGCAAGACCATGCACATTTCACAAGCTAAAAAAAGGGTTTTCCCAAAATAACTCAAACCATGTCTTTTAAATGCCATGCAAGAGCCACCGTTGTACCTCAGACCTGCAAACTAAGGCAATAAAACAAAAACACATTTGTTTGTTTCTTCTGCACACACGCGGGTCTTCAAAACAAATCACATTTTACTCATCATGGACATGAAGAAGGTCACTTGCGCCGTCCTCATCGTCGCCGCCTCCATGAGCGCCGCGGTGGCTGCCACCGAGGTTTCTGCTCCGGCCCCCGGCCCTGACAGTGGAGCCACCATGCCCCTTGTTGGCTCCTTGGTTGGTGCCTCAGTTTTGTCTTTCTTTGCCTTGTTCCACTAAGGGTTATAGATATGGAAGGTGCCGCAAGGGATAATTGTTGATGAACATTGAGTATGTATTATGCATTGTTACGATGATTGGTTAATGAAATGTTGATTTGTTTCTGATTTTATGTTATCTTCTCATAACAAAGTTATCTCGTCACCCTAAGATATAACCACTTCTAATCACTGCTAAAAGAATTTTAGAAAAATCAAACAAACTCGGATTGTAGTTAATGGAATTACATCTTCCACTAAACACTGTATTTTTGTTGTGAAAGAATGCTCGACAAACACAACCTCATTCACGTCATCTTATTAGTATTATCAGATCATGGAAATCATGGAAACTGTTTGAAGAATCGCAATAATATGATAATCAAACTATATTCCTTCCTACATAATGCGATGATTTTAATACCATTGATGATTACAACGATAATGCAAACTATATTTATCAGACTTTTTGAAATAAAATAAAAAAATCAATTTACAAAAATCGTCTTAGATCTCAATTTTTTAAAGGATTAGCAACACACTGTCTATTAAAATTTATTAAAAATATATAATTATTTACGAGACTATTGAAAATTTCTATGATTTTCAATAAATTTTAATTAATAATAAAATAATAATCTATTGCTAGCAAGTTTTTCTCAATTTTGCATATGTTGGTGAGAATTTCACTGTCTCAATGATTATATAGAAAATAGAATGATTCTCACGATGCCAAACTGCAAATGTTGACCAGAAATTAACATTTATATGGTCGTACATATGACCAAATATAAATCAAATGTGAAGACAAAAAATTTTATTATTATATTAATAAAATTGTCAATTGAATGTACATTTTTATCTAATTATTAAACCATTATTTTCTTAAACCAAATAAATAAAGGATGATGATTGTTTGAGAACTCAAACAAGCCAACCTAAAATAACAATATAATATCATGTAGTGTTATTTTGGGTTATCAATTGATTGTCAATCATTATTGATAAATAAAACATCATGCTCCAAATTCATGGCTACTTTTAGGTAAAGAAAAGGGGAAGTAAAAAATTTATACAATCAATAGCCCTTACACCGCTGGAAAAACAAGCACAGGTGACTATTCAACCTAACAAAAATAATTTTATTCATTTACTATAACCATTGACCAAAACCAAGAAAGAACATGTGGCATGCTATCTTCCGGTCTCCAATCCTCAACCAAGCAACAATCTCGAAAGGAACAAACTCGTGTGAGATTTGAATTACACATTTCTCACAACAATGTATAAATTTATAACCAGAACCTATTGTAACTAGGTTTCGGGATTAAATTTTTGGGCAGATATGAGGCTTTTTGCCAGCCATATTGCTGTTTCTCTTGATGATACAGCTTCTTTCCCAAATGGTCTCAGAACCCCAGCTAGCTCTTCAAGTTTATCTTGCTTGAGTAGCTGAGCACATAATTCGAGCAGAGATTCCAGAGCATCGGCTCTTTGCTGGCAGGGACTATCCAACATAGTCGTGATTGTCTCATCACCATCCACCTCTGTTATTACACTCAATGAAACGCCACTCGTTGTCTGATCAGCCTCCACCTTGTTATCATCTTTATGTGTGGAGAGAATGTGTCTGTTAGCTGTGTCATCATCCTTAACTAGAAGTGCATCATTACAATCAGATGTCAAGCAGTTCATATTTGAGGCTTGTGTAAATCCATTCAAGTGGTTTCCCGATTCAGTATCATATTCAACCCAAGTAGGATTCATAATTAGTGATGGCCTTTCCTCATTGATGGACTTATCTTTATCAGTGCTGCTACTGCCTGCGCTGGACATTGTTGATTTACCAGAGTTGTCTAGGTTTGAATCTTCCCTCAGTACTTCAGCATTATCCAAACCTTCATTGCAAGAATCATCTTCAACTTCTTTGGTCACTGCATTAATGTCATCTTCTAAATTATGAAAATGTTTAGCAGCAATTGTTTGTTCTTCATGCAGGAATTCTTGTGTACTCTTTAAAGAGATCTCATTGTTAGTCGTTTCCCTTGCAGGTCTACTTTTAAAGTCCTCCTTGCACACACTGCAAATAGTTGATTCAGATGTTGTTGATCCATCTTTTGAGCCACTAATACTAGTAGAAGATTCCACTATGAAGCTGGTAAGATCAACAATCCTGGTCTCAATATTGTCGTCTGCAGTGGTTGAGATTGTTACAGCATCACTAGGAAGATTACTCACGTGTGTATCTCCATTTCCCTCAATTGGATGAATCCGTTCCAAACGATTTACTAAGTTTGCTTCTTTGTCCTTATGGTCCTTGCCACCACTAGATTTATTAGATCTTCTTGTTTTATCCTTTGAATTAACTATGGGATATACTGGAAGAATATTAGATGATGCATTATGACAGCGAAGAACATATGGTTGTAAAAGCGGATGCCTTAATAATTCAGCTGCCTGTCAATGAAGAGAAACATCATTAGAATCCACAATTTCATCCAAATTAATCAACAAAAGATAGGTTCAGTTGAACTCACGGTTGGCCTATGTTCTGGGTTTTTCCTAAGCATGCTTTTGATAAGTTGTTTCCTGTCACACATTTGTCAACTTTCAGTTCTAACATCATTATATGAAATGTAAGACAGTAGAAAGAAAGTAGGGGGGGATTATACAATTGGAAGTGCAAAATAAATTTTTGCAGGGCTTGAATATAATTGTATTCACTTTGAGGACAAATACTTGAATCACCAAAAGCACAGGTTAAAAATTATCACGACAGTAGTGTGTCACTGGGAATGATTTGGGATGTTACTTACAGTGTGGAAGAATAAACAATTGGCAGTGGAGAAATGCAGGATCTGTTTATTTTATTGATAAGTCCAGCCATGTCCTGTTTTATTCATTCAATCATATGTTAATTGTTTTGCTAGTTTAAAATATATTGAAGAATAGAGACTATGTTTGCATTGACAAAAACTAAACTCCTGCAGATGGTTAAAGTTCTTACTGGAGCACGAAAAGCTGGTTGATGTCCAGCAATCTCAAACATGCAGCAACCTTTACATACAAATAGAAGGTATCAATCTCAAACATCCAGCAATCATTCTTACAAAAGGTTAGATATCAAATGGCTTTTTCAAATAGAAGAAGGTATCCATGAACCTTACCAAGAGACCACATATCAGATTTATAACCATAAGGTATATCAGCCAGGAGCTCAGGACACATGTAATTTGGAGTTCCAACAACCTAGACAGGATATAAGAAGTATGCAAATAAAAAACAGATATCACTATGTGGATCAGGTTAAGTATCATTACCTTTGGCAATAAGAAGTTCAAAGCAAATATTTGTATATGTGTGTGTGTGTGTCTGTACAGGCAGAAACTTTATTTTTTTTGGCTGAACCAAGGTATTCCTCAACTGAAAATTAAAGGCTAATTCACCAAAAATAATGAGACCCATTTAATATTGTCAGCTGACAATTACTGGGCATGACAGTCCATTGACATGGGATGAAAATACAGGTAACTTCCTAGAAGGAGGCATTAGATAAAAAAAGCTAACATAGCACACATGTACACATACCGAGGAAGTAAGGTCTTCCGCATTAAGTCGCTTTGCAAGGCCAAAGTCACCTGTATGGCATGCAATAAACATATTTCTTCAGATAACATAGTTTATAGAAGCCAAAAGTTGAGTTTTCAAGGAAAAACACTACATACCAAGCCGAATGTTGTTGTCTTTGGTGAGAAATATGTTGGAACACTGAAATTACATGAAGTAGCATATATGTAAACATGACAACAGATTTCTTGATCAATATAAGCGAATATGCAATACCTTAAGATCTCTATGGATTACACGATTAGAATGCAAGTAGTCCACAGCTATCAACAACTGAGTCAGCCATTTGCAGACTTTCTGCGGGATGAATTGACAATTCAGAGTAGGGTAAGGAATAGTCATATGAGGATTTATCAAGGATGAGCAGATTAACCGTATTTATTACCTCCTCAGGAAAAAATGACCCTCGAGCTTTCTTTATGTTTTCTGCCCTGCTCCACAAAGAATGCAGGATTCCATGATTAGGACTTTATGTCACTGTTCGTATTTCTCCATTGTAGCATATAAATGCATGCATGTAGACTATGTTGTATGAAATACAAGACCCACAGAATCCCAATTACTGTAGTGTATTTCATCTCAAAAATTAGAATGCAATTAAGAATACTGATGTCATGCAATGAACAAACAGACAATATATATGTCTATCAAACTTCTACATGGAAGGGATGCTACGGATACTGCAAAAATTCAACATCAATAAACAAAGACTCGTTCCAGATCTCCATGATATGTATTAATTACAAAGCATGTTTACGCCTGGGTTTCAAAAAGAGGTTTCTGGGCCTTCTCTAACACCTTAACCGTTTAGACCAAGGATCAGTTTTAAAATTCAATACTTGTATTCCCATCTTATAATTAAAAATCATTATAACAGTTTGAGTATTCCTTAGAATAAATTCAGCATAAAGTTCTGTGTAGTTCCGTTTCAGTCCAAGATAGCAATAATTTTTATAATGTCCACATTACATCCAGTAGGTCTTCACCTAAAATAATGTGCTAGGAGTTCTGAGAACCATTCTTTTATCCTTGTTTAATATATTATACTTTTGGTTTAACAATTAGAAAGTATATACCTGACAAATATTTTCTTTCCTCCTGAGATTATTTGAAAAATAATAAGCTCAGATCCTTAATTTATGCAAGAAAGAACAAGAATTACTAAGAGATATTGCTTTACTTACATGTCACCTCCTTCACAATAGCCAGTTATAATGCATACGTGGTCCTCCTACAAAATATAAAATATCACAAACAAGCCTATGAAGTTTGGTAAACATCAGAATGAACTGATATATGTGTAAATATTTAAACTTAGTTTTTCATCTCTAATAAATGTATTACCGAAAATTAAAATTAGGAGGAAAAAAAAGTCCCTACCTTCTCCACCCAAGCATCTTTATACTCCACAATGTATGGGTTATTTAGTTTTGCAATCAGGTTCATCTATGAGAGAAAGAGGAACCGAGTCACTTTTATGTTGGTAGAAAGAAAACAATCATTTGAAATCAGCTTCACACAACTTCTTAGGACTGAAATGCATGAGATCATTATTAAAAATACTGACTTATATCTACGTAAAACCAATATTACAAAGGCATTTGGCTAAAAAATGAAAATGACATGGCATATGGTGCACACAGGATTTGGTGAGCATTCACAAAACATATATCATTTTTATCTAAAAGTTTGATCAACACTTTAGACAACAGTAATGAGTAGCATATCGCCTACCAGATTTCGACAATCAATTTAATTCAATTTGAGTTACTAAAGTCATTTGTCTTTGTTTTTGCAGTGGAGATTCAATTTCATGATTTAACTAAATATCCAGATGACAGGTTTATTTGCGGTGTGAAAGAAGCATAGCCAGCATGGCACATTCCTAAATCATCATGGAAGATAAACATAAATTATTGAAAAGCACAAACAAATATTAAGTTGCGTTGATTCATGCAGAGAAAATAAAATATATTTAAACATAAAATAAATAAACAATTGCATGATGGACACATAGGATTCCTCAGGTGGAAGGATTTGTTACACCAACCTCTTGGTGTGCAGTACGTTTGAACTTCTCTGTCTGTTTGGCCAACCGAATCTTTTTCAGCACATACCTACCGAGGATATGAAATTATGAGAATAAGTAACAATTGAAGTTGACAAGCTAACTGTGCTGAATAAAAATGCTGGATTTTAATTTCCAACAATTAAACACCAACATCAAAAATAGGAAAAACCAAAAACTTTCCAAACTTTCTTGCTCGGGTTGTCCATCATTTAACTGAAAAAATCAACATCCAAGTTCCACCCGTCCTTGTTCCACGGTTTAGTAGGAAAAATATTGAAGCCCAAAAGTTGACTGCCATCAAACTTTTCAGGCCTCAATTCAACAATTAAACACAGACATACTAAAAAGATGATTTTTTTCCTCATGGGGTTGTCCATTTTCGAACTGGAAAAATAAACGGATCTTCAATCTGTTTGTGTAAGCATAGTTGAAGCAGTTAAAGGTGTAATTGACTTACCTCTTTTTCTCGGACTTGTGAAGGACGAGGAAGGCAGAGCCAAAAGCCCCTCTTCCAATTTGCTCTATCACTTCATAGTCTTCCATTTTTTTGGACTTGGTGTCACCGTTCTCTGTCTCCATTGAAAATTCCAGAAGGTATATGACAAAGAGTGAAGACGCAGTGAAGCAGCAGATCCTGATTTGCTATTACGAACTTAGGAAAGAAAAGATTCTTTATGGCAGAGTGTGCGTGAGTGTGAATTCTAATACCAACTCTTTCTACCCTTTTTTTCATCCAATTGCTGTAATTGAAGACACCCAATAGGCTGAAGGGCATTAATTGGGTAAAGTAAATGTACCCTTAGAGAATGAATTTTGGGGACTACTCAGTGGGCTGTAGCAACCATATGAAGGGGGCTTCACATGAAACATGAGTAAAGCTACATTCCACAATTATGACAATAAACTACCTCCTTAGACGACTGAATGAGAGAGAGAGAGAGAGAACAGAGTGTAGACTCAGGAAAATTAGAATATATCACCACCAGGAAAATTGAAGATTGATGACTTACTTACCCAAAAGAAAATGTAGTGAGAGAATGGGGGCAGGCAACAAGGCCAATTAAAGACAATATATATAGTATATACCAATGACATGGCTCACATTTATAAATACTTCTTTTATTTCATTTTTTAGTCAAAGTCCACATTTGGTTTAAGAAACTTACCAGAGTCAAAACAGATTTTACCACTAAAATATGTTTATAAATTGTTCATCCATAAAGACCATATACGTAAAGAACAAAATAAGAACTTGAACATCTACAAGAGATGAGTCTTGTATATACTAATTGTACTAACCTTTGTTGAATGTTTTTTAATGTTGACACGAGAGTTGTGGTGGTGAGTGTATCATGGCTTCAACCCCACCCAATGACTCAAAAGAAAATGGGTTGGGGTAAAGGGCATGGAGGACAGAACGTAAAGGTGGCAGGTGTGGTGTGGAAAACTAAAGAAAAAGGAAAAGTCTTGCTTGCGTTTACAGACTCATAGGAGATCATTCAAAACAAGGAATGTTCGTAGCTCGCAGTTGTGATGTCACACTCCGTGTACCTTAATAAACAAAAGCATCGAAATTTATAGAATTGAGCCAATGGGTATATACACTCTACAGAAAGTAAATAAATTAATAAAAGTTGCGTGGGTTTGTGCTAGTATAGTGCGCTGGCCAACCACCGCGGCTGGTCCAGAGACATAATTGTGGTTTAATTTAACACCTTCACCATTCTTAGAGGCCAAGGTTTTTTTGTGTTGTTTAATGCATGATATAATGATATGATCAGTTTTAAATTAAGTGTTAAAGGTGAGTGATAAACATGTTAATCTATGGTAATGTGATAGATCAACAACAATTTGTTGCAGTAATGTTGCATATTTAGGTGGTAAACCGGTTTATTTAACTCTAAGAAATGCAATGATAATTAGTAAGCATGTACTTAACAGCTAAATGAAAGTTTCAAGGGTTAATTTGGTGATGATGGTGTCAAATCAAAACCTAATTAGTTTGTTTACCAAGCTCTAAGCCCCTGTTTGTTTGAACTGATTTGCGACGAAATACTGTTCACGAAGACAGAAACACGAGATTCACCCACGTTTGGTTGAACTGATTTGCGACGAAATGCAGGCGAGGAAAAGGGGGAGATGAGAGAGAGAGTTTCTTCGCTGAGGTGCGAAGAAAAGAGATGAAAGTAATGAAAAGTCGCTGTTACCCTGCAATATATGATAGCGGTTAAATCTTAACCGCTATTATAACAGCACTTGTAATAGCGGTTAAAACTTAACCGCTATTATATATCACTTCTAATAGCGGTTAAAACATAACCGCTATTATATATCACTTCTAATAGCGGTTAAATCTTAAACGCTATTATATATCACTTAAGATAGCGCTTACAGAGGAACCGCTATTATATCCTCCAATATATCGCTCGAGCGAGACATAGTCGCTCAAGCGAAACACAACCCGAGACTGAAGAAATTAAAATATGGTTGTATATGATAGCGATTCCACTGGAACCGCTATCTAATATACACTTTAGATAGCGGTTACATGAGGAACCGCTATTATATCCTCCAATTATGATCGATCATTACCTAAATCTAATCGATCAGAATCATATTTCGCTCGAGCGAGATATAGTCGCTCAAGCGAAACACAACCCGAGACCGAAGAAATTAAAAATTTGGTTGTATATGATAGCGGTTCCACTGGAACCGCTATCTAATATACACTTTAGATAGCGATTACTGAGGAACCGCTATTATATCCTCCAGCTTATGATCGATCATTTCAAATTATGATCGATCAGTATCGTTTTCGCTCGAGCGAGATATAGTCGCTCGAGCGAAATGCAACCCGAGACTGAATCTTAAAATATTTTTTTGAATATTATGTTTTTAAATTTGCTATTAGAGAAAACCTTTCAGAATTCAAAATGTTAAATACTTTTAAATATTAAAATTAACTTTATCAAAAATTAGGAAAACAAAATTTATCCAAAAGAGTTCAAAAATGTATAAGAGTATTCTCAATTTTGAGTTTAATTATATTGTTCATTCTCAAAGTAGAAATTTATATTGTAGTTATTTAATTTACATTTTATGATCTTCTTAAAATTAGCATCAATAACATTAGACTTTACATTTGATTCATACCTAACTAATTATAGATTAAAAGGAAAGTGGTATAACCATGCATTTTACTTTTCTATTTACCTTATTCTTTTAATTATTTTATATAACAATAATCAAAATATTCACATGAATATGGGCATTTTCCAAAATAATATTATTGTATTATTGTTAAAATTAGCATCAATAACATTACACTTGATCTTCTTAATTATATTGTTCATTCTCAAATTAGAAAATTATATTGTAATTATCTTCAATTTATTAAAAGTGTAATTAAATCTCTATTTTCTTAATTTTTTTTTGTTTCAAACTTCTCAATGCTACATTTTTGTAACTTCTATCATTATATTATCATCCTCATCTCCTCCCATGTTCTACTTTATCTTTACAATAGTTAATATTCTTAAATAATCTATATTTTTAATTATAATTTTTTAATATATATTTTAGAAATTAATCAATTCTAAGCTATTATTTGAAAAACTAATCAATTCTAATCAATAATTTAGAAAAATAATCGATTAGAATTAATTATTTGAAAAAATTATGAAATATGATCGATCATTTCAAAAATCTAATCGATCAGAATCATATTTCATTTCGGCGAGATATAGTCGCTCAAGCGAAACACAACCCGAGACTCAAGAAATTAAAATATGGTTGTATATGATAAGCGGTTCCACTGGAACCGCTATCTAATATACACTTTAGATAAGCGATTCTGAGAGGAACCGCTATTATATCCTCCAATTATGATCGATCATTTCAACTTATGATCGATCAGGATCATATTTCGCTCGAGCGAGATATAGTCGCTCGAGCGAAATACGGCTTATGAGCTCACGCTTTGAGAGTTGTTGTAGCCTACCTAAGCTCCGCTTTTTCAGTTCAATCCAATCAGCGATGGGATTAGAGAGCAAGTCTGTTCAAAGTTTGTTTTAATCTGTTGAAATAGCCGTTATAATCTGTTAAAAGTCCTTTCAACCCATTAATGCGTTCTTGTTCTTTAACATAATTGTTTTAGCCGATACGACCAAGTTTTTATCAGTTAAAACTTTTTACAAATATTTTCTAAGAGTGATTTAATCGATTGATTCGCGGTTTAATCGATTGATTCGATTTAAAACTTTCTTATAACACTTTTCAAGTTATTTTAAGCGATACAAAGAAGTTTTAATCGATTAAAACCCTGCACGAAATTTTTCTAAGTCATTTTAATCGATTGAAATGCGTTTTAATCGATTGAAATGCGTTTTGACTTTATCTTTGACTTCATCAAATCACTGAGATCTTTGCTAGTCGCTCGAGCGAGATCAGTTTAGCTCAAGCGAAAAACAACTCGAGGATGAAAATTATGTGCAGGTGTCTTCGCTCGAGCGATAGTTTAGCGAAATATAACTTGTAATAGCGGTTTTAGGTGAACCGCTATCTAAAGTGTCGAGGTTTTGGAGCTGTGATCGATCATTTTGGCAAAATAATCGATCATTTGAAAACTTTAGGTAGCGGTTAACATATAACCGCTATCACGAGTTACTTTTAAGAGCGGTTGTCTTTGTAACCGCTCTTAAAAGTGTATATATAATAGCGGTCCAATTTAACCGCTATCTTATATATATTTGTATTAGCGGTTATTACTTGGAACCGTTATCTAAAATCTTGATCATTTGACAAATTATATATTCTAAAGACGACGGAAGGAGGTAAGTCATGAGCGAAGTCAGGGTCGTACATGCAGTGGTCACGGCTGTACGAGCGATGGTCACGGCTGTACAGGCGATGGTCACGGGCTGTACATGCGAGTGGTCACGAGGCTGTACAACCAACTTCACGTGTTCACAGGTGATAGAAGTTACGGGACTTATTCTTTCTTCGTAGATTACAGCTCGATAGGGAAAGTTATTGTATTATATAAAGCAAAGCTAGTCTCATAAGACTAGCTAAAAGACTCTAGCAAAGCAAAGCAAAGCTACTCTGTTGTAGGTTGGATCTTCGCCGCGGCCATTAACTTTGGTGTGACCTTGGTTGGTACGTTTGTTTTTGGTATATTGTCGGAGGAACACCCCGGGTATGGTTACGTGTCTTCTCGTCATGGTTGGAACATAAAACTTGGTTGAGTACGTTTGTTTTTGGAGTCCGTGTGCATGCATAAGAGTCCGTGTGAGCATTCGGATTTGAGGTATAAAACATGGCCAAACCTCCTCCACTCGAACAAAAAATGTGCACCATACGACCATGGTTTCGACACTGTGCATTGGTTATGTTGTTGTTGCGTAGTCGTATCTTAGAGGAAAAAATTACATTATTTTTACTTACAAAAAATGAGATTATTTTTGCGAGTATCCGAAAGACTATCGGACATTTGTTAACACTTGCTCGTTGTTGGACTGAAAGTTTTGCCAAGGAATCGAGTCGCGGGATTGAAGACAAGGTACCAAGCTTGTTGTCCCATTCTATATGTAAGATCTGTATTGACATGTATAACTCGCTTAAGAATATTGCAGTACTTTTCATCTGGATAATGCAAAATTCTGAAATCTAAGCATTTTTAGGTATAAGTATTATGACAATACTTACATATGATAAATTTAGAGGAAAAAAATTATTAGTAGTTTTGTAAATAATTTTTGGTTTTGTGATCTTGGTTTGCGAGATGGCAATTTTGAATTACTTCCATTAAACATTAATTAATTAATTAATTATATATATATATATATATATATATATATATATTATGAGATGGCGGAGACAAAAACATCGAGGTCATTGGTTTAGACAATGACGATATAGATACTTGGTGCGGATATAAACATGATTTCACATATACAAAGTGAGATAAAAAAGCGAGCGAAATAGGAGCGATGACAATTCTTTGTTTGATAGCTTATGGATTAAATATGTTGTCTATGGTAACTTGTAGTAGCGGTAACATTAGAGACTTTATTTACGAAAAAGAACGTCGTCGGCACGAGTTGATGTCATACCTTATTCATACTTGAACAATCTCGTCACATTATTCGCATGGGACCGGAGGCGTTCATTAACTTGTGTCAACGAGTAAGGACAAGCTGGATTAGTAAACGATGGGTTACAATCAACGAGTGGAAGAACAAGTGGCTAAATTTCTCCATATTATCGGACATAACGTTAAAAATCGAAGCTGTTTCATTTTTTTCCATCGATCGGGTGAAACCGTTAGTCGACACTTTCATAACGTGTTGAATGCGATAATAATGTTGGACGAACAATTAATTGTTCAACCATCGAGGAAGGGATGTGTGTCCGTATATATTAAGCAACAACCGATTTTACCCATACTTTAAGGTAATGTACTTACCAACTTTGTGTCTATATAACATACACATAGATTGTCTAAACTTTAATGACAATAAATTTTTTACCCATTAGGATTGTTTAGGGGCAATAGATGGAACTCATGTTCGAGTTAAAGTCGCAAGATCAGATGCCCCTCGTTTTCGTGGAAGAAAAGATTGGCCAACACAAAACGTATTTGCGGCTTGTGATTTCGACATGAAATTCACATATGTTCTAGCAGGGTGGGAAGGAACGAGCATCTCGATTCAAGAATATTAAAGGATGTTCTTACGAGAGAGGATCGCCTTATCATACCACAATGTTTATTATTTATAACATGCGGATTTTGTGTATAGTCAACTAGTTTAAATATTCTAATTAGTATAACTTCAATGATTTTAAATAGGTAAATACTACTTGGGGGATGCTTGGATTTATGTTAAAAGTAAACATAATGACCCCTTATCGAGGCGTTAGATACCACCTTAAAGAGTATTCTCGACGAGCTCCACAAAACCCCGAGAATTGTTTAACCATCGACATTCGTCTCTTAGAAATGTCATTGAAAGAACATTTGGAGTTTTGAAGAAAAGATTTCCTATAATAGCTAGTGGAACAGAGCCTCATTATTCATTTGATACAATGACGAATATAGTCCTAGCATGTTGCATTCTACACAATTTTCTTCGAGGGATAGACAACGATGAATCATCATTAGTTGAAGTGGATCGAGAGTTGATGGAACAAGATGTGGATAATATGTCGACTCAAGTTCGGGAAGAGGATTATAGGGAAGGGTCAAACTTAAGAGATACTTATAGCAAATCAAATGTGGATAGATTATCAAAGTCATTAGATTTTGTATATAATAATATATTTAATAAGATGTACTATTGTTATTATTGAAATACGATTACATTACGATTATCTATTTATAATAATTATATGTTGGTATCGTAATTACATATATTATCTTTCCAATAGGTTTAAAATGAACAGAGGAAAGGATATTGCACGGATTCGTCACACTGTAGTACGCGAGTTTACAAAATGGATCGATGACATGGACTTTCGGTTGTTGGTTGCTATGCTTGATGAGGCAAGGTTGGGTAATCGGGTTGATGGTAGTTGGACAACCCAAGCATATAAGAATATAGTTGAATCCCTAAGACAGTCTGGATTAATTGGTATAACTAAAAATAATGTTAAAAATCGACAAAAAAGTCTTAAGGATAGATGGCGGGAGGTCCACGATTTGTTTCATGGACTTAGTGGATTCGCTTGGGATGATATGACAAAACGGTTTGTGGCTGAGCAAGAAGTATGGGATGACCTAATTGAGGTACTATTATATGAATTATCATTTGTTGATATAGCAAAACATAACAATTACGAGTGTTAACCATTCTCATTATTTTGTAGCGAAGCCTTCTGCGACTAAATGGAAGCTGGCAACTATAAGACATTATGATTTGATGGAAGAATTGTGGGGTGCTGATCGAGCCAGTGGACATATGGCAAGAACTTCGCGTCGGGCCGAATGAATATCGAGTTCTCGAAGGGCAACGATCGACTTGAACGTTGATGTGGACCCCACACCGGAGGAGCAGACCATTTCACTTTGGCTTTGATGCGGGATTTGATACGACTTATCGATCACCTCCACGCATGGGTTCCGACGGTCCTGCTGAGGGTGCTCACTCAATTCCATCTCGCTGCGTCTACTGGTTCGGTGGAACCTCTTCATCTCGGGCACAAAAAGAAAAGCGCCTATGGTTGATGTGATGGAAGGTCAATTTGAAAAACTAACATCGAGGCTAGACACATTTACAGATTACCTCGGGCAAGGTAATACAATCACCCAACGATTATCCGACATAGCTTGAAAGACAGGTGGTCGCCATTGAACGCAGTAAATGAATTAATTAATGAGCAAGTTAATGTGATGAGACGATCATCAACATTTCAACATTCGGAGTCAGATATATGGGACATGTTAGTCGGCATGAACCTAAATGACGAGCAACTTATGCTTCAGATGTTATAATCATTTGTGTACTCACCCATCACATGTTAGACGACTTTTGGCTTGCCTCACATCTTCGTCTCTCCCGATTGTTCATGTTCTTGAATGGAGGTGATTGAATGATCTGAACCTGGAGGACTTCACTACAAAAGATGGATAACATTATAATTATTTGTTTGAAGAACATTAGTGTGCATAGATTTATAATTTTAGTAATCTTTCCTTTAATTATTATTCTATTTTCAATTGTATTTTATATTTGTTTTAAATAATAATGTACAATTATATTATTAATTTTCATAATTATTTGTTATTATCGATCAATATTAATTATTATTTTATATTTTATAATTATTTAATTATTAGTCAAATAATTTATTTAATATGTCAACATTATTTGAATATGGATATGCAATGTACATAATTTTGTAATTGTTTATTTATATAATTTTTAATAACTATCTAAAAAAAGTTAATTTTTTAAATTTGTTTCCAATTACAAACACTTTTAAATTTGTTTTTTCTTTTAAATATATAATCAATGTTAAAATATGGATAATTAATTAAAAAATTATATTTATAATCATTTGAACCTTATTTGATACAAAGGGTAAAATAGTAATTTTCTTAAATAATAAACATAAAATTATAATTTTTATATCTCATATCAATCAAATCATTCACAATTTTCCATAAACTTTCCTTTCACTTTTCAATCATCTCCATTTCTCTTCAAATCCCTCCTTTTCCATTCTCTCATTTCCACTCTCTCAAATCACTTCATCCAAATAAAGCCTAAAGATCGATCTGCAATGTCATTATTAAGTAGACCGTAGAGGGTCTGCCACACGGTATAGGTTTTACGACAGCTTATTATCACAGGAAAGTCAATGATAATAATTACTATAGAATTAACGTTTTTGGTACCTAAACGAAGATGACGCAAGGATATGTAATCCCGTTGACACTCTACAACTTCTAAAGTGCATCTTTGGTAATACATTTCCCGGTCACGGAGCTTCGGGTGGAAGGGGCCACCGCCCCAAATTTTCTAATCTAGTTATATATATATTTATAATTTTGATTCTCAAATAATTAAATATAATTATATTTGTATTTATGATTTTTGTTTTTGTTTTTGTTTTTGTTTAAAATTTTATTATAAATTATTAAATATATTGAATAAAAAATATTTTATATTCTTTATCACGTTATATAAAAGTTACCAAAATGGTTTTCTTTGTGAGTTTTTTTTTTTCGAATTTCTAAAGCGTGCACAAGTTTTTATGTTGTTCTTGATAAAAATAAAAGTTTGCTTTACAGTTACACAGTACACGTTTGTATTAATTGCCTATTAACTGGAACGTTTAATGTTTTTTGGGAAACTGTAACATATTCTGATTAAAGAATAACATAAAAAATATTTTGGAAAATACATTTAGGTTTTAGCTTTTCCCTGATTCCAATTAAAGAGAAGAAATTAAAGGGGTCATCCTCCTGATTCCAATTATAACCTTTTTCCTTTCCAAGCTAAAAACTTTCACTCCGATGAATATTTTTTTTAGTTATTTTCATTTTGCTAAGACGGCAGTTACTCATGAGACCATTTACTTGTGAAGTATTTATCTGGACACCGACCGTTGTTTTCTCACGTGCTGCTCCGAATGTTACAATTACCGTTGTTCCCGCAAAAGCATCTATGCGTTGTCGGCAGTAATCATTCCATTGTCTTTTTTTTTATAACTGACCAGCCAATCCAAAATTTCATCCAAAATATAAACTTTTGATTTGATCGTCAACATACTTATGGCATGGTGAGAAAGATAATATGACAACAGTGTGCTATGAAGTAGGTGCAGACAAAATGACAAAGCCATGACAACTGCGACGTATGTTTGACGATTCCAAATTTTTAAACAGTTTGTGCTTCACAATTGAAGTTTGTGCAGTTATTTTGCTAGATAAATTTGAAGATATATATATATATATATATATATATATATATATATATATATATATATATATATATATATATATATATATATAATATAATACAAAGCAAAGGCCTGTATGGGTTTAATCTCAAACCCAGACTTTACAAGAGTTTGTAGAAGTATGTAAAAACTTAAAAACGTAAAATATAATAAAACGAAAACATAAAAATATTTACCAACTTATAAAGCGAAAATATAAAAATATTTTCTAGACATTGTTTTTGAATAAATTTTTCTAAAACACTTCTTCATTTTCAAATCTTCATTTTCTAACACTATACGGTATTATCAAATAAGAAAATATATTAGGAGATCTTAAAATATAGAGAATATGAGGTATTTATAAAACATTGATCATCCTAAAGTTCTAAACTGTAATTAAAAGATATGTAAAATTGTCACATAATGAATTTTTGAAAATAAAACACTTTGTATAAATTATAAAATAATAATTAGATCAAGGATAATTACTAGATCATGAGATGGTGTGATAGAGTGTAGAACATTCTTTCACTTAACCATTTATTACATTATCAATCTCAAGATTCTTAATATAGCGTGATAGATAGGTCTTCTAATAATAAGTATTATCTCTCATCTATCACACTATATTAAGAATCTCATCAAATATTCTTTAACATTAATTAATAAACCTTGTGTTTATTTTAGGTGAAACTAATGATATTTCTCAAAAATAAACAAATATGTGCACAAATAAATGAGAAATTATCAAACTGAATAAGAGTTTTATAAAATTATAAATTGTCACAATATGGAACTAAGTCCCATTTTTGTTACATGATCCTTGAAATTCGTTAATGGTATGTCTTTAGTTAAAGGATCAACAATCATCAACTCAGTGTTAACATGTTCAATGACCACTTTCTTTTCTTTAACATGTTCTCTTATAGCTAGATATTTGATATTTATGTGTTTATTTCGACTTTCACTCTTATTATTCTTAGCCAAAAATACAACAACAGAGTTGTCACGATATAACTTCAATGGCCTAATAATTTAGTCCACAACTCTAAACCTAGATATAAAATTCTTCAACCATACACCATGTGTAGTAGCCTTAAAACAAGAAACAAACTGAATTTCCATAGTGGATGTAACAATCAAGGTCTGTTTTTGCTGCTCCAAGATACAACTCCACAAGCTAGCATAAAAATGTAACTAAATGTGGATTTTCTGGTATCAGTGTAGCCAACTAAGTCTGAATCAAAGTAGTTTATCACCTCTAAACTATCAGTTTGTGTGTATATGAGCATGAAATCTTTTGTTCCTTGAAAGTATCTCATTATTTTCTTTGCAATTTTCTAGTGGTCAATACATGGATTACTCTTATATCTTCCCAAAACTCCAACTGCATATATAATGTTTGGTCTGGTGCAGACCTGAGCATACATAAGACTTTCAAAACTCAAAATCATTTTTCAAATACTGACCCAATTCAAGCTTATTACCCTTCATAATGAGAGTCACACTCGGTGAACAACCTTTCATGTTAAACCTCTTAAGAACCTTGTTGATATAAGCCTCCTGAGATAAACTCAAAACACCTCAAGATCTTTCACTATGGATCTTAATGCCTATGACATAAGATGCATCTCCCATATCTTTTATATCAAAGTTCTTTGAGAGAAACTGTTTCACCTCATATAACATTTCCCTGTCATTAGTTGCAAGCAAAATGTTATCCATATATAAAACAAGAAAGTAAAATTTACTCTCACTAATCTTTTGGTATATACATTAATGCATAATATTTTCCTCAAAACCAAATGAAGAAATAACTTCATGAAATTTTAAATATCATTGACGTGATTGTTTTAATCCATAGATGAATTTATTACGCTTACATCCATTTGATGTAACTCAAAATCAAAATGAGCTACTAATATCATGATTACCCTTAACGAATCATTCTTAGATACAAAAAAAATGTCTCATTTTAATCTATTCTTTCTCTTTAAGTTGGCTCTTTGACAACAACTCTTGTTTTATGTCTCTCAATGTTACCTTTTGAGTCTTTCTTAGTTTTAAAGACTCATTTACATCTAATGGATTTTACACCATTAGGTAACTTAACAAGATCCCAAACTTGATTAGATGTCATAAAATTATCTCATCTTTCATTGCATTATACGACAAATTCGATTCCTTATAATTCATGGCTTGTGAAAACGTTTCAGCATCATTTTCGATTCCAATGTTATAATTTGATTCTTGTAAATACTCTTCATAATCACTAAAAATAGTTGACTTTTGATTCTTGTAGATCTTTTTAATGTTGTCTCACTACCTTGATGAGAAACTTATTGTTCAATTGATTGCTCAATACGTTGTTTAACATCTACTTGTTGTTCTTCTTCAACAACTAAATCTACATTATCATCTTCAATTATTTGTGGAACTTGAGTAATTGGTTGTCTAACATGTTCTTGAACTGGATGAGCGTGAATGACTAATAGTTTATCATTTGATTGAGAGGGTTGAACTTTATAATGATCATTTTCAAAATCAATATCTGAAATTGAATCATTCCATTAATCAAGTCATTTTCAAAAAAAAATTACATTTCTTGCTTCCACAAATCTAATGCTATGAGATAGAGAATAAAATTTATACCCTTTGGACTTTTCAGCATATCCAATTAAATACTCACTAATAGTCTTAACATCTAGTTTCTTCTCTTGTGGGTTATAAATCCTTACTTTAAACGAACATCCCCAAAGGCATATATGTTGTAAACTAGGTTTTCAACTTTTGAAGAACTCAAAAGATGTCTTTAAGACAACCTTAATTGGAACTCAATTTATTATATACACAGTTGTCTTAAGTGCTACCGTCCACAAGAATTGAGGAAGTTTTTTATTACTCCTCATACATCTTACCATATCCATTAAAATTCGATTTCTTCTTTCTGCCACACTATTCTGATCCAGAGAACCAGACATAGTGTATTGGACAATGATTCAATCATTATTACTAACCTCTAGTCATTATTCTGGAACAAAGTTTCTCTAAAACACTTTTTAGTTTCGAAACTTTAACTCCTTAACACTGATGGTATAGTGTATTGAAAAAGAGAGCAGATTTGGTGACCTTGAAACACATAGCATATGCGATATTTATAGACACTGGTCATCATAGAGTTTTAAACCGTATCTAAAAAATTCGTAAAACTGTCAGATAATGGATTTCTCAAAATGAAACATTTTACACAAATTATAGTGCAACAAAAAATCCATGTAGTTGAACTTTTACATCTCATAGGTAAGTTGTGATTAGTAACCACTTTGAAATAGCTAAAGGATCACTCTTGCATATCTTCACTAATAAAATATGGGCTATTGATGTAAGAAAGAAGTAAATGGTTCAAGGATGTGACAAATTGTTCGAAAGGTTTGTATACTGTGTAAATTATATTATCATTAATGAATGTATAGAAGGCTATTCTAAAGTGTTCTCTAAAATAAAGCTGTATCCATCCTTTAAGTTAATTTGAAATGCTGTGTTGAATCTTAACCAAGTGAAGCTCGAAACTGCATACTGTTGTTACACTTGAAAACATTCACTACCGAAAAAACGTGTGGGCATACACAAAATTCTATAGCAAAATATGGGACCATCCAGATTTCAGAATGACCATTCCATTTTAGGCCAACATAATGCAGCCATTTGCACCTTCAATAAAATTTGTTAATGCCATAAACCAGTTGCCAGCACTTATTTTCAAGGTGAAAACTGTTGGGCGCGCTGAAAGACTTGGAAAATGTCACAACACGCAGTTGAATCAGCCCGTTTGGTTTGCTCCCATTGTCAATATTACACACCATGACACGTTTCAATGTAAAATTTGTGATTGAAATTAATTATAATCACATACAAAGATTTACAATTAATTTATAAAAATCATTTGTCCTAAAATTTATAAACAGGGGCAACTCAATTGTAAGCATATAAACTTTGGAACTGAATAAACAACAAACATCCATATGAAGAATTGGTAGAAGGATACCATCACTTGCCGTCATAGCAAAGAAATAAAATGGTTCCATCTCAGTTTTTGAAAACAACCAATCACATAAACTTACAAATTGAAAACACTCCAGTAGTTCTGCTAAATACACCGACATTTGATAACTAAAACGCAGGAGCAAACGTCATGTCATAAACAAAATTACTATACAGTATATACTTATATATATGAATTTTACTTCCGCTTGGATTGTTTTGATTTTTTAGAGGATCTACCAGTCTCCAGCTTTCTCCGCGTAGCTTCAAACTCCTCTTCAGAGGGTTCGGGCATATCACCTCCACCATATTTTGAAACTAGAGATGAGAACATTGAATCAAACTGGCCTTTCCTCTCATTTCGGCGTTGTGCTATCATTGTATAAAGATCTGCTTCTGACTGCTTATTAGACCTGTAGAAAAAATGGATCATTCTTAAACTATAGCATAAATGGCATTAGCAATGCAAAAACCTGCTTGATCAACTTACTTCTCCCTCCTCAAAGGATTTGTGGGCGGTTTGGTTTCAGATACTTCCTTGGCCCATTTCTGGTAGGCTTTTGTTGCCTTTAGTTCTCCTGCAGAATATGGAGAAGAGAATAGATAATCATCAAGGAGAAAATTATACGACCAGAGAATTAATGGACTCTTCCATGACTGCATATCTTAGTATGCTGATTCACAATGCTAATGCTTAAAAGTTAAAAGTAAAGTTCGTTCATGATCTCCTATTTTCTTATTAGTTTGCATTCAAAATCTAACAATCAAAATACAACTTGTTTCCAGCAAAGAAACTTAAATTCTAGAGCAAATGTCTGGTTAATACCTTAGTCAACAAATTGTATGTAGTAAATATACTTACCAGCAGCTATACCCTCATCGAGAATATCCTGGAATCGGTGTGAATCAAGTTTAGGATCTGAACAGAGCATTGAACAAAAAAGCCTGCAAAGGGAGACAACTCCTGATATCAAACTCAACCTTTTCAAATATGGCTCTCGTGCATCCCAAATTCGCAATGATTTCTTACCTATTCATGTTACCCTTGCACTTCTTGTACAAATCAATCAAATCATTTTTCTCAGAAACAGATCCCCTATAGTTCACTTCAAACTCCTCAATATCAGCTTCTGTGACCTATAGCACATTTTAATTACCACATAAATGAAACCAAATACACCACAATAAACAGAATATCATGTAATAAAACAAATACCTTCTTGTACATTGTTCTGAAGAATGCTTGAAGATTCTGAACAACATCTCCAGCCAGGTCCTGATTTAAAAAAAAAATAAAAATAAAAAGTAAATGAGTTGTAGTCAAGGACAAGTGGCCAAAGTATCCTGAACAGTAAGATCCTATTAGGCGAACTATTCTATAAACACAAGAGAAGAAAAATAATAAGGTAAAATAAATTCAGCTTCTCCTGGAAGTTAAAACCAACATATACCCTTAATTTTCATAGAAGCTCTTTCATCTAGCTTTTCCAAATGCTCAAGTGTACGAGTTAAGTTAAAGTTATGGAAATAATTCAATTTACTTTGACTTGTTTTTTTCTTTAGCAAAAAATATTAACTAAGAAATTTATCCAATCAGAGCCTATTTCATCAGCAACAGAACACAAAAAAAGTTGGGCTTAAACAAAATCAGAGCCTAACTCACATCATCGTCAACACATCCAGTCTGATCATAGAGGGCCCGCTTCTCTTCATCCCCAAGAATCGATATCACCTTTTGCAGTTGCTGGAATTTCTCTTTAGCTCCCTGCAACAACATCACAAGAAATTACAAGTGTCAGCATCTAAAAACTAATCTGGTGCAAAATAAAACTGACAATTGTAATATTGGGTTTAAAGAATGACCTCATCACCAGGGTTCTTATCAGGATGAAGCCTCAACGCCAACTTGTAGTAAGCCTTTTTTATTTCCTGCTGCGACGCCGTTCTCTCCACACCAAGAACCTGCAACCAATTACTCAAATCAAATATTAACAAAGTCAAAGATCATTCACAGTAACAATAGACGAGCTCAATTCGAAGGGTGAAATGTTCGATTGTCAAACAGAAGCGTAAATTTAGGGTACCTGGTAGAGGCTGATTTCTTCATGCTGCAGTTCCATTTCCTCGTCGTCAGAAACCCTAGCTTTCTTCTTCTGCGCCATTATGGTTATGCAGAAACAAAGTGGTTATTCCATTACTCCTTTGGCGGGTTATCAAAGCTTGCTATTCAAGTTAAACTAAATTATATATATTCCCGCTCTTTACTCTTATTTTCCCGCCGTTATGTTCCTACGCGGATACATGAAATTCATCCCCTCTCTGTTATCTGTTATCACAAAGCCCAGTTATCACGTGACCCAAACCCAACATCACATTTAAATTATTAAATTTTTAACCAGTTTCATATTTAATAAGAATGTTCGTAGATCCATTTTGTTTAATTTTTTTTATAAAAAATCGCTCTTAAACCTAAAAATGGTAGGTTAATTTTAGTTTAATATAAATTGGAACTAAATTAAATTAATATTCACTATTAAATTTGGATTACGTGATTCTTTTATTATTAAATTGTTAATCTATTTTTTAAAAAGTGTATAATATTTTTTAAAACATTATTAAAAATTTATAAATAATTTTTTTCAAAATCAATATACATTATAAAAAAATTATATTATTATGTTCATAATTTTAATTTCTCTTTTATATAAATAAATTATATAATTTTATAATTAAAAATTATAATTCAAAGTTAATATCATATTTTAAATAAATATAACTGTATTTTAAATAAATTATAGTAAATTTTATAAACACAACTTTTAATAAATATAATTATGTATGTTTATTAATTGATAATTAATTTTAAATATATTATATTATATTTAAATATAATAAATGATTTAGTTTAATTCTTAATTTTTAATCTAAAATTTGAATTGAATTTTATAATTTTAAAAAATAAACTAAGCCAAAAATAAAATATTGATTTTCGATGTTTTTAGATTAATGTATAGTTAGATTGGGTTACTAAACCATAAAATAAAGATGGGGAACTATTTGAAAATAAAATTCCATGAACTTTTTATTTTTAATAGAATGAAAAGAGTTGTTCATCTAACTAGGCGCAAATGATTCTATGAGTACAGCGCACTGGGCCTTTTTGCTTTTGGTCCGGATTTAGGTTCAATCCATGTTTTTGTTTGTTTCCAGTGGACCAAGTGTAAAACTTCAATTCAGAACAGCTCTGCTTCCTACAACTCATAATTTCTTCGAACACCATATTCTAAGTCAAATATTTAAAATATCTTTTTTATAATTTTTTTTTATCTTAACTTCTTCTTCTATTTGTATATAATTTATGCACCCCCATTCCTTAATTATTTGATTTTTTTTTATGTTATCACATCCATTAAAGACTTTTTCTAACAATTAAAAGTAAGTAATTATTAATATTATGAATGAGTTATATGTTCCTACACTCAAATTGCACAAATAAATCAAAATTGTTCAATTTGAAACAGTATCGCGAAAATAAGGTTAAATTCCAAAACATTCATTCCAAAAACACGTTTTGGAACACTCAATCTGAAATGCATTTATGGATTGGCCTTTTAGGAAATATATTCCAAATTGAGTGTTTTGGAATATATTACTGAAAAGCCCAGTCCAAAATACATTCTAAAAATATCTTCTTACTATTTGGATGATCTCCTTTTTTATGTAGTGTAATTTTGCATTATAGTTAGGACTAGGGGAGGTGATTCTCAACCCACATATTGTGTTCGCCCAACTGCCTTTGTAAGGCGTAGGGCTTGTGGGGAATAAGTGTTATTAATTCTCTAATAAATGAACAATATTGATATCTTCAACACATGATCAATATTTTTCAAGAGGGCATTTAGATTCTTCTTTATTAATTAGATATGAAATCATGTTGCCCATAATCTATGGGAGAGAGTGGTAAGTGCTTTTCATATAAATTAGTGTATATAAAGATTAATATTATAAAATTTAAACATAAGTTAGTGTATTTTGTAGGTTCGTGGGAAGCTAAAATGTGTTTGTCATTGAAGAAAAATGACTAAGTTGGGGCCTCCACACCAGCGGATTGCATTTACTATTTAGCTATCAATGTTGGAAGCACCTTTGGGTGTTACTGATAAGACGGTAGATAAGGGGCTATTATTTGCATTTGCTTAGAGATGACATAGCGAGACTAGTAACTTCCATCTAGTCGTAGGTGAGATAACTATCACACTAGATTTGTTTTCATTATTGCACCTGTCAATTATTTGCCAATTATGTGATAATAATCACTTGGAAGAATATGAAGCAGTTTATGTGCTCGTAGAGCTATTAGGAGTTGATTTTGAGATGACTTTTGCAAAGACGAGACATTGTCGAGGTGGACATGTTAGTCTTGGTTGGTTACGAAAAGTGTATGATGATGCTTGTACACACAAAAGATGGAGAATTGCACTTAGTGTTGGCAAATTTTGGGGCATGTATATATATGATACATAATTTAAATGTGTTAGGGTCATTATTTATTAAGTCAAATAATAAAGTGATCTAACTAAATTAAAAAGTTTGGCTAAAGGCATATGTCATGAAAATAAAATTGTGTAGAGACCATAGATCAATTTCTAATTTGATGAGGGGCCAAATTAGAAATACTAAAACTTAAGTAATTAACCTAATTCTGGTTATATTTAAGGGGTCATGGTCCCCTTCTGGGAGCACATAGACAGAACGTAAGTTTCATTCCTGTTCCTTTCTTTCTATCCCCATCAAGAGAGAAAATCAAGAGGGAAATACAGGTGATCTTCAAGTGGAAGACCATAAGATCAATATAGTGCTCTACAAAGACATCATCATTATGGCTAATTCAGGTACGCTTTCGCATTCAATTTACAAGCATGTTTATCGAGTATGAGATTACGTTTATGTTTGATCGTTAGAATCAAAATCAAGAATATTATTATTATTATTATTATTATTATTATTATTAATTTTCCAACAATTGGTATAGAGTCTGCCCATATTTGATTCATGTCTGTTTAATTTATAGAACCCCAATTATAAAAGTTAGGATTAGTTTTGTTTTAAACAATTCAAATTACCCAATTTTATGAACCCTAAGTGGAGAATAATCTCTAATTTTCGTGAATCCTAAAATTTAAATTTGGGGGTAACATCCCCAATCTGATGCTGCTTGCTGATGGAACCGTGGAGGAAGCTATGGATTCTTCTTCTTTGTTTTTCTCTTTTGTTTCAGTTTAAGTTTCAAGTTTTACTGAGAAAGAAATAGTGTTTCAAAATTCAATCTTTCTTGTATTGAGTTCTCTGTTCTCTTTGAATCTTTTGTTTTTGTTTTTATTTAATTTTATGGGTTTTTGTTTTCGTTTTCTTTTCATGGTGGATATGGATGAGTTTGGAATTGGGGGTGGTGTTTGGAGAATTCCCAACACAGAAAATATTAGGTAAATGGTGAATTTTTCCACAGGTGTGACTGTTCTTATTTTATTGCCTTTAGGAGAATTTGATGTTAAATCCCCCTGTTTAGGGTTTGAATGATTACTGTTTAATACCCTTTTAGGGTTTAGAGCAGTATGCTAAAGAGACTCAGAACTATCTCTGTTTCATCCCTAGTGTGATTTTAGGGACATGTTCATCCTTTATGTATTGGTGGAAAATGAGGCCTTTTTCCATCCTTTGATTTGTTCAAATGAGGTGTTCATCCCTAATGAGGTTCTAGGAAACTGTTTATCCTTAGTAGAATTCTAATGAGATGATTCTCTTTTGAATTAGTTTGCAAATATTAAATATTTGGTTTTGTTATATAAATAAAATATTCAATTTTTTGGTAGTTTAATATTTTTTGTGAGCAAATTAAGTCAAGAAATCACCAAAGTAACCTCTCTTGAATTGGGCAGTTTAAGAAAAATATTGAATGTTAGTGTTTGTGTATATTCATGCGAGTATTAGTCGGCCCAAAGGAAGATTAATATTTGGCCGAATTGCATACACACTTGTAATGATAAACATGTGATAATTATAAAGATTTACTTTGTCGATAATAAATCAATCCAAAGACTGGTTTGTTGTTAGACGTGTTTTATTGTCAATGTTTGATTATTACAACAAGATTCCTCTAGCAGTTAATATTACTGTCCAAAGACTTGATATTGATGGTGCATTGAGTGTCTTGAGATGGGTTAAACCACTATTTGAATATATATTATTTATTTTTTATATAATGTGAGCATAATTAGTTTATTTCTCGTGTTCTAAATTCAGCTACAATTGTTTCTGTATCTGCCAATTTAAATTCTATTCCGGTCCTCAATGGAACAAATTTTAAGGACTGGAAAGAGAACATTGATATTATTCTTGGTTGCATGGATATAGATCTTGCATTAAGGACTGAGCAACCCCCTACTCCTACGGATTCAAGTACCTCTGAACAGAAAAGAGAATATGAGAAGTGGGATCGCTCAAATCGCATGAGTCTAATGATCATTAAGTGCGGCATCCCGGAGGTGTTTAGTGGCACTGTTTCTGAAAACATCACAAGTGCCAAAGAATTTCTTGCTGAAATTGAGCAGCGCTTTGCAAAAAACGATAAGGCGGAGGCAAACACTCTTCTTCAGAACTTGATCTCCATGAAATATCAAGGCAAAGGAAATATCAGGGAGTACATTATGAGCATGTCTAATATTGTTTTTAAACTCAAGGCACTAAAGCTTGAACTCTCAGAAGACTTGTTCATTCATTTGGTGTTGATTTCTCTTCCTGCAACGTTTAATCAATTTAAGGTATCTTACAACTGTTAGAAGGATAAATGGTCTCTTAATGAGCTCATTTCACGTTACGTACAAGAAGAGGAAAGACTAAAGCAAGACAAGACAGAAAGTGCTCATTTTGCAAGCACCTCCAAGGCTAAGGGCAAAGAGAAAGAGATCAGAGGATCTCGAGAAAGAAACTGCTAAGGGTCCAGAATAAAAGAAACAAACTCAAGAAAATAAATGTTTCTTTTGCAATAAGATTGGACACGTAAAGAAGAAATGTGATAAATATCATGCTTGGCGTGAAAAGAAAGGGTTGTCTAAACTACTGGAAGCCAATTGATTTTGAAAGATGGATTTATGTTGGAGATGGCAAATCGGTAAAGGTGGAAGCTATAGGGTATTTTAAATTGTTATTGAGTACTGATTTTTTATTTGGATTTGAAAGACACTTTTGTTGTGTCGTCATTTAGACGGAATTTGGTTTCAGTTTCTTATTTGGACAAATTAGGTTATTTGTGTTCATTTGGAAACAATAAGTTCAGTTTGTCTTTTAATTCAGATATTGTTGGAACTGGTTCACTTTTGATTTATGATAATCAGTTTACTTGATATTGTAACCACCTATAATGAAACCCTTAATACAGAATCACGTGGTACTAAACGTAAAATTGAAAATACTCACTCAGGTGCATTATGGCACAAGTGCTCAGGTCACAATCAAATCGTGACGTTTGGGCTTGTGTTACATTCTTAAAGATATGGTAGAGAGTATGATTTGTCATTCCACCTTACTAGAATCACTTTGGGGAAAGACACTAAATACGACAGCTTATATTCTAAACAGAGTACCAACTAAATCAGCTACCAAAACACCTTATGAGCTTTGGATTGGGTGACAACTTAGTCTGAAGCATTTCCATGTGTAGGATTGTCCAGTTGAGGCAAGACCTTATAAGCCAAATGAAAAGAAATTGGACTCCCGAACAGTAAGTAGTTATTTTATTGGTTATGCTGAAAGATCCAGGGGATATAAATTTTATGATCCCACATTAAAGATAATTTTTGAGACGAGAACTACTATGTTCTTTGAGAATATTGAGTTTGGGGGGAAGAATAAGATTAAGAACTTCATCTTGGAGGAAGAATCGGTAATAATTTCATAACCGATTCAAATAGTTACTTTTGATAAAGTAAGTTCGGAACCTCCACAAGGCATTATTGATGAACCCCTTACTCAAGATGATTTGGTTGTTCATGAAGAACAAACTCAAGATCCTCAAGAACCTGTGCATCATGAGCTAATAACTTTGCAGAAATCCACTAGAGAAAGAAGAAGTGCTATATCGGATGATTACATGGTATTTCTTCAGGAACATGAGGAAAATAATGATATAATGGAAGATGACCCAGTTAACTTCTGTTAAGCTATACAAGGTTTTAACTCTCAAAAGTGGATTGAAGCAATAAGAGAAGTATAAGTCCATGCAAGACAATAAGGTTTGGGAACTTGTCCTATTACTAAAAGGTATGAAACTCATTTGGCTTCAAGATGAATATTGTTGATGATTGTGTGTATCACAAGTTTAAATAGAGACAAGTTTAGTCTCAATCAGTGCCCAAAGGGGAATTTGGAAATTGAGGAAATGCAAAAGATTCCCTATGCATCAGTTGTAGGGATTTGATCTATGCCCAAATATGTACGCATCCAAACATAACATATATAATTGGGGTTCTAGGCAGATATTTAAGCAATCCAGGAATAGACCATTGAAAAGCAGCAAAAAGAGTCATAAGATATTTAAAGAGAACAAAAGATTATATGTTCACATATAGGAGGTCAGACCAGTTGGAGATCGCTGGGTTTTCTGACTCAGATTTTGCAGGATGTCAAGAATTTATAGCATGCTATGAGGCATCAAATCATGGAATATGGCTGAGAAATTTTGTCACAGGGCTGCAAATTGTGAAAGACCACTTAAGTTATATTGTGACAATAAATCAGTTGTGTTGTTAAGGAAAGAGTACAAAGTGGACAGATTTTCATAGAACACTTAAGGACAAACTCCATGATAGCATATCCTCTAACTAAAGGACTTCCGCTCAAGGTCTTTCATGAGCATGTTGCTCACATGAGTGTTTTACAGTTTGAGGAATTTGTGGTTTAGTGGAAATTAGTCACTTTCATATATTTTATATTCTATGTTTAATTTCATATATCTATACATTGATTTTTGGACATATTTGGTTATCTATAAATATGCGGTTTTTTCATTCATTCATTACACTTTGTACATTAAGGATATTATATCGATCTCGATAAGTTAAAGTTTGGACCAGTTGAAAATAGACGTGTACAGATCACCTTCACGTAATTTTTCATGTTACACATTTCATGATGAATCCATGTCATTTGGTTATGTTAGGATGAGTAATCATTGTTGGTTTTAGTTGCGATGATGCAATGAAAAGCTGGTTTGGTTCTATATCCTGATATGATTAATGGACAGGACTTTTGGAGTATGCTAAAGAAATATAATGGCAATTTTGAGTTCATAAAGTCTAACACATTTGTAAGGTTGTAAGGACATATATATTTGTGATCAGTGGGAGATTGTTGGCAAATTTTGGGTCATGTATATATATGATACATAATTTAAATGTGTTAGGATCATTATTTATTAAGCCAAATAATAAAGTGATCTGACTAAATTAAAAAGTTTGGCTAAAGGCATATGTCATGAAAATAAAATTGTGTAGAGACCATAGATCAATTTCTAATTTGATGAGGGGCCAAATTAGAAATACTAAAACTTGTGTAATTAACCTAATTCTGGTTATTTTAAGGGGTTATGGTCCCCTTCTGGGAGCACATAGACAGAACGTAAGTTTCATTCCTGTTCCTTTCTTTCTATCCCCATCAAGAGAGAAAATCAAGAGGGAAATACAGGTGATCTTCAGGTGGAAGACCATAAGATCAATATAGTGTTCTACAAAGACATCATCATTATGGCTAATTCAAATACGCTTTCGCATTCAGTTTACAGCATGTTTATTAGTATGGAATTACGTTTGTGTTTGATCGTTAGAATCAAAATCAGGAATATTATTATTATTATTATTATTATTATTATTATTATTATTATTATTAATTTTCCAACACTTAGAGCTTGTTTGATGCATCTAGTGGGTTGCACTATTTTTTGCTGACAAAAGTGCAACCTTCATTAGTGTATCAAATTTTGGCTTATTTCAATATCTGATCATTGTGGTGGATATTCTTGAGGAGTAGTTGCATTCACCTATATGTATGAGCAGCTCGATGATGCATCTTATACTAATACAAAACAGTTAGCTGGATATTCAACTTTATTGCACGTATAATGATATTATTTGATTCATTTACTATGTTAGCTTAACATGAAGTTGGTGGGTATATGTCGTGGTTTCGTCATGTTTCTCATCCTTATATAATTCAATCTGACGATAATCATATGTCCCTAGATGTCATACCTTCATCAAATGTAGGTGATGTTATGGATACTCAGGTAGAGCATCATGTTGTGGTAATGAATATGAACTGAATTATGGTGTTATTTGTATATATAATGTTATATTATATTGCAGGGAGTATGTCGAAGGATTGTCACCACTTTGCAAACGAAGATTGATTTAGGTCATGTATCAGAAGGTACACCAACATGGGGATAGAATACAAGTGGCACTAATGCTAGCATGTGGAGCAACAAATGAGAGAGTCGTTTATATCCGGAGATGTAGATGATTATTGTACTATTTCTTCATAGTTGGTAAATTATAATATAACTGTATTTGGCATACTATATTAACTTTGTATTTGGAAGACTATAATATTATTAACAACGGGTAGATATATTATAAGATAACAAGTATATACATTAATTGTCAACAAGGTTAATATAATGTTGTTTAATGTCAATTAATTGCGAAAATATTTGTATCTGACTAATATAGAATGAAGACTAAGATTTTGCATTCGCATAACAATGAGTAGACCATAATATATCTATTGGTGGTAGTCATAATATGGCGGGACATGTTAGTATTTTCAACCCATTAGCCCGTTTTGGTCTGCCTACGCCAACTCCACAACCCGCCAAGCCAATCCGCTAGGACGAGGTCATCCCGCGACCGCTTTACTAATAATTTTTTTTATTATGATACAATATAAAGAGTTAAAAAGACAATATATAATATAAATATTTATGAAAAGAAAATTCTAAAAGTTTATGTGTCTCAAATAAGATTCATAAAGTCTCAGTATCTCACTATTAAGAGAATTCAAAAAAATTTACGCTTGCATACATGTATTTATTATTATATAAATTTTATCTTAATTTAATTATTCTAAAATATAATTTATTAAAATAATATATCAGTTTATATTATTAACTTGAAATATATATATATATATATATATATTGAATTATATATCAATTTATATTGAATTATTGACAATGATAATTTTATTATTAAATTTATTGAAAGATTTAATTTAAAAATAATAAAATAAAATAAAAATATATGACGGGTCAACCTCGCAAACCGTCCTTTAACGGGTGGGTCGAGACCTATAGTCTACCATGACTATAGTGAGCTAGCACATCCCATCCTGCTTTAGCGGGTCAAAAGCAAAACAGGGAACTTGCCCGTTTTGCCATCCTTAATTGGTGGGATGGGACAACCATCATTCAAGAATACTTACAATAAAATAACAACTTAATAAGTGTTAAAAATTATTTTTATATTTGTTTAGATGTGAACATGTAACACTCCTTATATCTCTACAAAATGATTCCTGTGAACATGACCGATACAAATAATATGATGTTTTCTTACATCGGTTGGAGGTTGAGTTATTAGTGTAAAAATAGTAATGCATTATTTTAGTTATAAACATATGACAATAACATTATAACGACTTGTAATCGCGTAGCCCATATCAGGAATAGTCATCTACTTATCCACATTTGTTTGAACAAATAAATATAGTAATGCATTGTCTTAGTGATAAACATATGATAATAATTTTTTATAATTTATGAAATTGGTTGTGGCCTTACTTAAGTCATCTCTTCAACAAGGAATGATTTTTTATGATACTCAAAACGTTCTTCCCCCTCCAAATAAATGTGCATATTCATGACGCTACTCAGCAAATTCCTTAAGCAAGTTCATCATAAAAATTGACCATGAATCTTTAATTGTTCCCAATAATGTATAAATAACACGATAACCACAATGTCCATTGGCCTTCACATTAAGTACATCAACTATGTATGAATGAATTGCAGTAGAAAATTGACCTAACATAGGTATTGATTTGGTGACCAACTCATACTTCTTGACATGTCTCTCACTTGATTTCAAAGTAGACGAACTATCATGTTGATAATGAAATGCATCAACATGCTCCCAATAAGATTGGTCACGCTTAATAGATCTAACAATTTAGTACTGCGATGTTTTGTTTTCACCTTCTCCACAGGGACACACAATGATGTCAAATATGAGTATGTAATTTTATGGAGCTTACTTTTTATATTAATCTTACATATAATGTCTACTTCTTTGAACCTCTTAAAGATAACAACAAATCATGTTGAATAGATAATTGTGTCACTCATTACTCTGATGACATAAAAAAAACTTAATCAAGTTTATATCATATGTACCAAGGCTAGTGGTATGATGTCAACATCATATAAAACTAATTCACAATCACAAGGAAGACCATGGATAGATCTAATTATACACCCACAACGTTCATCTAATATATTATTATTTAATAAATCTTCCTTTCATTGCATATGTAAACAAAAACTTCAAAAAACTATAAATTCAACACTGCGTTATTTTCATAATACTATTATGAAGGATGTAATACATTTTTAGAAATTAATATAAATCCAAGATGTATTTTTGAAAAATTAATTCCAAAAATATATTATAAAAAACACATTTCAGAACATATTATCAACCAAAAACTTTGTTACATGTAAAAATTTGATACAAATTAGACATTCTTATCTATTTTTTATAAAATTTAAAAAAATAAAAATGAAAAAAATGAAAATATTATAATAGGATTTAAAAATCGGTCATCAAACAAAGTAATATAAAAACAAAAAGTAACAAATTTTAAATAAAATTAACCGATAGGGATCTATTCTATTTAATATTTCATTTCTCACGCCTTTTAGTCTCTCCTAGAAAATTGCCACATTATAAATATCTTTAACTGCATGCGGATAATAAGATTTCAAAAATATATATTTTTAAACTTTTGAAAATTAATTTATTTATTTATTTATGAAAGTGACAACTTAACTGACACATAAAACTAGGGATGGCAAAACGAGCTAGGCCGACGGGCTAGCCGTCAGCCCGCTATAATATGGCGGGCGGGTTGGTGTTTTCAGCCCACCAGCCCGCTTTGGCCCGCCCGCCCAGCCCACCAACCCGTCGGGCCAACCCATGGGACGGGCTGAGCCGGCCGCGGCCCGCCTAATTAATAAAAAAATAATTTTTTATTGTAATAAAATTAATTATAAAGATAATATATAAAGTTAAAATTTTTAAAAAGAGAATTAAAAAAGTTTCATTCTCACGAGAAAATATTCTCCTTCCTGAAATATAACATTCTCTCATGTTCTCCTTATTCTAAGTCTTGATTATATTTATCCTTATTACTTGAATTAAAGGTATAAGAATTACTCAACCAAGTATAATATGAAGTTTTATCAAATAAAAAAGATATAGGTATTTGAATTTTTTAATATAAAAAATATAAATTTTATAAGTTTAACGTTATTTATATATATATATATATATATATATATATATATATATTTGTTATTATTTATTATTATGTAAATTTTATTATTGTTCTAAATTATAATTTCTTAAAATAATATATTGATTTATATTATTAAATTGAAATAATATATATATATATATATATATTGAATTATTGACAAAAAATAATAATCTTATTATTAAATTTATTAAAAAAAATTATTTTTTTAAATTATGGCGAGTCAGCCGCTAGCCATACCCGCCCGCTTGGCGGGGCGGACAGGTCTATAGCCGTCATGACTATATCGAGCTAGCCACCACCCGTTTTTGGCGGCCAAAGGCGGGCGAGCTAAACGGCGGGTCGGCCGCTTTGCCATCCCTACATAAAACAAAGAAAATTTTTATTTCGTCTGATTGAAAAATATACATATTTAAAATTAAATTAAATAGATTAAAATAAGAAATACTTTTATTATTTTTAATAAATTTATTATTTTTTATTAATATTCTTTTGCTAAAATCACTCATAGTAATTTTCTATCTCTCTGTGAAAGAAACATGTAGTATATTTTAAAATTTAGAAGCAAATTTTTTAATCAAAACATGGGGAGACGTGGAAGATTGATGGATCATTTGTTGAACCAATGTACTCTTCTTCGTGCAGCATGTCCTGAAGCTATTCTTGTAACCTTGCATTAAATGACTCAACTGTATTAAGAAAATGATTTTTTTCCTTTTAAAGAAAAATTCATCTACAACACTTAATTAATGACAGTTCTTATAAAGTTCTTCAAGTTTACGAATAAGTTATTAGGAAACTGACATGACTTTCAAATGTAAACCAAACCATATCTTATAATATGAACAAAGTTTAATTTCTTATTAACAATCAGGTTTTAAGCCTTGTATAGAAAACTATTACTCCTGGTAATTAGCACACATTAAAATCTTTAACTCAAATTATGGCTCCACTAGTTACTGGGAAGTAAATTTGTTTTCAAAAAAGGCATTTTCAGATGAATAAGATGCTGAAAATGCAGACTTTTTCAGAGTAGAGAGATTCACGGGTATTATTGAGATTCTATGGCTACTAAGCTAGGCCTACTCTACTCTCACAACTGAAGGAATTAAATAATGTCTGTGGTTCTTTCTGTATCGTTTCTGTGCTCCATATATGTGTATGTAACCAATTACCAACTAAGACACACCTTTAGAATTCAAACAATCAAACAAGAAAGAAAAACTCCTTTTTTTTTTCTTGTTACACACAACTTTACTTTCTATCTTTTCTTTCCCTAAACTAAGCTAAACATAACTTAGAATAAGTAAAAATGGAGATTGGGGTTTGAAAAAAGGAACTATTTTTCATGACATTCATAAGCCATAACATGCACATACAACAGAAGAGGTGTACTTGACATTGATGTAAACATGGACAACAAAATGAAGGAAAGGTCCCACCGTAAGGGTCATACTGGCACTACTAGGCTATGGAATGCGTAATATTATTATCCTTCATGGCTTTCCTGAATGCAATAAGTGCAGTTTGATCACAGCCACCATTTTGTGTCTCCTTTCTTTATCAAAAGAAAAACTTCATTGCCTGACTCCTTAGCTGTGATCTGTGATCTATGATTTGGGGTCAGGGAATATTGCAAACAAAGAGGAGGAAACCACACACACTCATGCCCATCTTTCTTCCATATCAACGTCTATCAAATCTTAAAATAGACATCTATGCCAAACTATAAATGTTATATACTAACAACAATTTCTCATCAATTTACTATGAAATTTACATGGAAGTAAAGTTGGTATCAATGAAGATCATGATTCCAAAGGGCACGCATAGGTTTGATGCCTTTGACTGCTAGCTATGATCGACGTGTGCCAAGCAAATACTCCTCTGCGATTTCACACCTAAACAATTATTCCTTTCTACCACTTTTTTCTAATTATTGTTCCAACAACCTTCATTAGTACAACAATATACTATATTATATTAATATTATGATTGACTTTCTTAGTAACTAATCAAACATGATGATCATTTGTAAGGTGAATTGAAGGAGAAAAACTTTAAAGAGTCTCATTTTTTTGTTTTGTTTCATGGTCCTGATTTAAATGGACATTGTAGTTGGTGATGGATTAGTGTAGTTATTATTTTAATTTGTGGACTAATGTCATCTAAACTAGTCCTGTGTGATCGATGATAATATAGGATTTGGTACTATGGAAGAAAAGTCAAAGGAATTGATTGGACACTGGTAACTGGTCACTGCCACATAATTATTATTGTACTAATAATAATTTATTTATAGCAAAAATTGTTTAACCCCTCCATTTGTCTTTTAGCTTGTGTCCTTTGTTCTTTCTTCTTATTCTTAATTTTTGGTGAGGTGCTACTGTACTGCTACTCCATGCTAAGAATCTGAACTGAAGGGTTTGTTTCTGATGCAGGGGTCTTCACTTCGAAGTTCTAATTGTGTTTTGGCCCTAGGAGCTTCTCACTTTTTCTCTTGGATTTTTCTTCTTTGAAAATTTTCACCCTTCTTCTCGGTCACTGCAGCGTTCAGCAATTTTCGTTGTCATGGTTCAGACAGATTCTTGGACCCTTTCACAGCAGAAGCTCAAATAATGGTTCTGGTATCATGCTATGTCTAAAATAATACTCAAGTCAACTATGGAGAAATCGTGTAAGAATTTAATTGAAAACTAAAAAAATAAGAAAACATGAAATACACGACATTATGAAAAAGAAAAGTAAAAAGGTAACCATGTAATGTACTGTAACTCTGCAACCCATCTGAAGGAGTCAGTGCAAGACAACCAAGATCAAACTGAAAGCGACTCAGAACAACAGAGTATTTTTCTCATGATGAAGATAACAATCTTTGTTGGACTAAAATTATGATTAAATGGTAGTCAAATAGAATAGGAAACTAAACATAAAACCCTGTATGAAATTTATCTGTCTGCAAAGAAGCAGAAGATGAACTGGGAAGAAAAATAACTTGAAATGTGAGAAGTTTTGGCGATTCTTCAATTGAGAAAGAGAAGGTATCATGGTGGCCCTGTTTCGTGTAGATAGAAATCACAGAAAAAGTTAACAATCTTTTGATATATTATATTGCTACTGTTGGGAACTTTTTGGATTTCGTCCACCTTGTCAGAGAAAGTCGACATTTTATGATTCCCTTTCTTTCTTTCTTTTTTAAATACAACACCTTCGGTAATTGTTAAACTATTGCTTTAGGTAATATTCATGGGAACGCTGTATCGTGAAGCATATCAATCACTTTCTAAAAAAATAAAATAACTTTTTAAAATTAAACTATCGAATAGATTTTTTTTTAAATTATACAGTTTTTTATAAGTTAGCATATATATAAATTAATGTTGGGGAAAAATATTTTATTCTTTATTTTGTAGATGTGTTTATCAATAATTTTGAACACCAAAAATATATTTTTCACCTCACCACAGAATCATACATTTAAGATTTTGCGACTTTTGAAATACTATATTGAGTTTAGATAATATATTTATTTAGTGTGCCAAGGCATCATATTGAGATACATTAATAATATCATTATTATACAACCATTATAATAAAAAGGATGGTTTATTAGTAATTCAAATCACCCCAATTTACATAACATCATTTTTTGCCAATTCTTTATCACTTAAAACTTTAATTTAGATAATTTAGTTTATTAATGAAGTTTACATATCTCATTCTTAACTTAATGCCTACATTATATTTCACTATTCTAATATCATTTTTCATATCATTCGAAAATTAATATCATCTTAAGAAAGTCTCTTTGTTTTAGACAAAATTTCTTAATTAAATCGTAATTTTTTCCAAATTACTCTTAATTTAAATAAGGAATATTCATTAAAGTGAAATAAATGGATATTTGAGTGATAGAAGAATTAAAATAATTATTTTTTATTGGATAAAACCAGAAACATAATCACTTTAGAAAAAAATATTAAAATTATTTACTTATTATTAAACGAAAAAACCAACTAACTTATCAAGATATAAGAAAAAAAATACCATCTTCTAACTTATTCACATTCTCACAAAAATTTTATATCTATTAAACTTATTTTAACTTACTATTTGGTTACAAAATTTCTAAACATTATTTGACTATATAGATTAATTTAGTAAAATAATTATTTTTCAAAAGTATAAAAGAAAATAGTTGATTTTTTACAAAAGGTATGAATTAAAAATCCGATAACATTTTCAGATTATATATATATAACCATATATTTTAATATTGTTAGGCATAATATGTATTTTTTTCAAGAATTAAAAAAAAATGAAACAATATAAATTTAAAAGAGCAAGAATATATTTATGTTATTATTTTTTATTGTATTGTCTGAGATAAAATCCCTTGTTGCCGGAGCTAGATTCATAATAAATCGTGTAGTCCTCCACCGCTACAATAAATGTGTACATCAGAGGATCTAGCGGTTCATGTCCCAAACATTGTAAGATTAAGCTTTGCCCTTTGTGGTCCCATCCCACACACATAAAACAATCGTAATTATTCTTTTATTACCAAGAGGGTCCTTTTTTATTTTTCAAATAAAATAATGAGTGATCTAAATAACTTATTCTGCATTCCTATTTATTGATTAATTATTTTATTTTATTAAAAATAAATTAATACTCTTTTTGTAGATACCATTAAATTATAAAAGATAGAGCTTCGTCATCACCCTGTTATTTTATTATTTGGAGTTCATGTAATTCCAAACTACTCTGAAACGTGCGATGGGGACCTCTGTCTCTTATCAACAACACTGTCACTCACGAGAACCCTTTCTTCCATGCCCTCTCTTTCGTCCTCATATTCACTCACACACTTTTTCCATCTTTCTCAATTGCACCACCCTTCTAACTTTTCCTTATAATATCTATCCATCAAGTCAAACGTAGAATTTGTATTGTGTAAAGGAGGTGAATTCTTTAAATAAATTTCAGCATTTAATGATATTACATAACTTAAGTAGATTCCAAGGTTTGAAATGTTGTTAATTTTGTTTAATGGTTGAGCTGAACTCTCCTAGGAGAAGATACTAAGTTTAATGAAAAGTTTTGTTTGGTTCTTGGGCAAAATCAAAGCTCTCTGACTTCTGAGTTCTGACGGTCAATTGGAGACCCCACTCCACGTGACCCAGTGACTGTGCCAAAACGTCTTCAATTTAATGTAATGAGATGGTACATGCATTGAATTGGTTGCCCCTGTAAGGTAACATGAATAATAATCCCAAAGAAATAAAATAGATAAATGTTTGGTTTGGGTGTTCGAAGGTCAAATCCTGGGCCAATGCCTACGTTACTGTTGGCTTCTTTGGATTCTGTTTGAAACGTTGAAAAAAGTCTCTTCTTTCCCTTCTTGGGGTGAAAAGTTCCGCGATATTAGTGACTGAATGGTCTATGGCAGTAACAACTATTCTGGGACAATGCTTCCCACCTGACATTGTTTCCCCTGTTTCGGAGAAATTTGCTACTACCGGTAACAATAAATAAATACACCAATAAGTGACAAAACAGAGAGGTAAAAGAAGATATGGGTAGGGTAGAAAGTTTAAGTTCAGCTTAATATAATGTTAGGTTGAGAGACATGTTTATATTCATTGTTTGACTCGTTCTGTCTTAAATAACGTTATCTTTTATCTTGCAAAATGAAAGAATGTGTACATATATTTACCTTTAATCTATGCAAAAACCTGTTTCTGCTCGTTTTCAAAATGTGTTTTTCACAAAATATAATCTTTGTTTTATCACCCATATGAGAATATATTATGTGTTTTTTAATATGTTCAACACATGAACGTTTTAGATTTTTCTTATCTCTTGATTATCTTCACGTCTCTTTCTTTACCGTGGAAATTATTGTACCATTTTTTTGTTCAATTACCGTTCCTTTTGAACACCGTGAAGGGAAAAAAAGTCTTGGAAAAAGAGAGAGAAAGGGAGACTTTTGTGGTTTTATCAACAAATTCCTCAAAGGCCATGATGAGCTTTTGCACGTAAAAATGCAAGCTTTTTTCTTTCCAGCCCATCGAGCTCCAGTAATCTCTCCAGACACATTCCTTCACTTAACAGTTAGCACTGATATATAGAAACCGTTGTTGAAAAAAACTCAAAGCAAGTTCTTTTGCAGACACTAAGCTAATGGCCACTACTACATTCTGTACATACCTACTCCTTCTCTCCGTGTCCCTTTCAATCTTCAACCTTAGTTCCTCTTCATCTGAGGGAGACATCCTTCTCTCCTTCAAGGCCTCCATTGAAGACTCTAAGAAGGCCTTGTCTAGCTGGTCCAACACTTCATCGAACCACCACTGCAACTGGACTGGAATCACATGTTCCACCTCACCTTTGCAATCAGTAACTTCTATCAACCTTCAGAGCTTAAACCTTTCCGGGGATATCTCATCTTCTATATGTGACCTTCCAAATCTGTCTTATCTCAACCTTGCTGATAACATCTTCAGCCAGCCCATCCCTCTTCACCTCTCTGAGTGTGGTTCCTTGGAGACTTTGAATCTCAGTACCAACCTCATATGGGGCACTATCCCATCTCAGATTTCTCAGTTTGCTTCCTTGAGAGTGCTTGATTTCAGCAGAAACCACATAGAAGGAAGCATCCCTGAAAGCTTAGGCTCCTTGAAGAACCTTCAAGTCCTCGACATGGGAAGCAACTTGCTTTCAGGTAGTGTACCTGCTGTCTTTAGCAATCTAACTAAACTTGAAGTACTTGATTTGTCTCAGAATCCATACTTGGTGAGTGAGATTCCAGAGGATATCGGTGAGCTTGACAATCTAAAGCAA
This sequence comes from Sphenostylis stenocarpa, assembly GCA_963425845.1. Classification (NCBI taxonomy): domain Eukaryota; kingdom Viridiplantae; phylum Streptophyta; class Magnoliopsida; order Fabales; family Fabaceae; genus Sphenostylis; species Sphenostylis stenocarpa. Next base: position 42,137,622 of record OY731398.1, on the reverse strand, counting down.
CTTCTGTTGCAAAGCTCTTCTTTTCAAGGGAAAATTCCAGATTCTCTGGTGGGCCTGGTCAGCTTGACTCATTTAGATCTCTCTGAGAACAACCTAACAGGTGGTGTTCCTCAGGCTCTACCGTCTTCTCTCAAGAACCTGGTTTCGTTTGATGTTTCACAAAACAAGCTTTTGGGGCCATTTCCAAATGGCATCTGCAAAGGACAAAACCTTATAAACCTCGGTCTCCACACAAATGCCTTCAATGGTTCAATACCTAACTCCATTGGTGAATGTAAGAGTCTTGAGAGATTCCAAGTCCAGAACAATGCCTTCTCTGGAGATTTCCCCATTGCATTGTGGTCATTACCCAAAATTAAGCTCATTAGAGCTGAAAACAACAGATTCTCAGGACAGATACCGGAGTCAATTTCAGGAGCTGTTCAGTTGGAGCAAGTTCAGCTTGACAACAACAGCTTTGCTGGTAAAATTCCTATAGGTCTTGGCGTTGTCAAGAGCTTATACAGATTTTCTGCTTCTCTCAACCGTTTCTATGGTGAACTTCCTCCAAACTTCTGTGACTCTCCTGTTATGAGCATAGTAAATCTCTCCCACAATTCTCTTTCTGGTCAAATCCCAGCGCTGAGAAAATGCAGGAAACTAGTTTCATTGTCGCTGGCTGATAACAGTCTAACCGGAGAAATTCCCCCTTCTCTTGCTGAGCTACCTGTGCTCACTTACCTTGACCTTTCAGACAACAATCTCACTGGTTCAATCCCACAAGGGCTTCAGAACTTGAAGCTTGCTCTTTTCAATGTGTCCTTCAATCAGCTATCAGGTAATGTGCCATACTCCTTGATTTCTGGTCTCCCTGCATCATTTTTGGACGGAAACCCTAGTCTTTGTGGCCCTGGATTGCCTAACTCTTGTTCTGATGACATGCCAAGACACCACATTGGTAGCCTTACGACCTTAGCATGTGCCCTCATCTCTTTAGCCTTTGTAGCTGGAACTTCCATTGTTGTTGGCGGGTTTATTTTGTATAGGAGATATTGCAAAGGGAATCAAGTAGGGGTTTGGCGCTCAGTGTTCTTCTATCCTCTCAGGATTACTGAACATGATCTACTTGTAGCTATGAATGAGAAAAGCTCAATGGGAAATGGTGGGTTTTTTGGTAGAGTTTATGTTGTGAGTTTACCTAGTGGTGAACGAATAGCTGTGAAGAAGTTAGTCAATTTTGGAAACCAGTCCTCGAAAAGTTTGAAAGCGGAGGTGAAAACTTTGGCAAAAATTAGGCATAAGAATGTTGTTAAAATTCTGGGTTTTTGCCACTCCGATGAGTCAGTGTTTCTCATTTATGAGTACTTGAATGGAGGGAGCTTAGGGGATTTGATTTCTCGTCAGAATTTTCAGCTACAGTGGGGAGTTCGATTAAGAATTGCCATTGGAGTTGCTCAAGGACTGGCATATCTTCACAAGGATTATGTCCCTCACCTGCTTCATAGAAATGTCAAGTCAAGTAACATTTTGTTGGATGAAAACTTTGAGCCAAAACTCACAGATTTTGCTCTTGATCGAGTCGTTGGAGAAGCTTCATTTCAATCAATTTTGAACACTGAAGCATCATCTTCATGTTACATTGCACCAGGTATGATAAGTTGTGTTAAAACAACTTTAAATGCATTCCCATAATTGAACAAACAAATGCAATTTAAAAAAAAAAAGTTTTTTGAATACAAATTAAGACCTATATGGATGCTTTGATGTTCACTTTATTATGAAATATCTTGAATTTTTAGGTAAACTCAGATATTCAGTTTGATACTTCTTAACCTTGACTTCTGATTGGGGGATACTCTCTCTGTCTGCAAATTTTGTATTAGAATGGGTTTGTGTGACTTGCTAGTTGATAAACTCCACAGCACTTTAGAAATTTCAATATTCAGTTGCATCATCGAGTGTCAATCTGTAACTTCCTATATCTGTTAGCTCACTGCACAAATTGTGTACCATATTTTTTTCCAGAATCTTCAGTAAAAGGATTTATAACTCCATCTTATGAAATATTATTGCTGATAGAAACACTGCCTATTTATCATCAACATGCATGGGTGCATCAAATATATAGTTAACCAACAAATGTTAACATGCTAACTAATTGTATTGTTGCAATGCAGAAAATGGTTACAGTAAGAAAGCAACTGAACAATTAGACACCTACAGCTTTGGTGTGGTATTGCTGGAGCTAGTGAGTGGTAGGCAAGCAGAGCAAACAGAGTCAAGTGACTCACTTGACATTGTGAAGTGGGTTAGAAGGAAAGTGAACATCACTAATGGGGTGCATCAAGTTCTTGACCCACGGATATCAAGCACTTCTCACCAAGAGATGATTGGAGTGTTAGATATTGCACTTCGTTGCACTTCTGTGGTGCCTGAGAAAAGGCCATCTATGGTAGAAGTTATTAGAAGCCTTCAATCCCTGGAGTCAAGAACTTGCATTGAAAATTTGCATGAACCAAATGCAGAACCCTCAGTTCCAGTCTGAACTTCTAAGTTCCAACTCAAAGACTGCCTTGTTTTTTTGTTGAGTCTTTGTATGTAAATTTTAAGCTTTGTATTTCACATAATTTTTGTTCTTTTCTTCTTTCTATCTGATGAATTAAGATATAGCAATCGTTTGGCACTATACATTCTCTGGTTGGCATTGGAATCAAAGTGTTAATGATACTCAGGATTGCCATCAAGTATTGGTTTAGATCACGATGCAGACTCAAGGTTGAAGTAGATAACACCAACTTCAGTGTACTTTTTCTGTCCTATGGTGGTATAAAAAAATCTTTAACCTTCCATGCTTTTCTTAATTATAAAAATTAATTATTAGTCATGTTTATTATGATTTGCCTCTTGACACTTTTTTGGATAGATCTCTAGCTATCTTCCCCATTACAATTTTTTCTAACTCTTTCTCTTTTTAGTATATGTTATTAATTATATTTATTACCTTTTCTCTTTTATTTTTCATCTATATCAAAATATATACTTTAAAATTTTTAATTTATAATATCAAATTAGTCTTTAAAAAATATAATTTAATATTAAATTAGTTCTTAAATATTATAGTGGGATAAAATTGTCCACAAAAATTAATAACAAAACGTAATTATATATTTATACACAAGGAAATATCCCTTGAAATATTTGTAAAAATCAATCTAGAACATTTTTCTCGATAGCCAAAGATTATTTAGATAAATTACTTAATTTAAAAAAATTCCTGATGATTGTTTTCTAATTATTTTTTCTTGTAGTATTTTTTAAATGTTCAATTTTTACTATTTATTTTTTTTATTAGAAAATTATAATAATAAATAAATGTAAACCTATGGATAGGAATTATTACTCTTTTGGGATCTATTATGTCAAATTACTGAGTTCGGAGAGAATAAAAAATTCATCTATAAATATCCTCTAATTTTTAAATCAGTATAAAACCAGGAGAATAAAAAAAATATATATATAAAGGATGAATAAAAAAAATTGACAATGCTTTTTATAGAACTCTTGGAGGTAGTCCATTATATTTGTTTAATTAATATTTATGGTCTAATAACATGAGATTTTCACATGTGTAATGAGTAATTTCATAAACTTATTTTGTGTATTATTTTTGTATTTATATCTATTTAAAATTATTTATTCAAGAAAATCTCTCCTATTAATATGGATACTTACACTTATTAATTTATTAACATTGACAATGTGTTTGAATTGAGATTTATAAAGGATAAATCATTTTAAAAGAGAATTTGAAATACTTTTTAACAAAAATAGCTATTTAGATAAAAAATTTGAAAAATAATTAAAATCTAAAATTTTATAAGGATAATTTGTTTATTTAAAAAGAATTTCAAATTTCATGTGAGAATTTTAATTTTTTTCTTTTTCAAATTATCTTGATTGATTTTAACTTGGGATAACTTAACTCGACTAATTTCAAGATCTATTGACCTAAATAAGCATGATCTAACCTATTCAAGTTGACCCAATGTAACCCGACTCATCAAGACTTGGTTCGATTAAACCTAATATGTTCTAATCATAATATGTTCTAATCATATTTGAACCATCCTAACCTTATTCTTTTAAACCTGGTCCATCATGTATTGACCTGACTCAACATATCTCGATCTAATTTGATCGATCCCAACTTGACCTATTCTAACTTGATTTAACTATTTTTGATTAATTTAAACTTAACTACCCAAAGTAGGTTTGACTCATCCTAACTTATTCTAACTTAACTCATTCTTGTAAGACCCAACTCATCTTGGTTTAACCCCTTCTGTCTTGACACATCTTGTATCGATTTAATTCAACTTGTCTCATCTTAGTTTGTCTTGTTTGGTTACAATCAAACTCAACCCATTTTGACTCGTTTCACCCAATCATAGGGTGTCAAAATATGTGTAATCTAATAGACCGACCTGAAAGATCCGAGAAATAGGTTAATCTAAGCTTCTCCTAAATTGAATCAAATATATTTTGGTCTTGTCTATTTAGGTTATAATGTATATGAGCTTAGGTCAGGTTAACCCATAAGTTTATGGGTCAGCTAGAATAATAACTATTTTTTAAACTAAAAAAAGTTAATATTATTTTATTAAAATATATATATATATATATATATATATATATATTTGTTAAGTCTAAAAGTTACAAAAAGATCGAAAGAATGAATCGAACCCGATTGAGCATCGAATGATTGGAAGGAATAAATATAGTAACAAATAAAGGTATATTATCTAGGTAGAAGAGTAGTTAGTGTTGAGTTCTTCGAAAAAAGACAAAATATCAATAAAATTAGAAATTGAAGACTTGAAGAGAAGAGACCATCGATAAGGATAAAATCAAGAGGAAGTTATACGGGAAGATCTTCCAATGGTACATCGAAAGATTGATGAAGGCGCTTAAGAAATAAATTCAAGTAGAATATACAAGTTATAAATAAATGTGTGTCAACAAAGTGAAGCGAGTTACAAGGAGATATTCGTTTGAATATTCTAATATGTAATTTTTATTTTTATTATGTTTATGATTATTTTAACGGTTACAAAAAATAATATATAGGATAAAATAAAGGTAATTAGGAGTGGTTGTCAAATTGTACAACTTACATTTTGAGAAATACTGTGAATTTGGAACAAACATTTTCAATAAAGTTCTTTACAATTTGGATTGTCATTTTCGTTTATTTTCACTATTAATTTATGTTTTATCTTTGGTAATTAGTTAGATTTATCTTTATGCTATTTAATTTTTGTGCACATTACTTTTCAATAATTTACTTTTATAATTATTTATTATTTTTGCGAGTTATGTTAAATGTTTAGAGTGTATTAAATATAAAAATTAAATATGAACAATATTTAATTTAAATCGAGTGTGTTGAATTTTGAGTGAGATTAGAAAATCCACGGTTAAGTAATTCAGTGCATAAATTGTATTAATTTTATAAAACAATGAATTATTTACACTAAAAAGCAGTATTATAAATTAATTTGATAAAAAATGTACTTATTCTACAAGTAAATATCAAAGTAAGTTTCTAACAACCACTTATTCCAATATCTAATGATTAAAATTAATTACTATTTATATTAATAAATTACTAAAAAAAATGAATGATAATAATGAAGAGTAAATTTTTAAATTTTATTTTAAAATTGAATGAATTTTTTTATTATAATTGAGATTGAATAAATTCATTCTGTTATGATTTATATATTAAATCGAGTATATCTTAAATAAAAATTATTTTGATTAATATAATTTAAATTTTAAAAATATTTTTTTTATTTTTAATTAATTATTTTAGTATAGATATATTAATATTTTTCTTTTAATTTTTAATCATGCTAAAATTAGTCTGTCAACCCATTTGCTTAACATATTGTTAAACTTGGTTAAAAATTATGGTCTATTTTAAAATATAAGTCACCTTAGGTCATCAAATTTTTTTACTTGACCCGTAAAGTCAGATCAGACCACTAATTTTGATAGTTACACCCAATTGACCTGACATATTTTGATTCATCTTAACTTATCTTAACACAATCCGACTCATTTAATATAACTCAACATTATCAACTCATCCTACCATGTCAACCCGACCATATATGATTTAATATAATATTTTTATCTAATAAAATTTATTTTCATCATACCTAACATTATTAATTTAGTTTGACTTGATCAACCTATCATAATTTGTCTCATTCTTACATGACTAATGTAAGTAAGAATCACATTGTAAACTAAACCTAATTATTAAATTTAATAATGATATTTTTAATATTTGGTATAATAATTAAAATTCTGCAAATGATGATATGGCTTTTATATTATTATTAATTCTTCATATTTATTTTTTAATATTTATAGATCAAAACACAAATGTATTAAAATTCTAAATGTGTAAGGTAATAATGCAATAAGTTTAAGAACTAGATTGTGACAAATGCTTACTTTTTCCCAGAGTAGTACTGTTTCCAATAAAATAGGCTCTTAATTACTTTGTAGTGTAAGAGATGTGGCATCTGAAATTAATTAGACTTTGAAAACCAATTATACCATTTTGTATTCATGTTTTGGAGAAATTAATGTTTCACATTTGAATTTGGATAATCATAATATGAGTACAAATTTTTGCTGCTGCAAATGGTTTGTAACAAGATTTGTAAACGAAAGGGGTTCCGGTGATACCATTTAGTCAAATCAACTTTTGATTAGTCAAATCAACTTTTGATTAGTCAAATCAAATGGATATTATGCATTTTTTTTAAGTCTTCAATATGTTTGTTAATTAATTTTCTTAAATAATAATTTAAATACATATTTGAAGATATTAAATTTTGTAATATAACCGTTTTATTAAATTATTATTATAACTTTTTCAGTCATTTCAATATGAAAATTCATATATTTAATAAATATGCATATCAATTAATATATAACAAATGTCATTAAATAATATCATGTAGTCAATTTTGATAATATTAAAATTATATTTATTATATAATATTTTGTCCCAAAACGATTACGGTTTAGGTCTTTATAACTCTTTAAAATTGACTGAGATGATTTTTTCAGTTTCTGATAAATTATTAATTATTATATATCTAATTTGTAAAACATAATTATATTTATATTTATAATAGATAAAAGTAATATATTTACTATGAAAATGAAATTGTTTTAGTTTTTGACATTTGTATTATTATTTTGAAAAAACTTTAAAGTGTAATTATTTTAAAATAAAAGACATATTTAGACGAACTTCTTCACTAATTATTTTAAGAACACAAATAATAAATTAATGTTTTTTATAATTTAAAATTATTTTATGTCTAAGTTAAAAATAAATTATGTAAGAACTCTATTACAAATTAATTTACATGTAAGTTAAGTTTAACTAAAAGAAAAATTCATCTAAAAATATGTAATTTATATGAAAAGCGATTAAATTATATAAACTTAATTTTTATTAACGATTTCATATCAGTAACTTTCAATTTGGAAATATTAAAACCCATTAGATTTAAAATTTCTTTCAAAGTATATATACAAAATTATATGAATAAAAGTATTTGATATTTTACTTATAGGTAAAGATATACTATAAGTTTGTAAAATATATATTATAGTGTAAATCTTTTGAAAAAAAATTAATAAATTTTGACAAAATTTATTATAAACAATTATAATATAATAAATTATAATTTAAGTTGAATTGATATTTTTTCTTTTTAAAGTTATTTGTTTATTTAAAGGATGGTATGAAAAAAACATATAAAAAAATAAAAATAAAAAGTAAAAAGTAATCAAAACAACAAAATAAAAACCTATAACTAGCAAATTTGATCGTTTTCTTAAGTAGAAAGTAATTATATATTTTATTAGATAATTTTCTCTATTATAAGAGAGAGAAAGAAAATTAAACTGAGTTTTTTTTTCTAAAATATAAAATTTACTTATGAATTTAACTCTAAAGCAATTCTTATCTAACTTCTTTACAAATTAAAATTCTTAAATTGTTAATCATTGACATGCTAACCACTATTGAGTTAAAACTGAATTATGGAAATGGATTAATAATTGTGTGAATTGCCAACTTTTGTAGCGAGATTAAATTATAGTTAAAAGTAAAATATATCCATAAAAATTCTCTAATTTGTATTAAGGTAATTTACTAAATTTTTCGTTGTAAACTTTAATTTGTATATTTATCGTTTTAAGTAATAAGAATTCTTACGTCTTTTCATAGAATTGTTATATCTTATAATGCATTACATTATCAATTGTGATTAAAAATAAATAAAATACATGCTATGTTGTTTATTGTTTGTAATATCATTCATGTTTTTACACTGTTTTGTTGATTGTTTAAATATGTCAATATATAATCTAATGAATATGAATTTATCAATAATATGATTTATGAAATTTTATGTTAATCATTGTTTAAATATTACTCCAAAGATGCATTGATAATTTTCATCTCCAGCTATTTGCTAACAATATTAATCAGGTATATCATATTTATTGGAATTCATTTTGTATGATCAAAATTAATTATTGATTAATGATAATCATATTTTTTTATTAATATTGACAGTTAAATCATGTTTACTTGATATCTATAAGAATTATTTTTCAATTAATATTATTAAAATTATTTTTAGTCCATATTGACTAATACTGTTTCTCAATTAATATTGATGAGTCTATATTTTAGTTGATATTGTTGTTGTTGTTTTTGACATCTATGGAGCTTTTTTTTTTCCTGTAAAGATTATATTTTCAATGTTATTTTATGTTAAAATTCATTTAGTATGTTTCTTCTAATATTGGCGGGAAAACTATGGGTCACTCTTTATCAAGACTACTAATTGAAGTAATTTTCAATAACATTATTACTTAAAAAGTAGATAAAAATTAAAACCTTAACTAATACTATAAAAAATTAACCCTGTATTAAAACATTTTTAGTCCAGTAAAAATAATTTCGTCCAATATTAAAAGAAATTTTTTTTATCCGTATAAGTTGAAAATATTCTCGTAGACTTGAGTAACATGAACCGGAAGGTATAATTGATTGATATTTTTGAATTATTAAATATTATTTAATATTAAAATATTTTTTTATAAAGTTACATACATATCCTTTTTATATTTTGAATAATTATCCATCTCTCTTATGTGTTTAATGAAAGACATATGGTTGTTTTCCTTATTTTAATTAAAATATGATATTAACAAAAATTAAATAAATAATATGAAAACTAAAATTAAAATTTTAAAATATAAAAATAAATTTTAAATAAAAAATTTACACATTTTTTATAAATGAAATAAGGGAGTTGTGTACCACTTTATTAAAATTATTTAAGAGGTGAATATCATTTTGTTAGAAATATTAAGAAGATGAATGCCTATTTAAAAATTATAGAAAGTGTGAGTGATATTTCATTAAAAAAAATACATAAAAGAGATAATTTTCTATTATAGAAATAAGAGTATGATTTAGTACAATTTTGAAGAGATAAGTATAATTTCCTATCTTTATATTGTATTCTATTTTAAGTTTTTATAAAGGTAGATGGATATGGATAAAAAATAAACTATTTTTTTTAGGTTAAGGCAAAGGGTAGGTGGGCGGGCTGGTAGAGGATGACACTTATTTTCATTGTAAAAAGAAATATTAACAAAAATGAGAGTCACTTAACTTATTTTTATAAAATTGATTTAATAAGATAAAAAATATATATTATAATGTTATTATATTTTTAATGAATGTGATATTTTATTATATAATTTCATTTTATTAAAATATTATAATATTATTGTATTTTTATTCGAGGGAAGATTTTATCATTCATTCTAAGAATTTTTTTTTATCATACACGACTTATTTCACCTTTACACTTCTGATAGAAATTTTTCATTACATAATTTATTTTATGAGAATTTTTCATTATTTGAACTATGTTTAATATCATACTAAAAATAGAGATGTACTTAATTTAATGTTAAAAAAATTAATTTAATAAGATGAAAAATTATACTCATTTATATATTATAATATTATTTTAATCTATATAAATAATTAGACAAGGAAGAAAAAATACAACAAATAATTGGAAGAGTGCAAAAATATGAAGAGAAGTGAGGCTTTTTACTTTAAGTATTTAAATTTGAAGTCGGTTTATTTAATTCTACATCATGGGCATTAGATTATGGAGAAAAGGTTAGTGATATTTTCTGGGATATGGATAGTGATTATGTGGCTCTTTAACACTGTGGCTAGCTGTGGTTTTCAATATTTAATCACATTTAATGATGTTTTTAGTAAACATGAATATGTGTATCAAATGAAAGATAAGTTAGGTGAAAAATATACTAAAAGGTCCTGCACAAATTCTTTTTATGTCACCCCTTCTCGTTGAATCTAAAAATAAATGATTTAAAAAAAAATATGATAATATTTTTGTAAATAAAAGATACAATTTGTGCGTTGCCTCATTTAATTTTATATAAGGTTTTTTCTTACTTTCGTGCATGAGGATTTTTGAATGACGGTGGTAATGACCATTTAATTCTTTTCATGATACATTTTGATCATATAGTATTGTAGTATTAAATTTGAGTTTTAAAGTGTTTTTTGTATATTTGAAATTAGTGTTCTATGTCTCCTCTTTTACGTTCAAATTAAATTCGTGATTTTTTTAGAAATCTCAATTACGTTATTATATAAATGTCTCTACTGGATTGTTATTGAAATTGAACGGTTGTAGTTTATGATTATCTGTTTATTCGTTTGAGTACATTTACAGTTTATATACTGCATTTTTATGTTTTCACGGTTTAGTTGTTTAAGTCTAACATTTTTTGTTTTTAAAATATGAATTCTTGATTGAATTTCTGAGAGTGACGAAAATTTATAACATAAGTATACATGAATCGGAGTTGAATGAATGCATGTCGTATTAGTGAAGAGTATGAAAAGGGAGTTGAAGAATGTTTGAAATTTATTCATGAAAATGGAAAACATATCAAATAGATATATTACTGTCTATGTGTTCGTTGTTTAAATCAAATTCGTTATGAACTTCAAGATATATGTGATCACTTGTCTATCTATGATATTGTTAAGAGTTATATAATTTGAACATGACATGAAAAAATATAAACACCTCAACTATGTAAACAACAAAAATTTTTGAAGAAAAGATGAATGATAATTTAGAGGATATGATACATAACATTCGTGAATAAAATTTTAAGAAAGCACGTTTGTATGATTCTTTAAAATTTGATTTTGAGCAACAATTATACAATGGATGTAGTTTTATAAGATTATCAACAACTTTAAGATTGTTCAATTTAAAAATAAGAAATGGTTAGATTGATAAGAGTTTCACCGAATTATTAGAGTTATTGAAGTAAATGATTCCCGAAGATAACACATTACCTAATTAATCGCAACTATGAGGTAAAGAAGATATTATGTTCAATGGATTTAGAATCAACACTAAATGGATTTATGTTGTTGTTGTCGATCTCTTATCGGAATATACTCACATCGATGCATCATACTAGTGTGAGTTATATGTATATATTGTTTATTTTCTTTTTTTATATTCTTAATTATATGAATGTTTAATTGATTATTATCATCTGTTTTTTTTTAATTATAAATTATTATATATAAACATATAAATAAATTACTTTAAATGTACATTAAATAATTACGAATAAAAAATATATATCAAATTAAAATTAAAAAAAAAACTATTTATAAATTATATATATTATATGAATTATAATTATAAAATTAAAAAAATTATATTTAGAATTATAATCTTAAAACAAAATTATAATTATAAAATTAATAACAATATATGTATTTTTAATGTTAAATAAATTATATATATTATATAAATTATAATTATATATATATATATTACATAAATTAATATATATATATATATATTACATAAATTAATATATATATTACATAAATTAAAATTATATATATATATATATATATATATATATATATGAACCTCAAATTAATTATATATATATATTGTATAAATTAAAATAATAATTATAAACTTAAAAATAAATTATATTTAGAATTATTAAAAAAATCTATTTATAAAATTAATGAAAAAAAATAAAAAATCAATTTAAAATTTAGTTTATCGGAGACCGAATTCTGACCGAAAAAATAAAAGAAAATTAGATATAGTAAAAAATCGAATCGAATTACAAACGTGAACAAATGTTATATAGGTAAATAATATTATAAAAATGTTATTTTGAGAAATATTTTTTAAAATAATATTATTTACGAAAAAAAGTTGATATTAATAACGTTTATTTAAGTCAACAATTTAATGATCATTCCCGTATGAATTTTTAAGGATATCCAAAAGAAATTAAGGAACATTATCTCCATAATTCTTTGTTGAACAAAATATTATTTATTTATTTTGCATAGGATGGTGTATTTCTGGAAAATAGAATTGGGAGAAATTCAAAATACCACAAATGATTAAGTGGGTTTTCATTAAAAAAATTGGCCATAAAGATAATGTAAAGAGGACGATAAAACATCTTATTGACTTAATGTTTAAGCACAAATTGATGACATAGAATATAATCAATTTTCTTGAAGCCCGCTAACTTATAAAACCTTTTCTCCAATAAAAAACCATCATATTGAGAATTGAGGATCATCTACACTCAAAATTTTATAACTTAGTATACTTTGACCCTAATAATTATTGAGTATATGTAATTATATAATTTAATTTTTTTATTTTTTTATATTCTTTCACTTTTTATATTTATTTATTATTTATTAATAATATATTATTTTTCTATCCATCACTGATAACCGTGTGGGTATACGTGAAGAGTGCTGGTGTAAGTTCTATAAACCAATATTTTATCTTTACATTTCTATTTTGCTTTAGTTCGTTGGAAATAAAGTTCATACAATAATTTATTATTTAATACTATTTTTAAACTATCCCTAATTGTTAATAAATAGGATGATAATATGTTAAGTGGACTAATAATCATGATTTACAAGTCATGATAATTAATAAGTATTATGAGAATCAAATCTATTAAAAATGTAAAGTTTAAAAAGTAAATAGATAAATTCATACAATATTATTTTAGTTTAATTAGCAGTCTTGAGTGAAATTCTGCCAAGGAAAATAACCCTCTAAAGCAAAAGAAATTGTCATCCATAATACTCATAATCAAATTAAAGGTTTGAATCTCTTACAAAAAAAAATACTTCATTTGTTACTAAGTATAGTTTTATTGAGAAAAAAACTATTTATCATTTGTAAAATTTTAAAATGATTTAATTACTCTTTTATTGATTATACTTTATTCTTTTAATTATATTTATTGTAGAAAGAATATAACAAATTATTAAGAATATTTTTATAGAGAACATTAAAATAATAAAAATAATAATAAAAAATAATATATTTATTAAAATTAACAAAATAATATTTATATTAATTTATTTAATTCAACCTTAAACTACGCATGTTTTTAAAAAGAGAGAATCCTGGAATATGTAACTATGTTTTTAATATTATTGTCCTCATTGTGGATAAGCAAAGAAAATCCAACTAAAATTGAGTTTTTTTTTTTTTTAAGAGGTCGAGTTCAAAACTTTGAAAAATAAGAGTCAATAACTAACTAATTTTTTTAACGAAATTAATTATTTGTTATATTGATAAATACTTCCTAGCTATATATTTATATATAATATAGTTTATGAAAGGAACTATCCAACTGAAAAAGAATATTAAAGTAATAAAATAAAATAGTTGAATAACTTTTTTTATTATATTCTCTCTTTTCTCAACCGTTCATAAAATTTAATATGATTTCACATGCTTAATTTCTGAGAAGGGATTCAACAAACTGTTGAGATGAAATGATTACATGAAAATTCAACAATTCATTTCCACCTCATTTTAACATTTCCCTTTACAATTTAATAATATTTTTAAGTTATTTTTTTATTCTTGCATTTAATAACTGATTGCATATTCTCTTTATTGAAGAAAATAATTAATCATATTCAACATAAAATTAAAAAACAAATATTGTGGTCAAACACAGTTGTGGGAGTTACATTTTTTCAATCAACTTAGCCGTAGCTAGGAACATGAATTCTTAGCCAAACCGCCATGCCTTGATTTCAGAAACCTTCAACTTCTACAACCCAAACTACTATCTCCTCACTTCAGCACCATCGAGAATTGACCATGGAAGAATCGTACTCTATGCTTGAGGATGCAAGAAATATGGAACCAATCATGTTCACCACTCAAGAAAGCACCCCAAGAAATTGGAATGAAGAACCAATAATACCCGATCAACACCTTGTGACTCCAATTGGAAGTACTTCTCAAGGGTCAATGAACAATTCAACCTGTAGTTCATCCCACCAATATGATGTGTTATCCCTGTTAGAGGGAATAGTTAACGAAAAACACATAGAAGAAACCCTAATCCAATCCAAGCTATTGTCGTGCAACTTTGCGTCCATTGCAGCAACAGCAACAGCAACAGCAACGTACATTTCATCTTTTCGTACTTTGCTTTATAGTAATACACTCAATTTTATTTCTCTTAACGTGAAATGCTGTAGCAGGATTTTCAATGAGAGGGAACGAAATGATTGTGGAGAGAATGATCGCAGACAGCATGACGCGTATCGTGATTTGGTTGCAAAAACAATTGGTAGCAAGAGCTCTGTGTATCGAGGAGTAATCAAGTATGTATGATTCTCTTTGAAATGAATATGCCATTGCTCAAGTTCTATCTTTTTTATTTTATTTTTTGTGACCATTTTCATATAGGTGCAACGATGAGCGTTTCGAAGCATTTGTGTGGGATAACACAGATCCAGGGGAAAGAGGAAGAACAGGTTGAATAGTCTACAAAATATACATCTTTACAATTCTTCATTTCTTTCCCCTCTCAACAAACTCCTCACTAACTTGATTTCATTTTTACTTGTATGTCTGCATCTTCTTCAACAATTGCAGTTTATATTGGTTAGTACAATTTGTTTCCCTGTATAAAATATTGGTTATAGATAAAATCTAGGTTTTCGTGTGGATCTTTCTGTGATCTTTCCTTGTTTTGGATTTTTGTTTGTTTGGAGTTTTCAGGTGCTTATTCAACTGAAGTTGACGCCGCCAAAGCTCATGATTTAGTGGCAATCAGAATAGGGGGCTTAAAAGCATTGACGAATTTTCATGTATATGTCATTCATTATTGATTCATTTATGAATTACATTGGAAAAATATATTGTCGTGGATTTTGATTTAATTATTGTTAATTTGTTTCATTCTTTCTGATAAAGCACACTGTTATATATTCTTAGATGAGATGCTATTCGACGGACATGGATGAAATGCGCAGAATGAACAAATGGGACTATATTTGTGCTGTTAGAAGGTAAGATCTGAATTGTGTTATATTGTAGCATTCTTATATAATATTCTCATAATACTTTGTAAAAAAATTATTACATAAAAATTTCTATAACTACTACAACAAAATAAGAAAAAAGTTTTTTTTTTTCACTATTGACTTATTTGGTGAGTTATTTCAATAAAGAAAAAAGTTTTATAAAATTAAAAGGTGATGTTTATAATAAATTTGTATTTCTAATTTGCACAGTTTATAATAAATTTGTATTTCTTAATTTTCAAATCAACTATGTAAAATTAAGGTCATTGCTACTGTAATGGTGATTTATTGCGCAACTTAATTAAAATTGTTTTATCGTGATTTATTTGTTTAGCATGGGAAAGGAATGATTCTTTAAAAATATTCAAACATGAGTATATGAGTTCATAATTAAGATAAAGAGATTCATGATTGCATGAAAACATGAAAAAACAATATCAGGTTGGGCAAGGGCTATACAGACGGTGGTGATTCCCCTTTCCGTGGCGTCTACAGGTCTGCATTCCTTCTTTCTCTCTTTCTCTTTCATTAGTTTACTCTCTGACTAATTCCTGCCAGAAACAGGGTTCCGACAAGCAGGAAATGGGAAGCGAGGCTCGGTCGTGAGGGGTCACCAACCATACACTTGGGAACTTATTGTGAGTTTGTATTCCAAATGATCATCAGATTCATTTTGTAATTTATGGCACACTGAATTGATAAGCATCAGCATGTATGTGAACTATATATAAATCAATAGAATATGTTTGTTGCACTCTAAATAAGTTTAACGTAAGACATGATTGTCTACTTCAGACACTGCAGAGGATGCAGCGAGAGCTTATGATATTATATCAATAAAACTGAAGGGAGGGGATGCAATTACCAACTTTGACTCGAAATCCTATGAAACTGAGGGCATAATGGAGAGTGTGATTACTCAAGCAACCGATGGATCGATTATTCTGCAGAAAGAAAAAAGCAATAAAGAAACCGAAGCATCTCCTCAAACCAGCTCCGTAGTCCAACACCATCCTCAACCACCGAGTGTCCCATCCATTTGTCGTTGCTGCCACAATCAAATTCCACCAAGCAGCCCTTATGCTCTTGGTGGAATTACAGGTGGAGCTGCAAACAGTGGAAGTGAAAATTCAATTGGTAACGATGCTGCACAGATTGCACAGTTTCCCAATGAGAGTGCAACACTGCAACAGCCACTTCAGACGCCGAGGCAAGTGAGTTTTAACAATTGCTTTGATCAGAATTTTGTCATCAACAACAACCAGTTTCCAAATCATAATGCAACACAGCAACTGTCACTTCTGACTCCGAGGCAGGTGAGTTTTAGCAGTAGCTTTAATCAGAACCTTGTCAACAACTACAACAACAATAACCAGTTTCTGCCTCAGAGTTCTAACCTTGCATTGCCTGCTCCTGGCACCCAAAATCTAGACTTAGAAAGGTGTGTCCGTTTCCCTGATTGGCGATCAGGTTTTGGAAAGAAGTTACTAGGGGGTGGCTTGGAATTGGAACCTTTGAGCAATATTGCTGCCCTCAATGTGCAACCTCTACCACAAGTCTCGCTGAATGAAAGTACAGGAGCAACACAGCTACACTCACCTGCATTGCACCAAAGTTATGAGCATCAGAACTTGAACTCCTGCTTCTCTGATAGTTTTCAGAACCCTATTTCTGAACCAAACAACAACGGCTTCCAAAGTCAAGCCACTGGAAGTCAAATCGATTTGGACGTGAGAGATTATCTCAACAGATCTTACATAGAAGACACCGACTTCCAATGTGATTATGACCTGTTTTCAGCACTGAATGGGGGTAGATAAGACCTCTAGAGCTTCCATTGCTAGTAGCTTTACATATTTATCATTTGTCATTCAAAGCGGATTCAACTTTTCGGGTCAAACAGTGTGGTTTGAATAAGTGAACATTAATCAGTCTTGAGTCAAGTTTCTCAAACTCAGATTTTCTTTTACCTATGATTGATTCCAGATGGTTAAATCAATTTTATTTTACCTTCATGAATTTGGAATGTGAACATTGTTGTTATGATGAATCTCGTAAACTTAAGTTCGTTATAAAAAGTCTAAATATGACATGATGGAAGTAATTAGAATAGTTCTGAATTAATTATTTATTTATTTTTGCAAACAAGGGGTAGATGCTTTGGTTTCTCGGTTGTTGAAAATGTTCACCTAATTAGGAATTGCTTCTCTTCATTTAGACATTGACTACTAAATTGCGTATATTCGCGAATGGCTAAATATTGAAGTGAAAAAATATATCATAGATAGATATAACATTACATAGAGGTAGTTTATTAAATGCATAGTAGTAACTACATTTTTAATGTAGCTTTTATGTTCCTCATTTGTAAACTACATTTTCACATTCTTTAAAAAGTATCATATAAAATATTAACTTCTATTGATAATCCAATTTTTATTCACATACCCTAAAAGAAAATTCTTCTTATACATACCTAACTCAACTTTTTAGCCACACATCCAAAGTCCAATTTTTACCCATGCAAATACTTCAACCCTAGGACTTTTTCCTCCATTCCTATCGCTTAGAACTTTTTTAAAATTTGTTTCCTTTAATTTTATGACTTACGTTTATAATATTATTTAATATAATAATATTATGAAATTAATTTTTTTAAGATGTAGAAAAAATAATTTATAATGATAAGGGAGTTCTATAACGAAACTAGCAAATTGTAGGTAAAATTATCATTTCGATAAGGAATTGATTATTGAGTTATCATATTGTTAGTGGCAAATCAAGAAAAGCGATCGAAAATGAAGGAAAGAAATGTGACTCGATAAGATAAACAAAATCGATGTCTGATTAGAAGCACGTAGCATCGAGAAGTACAATCGAGAATCGAGTAAATGATAACCAAAGGCCTGTTATCGAATGAATAACTAAATCATATGAGACCAAGGTCAAAAAGGAATCATAAGCAAATTGAAGTTCTCGAAAAAACAAAATCGAGAGTGAAGAAAGCCAATGTGGACATCGAGATTCTGCCAAACCATGAAAAGAAGAATAAGTCAAACGCACGTATAGAGAGCAGTTTCGAAACATGGAAGGAGTCGAGGATCGTGAGAACGTGGGAAACTGTAGAAAAAGAAACCGTCATACACGAAAGAACGTGGTAGCAGTCTTATTAACTGTTCTGGGAAGGCTTGAAGGAGGCCCTATAAATAGAGCAAAGAAGGAAGGAGAGGGGGGAGCAGAAATTGGCAGAGAACAAAATCAGTAGTGAAAAGTCTACCGAAAAAACGACGAACACCATGAAGCTTCTGGCAATCTGGATTTCCTTGCTCATTGAGTACATTTACCGCTTTCTGTATTTTCCTTGGTAATTTATGCTTCAGCAATTTTATGTTTTTGTACTCTCTATTCTTAGTCATTTCAATTCAATGCAAGTTTAAGTTTCTGTATTTTCGATTCCTTGTCATTTCAATTCAATGAAAGATTAAGTTTCTGCATTTAAGCTTCCTGTCATTTACTTTTCTTGCGATTTCGATTTATTGCCATTTACATTCCCTGCAAATTTCGATTTCCTGCCATTTATATTTGCACTATTTTCGATTCCTCGTCATTTACAATTAATGCAAATTTGGGGTTTTCGCACTTTATATTTTCTTGCAATTTAATGTTCTGTTTCTCGATTCGATACTTTACTGCTTTCAGTACTTTAAATACAAAATACCAAAAACAGCTTTCTTGATATCTTGTGATTTTCGATCCTCATACACGTTTTCGATTAAAAGTCAGACTGCTAGCCTAAGTAAAAAGAACTTACATGGGAGGATTTCGATTAGGATCATAACACTGTTTAGAATCGAAATCGATCGAAATTCCACCAGAAACAAATTGGCGCGCCAGGTAGGGGATCTTGTGTCGAGATACACAAAATTGGTTAGTTCGAGAGTGTATGAGATTAAGGAGTGGGAGAGTCATGAGTCAGAGTTCATCAAGTAACACTGAGGGATTAAATGGGTCACACTCATCAAATACTGGGGGGCAAAGTCATAATGGGAATACACCTGTAGTATCGACAACTGTAAGTATGTCGATACCTGTGAGTAATGAACAAAATCTAGGCACTTTAGCAAATACCCAAGTAGGATCTAGTACGGTGGCACTAAATAGTATGCCAACTATGGGAAACCCTGTGACAACAAATGCGGGGCCGTATATGAGTATAAGACCACCTGGGTTTTCGCTTAACATGAATGGAGTGGGTACTTCTTCGATGCAACGAAATTCGAGATATAACTTAGGAACATTCCAAACCCTAGGTATGCCACAGAATTTTGGAGTATCTCCTAACCTAGGAACATCTCAAAATTTAGTAATTCCCCAGAACTCAGGAAGTGTGCAGAATGTAGGAACGCAGCAAATACCTCCAAATCTAGATCATAGAGGAAACGTAGATCATGGGAGATATGCGTTCGATAGGGATTATCATCGATCTAATTTTGATACCATCGAAAATACTAGTACTGGCATATCTAGTAATTCCTTAGGAATACTTAGACAACAAATGGATGAGAGTAATTTTGAGATTGTGAATATGTTATCACAACAGTTGACTACAGTTCTAAATCCATTAGTTCAAAACACTACTGCTAGTTTTGAGATATTAGCGGACCAAATGTCACGAATCGGGGATGCATTGGCTATACCTCGACAAACGAGGGTAGAAAATCATGCTACTAATAATCCCCCGTATCTATTGAGGAGAAATAGAAACAATGATCAACATCAGCATAGGGGAAATGAGTACCAACATGTGAGGAATGACCTTTATGGGAATTTGAACGAAGGATTTCAAAATATACACAATCAGAATAACATGTTAGGACAAAGGATGAATTTACAAGGGATGGAATTTAGACCTCCCAATCAGACATATTTTGTGTCTCCCTTTCCGAATGCGATTCTCGAGACAGAACTGCCTCGAGGATATAAAGTACCCAAATTCACTAAATTTGTTGGAGAAGTTGGTGAATCGACTATCGAGCATGTGGCTCGATATCAGATCGAATGCGGGGATTTAGCGATGAGTGAAGAATTAAAAATGAAATATTTTCCTAGTTCTTTGACTAAGAATGCTTTTACTTGGTTCACTTCGTTACCGCCCAATTCGATATATAATTGGTTGCAGTTAGAGAGAAATTTTCATGAACAATTCTTTAGAGGAGAGACTCAAGTAAGTCTAATCGATTTGATGAACATAAAACGATACAATCATGAAAGTATAGATGATTATTTGAATCGATTTAGACAAATGAAATCAAGATGCTTTACTCAAATTCCTGAATATGAATTAGTCAGAATGGCCTCTGCAGGTTTAGAATTCTCGATTAGGAAAAAGTTGGTCAATTTACCATTGAATGATATGGCTCAGTTAGCTGATAAAGTGAGAAGAGTAGAACAAATTGAGTATGAAAAACAAAGATATAAGAAATTTGAGAAACCCTTGAAAAAAGAAAGAATAGCATATATAAATGATGTGTATGAAACAGAGCCCACGACAGAGAATGAGGTGGAAGAGACTGTCGATGAGAAAGTAAATATAGCAGAACTCAAAGTAGGAGCTCCATATATCTGTAAACTGCTACAAAAGAATGAAGTGAAAGATAAAATGGCAAATCGAACATATACTTTCGATGTGACGAAAGCTGATAAAATCTTCGATGTTTTGTTAAAAGACAAACAAATTAAGTTGAGCGAAGATCATAAACTGCCTTCGGCAGAACAAAGGAATGGTCGAAAATATTGTAAATTTCATAATGTTTTTGGACATTGGACTAACAATTGCATACATTTCAGGAATACGATCCAGGATGCGATTGACCAAGGAAGACTAAAATTTGAAGAGATGTCAATGAAAGTGGACACAAGTCCATTCGAAGTACAAGTGGGGTATATTGAATCCCAAACGGGCATGACTGAAGATGTCCGAATGATGAATTCTGCCTTTATAGGCATGGTCGATGTTACTGAAGACATTGATCCTAAACATGTTAGAATGGACGTGTCTGAAGAAGATATGGAATTCGATCTGAGTGAATTCGAGAAGGAGTTCGAAAAAGAGATCTACCCTCGATCAGGGGATTCCCTAGTTGAGTTTTTGAATAGGAAGAAAGAAAAAGACGAAGATGTGTCGTTATGCCCACGATGCAGTGCGGTGTTCGATAAATCGGCTGCTAAAGCTTTCAAGTTAGAACAAATAAAGAAGATCGAGAGCCAAAATAAAAGGAAAAATGACAAAGTAGATCAAACAGTTTGACCAACAATCGAAGAAAGTCAACAGAAATCCGTTGGTTCTGGTGTTAGTGAAAATCAAAGGCAATGGATCAGAAGAGAAATGTATCCTTCTCGAGGAGGAAAAGGCAGACTTCAAAGCCATGATGTCTTCGAGAGATTGTCATACGATGAAGGATCGAACACTGGATTCCCAAGATTCCAAAGGAGGTTCCGAGGAAGGCCCTGGAGAAGAGGAGGGAGGATCCCTTATTGGAATAATTATAGAAATTTCGAAGAGAATATTGTACCGATGGATAGTCAATATGCAAGAGAATATTTCGATGATAAGAATGAGGGTACTTGGGACGAGCATCAAATCGGAGTAATATCGATACTACCAGCAGAATATGTTAGTGAATATCAAGAGTACCAAGAACAGAGTGATGCCAATCGAGAAGATGACTTTTACTCAGAAAATATAAAGCCAAAAGTAACATGGGTTACACAAACATCATGTGAAGTCCCTCATAGAGATGCTGCTTTTATTGATCCTCCATCTGAAGAAATGAGGTTTCACCTGAAACCCTTATTATTGAATATCGAGATACAAGGACAGATGATAAATAGAGTCCTTGTTGATGGTAGAGCAGCGGTAAACATACTGCCAATTAATATGCTAAAGAAATTTGGCATTGAACTGAAAGACTTAGTCAAACATAATATTATGATTTCCGATTTCAGCGGAAAAACATCAAGTTCGGAAGGCATGATTGCCTTGGATGTGAAAGTAGGCACTTACTCGAGGCCTACTGTGTTCATTGTGGTTCAGTCACATGCAAATTTCAACGCATTACTTGGAAGAGAGTGGATTCATGGAGTAGGAGCCGTGCCTTCGACGGCTCATCAGAAATTATTTATGTGGAATCGAGACGGACATCTCGAGGTAATCCCAGGAGATCAGCATGAATTTGTAACATTTGTATCTCAGGCCGGTCGGGCACTCCAGAATTTGGCACTAGCTCAGCCATTCACCTTTGAAACGATCAAAGATTTCAATTCGAAGTTGCATGAGGAGCGATTCTTGGAGATGAATGAAAAGAAAGGATTTGTTATGATCAAAGAGGGGGCCAACCTCAAAGTGGCCGGTGAAGATGAATAGAGAATACGAGGAGTTCTTGGCTCGGTTGGGAAAATATGAAGATGGAAAGAAGAGCCAAGAAAGTAGTAGTAGTAGTAAAATAGGGATAAATAAGTCGATTCACTCGACCGTAGTTGCAAATAATAGCGATCAAGTTATACTTGATTGTATTTATGATTATTCTCCTTTAGGTTTTGAAAAACCCATTACATCAAGTCACAAGAAAGTCGAGGCTCAGGATCCACTAGAAGAAATTAACTTGGGGAGTGTAGAAGACCAGAAACCTACGTATATCGGCAAGTATCTCGAAGAAGAATTAAAGAAAGATATGATTTCTTTGTTAAGAGAATATAAGGACTGCTTTGCTTGGGAATACGAAGAAATGCCTGGATTGGATCGAAGTCTTGTCGAACATAGATTACCCATCATCGAAGGAAAAAAGCCAGTAAAACAAACACCGAGAAGATTTGCACCTGAAGTGATGAGTAAAATCAAGGAAGAGGTCGAAAGACTCTTGAAAGCAAAATTTATCAGAACTGCCAGGTATGTCGATTGGATTTCTAACATTGTACTTGTTATTAAAAAGAATGGTAAAATGAGAGTATGTATCGATTATCGAGATTTGAACTTAGCCACTCCTAAAGATGAATATCCTATGCCGATAGCTGATATGTTAATAGATGCAGTAGTGGGTAATGAAATGTTGAGTCTGTTAGATGGCTATTCAGGATATAATCAAATATTTGTGTCTGAGAATGATATAGCTAAAACAGCTTTTCGATGCCCGGGGGCATTAGGTACTTATGAATGGGTAGTCATGCCATTTGGATTAAAAAATGCTGGTGCAACATATCAGAGAGCAATGAATCTAATTTTTCATGATTTGATCAATGATTTTATGCAAGTTTACATAGATGACATTGTTGTTGTATCGAAAGAGAAACATCAACACTTAAATAATTTGAGAAAATCTTTCGAGAGAATGAGAAAATATGGATTAAAAATGAATCATTTGAAATGTGCCTTTGGTGTATCTGCTGGAGAATTTTTAGGATTCATAGTTCATGGAAAAGGTATTGAGATCGATAAAAATAAGGCCAAAGCAATAATAAATACCTCTGCTCCAAAAACTAAGAAAGAGCTACAGTCTTTTTTGGGAAAAATAAATTATTTGAGACGATTTATTTCTAACCTGGCTGGCAAAACTTATGTTTTTTCGTCTTTATTAAAGTTGAAAAAAGAAGCAGAGTTTAAATGGAAGGAGGAACATCAAGAAGCCTTCGAGCAAATCAAAAAGATGTTGACCAATCCTCCGATTATGATTCCAGTAAAGAGAAACAAGTCATTGAAGCTATATGTATCAGCGTCAGATCGAACGATAGCCAGTTTATTAGCACAAGAAGATGAGAATGGTGTGGAATGTGCTGTGTATTATCTAAGTAGAATTTTGAATGATGCTGAAACTCGATATAGTGATATCGAAAAGTTAGGATTATGCTTGTATTTCTCCTGTACTAAACTCAAGTATGTAATGAAGCCTCATGATGTAATGGTTTATTCCAAAAATAATATTTTGAAGTTTCTTTTGTCAAAACCGATTATGCATAATAGAATAGGAAAATGGGTGTTAGCTTTGACAGAGTTCTCATTATCCTTTGAATCTTTAAAATCGATAAAAGGCCAAATAATCGCCGACTTCATGGCTGAACATACAGTTGGTTCTACTGATAACTTATTCATTGAAATAAGTAAATGGATAATGTATTTCGATGGATCATGTACATCGGACAAATCTGGAGTAGGAATTCTTATTATTTCTCCAGATAATATCCCGACCAAGTTATTATTGGAGATTAAACCCATTTGTTCGAGCAACGAAGCTGAATATGAAGCTTTGATAGCAGGCCTCGAGACTTTAATTAAGTTAAAAGCTTGACATGTGATTATAAGAGGCGATTCACAATTAGTGATCAAACAACTGCGAAAAGAGTATAAATGTATTAATACCAATTTGATCAGATATCTGGAAAGAGTGATGACGTTAAGTAGGATGTTCGAGGATATAACATTCGAGTATATTCCTCGAGAATTCAACCAAGAAGCTAATGGCTTAGCACAAATAGCATCTAAGTATAAAATATCCCCAGAAAACTTACAGGAAATGATTCAAATTAAAGAGAAATTACCACGGGAAAATGAGATCCTACAAATTAACGACTTAGATGACCAAGATTGGAGAAAATCGATCATAGAATACTTGCAAAACCCTAATGGGAAAACTGACAAGAAAATCAAGTATCGAGCAGTAAAATATGTCTTGTTAAATGGTGAATTATATAAGAGAGGAATCGACGAAGTATTACTTAGATGTTTAGGAAACGATGATGCTTACTTAGCAATGGCTGAAATACATAATGGAATATGTGGGGCCCATATGATCGGTCAAAAGATGAAATGGACTTTAACTCGACAAGGTTATTATTGGCCTTCGATTTTAAAAGATTGTATCGAGTATGCTAAGTCCTGTGAAGAATGTCAAAAGTTTAGTCCCATACAACAGGTGCCCGCTAGTGAATTACACTCGATCATAAAACCTTGGCCTTTTAGAGGTTGGGCTATAGACTTAATCGGACAGATTTTCCCACGATCATCGAAAGGGCATAGATATATAATCGTTGCTGTCGATTACTTTTCAAAATGGGTAGAAGCAATACCATTAAAGGATGTTGATCAGCAGGATGTAATTGATTTTATTGAAGAATACATCGTTTATCGATTTGGGATCCCACAGTCTATCACTACAGACAGAGGGACAGTGTTTACTGGTAGAAAGATAGCTAAATATGCTGAATCGAGAAATATTCAATTATTAACATCAACTCCATATTATGCCCAGGCTAATGGGCAAGTCGAAGCAATTAACAAGGTGATTATCGGGTTAATCAAAAAACATGTTGGTAATAAACCAAAAACATGGCACGAAACGTTATTGCAAATTTTGTGGGCTTATCGAAATTCACCTAAAGATTCCTTACAGAATACTCCATACAAGTTGGTATATGGACATGACGCAGTTTTGCCTATCGAGATAAATATTGAGTCGAATCGAATACAAAGACAGAATGATTTACCCAGTTGTGATTATTGGAGTTTGATGAATGATGAATTAAACGAACTCGATGAAATAAGATTACAATCGTTGAATAGTATGATGTTACAAAAGATTCAAGTTGCTCGAGTGTACAATAGAAAAGTTCGAAAGAAGACGTTTAATGAAGGTGACTTAGTATGGAAAACAATTCTGCCAATGGACAAGAAATGTAAAAATTATGGGAAATGGTCACCGAATTGGGAAGGACCTTTCGAAGTTATTAAAGTATTATCGAGCAATGCTTATTCGATTGTCGATTGGTATAACAAAGATAAAGTGCTGTCAATAAACGGAAAGTATTTAAAGATATATAAGCCCAGAATAAGAGAAACAAACATTCAATATTGATTAAAATAAGAGTAATGTTTACAAATATTGAGTTTTCAAATTCTCAAAAGCTATTAACAGTTGGGTCCAAGTCGATGATATCGAAGCCTCTTCAGTGGTCATCTTATGTTTTTGCTCCATGCTTTGTCCCAAAGACAACGCCACTTCCTTCGCAGAAGAGTTGATCTGTTCTAGTTTTGACGCTAGGAACCCCTTCTGCGATTCCAGCTGTAGTAGCCTCTTCTTCAATTCCCCGATTTCATTCTCGACTGAAGCCATCTCTTTCAGCGTCTCCTCTCGATCGAGTTTCTGAATCTTCAATATGTTCGACTTCTCGATCTGGAAAGAAGAAACGTCAGATAACTTAGTTGTCAGCGATTGCTTCTTCTTTCTTGCAGCATAGGCCTGGTTGAACAGATCAGTGGCCGCTGCAACCTCTGCATCGAAGCCCTTTGGAAGAATCCCCTCGGGGAAAGACTCGATAGAAGTTAAGATCTCTTTGAAGAGCCGTTTCCTCTCAAAAGATTCCACCAAAACTTCCAGAGGTGAAGAGTAGAAGAAAGTCCGAAAGCGATGTTTGAGCTGATACGCTCCTTCAGTCGAGACGGCAGGTGGTTAGGAAGAATGGCTTGAGGAAGTGGCGCCACTCGATACCAGAATATCGAGGATCGCGAAAGGATCTTCCTCGATGGCAGCTCGATACTCTGGCACGTTGCTGGTAGTGGGCTCTGTCAGCATGGGCACTGTTGGCGAGAGTGGCTCGACCACAAGCATCGAGAAGGGATGAGAACCCATTTGCTCCGTAGTGGTGGGAGATGGAGAATCCTGGACATGGACGATAGGGATATTTACTGCAAAGAAAATAAATCAGGTGAGTTGAAAACTTATAAAAAGCAAATTGAACTGGAAAAATCGAATAGTGAAGAAAAAAGAAAAAAAAATACCAGGTGGAGGTAGAGCAAGAAGTGTTGAAGCAAGAGGAAGACTTTGTACAGCCTCGGATTGCTACAAATCGAGATAGGAATTAGAAAATAAAACACGTGTAAATCAAGAGATGCATATGAACGTTTAAGAGTGGTACCTCAAGAATAGGTGTTGAGGAGGGAGGTACAAAATCGACATTCGTCGATATGGTCGCCGATGTACGACCCTGAAAATATCAATTAATTTAAGTCATACGATAGGCTTTGTCGAAATTTAGGAATATCAAGTTTGTGTAAAAAAGGGACTCACATGGCTCGATTGAGTGGCGGGAGTAGTTTGGCCCGTGGTAGGGACTATGTTAGAGTCCGTCGACAAAGGATCGAGAGTAGGTAGTCGGACGGATCGAGGACTCTTTGATTTTTTCTGAAAAGTTGAAAGCAAAAAGAATTATATATAGGAATCCTAAGTAAATCAACCATAGACAGAAATGTGCGAGACAATGAGAAATCGAAAAGAACCTTCGATTTTTTCGAAGAGGAGGTAGTGGTGGCCGATTGTTTTCGCTTCCGGATAAGGGTCGTTGGATCGGACTCATCAGAAGAATCCCAGTCTTTCTCCCTCTCCCTCTCGGCAATGGTGACTTTGGAAGACTTTGAAACTGTCGAGAATAGAAGATAATTAGTTGCTAACGTAAAGAGTTAAAAAACATGGAAAAACAGTAAAGCCTCACCAAAAGGTGATGGAGTCAAAATTTTGACTCGAGATATGTACTAGCCAAGGAGGCAGGAGGTCTTCGGGAAAGTTAAGGTAAGGAAAGTAAGATAATTTCGAGACTGAAATATCTTTGTTTTTGGGTTTTGGGCGAAGTGTTTCCCTTAGGGATCTCAATTCTCGAACCCATTTGGGATGAGTTAATGGTTTGGCAAGTCCAAAAGGAGCTGTGGGAAAAGTGGGAAGGCGATTTGGACAATACATTTCAAAAGGGGTTCTACCTAGAGGATTGATTATTTTGTGGTTCGATCGGTTAGCGTCTGTTTTATTGGATAAGGAGATAACAGCATCATAATAGGTCGATTCTAATTTCAGTGGGGTGTAACATATTTGATAAAAGTTCTCGAATCGAGATATTTGAAGACAGTGGAAGTGTATACCTTTCTTCGTTTTCGATTTGTCCTGCAACACAAGAGAAGGATGAGCAGTCAGTTTCTGTCGAACTTCATCAAAAGCAGCATGACTACTCGAAAACCAACCGGCCCACCATTGAGAAAAACCCACAGTAGACAGATAATTTGACTCGAAAGCATATGGGTAAAAATGCATCGGGGTCTTTGGTAAAAGCTTGACGAGCTCCCGACTAATCGTAGATTCAGTTAACTTGGACCTTGGGGAGGTATCGAGGGGGAAGAAAGGTAAAGACTGGCTCAAACCAAACTGCCTCGAGAATAGCTGAGGGTAGTAAGTGATGATCTTGAAGTCTTTGGATTGAAAACCCGATACCAGCATATCATGAGTTAAATAGTTACTCCAGATATCTACTAACTCTAATTGCAACCCAGGAGTCGAGGCAGAGAACTTTGACTTAAACCAAATTGGTCCAATAAGTTGGTCATTTAATTGTCCGAGATGTGTGGTAAAAGGAGCCAAAGTCGAATCGAAGGTGAACCGCGTCAACAAAAAATTAAGATATCTACAATAGGCCGCTTCATCAGGCTTATGGTGAGGATGACGGGAAGACAATCGAGCGCCTTCTATATTTACACTTGGGGGGACAGTAGAAGAGGGGGAAAGGATGCTCTCGAAAATCGAGTTTAACCATAATTGTACAAACCAAATGGGGCCAGAAAAGTTTCCCGATGCTTTAGGGGTGCTCAAAATTTCGACAGCCTCGTCGAAAGCGGTATATACATGAGCTAGCAAAAGCTTAGCCAAACATATCCTAGGCTGACCTATGTGTAAGAGATAGGCAAGGTCAAATAGATGGGGGGAAATTTGGATAGATCGAGGACAGAAAACATGGGTACATAACCAGTACACCAAAAAGGCTATATGTTCTTCCTCAGTCACAGTCATCGATTCGTCGTCAACGAAATGCCTCTCAAGGAAATGTCCATATGCTTTCGATTCCCAATCGATCTTTAACCTTAGAGAGTCATCCGAGGGGCATGCACCTTTAAAATACTTTTCCCCTGTAGGCTTCAATCCAGTAATAGCCGCAATTTCAAAAAGAGTAGGCGAGAGGGGACCGCAGGGTAATTCTAAGGCATGTAACTCCTTATTCCATAAGTGAACAGCGGATAGAAACATGGCCATATCCAGGTGAGATAAATCACATCGAGACAGGTGTAAGAAATCGAAAATCCCCACGACCTTCCAATGATCTCCAAATTGTACCTTAACTCTATCAAACCACCTAATATATGAAGGTTTTTTGGAAGGAGGGCCTGTCCTATACACCTTAGAGGTAAGATTCAAAAAATCAATCCTAACTTCAGGTCGATGTACAAGAACCGGACTAGTCGAGAGGTTGAGGGGAGAGAAAATTCCATCGACAGGACGAAGAGGACCCCCAAAAGCAAAATTAATACCCTCAATATTGTAAGGAACAAGTACCTGTGTCTCGGCGATTTTCCGAGAAGCCTCCTCCATCAGAGGAATGGGAGCAAACTTCTGGTTATTAATCTCCAGAAGATGAGCCGTCAGCAAAGGAAGAGGTGGAGCCGAAAAATTAGAAGACTTGGAGGAGGTGGCCATCTCAGTAACTGGTAGGATGAAGAAGAGTAAGGCAAAAGATGAAAGCGCAGGGATGAAGACGAGCTCAAGGAAGAAGATGAAATTGCAAAGGGTGAAGGTTCGCGTAAAAAACCAAAGTAAAAACCAAGGGAGAGGTTAAGGAGAAAATCGCCTAGGGAGCTGGAACGACAGACGCGAAAGGTAATAAATGTAGCGTACTATAAAAGCAACAGACTGACATGATAGCGACGTAAAACAGAAAGGAAAACCTAAAACCCTTTTAACCCTAGAACCCCAAAAACCCTAAACCCTAAATTATGTGGGCCTCCAAACACTAAGGTGGGAATATTGAAAGAATATAAACAAAATATTCATATTCTTCCAAGGGGGCATTTTGTTAGTGGCAAATCAAGAAAAGCGATCGAAAATGAAGGAAAGAAATGTGACTCGATAAGATAAACAAACTCGATGTCTGATTAGAAGCACGTAGCATCGAGAAGTACAATCGAGAATCGAGTAAATGATAACCAAAGGCCTGTTATCGAATGAATAACTAAATCATATGAGACCAAGGTCAAAAAGGAATCATAAGCAAATTGAAGTTCTCGAAAAAACAAAATCGAGAGTGAAGAAAGCCAATGTGGACATCGAGATTCTGCCAAACCATGAAAAGAAGAATAAGTCAAACGCACGTATAGAGAGCAGTTTCGAAACATGGAAGGAGTCGAGGATCGTGAGAACGTGGGAAACTGTAGAAAAAGAAACCGTCATACACGAAAGAACGTGGTAGCAGTCTTATTAACTGTTCTGGGAAGGCTTGAAGGAGACCCTATAAATAGAGCAAAGAAGGAAGGAGAGGGGGGAGCAGAAATTGGCAGAGAACAGAATCAGTAGTGAAAAGTCTACCGGAGAAACGTCGAACACCATGAAGCTTCTGGCAATCTGGATTTCCTTGCTCACTGAGTACATTTACCGCTTTCTGTATTTTCCTTGGTAATTTATGCTTCAGCAATTTTATGTTTCTGTACTCTCTATTCTTAGTCATTTCAATTCAATGCAAGTTTAAGTTTCTGTATTTTCGATTCCTTGTCATTTCAATTCAATGAAAGATTAAGTTTCTGCATTTAAGCTTCCTGTCATTTACTTTTCTTGCGATTTCGATTTATTGTCATTTACATTCCCTGCACATTTCGATTTCCTGCCATTTATATTTGCACTATTTTCGATTCCTCGTCATTTACAATTAATGCAAATTTGGGGTTTTCGCACTTTATATTTTCTTGCAATTTAATGTTCTGTTTCTCGATTCGATACTTTACTGCTTTCAGTACTTTAAATACAAAATACCAAAAACAGCTTTCTTGATATCTTGTGATTTTCGATCCTCATACACGTTTTCGATTGAAAGTCAGACTGCTAGCCTAAGTAAAAAGAACTTACATGGGAGGATTTCGATTAGGACCATAACACTGTTTAGAATCGAAATCGATCGAAATTCCACCAGAAACACATATATAACTTTTTTTACTACTTTTTCATTAAAATGTTCGAGATTTAAAGAACGTTGTTAATTTCATTAATGAAATGTGTTAAAAAAAATTTAAGAAAAGATAAACACTACTACAAATAAGGCTTTCCACGTCGGTTTTGGAAGGCCTTCAACGGCGGTTCCAGAACCGACGTTGTATCAAGCGACGTTGAAAGTCATGACTTTCAAATCGAAAATTTTTATTTATTTCCAACCCCTCTCCCCTCTCTCTATTTATCTAGAAATCCCCCCTCTCTTTTATATTATATTTTTATTAGGTCCCTCTCTCTTTTACATTATATTTTTATTATTTATCATCTTTTTTTAAAGTTTAGAGCATTATCAAATTAATTTTTTGTCACTGACAGGATTCGAACCCAGTACCTTAGTGTTGGAGGCTGATACTCCAACCACTAAACTACTCGGATTTTTTGATAATAACTTACAAATAAATTATATTTATATACAAATAAATATATATCCGTGTAAATATCACTACTAGAAAATATACTTTCAACGTCGCTGTTTAACATCGGTTACATCTTAGCCGACGTTGAACATGCTTTCAACGTCGGTTGGTCAACAACCGACGTCAAAAGTCGAATTTTGACACATTCTACGTCGTTTTAGCATGCACGACGTGGAAAAGTAGGCTTTCGACGTTGGTTATACCCTCACCCGACGTTGAAAACCCTTCTGAACTCATTATGACCGATCAGAATACAAATATGACCGATCAGAATCAAATGTGATCGATCAGATTTTAATTATGAGCGATCAGAATTTTTTCAATCGATTAAAAACACATTTCAATCGATTAAAATCTCTTAAAGGGTCAGGATGATCGATCAGAATCCAGTTATGACCGATCAGAACTATTTTAATCGATTAAATCTCGTTTCAATCGATTAAAACAGATGAGGCTATCACGACATGAGGCAAAATTTAACGTCGGTTACATAATAACTGACGTTAAATGTTTAAATTTAACGTCGGTTATGTATAACCGACGTTGAATTCCCAAAATCAACATCGGTTATATGATTTACCCGACGTCGAAAGCGTTATCCACGTCGGGTTTTTAATAACCGACGTTGAATGTCCTTTATACCTCTCGCCTTTCGCGCTCCCCTTCGTCTGCCTCTTCTTCGTCCCACATACTCCCTCCTTTTGCTTCTTCTTCTCCGTGCCTCAGTCCTCACTGCTGCCCCTCGCCGCCCCTCGCCGCCCTTCGCCGCCTCGGCTCGCGGCCCTCGCTCGCCTCCTCGCATGCTACCTCATTCGCCGTGGTCTCGCCGCCCACTCGCCGCCCACTCGCCGCGCTCTGCCCCTCGCCGTTGCTACCTCCTTCGCCGCCCACTCGCCGCGCTCTCATCAGGGTTAGATTAAGTTGCATGGATGATTTACAACATGCATTTAACATAAATATGAATTATTTAGAGCATTTCCTGCGTATGAACATTAGAAAGATGATGGATGATTTTGTATATATGGTTTGATTTGATCTAGGTTCGTTTAGGTTTCGAAGTGGTATATGGAACATTAGGTTTCGTTTAGGTTTAGGTTTAGGTTTAGGTTTAGCTTTAACTTTCGAAGTGGTATATGGAACATTAGAGCATGTATGGAACATTAGAGCATTGTTAGGCAATGTACACGTTTTTTTGTATTGTTTTGTTAAACCTTTTCTAATAAACCTTGAATATCTAGGCAAGCCTTCTTATGTAGTTAGATGGATCGAACTTGGGTCAATGCAAGTCGTATGTCGAAGAGTATGAGAATGGAGTTGACTCCTTTTTGAAATTTTCCGAACAAAATGCTCCCAAAATGAATGGAAAAATCTACTGCCCATGCGTTAATTGTGTAAATGGCAGAGTACAAGAGATGGACACAACGCGGGAGCATCTTATTTGCGATGGGATGATGAAGAATTACACAATATGGACATGGCACGGTGAAGTGGTTCATATTCCAACAAGTATCACAAACTATTGAGGATGATGTAACCTGCGAAGATCGAATAGAGGACATGCTTTGTGATGTGGGTCAAGAGAGGTTTCTTGAAGCACATGCATCTATATATGATACATTGAGGACCGATTCAGAGACACCTTTGTATCCCGGATGTACAACTTTCACACGGTTGTCATCTGTGTTAAGATTGGTCAATCTAAAAGCCAAATTTGGTTGGAGTGATACAAGTTTTAATGAATTACTCCAACTTTTGAAGGAGATGCTCCCAGCACAATAACACCTTGCTCGGACCGTATGTATGAAGTGAAGAAGATACTATGTCCGATGGGTTTAGAATATAGGAAGATACATGCTTGCCCTAATGATTGTGTGTTATATAGGAAAGAATTCTCATCTTTAGACCAATGTCCAACATGTGGTGTATCACGTTACAAAGCGAAGGATGGTGATGATTGTAGTCAGGAGAGTGGTAAAAAATGTCCTCCTGCAAAAGTTTTATGGTATCTTCCAATTATTCCAAGATTTAGGCAGTTGTACGCTCACGAAGATGCTGAAAATTTAATTTGGCATTCAAAGAGAAAAACATGTGATGGGCAAATGCGACATCCATCTGACTCTCCCCAATGGAAGAATTTTGACCGTCTAGTTCCAAGTTTTGGTAGTGATGCAAGAAACCTTAGACTTGGATTAGCAACAGATGGGATGAATCCTTTTGGAAATTTAAGTAGTAACCATAGTTCATGGCCCGTTTTATTGATGATTTACAATCTTCCACCATGGTTATGCATGAAGCGCAAATATGTCATGTTGTGTATGATGATTTCAGGTCCAAGACAGCCAGGAAATGACATAGATGTGTATTTGAGTCCTTTGATAGAAGACTTAACACTATTATGGGAGGAAGGAGTAGATGCATTTGATGGGTATCAGCAGCGAAGTTCAAGTTGCATGCAATGTTATTTTGCACCATTAATGACTTCCCTGCCTATGGAAACTTGAGTGGGTATAGTGTGAAGGGGCATTATGCTTGTCCTATTTGTGAAGAAGAGACCAGTTATATACAATTGAAACATGGAAAGAAGACAGTTTATAACAGGCACGAGAAAATTTCTCCCGCATGACCATCCATACCGTAGATCGAAGAAAGCTTTTAATGACATACAGGAGGATGAAATTGCCAGAGAACCACTGACTCGGTTTAGAAGTTTACGATCGAGTGAAGAACATAAGCATTACATTTGGAAAGACCCAAAAAAGGTCTTCTTACAAGAACATGTGGAAGAAGAGATCAATTTTCTTTGATCTTCCATATTGGAGCCATTTAGAAGTACGGCATTGTATTGATGTTATGCATGTGGAGAAGAATGTATGTGATAGTCTCATTGGCACATTGTTAAACATTCAAGGAAAGTCAAATGATGGGATCAAAGCACGTCAAGACCTTTGTGAGATGGGAATACGTCCTGAATTACATCCAAGGCCTGAAGGCAATAGAACATATCTACCACCAGCATGTCACACCTTGTCAAAGAAGGAGAAACGTAGTTTATGTCATTGTCTTGCAAGTATTAAAGTGCCACAAGGATACTCTTCAAATATTAAGAGTCTTGTATCCATGAAAGATCTGAAGTTAATTGGATTAAAGTCCCATGATTGTCACGTTTTGATGCAACAGTTGTTACCCGTGGCTATACGTAACATATTGCCTAAGAATGTTAGACATGCCATTATGCGACTATGTTTTTTCTTCAATTCTATTTGTGCCAAGGTTATCGATGAAAAATCACTAGATGAGTTAGAAAATGAGGCTACGGTTGTGCTATGTCAATTGGAGATGTATTTTCCTCCATCATTCTTTGATATAATGATTCACTTAATCGTTCATGTTGTGAGGTAGATACGAATTTGTGGACCGGTTTATTTGAGGTGGATGTACCCAATTGAGCGATACATGAAGATCTTCAAAGGGTATTCTAAAAATCCATATAGACCTGAAGCTTCAATTGTTGAGCGGTATATTGCAGAAGAAGCCATAGAATTTTGTTCAGATTACTTGGCAAGAGTCGTACCTGTGGGTGTACCTAGAAATCGTCATGATGATAGGCTAAATGGTAAGGGAACTCGTGGTATTAGAATTCAAACAAAAGATCATGTAGAGTTGACCACTGCCCACTTGTATATTTTGAACAATACAGAAGAGGTTATTCCTTACATAGATGCGCATAAAGCAATGTTAAAGGACCTAAACCCCAAAATGGGTGAAAGGTGGTTGATGAAAGAGCATAACAACAACTTTATCAATTGGTTTCAAAGCAAAATATTTTCAAGTGACAATGCCTCTGATACACTGAAATGGCTAGCACATGGGCCTAGACATAATGTTATAACTTGGCAAGGGTATGACATTAACAAATACTCATTCTATACGAAGGCACAAGATGACAAAAGTACGGTCCAGAATAGTGGAGTATCTATTGAGGCAACATCTATGCACTTTTCTAGTGCAAAGGACAAAAACCCCATCATGGCATCAATTAGTTACTTTGGAGTGATTGAGGAGATTTGGGAGGTCGACTATACTAAATTCAAAGTGCCTTTATTTAAATGTAAATGGGTTGATAGCAATACTGGTGTCCAAAGAGACCAAATGGGATTTACTTTGATTGATATAAACAAGATTGGTCATAAGGAAGAACCCTTCATAATGGCATACCAGGCAAAACAAGTGTTTTATGTCACTGATCCATCAAATGATAGGTGGTCAGTTGTCCTCAAAGGAAAAATGATTGATGTCACAAATGAGAATGGAGAAGAATTAGATGATTTTATTAACATTCAAAGTTCACCACGGTTGCCTATTGCTATATCCCAATTGGAAGAGGACTTTGTTCATGCTACTCGCAATGACCATGATGAAGGCATATGGGAAAATATTAATACAATCTAAGTTATGTTTCTATTTATTTATTTTTTTAACATGTAATTGAGGAGACTTTGCATGTGTATTGATATAATTCTATGTTTTTTTCATTACAGGTAAATGGCATCTCCTCCACCATCTCCTCCACCATCTCCTCAGGCATCTGGAAAGACATTTTCCAGTAAGAGGAGTCGACAATCTACACGGTTGAAAGGCTTGACCATTAGACACATATCTAGCCAGAAGTTATCTGTTTCTGTTGATCCTAGGACTGGCAAGGTGTCAGGTCCCTTCAGTACCCAATTTAGAAGCTACTTGGGTACACTAGCTAGAGAGAAGGTATTTATTCTATTTCAAAGTTAATTTCATTTCAAATATATTGTTGATATTTATGTTGTTTATGTTGTGTAGATATCTATTCTCCATCCTACTTGGGATCATGTGGAGGAAACTGTGAAGAACTTGTTATGGCAAGATCTTTTTGTAAGTATGTGTATTTAGTTGTTTATATTGTTTATACATTATTATCAATTGATTAACTAAAACTTGTTTGCTACTGTAGAAACACTTTGATTTAGTTAATTCTGAGGATGTGAGGAGGAAGATAATGACAGCCATAGCAAAAATGTGGAGACAGTTCAAGTCCACATTGACCACTAAATGGGTGTATGCTGAGGACAAAGTTAGCAAGGGATTAACCCCTTGCCAAAGATATGGCATAGATGAGGACACTTGGAAGAAGTTTGTACATAGTAGGACTGGTTCAGAGTGGGAGGTAATAGCTTATGGCTTAATTGACTTGAATATTTCATAATGAGTTGTGTATCTAATATTGTGTTCAATTATGTTGCAGGAAAGAAGACAAAAAGCAAAAGACATTCGGAGGAAGAATGTCGCCCCCACCTTCCGTCTCGTGGGGGTACGACTTATTGACTCAGAAGATGATGGAGGAGAAGAGTAGACTTCGACAGTCGGAGTTAGCCTCTTCCGGTTTAAGCGAAGAGCGAGGTTCCTCCACCATCTCCTCCAAAACGTCACCGAGAAGTGGAAGAGGGCGCGCACAAAGCCTTCCGGTGACATGACGTCGCCTGAAGCCCGAGAAATTGCTGCTCGGATTGTAAGTAAAAGAAGTTAATTTAGTTTGAATTAG
The DNA here is from genome assembly GCA_963425845.1 of Sphenostylis stenocarpa. Taxonomy (NCBI): domain Eukaryota; kingdom Viridiplantae; phylum Streptophyta; class Magnoliopsida; order Fabales; family Fabaceae; genus Sphenostylis; species Sphenostylis stenocarpa. The sequence continues at coordinate 42,099,957 of OY731398.1, read as the reverse complement.
TTATATGTAACATGTTCATTAATAAAATTAACTTTTATAATGTAGGATGCCTTGGAGGAGCAGTGTACACGGGAACTTTCATCCCTTCTGGTCGTCGGGATATCTTGACCACTTGCTATTGGACGACGCAGAACATCCAGGTCGTGTTCGAGCTGTTGGCCAAGGTGTGGGTGTCCGACATTATTTTGGACCACCATCACAGGATATCCGCACCTCCACATCCCCGAGCCAAGAAGATATTGCTGCCTTGGAGATGACTCTCACAGAGAAATTGACACCGGCCATCGGGGCAAAATTGGAGGAAGAGTTGACTCCCGCCATCAGCCGCACGACTTGAGGAGACGATCACTGCACGTGTGCGGGAGCAGCTGCTCCGTATGTCCTCCATGGGTACTTCATTTCCTGATGCTCATCCTCCATCAGGTGCATTTTCAACCACAAATTGGATTGGTACTTGACTTGTGTTTCTAAAATCTTAGTCCTTATTGGAATTTACTCGTATTTGTAGGTCCAAGAGTTAGCACAAAGGGCAGTTGTGCTGAAGCCACTATCGAGGTCACACCGAGGTGGCATCTATTCATCCCGAATCCACAAAGGATGATCGATATGGTTTGTGGGTTGAGGTAGATGAAGGTCTAAGGCTAGTGGCCCATGGATCAGTTCATGAAGGGGCTTCAACCATCCACAATGTGCCTTTGGATCCTAACTTGGTCAAAGTAGTGGTTGAAAAGGTGGTTGACGCTGCGGCTAGTGTCCCTATCCCCACCGAAGAGGTGCGGACAGTGGGCCAAGCCCTTCGAGACCTTCATTAGTTGGCCTCGACATTTAGTTAGGTCAATCATGGCAAAGGTATGTATATGTATGGTTATAATACATCTAACACATAAATAAATTGATTTATTGTTTATGATTATATTTTATAAAATATGTAGGATGTTCGCAGACCAAAAGACTTGGGTAAAGCTATTGCCACTCCTTCGCATCTAAGGAGAAGACACCAGTTGTGGAGACTTCTCCAAATCCCATTTTTGATCTCTTGTCTCTTTCCCCACAATTATATATGCAGTCATTCCAAGTTCCATGGGATTGTACATTATTTGGGATGGCTTCTAGCAATATCCCCCTCTACATTTCCCACACTCGATGCCCTGGAGATTGGGATGGGCAATCAATGTCTAAATATAGTCTGTTTTACAATTTTGGACATTGTAAGTTCATATCTTTCATGACTCTTTTCATTTTAGTAAATATATAAGCTATAAGTTCACTTAAATTGGCATATTTTAGGATGATGCACGAAATGATATTGGAGCAGGGCATTGGTCACGTGTATGGATTCTTCGAGCCTCAATCCATACAAAAGTCCGGGAATAAGCGTGATCAAATTGTCGGTTACATCCGAATTGGATGATCTGTCTCTAAAAGAGATATTTACCTTGGAGCATACCATCATTCGTAAGTTATCCCAGCCTCTTCCTGGTTTTACACAAGTTTTTTTAATAGATTCTAATCATGTGTATATACGTAAACCACTGGCAGCTATTAGTTATTTGTCCAAAGCAGAATCTTGTGTGTTGGTTCTCGCTCATTGGGAAGAAAACCTGGACATGGAGCTAAAAAATATTGTAAACGAGTAAGTATTTATTATATTATGTCTAAACATCTTGATTATTCTATTTCTAATCCCCTTATTTTCAATATATAGTGCTTTAAAGGTTTGTAGTACATTAGATGGAAAACACACAAGTAAAAGCACGACTCCAAATTGGAATTTTATGAAAGTAAGTAGCCTTTATATATATTATACTATCTATTAATTTACGTTCAAATTTAATAGTTATTTTTAATATATATACTCATTTTTAGTGTAACAAACAAAATGGAGGCTACGAGTGCGGCTACTATGTAATGTATTGGATATGGCTCATCATTTTTGGTTGCATTCGGGATAGTTGGGACGAGGTAAGTTGACATTTGCTATTATATTCAATTCCTTTATTTTTATTGCTTAGGGTTTACCATTCTATTATTGTGAACTTCTTACGGGCATTTAAAGATATAGAACCTTTGCCTATGGATACAATAGACATGGTTAGAAACAAATGGGCAGAAAGGTTTGTGCAAGTAGTTAGGAATAATAGGATTGATTGATAATTTTTGTGTATTATGTACATAATGTGGTTGGACTGAGATTGTAAGTGTATTGTGTAAATATATAGTGATTATGTGAATCGATCGAGATTGTGTATTGTGTATATATTATGTATTGTGTAAATCTGGTTGGATCGAGATTTATATAGCGAGTCGTGTATGGTAGCACAAAAACAGACCAAAATTTAAAAAAAAAATGGATATTCTACGTCGGTTATTGCATTAACCGACGTTGAAACGTCTTTCGCTTGAGCCAAACGTCGGTCGCGTGAGCGAACAACGACCCGAGCGCCCCCTTTGTTTGAAGGCTTCGTCGCTCAAGCGAGTACACCGGTCGCTTGAGCGATAAAGGACTTTCAACGTCGGTTATCCAATAAGCGACGTAGAATTTACTCATTTCTACGTCGCCTTTGCATTAACCGACGTTGTGACGCTCTGGTCGCTTGAGCGAAAACTCGGTCGCTTGAGCGAAACGAGCAACCGAGGGTCCCTTTGGTTTGAAGGCTTCGTCGCTCAAGCAAGTACACGGGTCGCTTGAGCGACTTCAACGTCGGTTAGTTCAATAACCGACGTAGATGTCTACCACTTTCAACGTCGGGTATGATGAACCGACGTAGAATCCTTCGACATTCAACGACGTCTCGATTCAACGACGTCATTGGAACCGACGTTGAAAGCCTTCTACACCCGACGTTGAATGCTCCTTCGCAGTAGTGTATATAAATATATAAATACAAATATATTTATATATTTTGATATATTTATATAATTATATATTTATATGTTGGATGTGAGGGCACGCTCGAAGTCGAAAGTGTGTCGAGTGAGTTTTCAAAATTTGATGTCAAATTTGTGAGCGAGTCTCTTTATATGGGTTTGTAATTTAATGACAGTAATATAATATTTATAATTTATTAATTATATAAAATAAATATGAGAAACGCATCATTCGCTCAAGCGAAAAATACCAATTTTCGCTCAAGCGAGGCTTGAACGAGTGAATTTCCGTGAGTTTTAACGTATTTTCACTCAAGCGAGAGTCAATCTCACTTTCACCCTCGAACGCGCCTTCACATCCAACATATAAATATATAACTATATAACTATATAAATATATCCAAATATATAAATATATTTGTATTTATATATTCTATATTTATATATTTACACGAATATATATTTATATGTATATAAATATAATTTATTTGTAAATTATTATAAAAAAATTATAGTAGTTTAGTGGTTGAAGTATCAATTTTCAACTCTAAAATACTAGGTTCAAAAATCCTGTTAGTGACAATTCTCTAACTTAAGTAAATTTTTGGCTGAAAAAAATAAAAACACTTTCCAGAAAATATATATATATATTTACACGGATATATATTTATTTGTATATAAATATAATTAATTTGTAAGTTATTATTAGAAAATTACGAGTAGTTTAGTGGTTGGAGTATCAACTTTCAACTCTAAAATACTCGGTTCGAATCCTGTCAGTGACAATTCTTGAAATTAAGAGAATTTTGGGTGAAAACACATTCAACGTCGGTTCATCCGGGAACCGACGTTGAATGTCTAAATTAAAAGACTTTCAACGTCGGTTCATCTAGAACCGACGTGGAAAGTGCTTTCACGTCGGTTGACTAAGAACCGAGCGTAGAATGTGTCCAACATTCCACTTTCAACGTCGCTTTTTAACCAACCGACGTTGAAAGTGTATTTAACGTCGGCTCAGCTTTAACCGATGGCGACGTTGAAAGTATATTTTGTAGTAGTGAAAGATTAAAATTAAAATATTACTCGAGTTTTAAATATATAATATATGCCAAAGGAAGTTACAATTTTGAATATCCTCATCAAATTTTAATTTTTTTTATCAGATATCATCGTAAATAAACCATTATCTTTGAATTCGATATATATATTTTGAAATATTTAATAAAGTTGTACATTTTATAACAGAATTATTTGTAAATAATTATTTTCTTAAATTATTATTATTATTATTATTATTATATTAGTAATTATAGAAATATAACTAGTATTATTTCTATACACACCTCACGTTCACTCAACCCAAATTTCGTACCCTATTGGGAAAACATAAATTACATCGGTTGTCGTGAAATCGTCATTATAAATAATCTCATGGTCTTTTTGTAAATAAGATTGTTACATATTAAATTGGTTTTTATTAGAATTAATATAATATATACTTCATAATTTTTTGACAAATCTGAATATTACTAAGTAAATAAAAAAAATTACATGGTACAAATAAATGAACGTGGTAGCTGCAGCAGTTGTTCATATTGTTGTATTAAGGAGTAATTTACGTCACAGACATTAAAATTCTATTGAAGAGGTTATTTATTTACATGGTACAATTTAACATGTATAACAGTGTACAAAATTTGTGTGATATAATTATTTATCACAGTGTTTATTTTGACTTTTTAGGAATGAATATGGCTTCCCAGGTATAAATTTAATTAATTTAATCCAAAAGGGTTAAAATTTGAAAATTAATCATTTTTTTAATTTCTTGTAAAAAGCTACAGAATATTTATTTAACTAGTTAAGATTATACATCTTTAAGCTCGTGATATTTTATGAAAATTATATTCATAAATTGGTATAATCTATTAAATGTTAATATATCTTAAAGGATTAGTCTTTGTAACTTCCAAACAAGACACCGATTGGGCTTGAAGATTAATCCATGTCTTTGGAAATCGGAATGATTACTTCGAGCATGTTTAAAAATTTTCTGTTAACTAAAAAACTTGTTTAATAAATATTTTATTAAAAAAAATTAGTTCTGATAATTTAAGTTTCTAAAAATTAAAACTAATAAAAATTATTTTTTTTAATTATTATATCATCATTTTATTTAATAATTACATTAAATCACTCATTTTATTTATTATAAAATTATCAAAATCATTTTTCAACTTTTATCATAATTTTATATTTATATAATGTTTTTTTTGTCTAAAATGGTTTCAAAAAAATAAAATTATTAAAAAAATTCAATTTTTTTTCAAAACACAATTTTTTAATATTGATCTCCGTTTTAAAAAAAAAACTAAATCAAAAGTTAATTATGGTATGAACCACAAAACTTATTTGAACTCAATAAAAATATTTTTATCAATAATAATAGATCGTTAAAATTCTATGAGTGTGTATTTATGTAAGAGATGAAGAAGCAACCGGGGCAATTAAGAAAATAACCACTGTTAGTGGGGCAGTACACGTGGCAAGTGATCCTAAGGAGGTGAGAATCAAAAGGAGCACCAGGACAAAGACACCGAATTCACATTTGAAAGGATTCGTGTGTGACAGCAAATAATTATATATGATGAGTTTTTTGGATAGTGGGGGGAGGGGGGTGTGTTGAATGTATTTTCTCTCTCTTTTCTGTTATGCGAATGTTTTCTGTCCTTTTGACAATTCCTTTTGACAAACCAAGGCTTCTTGATCAAGCCCAATTTAACCACATACGCCGCATGCATAAGACTCATGCTATTTCAGAAGTTTTCACCATGCAATTGGAGGCCCTTTATTGTGTTGATGATTAATGGTTACAAATACCAGATAATGTAGAACCAGATTTGGCTTTGTTATTGCACTCATACAAGGATGTGTTCTCAGCTCCGCCAGGATTGCCTCCAAGTAGAACTCATGATCACTCCATCTCATTGATTCCCGATGCACAACCAGTTAAGGTACGACCATATCGGTACCCTCATAGTCAAAAGACACAAATAGAAAAAATGGTTAATGATATGCTGCAAGAAGGACTTATCATGCCTAGTAATAGTCCCTTCTCCTCTCCTATTGTTCTTGTAAAAAAAAATTGGACAATGGAGGTTTTGCACTGATTACAGGGCTTTAAATGCCATTACTATTAAGGATTCTTTTCCAATTCCTACCGTAGATGAGTTGCTTGATGAATTATTTGGAGCCCAATATTTTTCAAAGCTAGATTTGAGATCGGGGTATCACCAAATATTGTTAAAGGAGGAGGACCATTTTAAGACAACTTTTAGAACTCATCATGGCCATTATGAGTGGGTTGTTATGCCCTTTGGCCTTACAAATGCACCGGCTACCTTTCAATCATTGATGAATAAAATTTTTCAAGGACTGTTACGTAAATTTGTTTTGGTCTTCTTCGATGATATATTGGTATATAGCTCTACTTGGACTGCTCATTTACATCATCTGAAAATTGTTTTGCAAACACTTAGGCAACACCAATTATATGCTAAACTTCCAAAATGCTCCTTTGGGTTGAAACAAGTGGATTATCTTGGTCATACAATTTCAAGTAAAGGTGTGGCAGTGGATGCTTCAAAAGTGCAAGCTGTGTTAGACTGGCCCCAACCTCAAAACTTGAAGCAATTACGTGGGTTCCTTGGATTTACTGGTTATTATCGCAAATTTATTCAAGGATATGCTACCATAGCAGCCCCTTTTACACAATTATTGAAGAAAGATAGTTTTCTTTGGAATCCAGTGGCAGCTGATGCTTTCAACAAGCTTAAGATTACTTTGACAAATGCCCCAGTCTTAGCTCTGCCTAATTTTTCTCAACAATTTGTTATCAAAACAGATGCATCGGGTAATGGCATAGGAGCAGTCCTTAGTCAAAATAATCATCCACTTGCATTTTTCTCAAAGAAGTTAACACCGCGCTTGCAAAAGAAATCTACATATACACGTGAGCTATATGCCATTACAGAAGCCATTGCTAAGTTTCGTCATTATCTTTTGGGACACAAATTCATTATAAGGACAGATCAAAGGAGCTTAAGAAGCATTACAGAGCAAGTTATACAGACACCAGAGCAGCAGGCTTGGTTACATAAATTTCTTGGCTATGATTTCATAGTTGAATATAAGCCAGGTAAGGATAATATTCCAGCAGATGCTCTGTCAAGGTCCTTCTTAATGGCATGGTCACAACCTCAATCGGAGCTGATCCATTCCATAAAGACTGTCATCTCGGAGGAAGAGGAATTGAGGTCCATTCAAGATAATTGTATAAATGGAAAACCACCACATCCTCTCTATTCGGTTCATGATGAATTGTTATACTGGAATGGGAGGATAGTCCTGCCATAAAATCATACCATCACGCAACAAATACTCCATGAGTTTCATTCTTCTCCATTGGGGGGACATGCTGGAATAGCTCGTACGATGGCACGTATTGCAGCTCAATTTCATTGGAAGGGTATGCACAAGGAAATTACAAAGTATGTCAAGAATTACCTTATTTGTCAACAAGCTAAGGCCTCCAATACACTTCCTGCAGGACTTTTGCAACCCTTACCCATTCCTAATCAGATATGGGATGATATAGCCATGGATTTTATCACAGGACTTCCACCATCAAACGGGTTCACGGTAATTTTAGTTGTAGTGGACAGACTTTCAAAATATGCTCACTTTGCCACTCTTAAATCTAGTTATACAAGCACCCAGGTTGCTGAATTATTCATGAAAACAGTGGTTAAACTCCATGGTTTCCCAAAAACAATTGTTTCAGACAGAGATAAGGCTTTTACAAGTCACTTTTGGAAATAGTTATTCAAATTGAGTGGCACAAGTCTAGCTATGAGTACAGCTTATCACCCATAATCCGATGGTCAATAAGAGGTTGTAAATCGCTGCACAGAAATGTATTTACGTTGCTTTACCTATGAGAATCCTAAGGCGTGGACAAAGTTCTTACCATGGGCAGAATTCTGGTATAATATGGCCTATCATAGCAGCGCTAAAATGACACCATTTAAAATAGTATATGGAAGAGACCCTCCCCTAGTGCCGAAATATGATTCCAAATCCAACACTTCAACTGACATTCAGGAATTGTTGCAACAACGTGATGTCATTTTGGCACAATTAAAACAAAATTTGATTAAGGCACAACAGCGTATGAAAAAGGTTGCTGACCAAAAGCGACGAGAAGTGGAATTCAAGATTGGAGATATGGTCTTAGTCAAGTTGCAACCTTATAGACAAAATTCTTTAGCTCTGAGAAAGAATCAAAAGCTGAGATTAAAACATTTTGGACCATTTCCGATCATTCAACATATTGGCCAAGTAGCTTACAAGTTATTACTACCAGGTTCTGCTAAGATTCATCCAATTTTTCACTGCTCACAATTGAAACCCTGTCATGGTGATCATAATCGACCTTATGTTCCCCTGCCCATGATCACTAATGAGATTGGACCTATTATGCAACCCATTTCAATATTGCAGTCACGCTGCATTCTCAGAGGAGGACAACTAGTGAATCAAGTTCTCTTGAAATGGGAAGGCTTCAATGAGTCTCAGGCCACGTGGGAAGATTATGATGTGATCAAGATAAACTATCCAGATTTCAACCTTGAGGGCAAGGTTGATTTTAATGGAGGAGGAAATGTAAGAGATGAAGAAGCAACAAGGGCAATTAAGGAAATAACCACTGTTAGTGGGGCAGTACACGTGGCAAGTGATCCTAAGGAGGTGAGAATCAAAAGGAGCATCAGGACAAAGACACCGAATTCACATTTGAAAGGATTTGTGTGTGACAGCAAATAATTATATATGATGAGTTTTTTGGATAGTGGGGGGAGGGGGGTGTGTTAAATGTATTTTCTCTCTCTTTTCTCTTATGCGAATGTTTTCTGTCCTTTTGACAATTTCTTCTCTGACTTGAGAATACAGTGAAATATTCATAATACTGTAGTTGTTGGTTTAACCATTATAACAATTTATGTATTATAACGAAATAAAACATATATGAAATGAAATATTATATCATTAATTAAATTATTTTTATTATTTTAAGTATTATATTATTCATTGAATTTTATTTCTAAAATTGATGTTGATTAAGAACATTATTAATCTACTTTCTTAAATAATATTTATAATAATAGTTTTAAAACATATTTGAACATATTAAATTATGTAATAATAAGCTTTTATTAAACAGTTATTCTCTATTTTTCAGTATTTTTTTAATATGTCAATGCATATATTTAATAAATGTAAATTAAATTTAATATACATAATAAATATAGTATTAAATACTACCATGTTGGAATTTTGATAATATTAAATACTACCTTTATCTTTTATAGTTTATGTATTATATATTAAATTTAACACACACACACACACACACATATATATATATATATATATATATATATATATATATATATATATATATATATATATAAAGGTATTTAATTCTTTATTCAATAACATACTACTTAATATGTTAATATCAATTTTTATTTAATATATGATAAAAAAAATAGAATATGCGTGAGATTATCAACTTATTATTTTACTATCTTTGTCCCAAAATATAATAATTTCCGTATAAATAAATAAATAAAAAACTAAGTGGGATAATGTCTTCAAATTTTAATAAAGTATTTACTTTTATTTCTAATAAGTCCCCACAAGATTACACCGATATTTGTATAGTTTCTTTCTGCAGATAAAAATTAATATATATTTATTGATATAAAAAAACTATTTAAATAAATGACATATATTTTTTTTATAAATTCATTTGAATATATTTTCTCAAAAGTAAACATAAATCATAATATAGCATTTATATTTCTTATTTATTACATATATTGACATGTGTACGATTTGTAAATTAATTATTTTTTAATTACCTATTCATTTGTCCAATATATACAAGTGAATGAATTTAATAATATATACAAATTAAATAAATTATTTAATATGTGGTATCACTATTTAATTTAATTGGTGATGTTAGAAATATAGTTCACTATTTTGTGTGAATCAATATGTATTGACAAAGAACAATTATAAAAAAATTTAAAATTATATTAATATTTATTTAAATGTAATACATTAGAATATGTTTCATGAATAGTAATAGATAGTAATAAAATACTTTTAATGCGTGTGTATATATCCGTAGGTATCTATGTGTAATGGAAAAACACTCATAAAAAAGTATTTTTTTTAATTTACATTTACAAATTATAATATGTATTTGTTTTAAATTTTTTTTATTTGAATATATTTGATTAATTTAATTTTAAATATATTGAAGACTTGAATAATATACACATTCTAGATATTAAATTCAGTAATAATTAATTTTTTATTATAACTTTTGTGAAAATCTTTTTAATATGATGATTCATATATTTGAAAATATGTATTTCATTTAATATATATTAGTTATTATTCTCCTGTAGTCGAACATAATTTGATAGTTAATATTGTGTTTAATATTTTTCTTATGCTTCTAATATTAACTCAATGGGTTTTAATCGTTATATAGATAAATAAATAAATAAATATTTAATCGTTATATAGAGTGATTTAGAAACTATTTTAAAAAATTGAGGATTGTTAGTATTTAAATTATGTTTTAGTCTTTAATTAAATTTATAAAAGCAATTTCTATTTTAGATTAGCAATAACTAATAAGAAATTACCACTTCTAGATTTCAGATGAGGAATGTAAGCCATGCACATGAAATTTAGCAAAAAATAAACAATATATTAAAGTGCATTAGATAATTTTATATGTAAAATGTATTGTTTGATTCATTTGGTTCAATATATTTGTTTAATTTTGAAGCAACCCAAACTTGAATACGAAACCTGGCAATATCTTTTTTTTTTTTTTTATCTGTAGTAATTAGCGTGATTATAATATATAGTTACTAAGTTTTATTTTTGCTACAAAATTATAAAGTTAACGTTTTACTTCCAATTCTGGAAGCAGACACTAAAATTAGAAGTTGAATCAAGTATATTGAAACGTGACGTGCCTGAGGGTTTTACATGTATTTTATAAATGATAGTTTAAATCCTTCTAAGTACTACATAGAATATATAAAAGACTTCACCGAATATTCCAAGGAAGCTGAGGTAGAATATATAAAAGACTCCACGATAAATGGATAAGGATTTTTGTTAATGGTGCAACATAAAATCAATTATAAATATGCGGAGTAGTCTAACCATACTAAATAATATGAGATAGGTAATGTGTGACTTTCAACACGCCTTTTTCAACAAAGTCTGCCGGCAAAGGGTACTTTTAACCCAACTAAAGGATAACTTTTTGATTCATGACAATAATTGGAAAGATATTAGGCTTTGACTCCGATACCATGTTAAGGTTTCACCATAAAATCAATTTACAATATATAGAGTAGTCTATTATTTATTTAAACCATATCAATAATAACATGGGACATGGGGATGTGGACTTTCAACAATTTTTAAAGTATCTTTGACGTAGAAGCTCTTTAAAGCATTGATAAGTTTCTGAGCTTTTAATTATATAAACAGACAGGCACAGAAGAGGAAGCTCCAGGGCTTTTGATGTTGAGAGCATAAAGCTGAAAAGGCTCAACGCTATTACTAATTTCAGAATCAAGTTGTACAACGTTGGTGCCGTTTTGCTTGGAGAAACTGATCTTGAAAAGGTAATGTTTCAGAACATTACTGGCCAAGGCTCCTTGACAATGTTCTGTGGTACTGCAGGTAATGTGAATGGGGTCGGGGTGGAACAAATTCAAATGCCAATGTCAGTAAACACAGAAGAGGCAAAATTAGTGACATTGGCATTTGTAAAAAGAGACACTGGTCAAGGAAGCACGGCCAGGAAAAAGGTCAATATATGCTTATAAGAAATTCGTCAAGAGGCTAAGACAAAGCTGAAGTTGATTATATGTTAGTGGAGAAGTTCAGAACTGAGACTGTGATTGGAGTTTAAACTAAATTTCAACGTTGCCCAGGTTTCCCTGTCAAATACTTTACTGTGCATTAGTCGAAGTTAAACTTCAATAGAACACTATAGTACTGCAAGACGTGGTAAGAACTTGCATGCTTTTTTTTATGATGGGTAATGCAATTTTTTTTTTACATTATATTCATATATATATATATATATATATATATATAGTTATTTTCTTATATTTCATTCATTTTAATTACTTTTCTTTTATTTAATTTTCATTTTTTTTCTTTTTCAATCTCTTATATCAACTTACATTATTATCTTTATCATTAATTTTCCTTATTCAAATCTTCTTACTTAATTTGATTTTTTTAATTTCTTAATTTAATGATAAACAAATTTTTTTAATATTCTCTATCAATTTTAGTAATGATTAATATTATTTTATTTATAATTTTTTTATTAAATTTTATTATATTATATTTTTTAGATTTTATTATTTTACTAATTAAATAAAAAATAATTTATTAAATATTTTTTTCCAAACCATATATTTTATATTTACAAATATTTTAAAATGATAATTTAAAAAACATTTAATTAATAATATTAATTATAAATAATATATAGCTATATAAAATAATAATATTATAAATAATTTATAATTATATAAAAAAATATTAAATATTATATATATATATATTAACATAAATATAATAAATTAAAATATATACTTAATTAATAATATTAATTACAAATTATAAATATTTATTTAAGTATAAGAAAAAATATTAAAATTAATTTATTATAAATATAATCATTTAAAAAAAATTAAAAACAAAATGAATAACAAGTCAAAGACAAAATCGGAGACGTCCAATCTACCACCTCGGTTCATCCTGTTACCATGTCTAATAAAGACAAAAGAGTTAAAACATATTAAAAAAAATGTTTATATAATTTATTTTAGTCTATATGCAAATTTAAAATATATATTTAATATAATATTTATAGTTTCAATATTATCAAGATTAACTCTCTTATCTCAATATTTCATCAAATATAATTAGCATAAAAAAAATGTAAGTGTCATTAATTTATATAAATTGATTAAGAAAAATATATAAACATTTGAAACGAAATAAATAAATAAAACGTACAAAATGTAACAATAATTCCTTTTTTTAATTATTTATTTCTCCTTTCCTAATTATACAAATTAATAGTAGATCACATCTTTATTAATTTTTAGATTAAAATTTTTGGGTGCGTAATTCAAATTGTACAATTGGGAAATTCTAGAAAGTAAATATTAATAATTAAATTTATATATGACCTAAAAACATAAATAATAAAAAAAAACAATTTTAAATTACTTTTTTGTTCGTGAAATACCGTCACTTCAGTTGGGCGATATTAATTCTCTTGATTCGGCCCAAAGGACCGTGTATATACTGTTGTTGCATAGTCCAATAAAAAAAATGTTTCGAATTCATATAAATTTCCTAAAATATTATACGTTATAAATTTTTTGTACAACATTTTTTTATCTAATTTAAATATATTTTTTAAGTCTCACTAAAATTTAAATATATTGTAAAACTTAAGTGGTGAAATTTTCATCAGTGTCTTTATTAGTATTAATGTAAAATGTATTCACATTTTTTTCCTAAAATGCAGTTATGAAAATAGTTACCAAAATATTACCGACAAAATCATGATTTAAAAAAATGTTTAAAAAAAATAATTATAATATACTTTAAAGATAAAATAAGAAGGAATTTTGTAAAACGAAGATTTGTTACTTGACAAAGACTTAAAAAAATATATTTAAATTTCATAGTAACAAAAATAATAAAAAAAATTCAATATTTTTAATATTTTATAGTGGATCCACTGATCCAGAACACACTTCATAAAATATAATAATAGCTAGAACTAAACTCAAAAAATAACTAAAAAAAATTAATATATTTGAAAATTTATTGGTATTGGTGAAGTGCATGTAAGTTACAAAGCTAACGTGGAAAAGGTATTGAAAATATACTATTACTATTATTAGTACAAATCATCAATCTGATGCTTTTGTCACAAAAAAAGAGCTTGAGTTATGAATTAAACAACTAATATCACCTCCTAACACAAGCTTAGGAAATTGTAAAATTTTGTATGCTCATAATAACCATAAATAAATGTTAAAATTTGTATTACAAATGTATATTGCGTAAAACTGACAGATCTAAACACTATAAGGACTTATTTTTATACACAAAAAATAGAACTGCAGGCTTTAAGCTCTGCCATTGATGAACATTCTCAAAGTATCTATAAAGTCTTTCTATTCCATTTCTTTTCAATCTTCTCAATTCACAATTCGTTGATGCCAAATCAAGATATTCTTCAATTTGGCCTTGGGAGGTATCCACACATGTGGAACTCACAGGGCTCACATGGACCAAACTTCACGTAGGAGTTGGTATCTAGCATTTGTGGTGGGGTGGCCCCCTTGCTCGTTGTGATGATTACCTTTTCCACTATGAGTGACAGTTGGAGATGAAGGAAGCTTATCAATGATGGATGTAAGAGGGGAATCAAGTTCCTCTAGCTCTTCATCACTGGTGTATCCTCTCCTCTGAACAGCTGATACATTTCTTGCCAAGTGACACTTTCCTCCAGCCTCTGCAACTTTCTCTGCCACATTAGCAGATGAGGGAGGCATGTACACAACGGGAGCAGCCACATAGGGGAAGCTTCTTACAGGTTCTGCTGACAATCTTCGCTCTATAATAGTCTGAAGATGAAGCAAACAAAATTCAATAAACAAGTTTCCAAAATTACTGCACTACATTAGGCAAAAAGTTGCAATATATGCTTCATGAAATTACATTGCATTAAAGGTAGTATCAATTTAATATAAGTAATTAATTTGTTATTTCCTTTCTAATGCTAATTGGTTATTAAAGTGAAAGTGTGATGAGAGAAACCAAAATTTAATAACCAGGTTGGTGTTCATAGCTTACCATAAATTAACAAAATTTAATGTTCATTCAGTTCCCTTAAATTCGTCTAAGTTGTTAAATCTAGCAACAAATTTAACGTATCCCCATGAACAGCTTAAAAATGAAAGTGATGTATGGTATACCTCTGCATTCAGGGCCTCCAAGACAGTTCCTGGAACAGGGTCTGGACAGAACTCATCAGGAGTGAAGTTACAGAGAACCCGTATAACCAATGAAAGACTGATGGACGGACACACCTACATGCACAGCAATAAAAGATATGGAATAAAGACAATGAAAAACCATTAAAATGTGAAACTGATATGCAGCAAAAGAAAGCGGTACTTGATTTATGAAACTAACCTCCTGTCTGATTTTTCTGTCTATAAGCATGTCTTTAGGTAGCATCAGAAGGTCACTCAAGTCATTAAGGAGAACAAAAGATTTAGGTTCACCATCTACACCCTGCTTTTCATCATTCTCACTGTTCTCCTGCTCTTCTTGTAGAAAATCTTCAACATCCATGCCAAACATGTCAGTTAGCCATCTAGACCAATTGCCAACCTGCAGTACAAGTAGCTCTTCTTTAAGCATAAGTTTCCTATATTGGTGAATCCACACATGCCAACTATACGATATAAACCCCAAATTTTGCCAACTCATATTCACATTATCATTCTTTTCAATTAACCACTTTTAGTTTACTGGATTTGGACATCACCGCAACAATCTAAGCCGATGGCTTTTTTTAAATTATGTATGAAAATAGAAAGGAGGCTCAATACACCAAATACATCAATGAACAATCCCCATGCTTCTTTTTTCTAAAGAAGGAAAACATATAAAGTAATCAATCAATGCTAACCAGATCAGTTGAACAGGTAAACCGAGATAGTACTTGTGCGAAACAAAATTTCTTTTTCACATGCAAATTGTATAACCAGGTTATACAAAGTAAACATGCTCCGCAGATAAAATATCTCCGTAGTTTTCTTACTTTTTTCTTAAATATTGTTTTAAAAAACTCCCAGCAATAACCGTCCCTCCAAGAGCTGACATGCTACTCCAGATTAGAAATTCAACTTTAAGACATGTAAAACCATGCAGTAACAAAAAGGGAAAATATACATACAGAATTTTTTAGCTGTGCACCAGACCCAAAGCTTAAATCTCCAGCTGGAATTGGCAAAACCTTTGAATCCACAATAGGATCTGATATAGGATCAGTTGGGATCTCAAGTGCTGACTCCCGAAGAATAGCATTGAACATAGCAATATCTAGTCTAGCTATGCATTGTTCCATGACCTGGTGAAAGAATTTAAATCTACTTAATCCTGAGCAAAATAAAGGAATATTATAAACAAATGCAAGACAGGAAGGTTATCATTAATTGTAAAAAGGCACACCATTCTAGCTAATATGGGCAAACAACCACACTCATGTCCTCCTGCTCGAACGGGACAGAGTCTTTGAAAGGCATCTTGGAAAGCATTTCTCCAGAGATTGATGGAAAAGTTTCCTTGACTGTGATCACCCAGAGCAGGTCCCAACAGCTTCCCATTAGATTTATTTGAAGAGTCCCCAACTGGAGTCTGCATGTAGGGAGTCAAAGCCTGAAACATAGCATGCTTCTGTTATAGAAAAAATGTCATACCAGAGATCTACTGTGCCAATAGGTCTTAAGAGTATATGAATTATCAAATATACTAACGATATATCGACTTTAGAACATATTAAATAATATTGTTGATAATTATTAATTCCTATTTAGATAAATTAAACGTGTGAATGAGATGGTCGGAATAGACAATGTACTCCTCCCCACTGTACTGGACAATATCTAAGAATGGAAATTTTCTTACATCAGTGATATACATAAATTATCTAACACAACACAAGAGACAGCATCTACCTGCCACCACACTGACTCCACTATCCGAGAAAAGATCCATGATTCTACTCTTTCTAAAGCGAAGGTAAAGGTTCCTGTCTCTTGCCAATCTTCGACGAGAGGCATAAAACCATTTCCTGGTTTACCATTGGAGCTACCTTTCCATTTCAGTGCCATATACTTCCCATCATTTCTCTTGCCAGCCCCATTTGACTCGGCCAACCTTTTAAGGGGACTAGCTTGACATGAATTCCCAAAAGCTTGTGAAATTATCTCTCTCAGCACAATGGTATTCGACAACCAGAAAGTTAACCTAAAACACAAACCAAGGAAATATTTATTGCCCATGTTCAAATCAGTAAATGATAGAATTATAATAAAACACACATACCGTGAAACATCATTACCACAAGACTTAGCAACCAAAATGAGGCCAGAAACAGTATTCTTGGCAATTGTTGCACGCCTTGTTTGGGTCCAATGCTTACAAGCATGTATATAGAGCCTAGAAAGGCGCCGAGCTGGTGTGTGCACCTTGTGTGCTGAGCTTCCATGTTCTGGTACAATAGAATAAAGTGACACTTCAAGAGCAGCAACTTCTCTAAGTTCCTCTTCGAGCTTTTCAATTCGTAATTCCATTTCTTCGATTTTTAATTCTGCAGCTGCCTCGTCCTCATGTTCACCATTTTCTTCAGCATTAACTGATTCATGACTTTCATCTTCACTTCCTATGCTCTGAGCACCATTGGAGGATCCATCCACAATATCAAGTTCCTTGATCTCTTGAACAGGTTTTTCATCAACACCTTCAGAAGATTCTGACGAAACATTTAGAGGAACTTTCACAGTCTTAGAATTGGTTGAGGAAGTATTTTTGTTTGACGCTTTGGAGGACCCTTTATTTGAGTTCATAGGTTTCTTTTGATTGCTATACGATAACTTTGATTGCAATTTATTTGTTTTTCTATCAGATCTCTCCTTTGACCCACGGTTGTTTTCTGAAGGATTCACTTTAACCTTACTTTTAGGATCCTTTGAAGTCTTTTCTGTTCTCTCATCCTCATTTGTGAAAGAATCACCTTGGGAAGATACTGAATCCTTTACTGTCTCAGCATCTGATACTTCTTCATTCCCTTCCTTCTGCTCTTTCTCCAAATCAGTAGAATGATCATCAGCCACTTCACTTTTGTTTTCATTGGCAACCATTTCATTAACTTTCATCTCGGCAAGTGCCTCCTCCTCAGACCTGTTGACATCATCCACATAATGTATAACCACATTTTCAAAAGTTTCCGAATTTTCTGAGGCCGCGTTTGAATCACTAATAATATTATTTGCAGTTGGTCTACTATCATGGGGTGTCTTAGATTCAATTCCTTTTTCATTCAATGTTTTGGAAGAATTATCTTGATGCAATTTATTCTCTCTCCTTTCGGTTTTCCTCGAACCCTTTGTCTGACTATTCCTTGAAGCTTTTCTCTTCTCAATCTCTTTCATGCTTTCAAATTCCTTCAAATATCAATCAAATGAAGATGCTGTGAGAGGGGAAATGGTAGCAGTAACTAACCTTAGCAATCTCCTTAAGCGCTAGTTCCCAAATCCTAAAGTCTGTAACCACTAACAATACCTACTCCCCAGAATAGTGCTTCGGATTCCACCACAGAAGTGCGTTCAGAACCTCTCTGTTTTTCCAGGAAGTTGAAACAACTAGTATCTACATGCAAAGTATAGATAAAATAAGTGACTAGATTATCAAAGAATAATAGGCAATAATCATTAAAGGAAATCAATAAAGATAATCGGAATAAGAGGTGAGGTGAAGGATTTGAAGCATTCATCACAATGAGTATAAAAAATCAAAACATAGTCTATGTTAATGTACCAGCAGACAAAGATGTACAAACCTAAAATAGATAACCCAGAAATATGAAAGTTGCAGAAAGTTCATTCATGAAGCACACAATTTGCAATAATTGAAGGGGAACCAAGTTCAATTTCAGGCCACAAAAATTATGCATAAAATAAAGCAAGACCTCATTTAGAAAGCAACTAATAACAACGACTCTAGAGCGTATGCAGCGGGAAAAAAAATCAAAATGTTAACATATAGAGAAAACAAATAAATACAAACATCAGCAAAATTTTAAAAGGCACGGATGCATTAATTCGAGCTCTTCGATAAGAAATTCTGCATTCATTTGGATCTTGTCCACAGTGGTGAAATTGAAGTAAGTTCCTAAAATTGAGTAAACATAATATCATCACTTCTTTGTTTTACTCTCTCCAGGAGCAAGAAATGTGTCTTTTCAGACAAAATAAAAAACAAAAAAAAAACTTCTTTGTGGTACCAAATCGAATTAGAATGGAGTGACAACGACATGGTGGTACCCTGAAAATATTCTCAGCAAAAAAGAAAAATTGCCAACAAAACAAGATGCGGCCACCATGTTAGAGGAAACAATAAAAATAATTAAATAAAATCTCGATCGATTTGATAAACCAAGCACTATCAGAGACCTAGAAGTAGAGGATGAAGAAATATCCTTCATCACCACCATCAAATATGCTAGCTGGCTATATTCCAATAATTTCAAGACCCCATGTAACAACTGTCACCAATCTGCCTAAAAATCTTGTCTTTTTTTTTAACCATTAACTTTGACCAATCCAGCCCAACCCATCAAACAAAATTAGGATTTAGCAGTAGAAACTTATTCATTCAACTACTACATTTCCTTAATTTCCACCCAAAAAAAGGCACGCAAAACAAAACAACATCAGAAAGGAAAAGAAAGTTACATCACAGTCACAATTTAATAAGCAGAAGAAACAATAAATAAATGAAAAGCGGAAAATGAACCATCAAAGATTGAATGCATAAGGCCAAAGACAAGTGGGGTGGGTTATGAATATTATTTACATAAAAAGACAATTGTAACCGTACCGATAAACATTCTATGTTTCTACATTGAGACGAGAACAAAAACAGAAAATGGGAGAATGGGAAAGGAAGAAAAACAAAAGAGGGGATATTTCAGTAGAGAGAAGAAACGAACAAGATGCAGTGTAGTCAACCGGGAAGTTTTGAGTTTGTGAGGATATGATATGTTCTCACGTGATACAGATAGAAAAATATAAAAAGAGAGAAAGCAGAGATAGAAGGAATAGGAAGCGCGTAAAACTTAAAAGCTGTAACCGTAACAATAAAGAAGGATGAGATGGAACAGTTAAAAACGTTAGAACTGGACTAACCACACCACACGCAAAAATGATGGCAGACAAAAAGATCCTTGGGATTAGCAACGTTATCACTCTTGTTTGTGTTCTGTTACAATTTCAAACACCTCTGGAGGAGGACAGAGGTTCTCACTTCTCGAGACAGAGCACAGAGAAGAAGAGTGCGGGAACGTGCACGCATTTTAAAACAGACCAGAGTGGTGTTGGCTACTGGGAAATGGTGTCGGTGCAAGAAGGTCACCGGGTATAGCCGGTTATTAGAGTCAACCTTTCAATGGGTGCGATGTGATTCTTGTGGGTCCTATTATTATTTCCTAAAACGCACCGCACCGCCACTCTTCCATCATTTTCTGTTCGATGCTTAGGGTGGCCCAGACATTTTAATTTTCTAAAAAAATATTTAAACACGTTTTATTTATATTTAATCATTTAAATTTAATTTTATCAAAATTAATTTCGCGTAAAAAGTTACATGTTCTCTTAAAATACTAATAAGAGATTTTTTAAGTAAAGTCCACATTTTAAAAATAAAAAAAACATACAAATTAATAATAAAAGTGAATGATTTGAAGGATGTAATTAGAAGTTGAAATTGTTGAAAGAGTATATTTATATGGATAAAATATAGATTTACATAAAATACATTGCAGAGATAAAATAAAATCTAATGAAAATTCATATATAGCCCTCATTGTGTGTTTCTGTAGTATATAATTATAGATGTAATAAATATATTTTTTTATAGTTTTGTAATATATAGTGTAATTTTTAATGAAAAAAAAACTGTTTACAACTACTTAATTACTAATTTAATTTAACTTACTAACTAACAAGACTAGGACTAAAGTAAACTCAAGTTGTCATCAGTCTTTGATTATGAATAACTTTATGTTTTCATCGTATTATTTTAACGCTATTTTTAATTAAAATTTGAAGTTTGCTTTTAATATTTGATGTCAACATTTGATATATAATTTATTACGAGTTATTAAACTTTAATTTTAATTAAAAATGTTATATTCATAACTTTAATGAAAACTAGTAAAGCCTTAGGTAAAATTAAAACTAGGTATAAAACAATACACGCATTAATGGCACAATTCCCCTACAAAACAATAAGAGGAATAACTCATTATAATATTATAAAGAGGATAGAGCAATAAACTTATTTTTATCTTTATTTTTATAACTTGAAAATTAAATATTTTTTTAAAATTATTAAATTATTAAAAATAAATTATAAATATAAAAATTAAATCTTTTAACTCTTATTTGATAGAAAAATAAATCCCTATATATATATATATATATATATATATATACAATTGATTAATTAGATATATAATTAACATATGATTTACATTAATTATTATAATAACTTGATATAAAATTTTGTTTTATTGATTTAACATAAATTTAATTATATATTATTTTAATTATCTATATAAAAAGTAATGAAGTAAATAATTATTTATGCATATTCATACTTTATCTGCTTTTAAAAATTTTACATAAAAATAATAGTACCTTTCTTAGTCTAATATAGTTTTATGATTTTTTTATATTTACTTAGATATTAAATTAAAAGGAATGGCATAACTAAGAAAATAAAAAATACTATTATTTTTTAATAAAAAAATAAAAGATTTGGAACTCCAATTACTAAAAACTAGCGAAAGAACTAAATTCTGATATCTATAAATGAAAATAAATTTATACTAATATAAAAATGAGTAAATATAAATCATAATTGATTAAATAAAATAATTGTTGTTTGGTATATAAAGATATATTTTGATTTTATATGTAAGAATGGTAGATGTAGTGGAGGGTATGATGTTTTACTGGAATAGTAGGTATAATGGAGATGGATGGATTTAATGGTTATTGGTCTAAATAATTTGAGACAATATTTATTGATGTCATAATTGATTCTTAATTTGTGATTTAAATGTGATTTTATTTTAATTATTCCTGTTATTGTAATTTTTAGACATTTTAACATTATACTTTGAAAGTTACATTAAATATAAAGGAAAAGTTTAATTAAAGCTATTATTTAAATAAAGTTGGTTTAAGAATAAAATTAAATATTTTATTAGAGTATTTTTAATGAGAATTACTAACAAGAGTTCTTAGAGCATTTTTAAAGAAAATTTTTAACGAGAGTTGTTTAAAAAAAATTTTGAATATTTTATTATAGATCCTTAAGTTGAGTTACTTAAAATTTGATAAGTTGTTTATTTAAACAATTTTTTCTAATTTTAAATAACTTTATCCACTTTTAAACAATTAAATCCGTAATAAAATATTTACTTTTATTCTTAAGCAATTTTTTTAGCAACTCCCTTTAAAAATGTTTTTAGGAATCAAAATGAATATTTTATTATGAATCTCACACTTGAGTTGCTTAAAATTGAAAAAAATTGTTTATATAAGTATTTTTAACGGGAGTTGTTTATTGAAATACTTAAATAAAATATTAGTTAGTTAAAGTAATTTTTATTGAAGTAATCCTATATGACATGATAATTATTTAATTTTTTTTTATAATTTCTTCGTCAAACAACTTAGTAAGCAAATCAAAATAAATAAGAAAATATAATAAAAGAGAATGATTTTTTTAAAATTTATTAAAAAAATTTACTTAATGAATTACTTATAAATGATATTATATCATAAATATCTATTTTACATTTTTTAAAAAAATAATAAGTAAGTCATGTAAGTTATTCCTATTAGAGATATCATTAAGAATAAAAATAAATATTTTATTATGAATTTCAATATGAATTATTTAGAACATATTTAAAGAGAATTTTTAATATAAGTTATTTATAAATAAAATATTTAAAATTACATATTTTATTATGAGTTCTACGTATAAGTTATTTAAAACTTGTATAAACAATTTTTTTCTATTTTAAACAACTTAAATATAGACTCGTAATAAAATTAAAAGAAAGTTGTTTATATAAAGTTTTAAGCAACTCACACCTAAGATGTATAATAAAATATTTAATTTTATTTATAAAAAACTCTTGGGATGTTTTTAAAAATGTGTTCATACTTTATTATATGTTTTTCTTTTAATTTTAAGTAATTTTTTCAATTTTAAATAACTAAAATGTGAAACTTATAATAATTTTTTTATTCATAAATAACAACTCTTTTGTAATAATGTTTTTTATTACATTTACGTTATTATAACAAATTAAATAATTTTAATATAATAATTATACTGTTTAATAACTTATTAGTCTTTTAATAACTATTTAACTAGTTTTATTAGCAGACAATAAATATATAACATATCAGATATTTAATTATTACATATAACGTGATTTAATTATATATAGAGAGAATAAGGATTTATTGGCTTGTAAAAAAGTGCCGATAAAAAGTAATTAATAAAAGAAAATAAAATAAAGATTTTTTATTATTATAATTCACCTGTTTTTTTATTAAAAAAAATGCAAGAAAAATGATGTTATACCATTATATTTTTTTAATAAAGAGTTATTTATTTTTATACTATAATTTTAATTTATATATATATATATATTAAGTTTTATTACGTTATTTTGCCAAATATATAAATATAATTATTATTATAAAATATAATAAAAAAATTAATTTATTTCATATTTTCTATTATAATATTATTCTATTATTTTAAATTTAAAAGTTTTTAGACAAAAATATAATTAAATATATGTCATATAAAAAGATAATTGAATAATAATTTTGAGGAAAATAAACGTTTGAGTTAAATTTATAGATATATCCAATAATTCATTTTAATAAAATAATAGTAATAATAATTTTTATATTTATTATTATATTATTATTAAACTGGATTATATTAAATAATATTGTAGAGATATCAGTATTCTAATTTTAATTCATGAAAAAAATTTAAGAAAAATTCTTTAGAAAAAATAATTAAATTAATTTTATAAAATAACTGAATTATATTTATACTATTTAAATCACAAGAGAAAAATATAAAGAGTCAAATAAAAAATAAAAGGGAATTCAATTAATTGATTTAGAAGGGTTGGTGAAAAAGGATAGATTGTATCGAATGGGACCACACCCGTCAACAACAAAACTCTTTTGGGCAGAGTTGCAATTATCAAATGCTGTCAGATGAAAATCAGATAAATGTGGGCCCTTTAGGGAAAATAACACTCTATTAGGATATCAGTGGAAGGGAAAATTTTAACAAAAATAGAATAAGGCTTAAAACCATATAAGG
This sequence comes from Sphenostylis stenocarpa, assembly GCA_963425845.1. Classification (NCBI taxonomy): domain Eukaryota; kingdom Viridiplantae; phylum Streptophyta; class Magnoliopsida; order Fabales; family Fabaceae; genus Sphenostylis; species Sphenostylis stenocarpa. Next base: position 42,075,660 of record OY731398.1, on the reverse strand, counting down.
TGTTTTGATTTTCATTTTAAATTTAACTTTTTCACATTAAAAAAATATTTGTAATCTATATCGTTATTTTTTTATTAAATTTAATAATAATGATGTCATTAATATTGTCATAATATCATTATAAAAATATATAAATAAAATTTTCATTCAACATTCACATCACCAATTGCATTATATTAATATATAACGTCCATAAAAACTAGGTGATATAAATATATTTGTGTTTTGAAGCAATTATTTTAGCTTTCAAAACAAACTAAAATCGATCATAATTGAATTTGATCAAGATAAACATTTTTAAGATTAAGAAAAGTCATTGAATTCTGTTGTTTTTACATAAAAATCATTAAAACAGGTAAATGACAAACACACACAAATTAGTAACAAAATAATTTGTCATTGGTAATAGAAAGAAATCAACATATATTTGTAACAATTTCTAATTCATGATATAATAATAAAAAAAGTATCTTTATTACTTTATAAATATTTAATAAATCTTATATTAATTATGTTTTTATCATAAGAAAATAATTTTATCATACACCATTTTATACGAGTGACAAAATATTTATAATATGTATATTTTTATCAATATTATTGAAATTACAATGATGATTTTTAATTTGCTTATTCTCGTAAATACTATGTATGTATATAAAAAATTAGTCACAAAGAATACATAAATAAAGATAAATATTATCTAAATATTTGTTAAAAAAGAATAAGAAGAATAATAATAATAAAATTATTTAATTAGTATATATGTAGAGGTTAGAAGGTAGCCGAAGATATTGTGGACCTTAATTTCTTGTTGTTAGTTGTGTTGTGTGGTGAGATGTCTCAACGAATGTCATTGTATTAAGCTTGACTCAAAGTCACGGCACTTGTCATTTCTCAATTAATTTATTGAATCAATTCAAATGTGATTAAAAAAAATTTAAATAACGCATTTTGGAGTACAATTTAGGAAAAGTATACTAAAATACTAACTTTAAAATATGAAAAAAATTGTTATTTTAGTTTTCACGTGAGCTACATTTATAAATTTTATGTATAAAATGAAAACCATTATTATTAATATATGTGTTAACCCATTACAATGTCATACATGTCCTTTACAAGATTCTTATAATCGAATTGGTTATTAAACTGGTAAATATATGAATTTAAGGTTTAAAAATTCAACCAAAAATTAAATTGAATTTGAACTAAGTTAAATAAAATAATATAATAATATATTGAACTTAAAATAAATTTATTAACACATAATAATAATTACAATTCAATAAAAATACTATTTAAAAAATGTTATATAATAATAAAAATAATTTGTAGAATATAAAAAATAACATAAATAATTTTTTCTCGTCACGTTATACTAAACTAAAGAAATAAATATAAGATAAAATTACATTATACAGTTAAAAGAAAAAAATCCGAATAATGTTTTAATATATTAATTTAATTTGACCTATTTTTTCAGTTTTTAATAATTTATCATATTTTTGACTAAATCATTTTTTGTATTTTTATAAATTTTGACTAATTATCGTAGCAACCGGTTAAACGGTTGGATTTTAATAACCATGATTGATAATGAATTTCTCCGTATAAAATCTAAGTGAAAAGTAGTAATTTTTAACATTATATTTTGAAGTGTTTTCAGAGAATGAAAACTTGTAATAATGAGAATGAAGAAAGAAAGAGAAACCATTGATAATGGTAACTGTTAGATTAAAAAATAAATTTCATGTAAAATTATTAATGATGTGAGAGAATACTGAAACTGCATGAGTTATATTTGCTCGTTGAAAATTATTTTTTTAATATTATTTAATTTCTCTATTTCTCTTTATCATTTTTATTTATTCTTAAATTCTGGGAGTAGGAAGAGGAAAGAAAAAAAAGGTGAGAAGTTTCCACCGACAGCATATATGCCACTTCGATAAACACAACATTACAAAATTCAAAAAACAAATGATGTATTTGCTTCTGTTGTTGGGACAAGAGTCCGCACAAACATGTGGCAATGCGCGTTTAGATCTACACTATAATTTGTTTAATTCAAAATACTATAATTTTAATGTACTTTTCAGTTACAATTTTTATTAGTGAAATTTTCAATTAAAAATTGAAAACATTAAAACACCATATATAACTAAAATTTTAGAATAAAGGTTGAAGGACAAAAGTATGAATAAGAGAGAAGCATAATAGCAAAGTTTTATTAAAGTAAGCTTGCAAGGTTTTATGAGTAAAAAACAATTATAGGTCCATAGCTAGCATCAATGGGATATTAGAAAAAAAGTATGAAATATAAAGGTTTGCCTCAGAAGTTGGGTGTGTCTGTGTGTTTGACCAAACAGTGCCTCACAATTGACTGTTTGGTTAGGGTTGAGTAATGTATTGACTACCCCCAATATTAAATAAAAATTCTTCCTTTATTTTAAGCAAAAAGTACAAGAGCTACATGAGCAGGGTCATGTCAAACCAAACCAATTGCTTCTACTTTTCACAAAAAATCTTTTACTTTAAGAATTTTTTGAACAAGCTTTTTAAATATTATTTTTTAGATAAAAAAATAATTTACGTTATTATTATTTCTTCAAATAAAAATAAGATTATTTTTACACAGTTAGTACATGTGTTTTTTCATTACATTTCTTCAAAATATACAGTTTTTTTAGAACATATTTGGTTGGTTAAAATTTAAGTTTTGAAAAAAACAAATTAATTAAGTTTTGAAAAACAAAATTGATTGTGCAATATTCATAGTGAGTATTAGATTTATTATTATTTGTTAAGATTAATTATTTATAATGAATAGATTTTAAACCAGTATACTTGACTTGATGTAAAAAAATCAATTTTAAAATTAAAGTATTATGTTTAAACAAAATTAACATTTTAAAACGAAACCATTTTTCAACATTTTTTTTTCAAAACTTAATTTTGTTAAAATTTAAAGGAAACAAATATTGAATTTTGACTATCTGTTTTCACTCTTTTTTTTTCTTTTTCCTCTTATTGGGCCCATAATAACATTCTAGTTTATACTACACAATAGGCCTTCCTGGTCTCGATGTTGAAATCGGGCTTCCGTATGAATTTGGGCTTGCCTTGAATAAGTAGGCTCGTAATTGGGCTTTTCCAATGGACTATGCTATTTCCACCAATTCTCGATATCATATCATCAATCCATATTTTGTTTATTTTTCAAGAAATATTCTTGACAAAAATGTTTTTCTATTGCACAATGTACACAATAAAAAAATATTTTCCATTACGTTAGGGACACAACAAAAAGATGTTATTGGTGTAGTCAAATAAACATTTTTTTTTTAATTTATAGATGGCGCACTTTTTTTTTTTTACATAGGATGATACACTTCCTAACACTATAAAATTCACAATGTAAACACATTTTCTCGTTATGTATAACTACTATTTTTTTTAATACAAAATATTTCATGAAATAATTAAAAATGAATCTTATTTCAAGATAAATGATGCATATAAGCATTGAAATAAAATTTGATAAGAATATGAAAGATTGAAAATTATCAATGATGAAAAATATCAAACAAACTGATAGAAATTGACTTATTAAACTGTTCATTAAAAATGTTTAAGTTCTATTTTTACATGGTTAATTATAAAATGTAATATTAAAAATAATCAATTGTAGTAATGGATTTTTTCTGAAATCTACTGTTGTAACCTGTGAATATAATATCAACTTCTAAATTAAAAATCACAAAGATTGCTAGTATAATAAAAATTCCATAAATCACATTTAGATTTAGATAGAGTTATAAAATCAAAAGTACCCAAAAACAAGAAAACAAGTTAATAATTTGATTTGCTATCTGTATAAAAACCAGAATTAAAACTATGGAAAGAAATATTATTCACAGTAGATGGTCTGAACTCTAAAGGATTATTCCACTGCTCCAGTTGATGGTTTGACCATCTCATGTCAACATTTATAACCTCAAGCCCTTCAATGTGCTCCATCATCATGCCCGCAGTCCTGTGTTTAACTAACTCTTGGCATCCTGGCCTATAGTCCAATAACCCACCCGCATAATTGGTGAACCTTCTGTAAGTAATGTCCATGTTGATGAATCTCAAATTTCTTAGCAATCCTCTCTTTGAACCAGACAGGAAGATGCCATTTTCAGAATTTGCAGTAATGTTAATGAAAAGTATATCTGAGATTGAAGCCTCCTTTGAGGTTGAGTCTCGTGGGCAACTCGTGACATAGATAGGCTCTGCTCTCCCCCACCATAACGGGTCATAGTATCTTGTGCTGATATTAATGTTTGAGAATACAATGTCACTTACATTTCCTGAAAATGGAAGTTGAAAGCATTTGAAATCTATGCTTTAAGGCTACACTTTTATTGGCACAAGCAAGGATAATTAGCGTACTTATTAATCAGGCTCGATAAAAGTGTGAGGCTTACTTAGCCAAATGCAAGATATAAAACTGCTCAAGAGAAAATATGTTGTGATGTGACACATTGTTTCCAACACTAACTATTTGTTGAAAAGAGTTGGAAACATTAAGCAGGACTTGGGACGCATAAATTACAATCAATAAACAAACGTGTGTGAGAAAAAGTATATCAAAATGTGTCATTATTATTCCTGGGATGTTCAGTTACAAATGAAGATATGTTTAAAGAGATATATTTACATCAGTTTTAGAAATTCTTTCCCTAATGAACCAAGTTAGTTTTTAGATACATGCTTTGCATTCAACATTCTGAGGTAAGAAAAAATAATTCACATAACAAAACAATAGTTTATGATGTAATCGTTCATCAGGACCAAAGTGAGAAGAAACATGCTACCTCCATCACGGATCTGGAATCCAATCCCTCTATGAGAATCAACAATAGTGATATTATCAAACACAAAATGCTTGAAATCAAACCAACTAGCACTGCCAAGTTTAATTGCAGAAGATTTGGATCGAATCCAACAGTCGGTGACTGTAAGGTTGTAAACAGGACCTGTGGATGACTTTGGACAGATTGCATCATCCCCAGTATCGATTTGGCATCGAGTGATTACTGTGTTGTTTGAGTCTTCAATGTCAATCCCATCATTGTTTGGTATGTTAAAGTCCCCATAAATTGCAATATCTTTAATGGATATGTTGTTACTCCGCACCAAGTGTAAGCTGCAAGTTAGTATATAGTCTGTTAGTTAGCCTGAGGAATGAATGTACTTTATTCAAGAAGTTGCAGAGTAAATTTTACCAAGTGATATGTTACACATTAAAGCAGAAGTTAGAAAATAAAACAAGCATTCATTGGGAAAATTTTAAATAAGGATAATATAAAGAAAATAGGGAGTGCTTTTTTTTTCCTTCTCCGATCTAAAAGAAGAAAAAGAATGGAAAAAATAATTTTCAAATACACAAGTTAAATTAAGATAATTCCATAGATGGAGTAGAGAGAATCAAGACGTTTTCACCCAACGAGGAGTTATATCATTAGATCAAGCTTCCGCCCTGAAAAAATTAGGATTTCTGTACAATTATTGGACCAAGAAATAGCAAATAGCCCCGTCTACCTTTTCATTCTCGCTTCTGCGTTAAAAAACTTCGGCATAATATGAATAATCTAAATGCATTATTTATGGTCAAACAAAATCTGCAACATAGTGTACAAAATGGGTTACTACGGGACCCACCCGGAGCCCACTCACATGTTATCTTTCAAACTCAAGTAGCCTTTGCGTGTAGAAAACCCACAAAGTTCCAAAAAACAAAACAACTGAGTTAGCGTATTACAACTACCACTGCTCTGATGCAGTTTATGAATTATCCAATCAATATTGTCCATAATTACAAATAACACTTGTCCCATTCCCAAAAACAACTTCATAATAAAACATTACTCCTATTGTTTCCTTACAAAATACTATAATTTCATCCTTTTGTCCTAAAAAATCCTCGAACATACTAAGAAAAATTGAAAGCATAATTATAATTTTGTTCATTTTGCTTATGTGCAATTTGGATCTTCCAGAGATACATTTGGTGTCTTTATTTAATAAAAAATCCAAAATTTGGATTGAATTATTGATTTTATCTATATTTATTTTTATATTTTAACTAATAAAAACATTTTTTTATTACGGGCTCAAGTTAATAGTTCAACAAAAATAAAAGAAATAAAACATATTCAAAATTAAAGATAAAATTGCAGATTTGAAAAACAAAAAAATAAAAACGTACGAGTCAGTATTAACACTCACCACCAATAAGCAGGTTGGTTGAGAGTGATGTTAGAAACTTCAACATTTTTGCAACCAATGAATCCAATGAGTCTCGGTCTGCATTCGTCTCCTAAGCAAGTCCCAGTTTGGTTCCAACTAACCATCACGTTCTTCCTCGGATCTTCCCTCACTACGAATTTCGCAGCCTGACCGTCCACCACTCCGCCGCCGCGGATTCCCACATCCGTCGCGTTCTCCGCCACCACCACGTACCACCGCCATGATTCCTTCGGGTAGTCCTCCAGCCTGGCGCCGCCCAGGATGGTGGCGCCAGGCTCCACGACCAGCACCACGCCGGATTTGAGGAACACGGTGGCAGTCAAGTATTTTCCCGGCGCCGGGAAGGTGACGTGGCAGGGACCGCCCTTAGGGCAGGAGTTGATGGCCGTCTGGATCGGTGCGGTGTCGTAGCGGCGGCCGTCGCCGGCGGCGCCGAAGTCGGCGACGGAGAGCGTGACTGAGATGGGATTCAGAGGTGATGATGTTGCGAGAAGGTATTGGGTTAGAAAAAAGAATAAGAAGAAGATGACTGGCTTCTTCATTTGTGAATTCTCGCTCACTCTTCTCCCACTACGCTCTCTTATACCTCTTCTCATAACAATAATAATAATAATAATAATAATAATAATAATAATAATAATAATAATATATTATTATTATTATTATTATTATTATTATTATTATTATTATGTTTGGTTTTATAGAAAAATATTTTTTGTGCAACGTGAGTTTAGTAAAAATATTGATTTTTGTTGTTTGTACGTAAATATTGTTGTTTTTTTATTGATAACGGCATCTTCAAAGAAAAAGAAAACAGATAAATAATTGTATGTGCAGAATATATATTTTAATCATGTGTGATGTGAAACAAAGTATTTATAGAAATATTAGCAATTCAAAAAGAAAAGCTAAAATATTAAAAAAAGTCATAAAAGTCTTTTACAGAATGTTAAATTTTTTGTATGCTATGAAGATTTTTTTTTTTCTAATGTTAAACTTTCAATCTCAAAGAATATATTTTTGAAAACTAATTTTTAAGATAAAAAAAAAAGGGAAAATCAATTGCCTTTAAATGGCTTTGTATTTAGTCTACCACGGTAGATTCATTGAAACTATCGTTCTGAACAAAAATAAAATAAAAAAAATCCTTTCGGCCTTTTTAACTAAACTTTTTTTACTAGTGTTTGTTTCTACAAATATACTCTAGACGAAGTATTGTGGATGAATTCCAGATAATGTACCCTTATTTGTATTTACAAATTTATATTGATTAGGGTAATAAGGAGTTGGGATTTGAGAGGTAAAATTTCTTATTTATCTTTAATGTCACTAAATTTTAATAAGTATTGTGCCTGATGGGATGAATGAAGCCACCAACACCTAAATACTTAGCAAAAGAGGCTACAACACATGAATAATTAAGATTAAGATGGTCGACTACATGAAAAAAAAATTGGAACCTGACATGTGAACCCACATTGTAACCTAAAGTCCTCTGTAATATTCACATGCAGTCAAAAGGTTAAAAAGCTGGTTCTTACATCTATAAACACAGTGAGAAAAACTAATAATGTTCATTCCACATATTTGTTGGATTCCTCTATACTTCACGGAAAATACTGTGATGGGTCTTGGGCGTATGCTAACAGTAAGAAGGTGGTGGTGTTATGGCCCTTACACAATAGGGAAGAAGCAATCTTATAAATATAAGTGAAGTTTTTAGATATGGTTATGTTAGCATTCAATTCTCCCATATCAGTATCATAGAAATTAGAGTTTTGTTATGTTTGAACGAGTTGTTTGGTCTGAATGAAGGAATGTTCGAGCAAGAGGAGCTGCATTTGTTATTCTTCTAACTGAAGGAAGGAAAGCTACAACTAATAAAACCTCTTACTGCATCTTTAACAAGCTTTGGAGTTAAAATAAGTAAGTTCATTCGTGACTTGATTAAAGTATTTGTTGATGGTTGAATTATTTGTTACTCATTGACTTGTGTTGGAGTGCATGATCGTAGATATACACATTATTCTGAATGTATGTTGGACTGGTTAAGTGCAGTATTAGGGAGAGATGTACCATATTCGATTATGTACCAACTCATAATCAAATATTTGTGTGCCATATTCGATTAATACTGATGGGATATTTCATTATGTTTGACCCATAATCGAATATCATGTGTGGTATAATTGATTATGCAGTGACCCATATTTTGCAGAAATAAAATTCGATTAATCTGCCAGCAAATTGGAAAGCACTGAGCGGTTGACACAAGGTTGATTTCGTTGAGCGGATTGCTCTTTTTTTTTTTAAAGAAGCTTTTTGGACTAATTTCGCTCAACAGATCAAAAAGCATTAAGTGGTTCACTTTAGACTAATTTTGCTGAGCGGATTCAAAAGTGCTTAACATATTTTACTATTTCAATTTTTATAATTTCTTTAATTTATCATTCTTACAAAAATAAATAAATAAAGAGTTAAAATGTACAATTTAAGCAATAATTATATTAAGATATTTTTATTTCCTTTCTACAAAAACTATATTAAGTATTAATAATTAATTAATAAAGTACATTAAAGATATATAAATTATATTAATAAAATTATTGATAAAATGTGTTCATCAATCGACTATATTTTAAATTAGATTTAAAATCTTTTAGCTTGTATTCTGAAAAATTTGTGGTTACATATGAAAAATTAAAAGTTAGATTTGATAAACTATAGCTTAGATTAGATAACTTTTAATCATAACTTTATTATTATCATGATTCATAATATGATATAATTAATTAAAATAAAATATTTTTGTGTATGTAGGTAAAATATTTTAACGGTTTGAATTATGTCTTTATCATCGTCAAGACCCAAGAGACAAAGACATAAGTCACAACACAAAGTAGGGAGAAAAAGACAGTAAAGAAGCTTACACCAATCCCTCCTCCTAACTTGTCTCGTTTTCCTACTTTATTAGACCATGATCGTTACTTTAGTAACGAACGTCAGATGAAAAAATATTACACAGAATATGTAGTCAAATGTAATGAACTTCAACTTTTTCATTATGGCTAGGTTTGAATTCCTACATCACCTTTCTTTTGAGGACTTGGATAGATTTCTAACCGAAACAGGTAATATTTATATAAACTTGATAAAGGTCTTTTACACAAATTTAAAATTAATCGACTCAGAGGATCTAATCACTGAGGTCTTATAGACACAAATCAGGATCAAACCTGATGATTGACTAAATGTGGCCTATTTAAAATATGAAGGTCACCAGATTGATCTTACTTTGATGACTTGAGATATGATAGAGATGAGACATTGACTACGATGGTTAGATAGGAAAACAAGTTCGAACTTATAGGAATGCTGGTAGTTTGACCGTGGAGGATAAAATTCTTCATTATATCTTCATTTATATGTTTAGTCTTCGAGGAGACAATTATGCTCAACTATTACAAGATGATATATTTGAGGAAATATAAGGCTAATCGTATGTCTTTGCCTTATGGTTTTCTAATAACTCATATTCTTGGACTTGATTTTATAGTCAAGTCATTCCCTCGGACGACCAACAAAATATAACGAGACATATTTAAAAAAGTTGAATGTCATAAATATTGATGAGACATGACAACATGATAGGGGTCAACATGTCCAACAACCTGATCTTGAAAATGATCACCCCTCCAATAAAGATGACGATGTGCAAGTTCAACATGGACAAGCAGAAACACCAGCTCAAGGAGAATAAGTATATCCTCCCCAACTAGTTGATACCATAAGCTTAATATGGGATGATATTCAAGATATGCAAAGATGTATGGATGGACTTGAAGTAAATGTTTAAAATAATTATTAGAGTCTACAATGAAGGATTAATTATGAGCACCATAATCAATCAGGTTGAAGACCAAATTTATCATATTCGTGAGAATCTTAAGTAGACGTCTGATTCACGTTATTGTTGGTATCTTTGTATTTGTTTTTTATTTAAGTTTTTTTTGGATGATAGTGCTTTTTTGGTTCTTTGAACGACTATAATTTATTTATCATCATTTTTTTATTTTGAACGACTATAATGATTAATTGGATAATTGCATATTTTTATGACTGTAATTTTATTAGTTATGAATGTAGTTTTCCATTCAGTTAAATTTTGGATGACTTTGCACATGTTATATGCATGCTTTAGTTATATTTTTAAAATTTAAATATTGTATATTATGTAAAATCAAATTTCACAAATTTATAAAATAATAAAGCCTAACAATTTAAGTTTCTATTTTTTGTGTTGCATAAAGGCTAATATTTGACCATCGAAAATTGAAATGAAGAATATATTGATTTAGAAGAACAATTCAAGTATTAATATCTTGGGGATGAATATGAACTTAATATATCGGGCTCATAATCGAGATATAAGAAAATGTCTACATTGCGACACTAAACATGTTATGTAGTGTATCTTCTACATTATACATTTTAACCTCCATGGTCTTGAAAAAGATTGTCGTAGATGTGAGATAATGCCATATTTGGTTCACTCAGAGCAATGTTGTGATATTATTCGTATGAGATCCGACACCTTCATTAAATTGTGTCATCCATTAAGAACAACTAACATCGTGAAAGATACATTTAAGTTAATAGTTGAAGAACAAATTGTAAAAATTTTACATATTTTAGGACACAATGTAAAAAATTGTACCATATCATTTTCCTTTCATAGACCGGATGAGATAATGAGTCAATGTTTTTACAACGTGTTGAATGCGATAATTGAATTAGAGGAAGAATTTTTTGTTCAACCATCAGGAACAAATGTGCAAGCACACATCTATAACAATATCAGATTTTATCCCTATTTTAAGGATTGTCTTGGTGCGCTTGATGGAACCCATGTTCGTGTTAAAGTACAACGATCGAAAGCCCATCGTTTTCATGATAGAAAAGATTGACCAACCTAAAATATGTTTGCGACATGTGATTTCCACATGAAATTCATATATCTGCTAATAGGGTGGGAAGATACTGCATCTAACTCGCGAATTTTAAAAGATGCCTTAACAAGGGAGGGTCAACTGTCCATACCAGAAGGTATGCAGCATTTGACGAAAACAACGTTTATTTCTTTCTTCAAGTAAACAGTTAATAACTATTACTAATTAATGTTCTTTTGTGTAGGTAAATATTATTTGGGAGATGTAGGATTCATCTCAAATTATAACTCTATATTGGGGGGGGGGGGGGGTAAGGTACCACCTTAAGGAGTATATGCAAAGAGGTCCTATGACTCCTCGAGAATTATTTAATCACCATCATTCCTCATTGAGGAATTTAATTGAGAGGACATTCAGTGTGTTAAAGAAAAGATTTCCCATTATAGCAAGTGGGGTTGAACCTCACAATTTTGAAACATCGAGGAATATAGTTTTGGCATGCTGCATTTTGCACAATTTTTTACATGGAGTAGATAACAATGAATCTTTTCTACATGAAGTGGACCGAGAATTAAAGAAACATGCAGATGATAGGTCTACAACACAAATTCAAGAGAATGATTATAGAGAAGGGGCTAACTTAAGGGATATGATAACAACCCATATATGACATGATTATGAGCAATAAATCATGTTATGTCCATTATGTTTTCTTGATTCTCTTAATGTTCATGTATTTTTCTGTGTAATTGACGATCTATAATGTTGTATGATCATCACTTATTTAATGTAAAAATTGTTATTGCCTCCATCCATAATAGCAATGACATAAAGTATCATAACTTAGTTGTTTCCAAGCTAACAATGAATAAAGGGAAATGATAGGTTGATTCAAGCAATAACATGCGGGAATTTACAAAATGGACTGAAGTTATGGATCTACAATTGCTAATTGCCATGATTACGAAGCTCGGGCTGACAATAAGATAGATGAGAGTTGGAATAGTCAGACCTATACAAACATTGTAGAAGCGTTAAGACAAGCTAGTTATTCTTGCATTAACAAGAATAATGTAAAGAACAAACATAAAAGTTTGAGAGATTGATGTCGTGAAGTCCATGATTTGTTTAGTGACTTAAGCGATTTTGCATGGAATGAGGCCACAAGGGTGTTTGAAGCTGAACCTGAAGTCTGGTAAGACTTGATTCAGGTATTAATGTTAAAGTAATTATTTTACACTTTAATTATAATAGCCAACAATGTCTGAACGTATGTGCAAATATTTTATCTAAAGCAAAACCATTTGTTGCCAAATGGCAGGTCACCTCCATTAAGTTCTATGACTTGTTGGAAGAGCTATGGGAAGTTGTTTGTGCCATGGGGCACATGACTGGGATCGTACGATAGGTTTGATAATGACGTGGTTTCATAGTACACTTGGATGTTGACCTAAATGAAGATGCAACAAATCCCTTCCTCCATCAGGATTACATTCCTTCATCGATTCGTATAATCCTGATGTCTCTCCATCTGTCCCAGCTACCCCATCCGGTGGCACCTCTTCATCCTGGGACTCCAAGAGGAAAGCCCACATGGTCGATGTTGACTTGAATTCACAGTTTGAAGCGATGAACACACGGATCCACCAAATGATGGATAGGATGGGGGAGAGTAACAAATATTCAACCAATTGATGTGACTAATTTTCAGCACATCTAAAGTAACTAGTAATGTTATGTTATTGTTTATAATGTGTTAATAAAGCTTAATTAACCATGATTTGTATTATTAGGCCTTTGGAAGCCTTAACACAAAACTCTGCATAAAAACAATAAATTAGCAATATTTTATTGTATACGGGTACTAACATTGGTCCATTGTTTTATTTATCATTTTTTCTACAAAGCCCCTAAAATCATGATTCTTGAAGTATTGTAAACTAGACACATTCAGCTTTCCAAAGTATCCAGAACCATTCAAATCGAATCTAAATTGGATTTTTCATAAATTATCAAAGAGAGGTTAAGCACACCAGGGCATCCCAATGGACATGCTTCAGTAATTTGAGTCTCCTAAATTCATTAGACCTCTGAAAATAGTAAGAATGGTGGCGTTTTAAAACTAACTTAACAAGATTTCAAAGGAGACCATAATCATTTAATTTGAACAAGAATTAAAAATACTGCACATGTTTAAAATTCGCGGAACTGCACTGAAGCTAACTTAGCGCGACTATTCAAGCTCCCTCTCAAGTTATTAGATCACCTACTGTTCTAAACTTTGTATTATGCAATTGGTACAATAGTTAGAGTTTAAATAGGATTAACTTGATGTAAAAAACGTGTAGTTGAAGTTTCAGAATTTAGATCAAATTCAAATCGTTTCATTTTCTCTCAAGTTTTCTCTCACGTACCATTGTTCTTTTTTGCTTATGATGCACGCTTCCAAGTATGTTTTTCAATTCTGCCATTGATTCTTTGTGTTTATGATCTAGATCTTCTTCTTCCACCATCCTTTATTGCTTTTCTTTACTGTTTTCATGATTTAGAATAGGTTTTACCGATCATAGATCCATAAATATGATTTTGCATATGAGTTCTTGAGTTATGTTCTTGTTTTCTGTTTTTTTTTTTTAAGTTTGATGCAGTTAACTATGTTTTCTTTATGATTTCTGCCGATTAAATGCTTTGAAACCTGGCTGTTTGTGAGTTCTAATTGGTGAGGGAAAGTTTCTTTCAACTGGATAGAGGTGTAGGTCACTCAGATGTCTTTTGAAGGGTGAGTTAATTAGGATTCATCCATGGTTTATGCTTAAAGAAGGTTGTAGTACTTCTAAACCGATTCTTGCAACCACGTTAGGTAGATTTTAATGCTTTGATTTACTGGTTTAATGTTTCTGTAATTGCTTTAGATCATTATTTTTAGGTCAGAACAGATTTATGGCATTGTTAGATTCAATTTCATGCACTGACTTAGTGTAGAATAGCTTAGATGTGTTTTAATTCATGTTTTACTGTCTTGAACTACAAATCCCCTTGAAAACATTGAAAAATATCTAAATATTTATTGATGCATTCATTCCATCATTTGCACATTGCATTTAACCACTGTTTTGATTTTTGAACAAATGACATTGTTCATCAATGATTTGATTTTTGACCAAATGTCACTGTTCACCGCAGTCAAGTTTTGAACCACACGCACCACCAAGTTGACACACTTAGTGAAGCGGTAGGTTGTTGCCGTAAAGACTCATGCCGTTGACAAGCACCGACAAACAAACTTATTCAGTAAGCACATTATCATCAGAGAAGCTATATTATGTCACATTATTTTGTATTATTCAATGACTCAATCAACTTAAAATGTTATTCTATTTAATATTATTGCACATTCAATAACGTATTTTATTTCAATGTTATTTAATTATTATATTTAATGTGAAATAAAAAATTAGGAAAATATACATTATTTACAAATTATTATTAAGATAATATAATTTTACTTTGTTAAATATTTATTCAAAATATAACAAAATTTAAATATATAAATTAAACTAAAATAAAAAATATTTTATAATTAATATATAAAATAATTTTAATTATACTTGATATATAAAATAATATTAATATATTTAAATATTATATATAATATAAATTAATTAACATTCTTATATTTAATCATATCATAATTATCATTTCTATTTAATTTATCTAATAAAGATATTTTGGTCATTACACTATAAAAACTATTATTCAATTATTTTATATTATTATTCAATTATTTTATATTTAATCCCATCACTTACTATAATTCTACTCAAATCCCTTCAAATCTACCTATCCCTCAATCCAAACAATATCCACTTTAAATTACCTCAAATCTACTCCCACAAATCTATGGCCCAATCCAAATACAAGCTAAACGAGTTAAAAATAAATTTGTGATCCACATTTAAACCAGATTAACTTTAACAAATTTCAATTGTTCACAAAACGTAAATATGAAATTCTAAATATCAAACCAAACACGAATGTAGGTATTATACAATACCCACAAAACTATAATAGACTTAACAACACTTTGAATTACTATATTTAGTTTTGATTCTTTAAATAATTGTTCAGACTAGATAGTTATAATTTTCCAATTGCTTAACTTAAATTTTTTATCTTAAAAACTCATCCAATAATAGAGATGCATTTGAAGTATAATAATTTATATATTTACAAAAGAAAAAATATATAATGTTTATATAAAAGTAGTAAACAATATATTTAATCACATTTTGTTTTATTTAAATATTTAACACATTTTCTCCTAATCTATACAAATCATAATATATTATACTTCCATTACAATTTTATTAATTGTTAAATGAAATTTAATTTAAACCATTAAAAACTATAAATCCTAATTATGACTAATTGAGCAATTAAAATTAAAAGAAACAGGAGCACACATAACAGAAGGACCAAAGGCGAATTTAAATCAAAGTATAAAATGATGTGGTTTCACCAGAGCCTGCCTCAACATTAGGTTCAAACCATAAACACAAGGAACAAAGGAATACTAGGTGTGTAGTTTCTGCTGAACCGAATCTAGAGAACCTTCAGAAAAATGAGACAGCAATGACATTTAGAAGAATGAGAATCTTTGAGAATTATTATGCTTAAATAACAATATTATCATTGGCCAAAACAATAAGATAAATATTTCTACTTTATCATATTTGAGATTATTTTATTCTTCTGAAAAACACATTTGGCAACCTTGAAAGTAGAAGGTAATGTGTTTGTCAAGTATTACCCTGTTCTGTTATCAGTGTTAGTATGATCTACATCGTCTCACGGTTCTGCTCTGGACTCCATCTGGTGATTGTGCGCTCCTCAACGGTATGGTTTGCCAGACATAACGGAGAGTCGTTGTTGTTACCATTTCTATTGACATGTAAAACCAATAAGATTTTTGCAACACTTCCAACAAGTCGAGTTGTGCAATGAACATCAGACCATATTCTCAATCTTCCATTTAGATCTTTATCTTCCCCATCTGATAAAACAAGCACACCATACTCAGAATGGACACGAGCTGGATGATGTCGATAGATGACGAAGTCTACACCATACTGAGATCCTGACCTCACTACCCAGTTTTTCATTCGAAGGTGGGAATAAGCCTTGTAGAAACAAGGGAATGTTTCTTTACGGGACTTCATGTAATGCCACAGCTCTTCATCATTTTGGGAACCAGTATCACTGCCATTAATCTTAAGGCATTTCAAGGAATAGCATAGGTAGAATGCCTCCTCAAAGCTTAATTGAAACCAGTGTTTGTCCTTTTCAATTGTTCTCACAGGTCGACCAAAACATGCTTTATCAAACAGATCAAGTTGTTCTGCTCCCACTGCTAACTGTACATTATTATCAGAGAGAAATCCGCAAATATCTGATTGAACTAGAGAAGACTTAAGTTGAGATACAATCTTTGACATGGGTTCCTTGAGCGCCTCAGCTTCTGCATCCTTTTTAGCTTGTGCATCTTTTCCTTTCCATCTTGGTGCCATTTAGACTTACAAAATGAGTAAACAAATGTGTCAAATCCAGGTCAGTGCATTTTAACAAAGCTCAATTAAATAGCAATGGCAGATAACAGGTAATTTCTTGCAAGAAAAAGGAGAAAAAGATTCAAGTTCCCCCAAAAAGTGACAACAATGTTCGGAAAAAGCTCTACCAGTACACCCCATTTGCTTGGACAACTCAATTTATAAAGATGAGCAACTTTGTACGCTTACTAACACCACCATGAAGTAAATTATATGACTCAAAGTCTTAATAAGAATTACAGTGCTTAAATTATATTAGTTTACTTGAAAAGGATTGAATAAAAACAAAAACAAAAACAAAAACAAAAGATAATTTATAAGTAAATAGACTAGTTGATGTCAAATTTGAAGTGAGAGGATACGAGAGGTTCCAACCTCAAGCATTTTCTTATTAAAATCAATAATATTTGCTGAATTAACAAATGGAATCCTCATAAAATTGAAATGGTTTCAGACTCAGCTTCCAGAAAGCGAGCTACCATATCAATTCTATGCTTAATCAAGTACATTATGAGGTGAAATAGACATCTTACTATAAACCAATTAGAACATGCATTAATCCATTTTGACAATATTTAAATATTGAGATGAAAATCAAAAGGAAATGAAAACTTACACTAGGTGAATGTTACTCAATCTGCCATCTTGCTACAAATCAATGCTTATAGTAGCTCAAGTAGTCTTCTCACTTGTAAGTAGCAGTAAACCGTATATGAACAGCCATGTAATTGAACTTTGACATAATAATAAATTAATATATCTGTACAATTTAGGATAAAAAATATGCAAAAATCAATTAAAAGAACACTTAATACTAAAAATATAGAATTCTTAAAGGCCTCCAAATAAGTAACTTCGAACAAAATGACTAAGAAGCAAACAATTCGTACTAGAAATATTTTGCTTCAGTCATTCACCATTTCACCTAAATACATTTTCAATGTATCTCCCATGTTACTCCCTTGAATGCAAGATTCCACTTGTGAAGTCCCAAACTTTCCCATTTTTCTAATTAAATAAATCTTCCTTGTTTCTACATTAATATGATGACTGGTATAAGGTATTTATACAAAACTTCCTCCAATCAGCCAATTCCTTTATTTTCTCCCATTATACAAGTCACAGATCCACAAAAAATGACATCTCTATTTTAAAAGTGGGACTCTATGAAAAACGAGTTATTTAAATCTTACGCAGTATAATCTATATGGCAAGTTTACACCACCAATAGAAATAAGGTGTGAACTGAATGGGTTTCCAGAAAGGTATTAAATAATATTCAGACCACTACCAATATCTCCCACAACCCCAACTGATTTCAAATTAACTTAAATGTTAGAAGAAGTTGTTCAACTCCATTATCTTAGACCAATTTTTTCAAACTTAAAGGCTTGGAGTTTTAACAAGTATTGAGTAGATGCAGAGGTAAACTGTCAATAAGAGAGAGCTTAGAAAGAGTCAACGACATCACAATAATGGAAAAATATAAAACAAAACAAATACATAAGTAACACTGCAATTCAAGGTTAAGCTTCCTATCCCCTTTTTCCTTCCTAATCTCAACTGATGCACAATTCAGAAAATTATCACTACACGGTTAATATTTCAATGTCACTATTAGAACTAGAAATATGTCTAACTTAACCTTACAAATTCGGTTTTGAAGATGAAATTTTCACCTCAATTATATATTAGTAGTTGGTCATATTTCTAGTCTACGGTGGAATTCCAACACACCCTCTCACGCCTATCAAGAGTTTGAAATTGAAAATTAAGGATAGATCGATAATGGGTGGAGTAATAGACCAACAAATCTGACTAGGATAGACTTTATACCATATTAGAAATAGAAAAATGTCTAACTTAATCTTCCAAATCCAGCTTTTAAGACAAGGTTTTTATCTCAATTATATTTATATATTATAAATTGACGTTAAAAAAGAAATTCAGTGTTTCGGTCTTCAATGACAATCATTTTGTTCAAAAGACTTAAACTTTGAATAAAAACCCGAGAATAAAGTTCAGATGAAAACAGGAAAAGAATAAGGATAGGTTGAAGCAAAACAGTGAGACAGAGAAACATAGATTAGATGTTTCATAGAACATAACCCTCTGAATGGCCAGAGAAAAGGAGAGAGAATCACGTTTTAAAGCATTGAATGGATATTCTCAAACAATGACGAATTGATTTGTTGATTCGTTCAGTGAAAAAGGTACGGTGAGGAAATACCTGGTTCAGGCATTTCGTCGAACAGTTACTAACCTATCTATATTTTTATCGTTTGTTTCGAATTCCTTCTGGGAATTTATTCTAGATTATTCAATACAAGTACATAAACGAGCACAGACGAACAACATAAACAAACATACGAGCAAGATCAATTTTACAGAATAAAATTGGCATAAGAACGAAGTGATAAGAACAAGAGGTCATGCTACTCATGTGTCAGAGGAATGCAGCTTCGAAACTTACCCTTCAACACTTGCTCCACAATGAAATTTGCAAATTTCATTGACAAATTGAAAATGCATGATCAAAAGGAAAGATTAAGGGGGTGGTAGAAAATCATTGATATACTATTATAATTGGGTTGTCATGGTTAGCAAAATACCATTTTCCTATTAAAAATAATCCCAAAAGAACAGTAAACAAGCCACTGAAGTGAGGGAGGGAAGGGGAGGACCAACCTAGCTAACCTGGACGTCGGCCACTGGTCTTTCAAGGTGGCGGCATCGGTCAAGGGAGGCAGTGGCACAGTGGCAACCAGTCATCTCCTTCTCGGTAGATGCATCCTTCAAGGCAACTTCGTCATCTTCGTGGTGGTGGCGGCGGCGACTGCTGCTTCGTCTTCTTCGCGTGGTGGTGGCTCTTCGCGTCTTCCGGCCGGCGTGGGGCTTCGCACCTTTGGTGGTGTGACTGAGTTTGACAGGGGGGAGAGGCGTGGCGGCGTGGCTGAGTTGAGAGGGAGAAGGGCGCCGCAGAGAGAAGAGAAGACGGGATATATTAAGGAGAAAAAGGAAAGAGAAGGACTTGTGTTTCACAGATTACTTGAAGCCTCTATCTACCGTTAACACGGACATATAAGATAATTTGAATAAATTAAATAAATTTGGTTTAAGAGAAAAACGATGAGAAGAAATAAGGAAATGCAATCCACAGGGAAAAACTAAGAAAGTGTTTTAATAAGAATTATTATTTTATTCTTAAATTAATCTTTTAAATATATTTTTTTATTTTTTCATCAACCACTCATTCATCACTAAATTTAATGATTTATATTTATTTATTTCACAATTATCATAATATTATATGAATTTTTTTATAAAAATTATATGTAAATAAATTATGAATTAATACATTTAGAAGACATCATCATCCTTCCGAAATAACTCCTCTAACCGTAGTCAGTTATTTCTATTTTTACAATTTATTTATATAAATTATCTCCGCATGAAATAATCCTTATCCTCAAATGATTAAAACCTGGAAATTCTTTCTTCAGATCATAAAAGAATTTCCACGTGGCGTCTTCAGGCAGCTAATGTTTGGTCACACTCCTTCCCTGAAGGCGCATAAAGTCCTGCCAGAATTAACTTAAAAAAATGGGATCTCAATCACTCGTGATAGTTTCCAAAAACCCATGGAGTTTGAAAATCTGGTCCAGAAATCTCTGAGCAACCTCTCTTGTAGTATAAGGGTGTGATAACGCAATGAAATGTGTTGCCTTGCTTAATCTGTCCACGACCACATCATTACTTGCTTCCCTTCCAATTTGGACAACCCTTCCATGAAATCCATGGTAACATACTGCCACACTAGCCATAGAATAGGCAAAGGTTGAAGCAGTCCAGGAGCTGTTACGGTGTTATGTTTACATTGTTGACACACACTGCATTACTGGATGAAAGTTCTGACATCACTCAACAATCTTTTCCAGTATAATATGGATTTTATCCTCTTACTAATACCTGAATGCCCTCCAGTTGCTGAAGCATGTAGCCACTGCAATAATTCCTTCCTCAATTCACCATTTTCCCCACTACCAACTTCCCCTTACTTCTCAATTCTCCATTGTGCCAACGATAGTGTTTTGGAGTGGTGATTCCATCCTCCATCTTCTTGATCAGTTTCCGTAGAGTCACATCCTCAGTCCATGTTAATCGAATTTTGTCTACTAAATCAGAGTGCAACAACTGGGTTATGATCTGATTACATTCTCCCCATTCCCTTCGTGATAAAGCATCAACAACTACATTCTCCTACCCCTTTCGATACATTATAGTGAAATCAAATTCCAGTTGTTTGATCAACCATTTTTGCTGAAAGGTTGTATTAAGGTTTTGTTCTAACAAATACTTCAAGCTATATTGATCAGTTTTCACTATAAATTTGTTATTTAGAAGGTAATGCCTCGACTTTTGTACTGCAAAGGCTGATAATAGCTGCCTCACAATTTGTGCTATTGGCCATCCTTTCATAGCTTCGATCTTGCTAGGATCAGTTGCCACCCCACCAAGGAGGATAATGTGACCAAGATACTCCACCTTTCCACAGCAAATAAACACTTAGACCTCCTGGGAAATGAGAAATTATCCTGCAAAACTTGAAGCACCAATCGTAAGTGGATGATTACATGATCCTCCAAAGTTTTACTGTAAATGAGTATGTCGTCAAAGAAAACTAAATTTTTTTTTGCAAGAACTTCCCCAAATACCTTGTTCATAAGCCCTTGAAAGGTAACCAACACATTAGTCAGACCAAACTACATACCGACGTACTCGTAGTGACCGTGATGTGTGCGAAACACTGTCTTGTGGATGTCTGTAGGTTCCATACAAACCTGATTTTATCCTACTCTAAGATCAATTTTAGAATAGATGGTGGAACCCTGTAATTCATCCAACAAATCATCTATCAAGGGTATAGGGAATTTGTTTTTGACCGTGTTTTTATTTAATTTCCTATTGTCCACGCACATCTTCCATGTCCCATCTTTCTTCCCCACCAACATTACTGGGCTTACATAAGGACTGGTGCTCTCTTGGATCACTCCACATTTAACATACTCTTGCACCAAGTTTTCTATAGCATCCTTTTGCCTCCCTGCATAACAATAAGGACGTTTATTTACAGGATCAGATCCCTGTAATAAAGGAATTCGATGATCATGCCCAGTCCTAAATGGCGGCACTATTGAGGCCCTTGAATACTTCCCCAAACTCTTTCAACAACTGGGTTACGTACTCGGGAGTATCTTCAACCATGCATGTGTAGTAAGTGATTGAGATAAATTCCCTTCTGAAGTGCACAATTGTAACATGGAAATGTGGAGCCATTATTAATGGCTCTTATCCCCTTCTGCTTATTAGCTGTTGTTATTTTTGTGGAACCCAATCCCTTCAATACATGTCGCTTGCCACCAACATTGAAATCCATGGTTAACTTGAAAAAATTCCAAGTAATATTTCTCAGTGTCACCAACCATTCCACCCCCAACACAAGGTCACAACAACCCAATGGCATGAGCAGCATATCTAACGTGAAGATGGTTAGCTGTATGGACCATGTAAAATCTTTCACTACTAATGATATAGCCAACTTAGATCCATAAGCCACAACCACATTAATGGATTCTCTTTCTTTAATTTTACACCCATAACTCTTGGCTACCTGGACGTCTAGGAAGTTGTGAGTACTTCCGCTGTCAATTAATATGTGCAAAGGACATTTTTGAAAATATCCCGTAACTCTCATGGTGTGAGTGCATTAACTGATATTTGAGGTTGTATTTCGTCAGTAATTCCATATCTTGTTGTCTTTCGCCCTCATCATCCCCGACCTCCATGAAATAAACCTACATTTTCTTGTGGGTCAAACTATGTTCTTATGGATAAGGTTTATCACAAAAATAACAGTCTCTTCGCACGTCGTTCATTCATATAGGTGGCTGTTAGACCCCTCCCCCTATCCTTATAACCTTCCGCAGGATCACCTTTGACATAGAGGTAGCCGACCTATTTGGTTAGACCCCAATACCCCTTTCTGTTGACGAGGTATTACTGTGGTTGGTATCGTAGAAGTATTTGCAGCTTCATACAGTCTTGCTAATGAAAAGGCCTTGCTCACCAATGATGGTTGGAACATCTTTACGAGCATTTGAATGTCCCTTTTCAACCCCCAAGAAAACAACTCAGCATATAATCTTCTGGCAATTGTAATTGAGAGATTATTATATTAAACTCTTCGTAGTATTCCACGACTGTCTTCCTTTGACGTAGTCGCATCGATTCCTCCATAGGATCTTCATCAACCTTTGCAAATCATTCAAGAAGCAATTGCTTGTAATATTGCCATCGTAATTGAGAATAATTAGTGGTTTTGGCCAAGGCTGTATGCCATTGCAAAGTTTTCCCTTCCATTTGTACAATTGCTAGCTTAACACGGAACTCATCTGATGTGTAATCAACCAAGAAAAAGTTCTCACATTGGTACAATCCCTGGGCAATGTTGTCTTCCGAATCGGGGAAAATTAATCCTGACTAGACGCGTGCCACAAGAATATGTTGAAAATGTCTAATGTGTTCCCCATCCTTGATTAAATCTATTATTTTGCTGCCTCATTTCTTGCATGGTTTCTTTTATTGATCCCCCTAGTAATTTCTGGAGTGAGCCTGCGAAATCTGCAAATCGTGCTTCCATTTTTGACTTAAGGCGTTCTTCCAAATCTTTGAGTGCAGTTGCGTTACATGTTGCTTCAGCCATGGCAAAGTCTTCCCAAAATCGACAAGCTGATACCAATTGATAGGATAAAAATTCTCAGTACGAACTGAGAGATTAACGTAATCGGAAGTAGGCCCCTAAGTATAGCGAGTGGAGAAAAAGTGGTTCCACGATCCTTGATTGAGATGCAGAAGCATTCAATTGAAAAAAATCGAGATGAGAGAGAAGATCTTCGAGAGATAGGATCGAGAAGAGAGAAAAATGAATGTGAGGGAACAATGAAGATGATACAGAAATATTAGTATTAATTTTTTTTTCATATTTTAATACACTTTTCCTCCCTTATTTAAAGACAGCATCATCCTTCTGAAATAACTACTCTAACAATAATCAGTTATTTCTGTTTTTACAATTTATTTATACCATCTCTTTTCCCTCAAATTCATCCTTTTCTACTTCGGTGAATTTATCCTCTAATCTAACCACTACCTAAATCTAAATCTAATGGATCATGACGTAGTCTATCCACCCGTATTAACTTAATAATGTCATAAACTTGTTAACAAATTGGAACGCAATCATATTCACTATATAATGCCCATAACTACCCAAATTTATCAAAAACATAAGTGAAGAGCTTTAAATTGCCAAATAAATAAATGAAACCTTCAATGTGATTAAGAATATTGATAAATAAATTATTTGAGAAGTAAATATTATTGAAATGGGCAACGTAATTCATTTTCTGTAGCTATGGGTTTATGTACGAGATTGGTAACTTGTTTTAGTAACTTAATGTATACAAAACCTTGAAGCTATGTCTGAGTTTTGAGTTCATTGTAACAAGTGTTCTCCGCGGCATTTTTGTTTCTATTTGAAATTCAAGCTACAATTCTTCATAACCCCCGCCTACTTTTCCAATTATATATTTAAATGTCTCTCATATCTGTGAACAAAACCATATCTCTCAATCTCACAACAGAATCGAGGGAATTCGACTGTAAGACAACAATGTCAATTGGCTGCACTGCAGCTGGAATCAACAATAAACAAGGAACTTGATACTTTGTGATTTGAATGGGAAAAGAAAATAATGTAAAAGAAAGAAAATATTGCATGTAATCTAGAATTAAAGTAGCTTGTTCTGGAAAATCCTCATAAAGAGCCAATCATCTAAGTAGAACTTAATGAACAAAGCAACTCACTCCACTTATAGTTCAGCAACAGTCCTTTCTATGATTTTACAATCTTGAATCAATCACCTCATGGATTGAAGAACCCCTATAGTTAGTATACATAGTAATAATAATAATAATGATATAATAGAAGAATAGCATGCCAATCCATCTTCATGTCTGGGCAAAGAAAATCCAGTTTCCAACCGCCTCTGACAAATAGAAGACATGGAAACCCTGCTAAATGTTGAGACCGCTCAAATCACTGCTAACTGCGAATACTATATTTGGTATATACACTAATAGGCTAATAGCTACTGGTACGACTTCTGTACGCTTTCAGAGTTCCATCTTCAATTGATTTGAGTGCAGAGACGCTGAAACGGTTTAAATTTGAGCTTAAATATATATACAGTTTTATGGTCGAGAAATAAAAAAAAAAAAACTTCAAAAAAACTAAGTACTTTTTGTATTGTGTATTTGAATTAACCCCTTTATGCTCTACACCATCATAAATTGGTTCAGACCAATCAAATTTTTGGTTCCCTTGATAGATTATTCAAATTTGTTGTTTGTCATTCAAAATATAAAGACTTTAATCATGCATCCAAGTTTACTTTTTGGAGATAAATAGATACATTTCCATATCAATAAAAATGTCAAACAAATACACTTCAAAGTTATCTATCACAGCAGATTATCATGCCTTTTAAAGAAGAAAACACACGCAGCCAAAATAACTTTTCCAATCTTGGCCAATATAAGCATATCCGTATGTATAATAAAAGAAGAATAACAAACATGAACCAGGACTTCTCTTTTATGTCCGTGGTAAAAATAATTTCCCCGTTTAAACCAAAACAGACAAAAGCATTTTCACAAACATGTATACATTAAATTATTTCCCCGTTTAAACCGAAACAGCACAAAAGCATTTTCACAAACATGTACACATTAAATTATTATATGCGTGTGTTTGATAATGAAACATAAAACCAAAGTAAAAGACTCTTGTATTGGTGATGAAAATTATACGGGGTTCTTAGAAAGATGCTAATTGCTCAATAAATTGATCATTCCGGTTGCTTATTAGAAGAGACAGAAAACAGCAACTATCAATATCTATTTATGAAGTCCATTAACAATGGCAGTACGAAACATGATGCACAGAATCAGAATGTTTTTTGTTAAACATGGCTTTTGAGATTAAACAATAGAGGCTAAAATTCTAATCTACCTGAGTTTGCCGACGAATCATAACTCAAAAGTGAGTTTTCGGGAGTCATGAAATTATGGTTGACTTCATCCCTCTCCCATAGCGGTTGGTGGAATGCATCAAATTGCCACTGTTGTTGATAATGTTGCCGGTTAGCATTGACAGGAATTTCTGGCCACATAAGAGGTGTCACCATGCTAGGTATGTTACTATCCATTAGAGATGTCCCCTGTAAGTTACAAAGGATATTTTAATTTTTATCAGCAGTTCTCAGCATTGTACTTCACGAAATCACACATGATCCAACTCCTCCTTTAGCTAAAGATGCAATGACTTCAATAAAAATAAAATATGCCAAAGGATATGTAGTTAAAACTAGGATGGATTCAACCAATCAAGTGTAATCATCTGTCTGACATGCACATTGCTACTGAGTGCAATGTTCATACTGTTTCTTAGTTGCTCTGGAATGACATCCAACAGAATGGCATAAATCACTGTAACTGTCTACAAGCATCTCTTTCAGTGTCCCACGTGTACCATGCCCGTTTTCAGACAACTATTAATTAAGGAAAGACAATTGAATAGGATGATAATAACATTTTGAGTACTTTGTCAAGCTCATTTCACCTACATGATGCATAAAACTTATGGCATCAATGGCTACCATGAAGGCAAAACAAAAACTGTTTCAGAATGAAAGGTCATGCATTATCCCTCAGACGCCTTTTAGCTAACATAAATGATTTAGGTCTTCAGATTACTCCCCCAGTCAAAAATACAAAGATTTATTTTTTTAAACAGAATATAAAATTGAGTAAGTTGGATTAATTTATAACTCACATCAGTCGCCAATAAGCTGTCAAGGCTGAAATCAATTCTTGGGTTAACTGCAGCCAGTTTCATAGATAAAATCTGCAGCCAAGCAAAAATCAGTGAGAACAAAATCATATTCATGAAAGTTGAAGTACACAAAATATTACTCGAAGTACAAGAATATGGCAACTTTTGAGCATGTTCAATGCACAAACAGATGAACAAGTCTAGTAGTGTCATGCCTCAAGTCCACAATATGAGGGGAAAATAGTAGGTAGACGACCCATTAGGAAACTTTTACAATGCCTCAAGTCCACAATAGGCCCATCACTGTTAATGCTAAATTCTTGCTTACAGTTACAGGAAATCAATGCTTTATTTGTTTAAAAAAATTATAAGCATATCCCACAATTGATTGGGAACCAAATAGATAATAATTAACAGGTATAGCCTGTTGATTGTAAAAATACTTTTGCAACATATATGCAATTTGAGAGTCTGACCTCCACTTGTCGTTGTAGAGATTGCACATGGTTGATGATTTCATCTAGAACCATTGCCGTTCCTGATATCTGCACAATAAATCAATTCATCTCAGCTATACTTCACCTGCATTAGCTATTTTGAGAATACTAACACAATCCAAATGCACAACTAAATTATAGTGACTCTGAAATTAAGGCTTCCATATTTTCTTTAAAAGGCTAAAAGAATTTTATTAGTGCAAAAGTAGATCAGAATGAAGCAGAAGAAGTGCCTTATTTCTCACCACCCGAAAGTACAAAATAATCACATCCTGTATAGAACAACAGTAGTGCATAAAGCAAAAGTCCCCTCCTTGAAAACTAATTCCCAAACTTAAGACAATCCTCCTCGATACATATTGATACATATTGCTTCATCACATTACTCGTGGTCTGAAAAGACAAAAGGAAGCTTGGAAAAGTTCTCTCTGTTAAAGATAACAGGCATTGTGTGACCTGTATATCAGATTTTGAGATTAAGGCTTCCATATGAAAGAAAAAACAAGGGCTCATTTTTGGAACAAACAAGACTTAAGCATGTATGCATGCGTGATGAAAATGGTACATGGTAATAACTTGTACCATGTTATTCTTCCCTCACATTCCGAAATAGTACCTACTAGACTGATTCAAATAGTGCTTCCATATCATGTAAATGCATCATAATTTTTGTTTCCTCATATTGTTGACAACTCAATTTAAAACCAACCCCCGAATTTTAGATTTGGAAAATACAACAAAAATGGTGCTAAAATGCAAGTGCAGTTTTGATTCGATTAGCGAAGAGAACCATGTTAGTGATCCAAACTACTTAAAACTAAAACTAAATGAAGCTTATTCACCAAGCAAACAAAAAAATAAAGAAAAATGTTGATTAAAGCTTCAATAACCATTCTTCTCTCAGGTCATGAATCAGCATATGCTATCTGCTATAGCCTCTTCTGAACCCATTTCAAAACTCGCAAATAGTGGGAATTTTATAGCACCAGGCCGGCCTTTTCATCGATTGATGGGAAACACCATTTCATTATGAATGAAATATTACCTCGTTTATTTGCACAAATAATAACGGATAGAAGAGGTTATTTTCATTAGTTCTTCCAATACCAATATATATATATATATATATAAATTTGCATTAGTTCTTATACCATAAAAAAAAAATTGTTATTAGTTTGAATTTTGAAATATGTTACTTTTTGTTTGATAAATCTTTTCTTGTTTATGTTGCTTACTTTTCAACTGTCAAATATGTCAGCAATTTACATATAAATATGCAAATGTGATTTCAATTATAGAACATTGTGAAGTATATGATGTTTATAGCTAAGTTATTATTTCGGACAATTGCATAAAAAAAATAATGATAAAGATGAAAAATAAGTCTTTAATTTTTATTTTTTGAAAAATGAATCTCCCTCCTCTCTCTCCATGTATATTTATAAACACTTCAAATTTAACCTTCCATGTCAATGTACATGCAGTCATTATAAGCTGTTTTATTGGGATTGGGACAAATTTTTCGAGGATAACGTATTTAGTTTATGTTATGGTGACATTAATTTTACTATCATACTACTATTATTATCATTATTATATAAAATGTGCTAAGTGACATTAATTCGATCGTACAAATGACCCAGGGCAGTTAGGTGAAAGGTCTGCTGGTTGGCAGCTGCACTCCAAAAATACGCATTCTTTTCTCCCATTTTCTTCTTTCCATAAATGATGGATACCCAACTGGTAAAGATAACGATACCATCACCATCAAAAAAATGGACAAAATATTAACTTCACTTGTCAAAGGACCCAGGGCTATGGATACTTAGTTAGAAGAAGTTCAAGTAGAACCCCCTGCCCCCCTTCCTTGTCACTTCCGCCCCCACACGCCCACCATTCTGTCTCTTAAATAAGCCAGATGGTTCGATAAAGTAACCATAGGGGACTACCACAATTGTCGTGTATAATCCACGACTTGTTTTGTGTATGCATATATCGTCCTATTCGATAAACAGCAACGACCTTAACACTAAAAAACTACCACTGATTGATTATATGTAATATTCTACATGTCAAATTTTTTGGAGAACCAGTTTTCTTTTCTGCGTTTAATTAAATTCTTTTTTTCAAATATTCAAGTCAAATTTATGCTAGGAGGAACTTCAATGACGGACGGGATTCTTAAAAGCTAGTCTGGCTTCTCAACAGTGAATTTTTTTTTTTTAGCACAGGAGAAGCCAAATTGCTTAAGAACATATATTCGTAATAGGGCTAAATTTGTTCAACATCTGTGAAGTCAGCCCTTGATTGATCCTCAGCAGCAAAGCAATTAAGTCTGCCTGGTCCTCAGTAAGTATTTGATTTTTCATATTTAACTTTATCATTTAAATAATGTCTTATTTTAGAAAATTGTTAAAAAGAGTCCATCATTAAAGCACAAAATATTTAAGTCAAACCAAAGAGGCCAGTAATAAATCCATGTCCATAGGTTCTAATATTATACTACACAATGCAAGTGTCTTATAAAAACTTTTATAAGATTTTATTCTAGATTTTACAATGTGAGGTCACACTTAAGCAACTCTTACAAGTTTTGTCCCAATCTTGAGATCTTATAAGAACTCACAATGTCACTTGAACTTATTTTCCCTGTGTAATTGGTGTTATGAAGATACGGTCGTTGATATTGAAAATTTGTTTTTTATTCTTAAAACTTGGGTTTTTATGTAAGACTCAGTTCTTATACAGCATCACATCAACATGCTCAAATAAAATATTATTATAAGATCTGATCTTAAATTTAAGAACACTATTAAAACCTCTACAATTCAAAGTAAGAAATTTTCTACAATTTTTTTTTTATCTTGAGATTGGATATGAACACCTATGCTCTATTTCCTATTTAAACACTACCAATTATCATCCGTATCAATAATTCCACCTTTTTATTCCTTCCTTTATTTTTTTATCCTTTTCCTTTATTCAACCGGTAGAGGCCCATGATGAAGTAAATCAATCCATTCATATATTTATTTTTACTTTTAGGCTCCTGTGACATAGACTGAGATCCATGTCCAAGTGTTGGCAGCTCAATCACCACTCCCTGAAAGCTCTTACAAGTTTAGTTTACTTCACTAATTGTATGTCTAAATTAACTATTTAATTAACTATTTTTTCATACTAATAATGATTTAAAATACATTTTTAAATTATTTTTAAGAACATATAAACACACGAATAATTGCCAGTGTTGGGGCCTTCACCACGTGATAGCACTTTGTGAAGAGCACAAGGGCCATTTGTAAGAAGCCGTGTGGAGTCAAGTATTTTCTTAAGTACTGCTTGCTAAATAGTGAAAGCCCTACATTTTTGTTTTTTTCATCGACATCATATTTTTTTATCACCTCAAAACTAAAAAATCGTGCATTAGTTGTTTGAAAAATAAAAGTTATGCCTTTAACTGATTGACAACACGTGTCCCAAGTATCCAATCAAGTGTAGCCTTGTAAAGACGGCCCAACTTCACGTGGCGTATACATGATTACACATGAAGTTGTGCATTATTAAGAGTTGTCCACTTAGGCTGTGCAATGAAGCAGAGAAAATATATAAAAGAAAATAAATAATTGTACAAGAAAAAAACAAAGATAATATCATCATAAAAAGAAAAGTAAAATAAATAAATTTATTATTTAAATTAAAAATAACCAAAAAAGGGGATTTTTTTTTACTTATTTAAATAATTGGAAGAGTAAATAAAAATATATATTACTTTATGTAAAAAAATAATACTAATTAAAAATTAAGCTATTTTAGTACATTATTTAGTTTATTAACATAAAATTAGGTTAAAACGACGAGTGGCTCTTGGTGAACAACATCTAAGGCTTCTTTGGTAGGATGGTACACTTTAGTGTATCCCAGAGATATCTTATGAACTTCCACATTTATTTTTTCTGTCAATACTTAAAATATGGCCTAGAATACACAAGCTAACTTAGAGTCGGTTTATGGGCTTCCAAGTTTGAATATGGGCCGAAACTTACAAGGAGGTGTCTTCCAATTCTTTAAGAAAAGGCCCAAAATCATAAAAAAAAAAATCTAATTTGTTATTTCTTAAAGTGACCAAATTGTTCAAAAAGCTCCCTTTATTTGCCTCCCCATTCAGGTTAACGTCCTATCAGAGAAAGATCTTAAAAGTTTGAAGTCTGAAATGACTAAACTAACCATTGAGAAAAATTGTAAGCACCCACTAGAAAGAAACCGGAAAAAGGCAAAAAGCAAAAGAAAGGGGGAAATTACAGAAATGCCACGTTTGACACTCGGTGCCAGTAAGCACTTCTCTTGATGTAAATGCAAACACTTTTTTTTTTAGGGGTTGAAAAGGTGACAAGTGACAAAAACCGTTGTTAAAGCTCCTAACCTCGATATATAATTGCACTTTTGGGAGACAATTTAGACGGAAAAGCATCATAATCCAAAAGAAAGATGAACAAAGCACACTTAATTAATCAATCCAGATAACTAAAGAATTTAAGGTTTTAAGATTAAGACAAGAAAGGAAGAGAGACCAACCTTGTCGCAGCCTGGGACCAGCTCTTGCAAAAGCTTCATGCGAGCGTTGATCTTCTCTCTCCTAGCCTACAACAGAAAGAAACTCAGTCAAGTTATATCATAACAAAATAATTGAAAAATATATTAAAACTTGGTAAAACTACAAAATACACTAAAGTAATCCAAATTACATAAATTAATTAGTGATTAATCTAGCGTTTACCCTTTCTGCCAAGCTATGGCTATCTGTGGCTTGACCTCGACGAACTCGGACGTGGACGTAGGGAAGCTTCTCACCGTCGCCGGATGTCTCATCGGCGACGCTCTTACTCTTCTTCGACGACCCTTTAACCTGAATTCCACGAAATCGTCTATTATTTCACGTTTTGAGCATTCATTCTATGGTAAGCGGAAACCCTAATTATCCAATATGTTGGAGTTAGGGAGGTTAACATTAACGTTACCGTTACCTTCTTCTCTCGCTCCTTTCTCTTCGCAGTTCTTTCGTTCTTGTTCTCAACCGCGGGATCCGAAACGCACCCTTGCGTGGAGCACGGGTTCGAATCAGTCTCTTGCGGCTCGTTCTTCACCCTATCCAAATTCGAACCAGACCCGGCCGGAAGCAGACGCGCCTCCCCCTGCGAAGGCGAGTTTTCACCAGCGAACACGGAGAACTTGGCGGCGCGTTCAATTAAGGCGGCGTTGGAAGGAAAAGTCAAATTGCCACCGAAAGAGTGGAGCAAATAGGGTTTGTGATTCGCGCTGACGTGGCAATTAGGTTGTTTACGAGCCCCGTCAGAGTCCGGCGAGTGAAGGAGCTCCACCGCCTGCGTCGGCGGGAGCTCAAGCAGCGCGGTGAACGAGCTGGCGTTTTCCGGCGCCGACGCCACGATTCCCTGAATTTCTTCGTTGAATTGAATGGACTCGAGTGTGGCGCCGTCGTGCACGGATCCGCGCAATCCTACCGGAGCTTGGTCCATTGAGCGAACAAAACGAAGAGTAGAAGTTCCAATTGAACCGGATTCACCTCGAATTGTGTTAATTATACGAGTTCTAAACTGTAACAGCGATGAACCGGATAGTGAAGATTGGAGAAAATGAGTAATGAAGAATGTGCGTGTGGAATTTTGTTGCGAGTGAGATTGTAGTTGTAGAAGAAGAAGAAGAAGAAGAAGTGCTTCAATGGCGGTCAATCAATTTCTCTCTCTATCTCTTTCTCTTTCTCTTGCTCTCCGGTTCTGTGATTCTGTCTCTGAGATTGCTTCTCAGCCATTTGAAGTACTGCGAAAGCAACGTTGCTACGCTACGGTTACTCTACTACTGTTGAGTCATACGCGTACGGTTCTAGCCATACAGTTTCGTTGAGGTAAGGTTAAAGGGAAGGTTGGGACCACCACCCTTTTGAGGGCCCCGTGCTCTGGAATATCATTTTTTTTTTTCTTTTTAATTTCAAAAATACCGATTTCAGTTCAAGAGGGTTCCTTCTATCTCCACCGTCGATTCAGTTTCATTCTTTTTTTACTCATAATTTGCTTCCTCCTTTATACGATTACGGAGATTCGATATGCCTGTGGATGAAAACAATCCCGTTCTAAGGAACTGCGGTAACCTTGTTATGACCCTTTGTTCTTTCAAAATAAGGTATCGATTGGAAATGTGAGTGCCATTGTAAAGCCATTTTGCTACATTTGGCTCATTGAAAGCACTTCTAAAATTCATTTTCTCTTTCTCAAAATTCTCATCCTGCCTAATCTCTTCACTCGATTATTTGTTACTTCCTTCACATGACATGACCATAGAGTCAGGCTAAAACTCCCCTAATCCCTTCTAAAATCCCTTCTAAAATTTAACAAATCTAATCAACGTCTAGTGATAGAAGAACAAGTTTTCTTACACAAATCATGTTACTTTTTAATGGTTATGTTATTTTGAATTTGTGGTGAATATTTGTATGTAGTCTTTCTAAATGCATCAAACTTTATTGCAATGTTAACTTTTTTGTCCTGCAAGTTTGAATATGTTCATCATTAATGTACTATTACGAAATTTTCATAATGGTTACAAAACATTCATACAAACTAATATATTGATTTGATGGACCAGTCATCAAATCCATCTATATGTAATTTTGTTGTTCTATATGTAATAGGGATGGCAACGCTTTGGCCCGTCGGCCTTTGGCCTGCTAAAGACGTGGCGGCGTGCGCTAGCCGATATAGTCATGACGGTTGTAGACCTTAGCCGCCGCCATGAAGCGGGTTAGCGTGGCTGACGGCCACCCGCATAATTTAGAAAAAAACAATTTTTTTAAATAAATTTAATAATAAGATTATTATTTGTTTGTCAATAATTCAATATATATATTATTTTAATTTAATAATATAAATCAATACATTATTTTAAGAAATTATAATTTAGAACAATAATAAAATTTACATAATAATAAATAATAACAAATATATATATATATATATATATAACGTTAAACTTATAAAATTAATATTTTTTATATTGAAAAATTCAAATAACTATATCTTTTTTATTTGATAAAACTTCATATTATTCTTGGTTGAGTAATTCTTACACCGTTAATTCAAGTAATAAGGATAAAAATAATCAGTGTTTAGGATAAATAAGGAGAACAAGAGAGAAGGTTATATTTCGGGAAGGAGAATATTTTATGTGAGAATGAAACTTTTTTAATTCTCTTTTTAAAATTTTTAACTTAATATATTATCTTTATAATTAATTTTATTACAATAAAAAATTATTTTTTTATTAATTAGGCGGGTTGCGGGCTGGCCCGCTCAGTCCGCGGGTTGGCCCGACAGGTTGGCGGGCTTGGCGGGCGGGCCAAAGCGGGCTGGTGGGCTGAAAACACCAACTCGCCCTGCCATATTATGGCGGGCTGGCGGCCGGCCCGCCGGGCCTAACCCGTTTTGCCATCCCTAATATGTAACCGATATGAAATGATTTTAACACAAATATCTTAAATAGAACTTGATTATTTCAAAGCATACAACGTACTAACTATACACTTAGTTATTAAATTGTACTTTGTGTTGATAAATTGAACTACAAGATATCAATTTGGTAGATTTTAATGTTACATGTAAACTAAAGCACAAGTTAATTTTATATTTAATTCAACTGAATTTTGTTCCAAAACTAACATCACCATATATATATATATATATATATATATATATATATATATATATATATATATATATATATATATATATATATATATATATATATATATCAATTGGCACAATATTGTTATAGCTTAACTAATAACCTCAAAACTGATCTGAATATGTATCTGAACATAATTGTTTCTCGTATACGATATTTATAGTTTATTCCAAAAAAAAAAATCAATACTAATTACTTTTACGTCGTGCATGAGAAAACTTAACTAATATTTTTTTTTCATAAATATTTTTTACGTAAGAATTAATGTTATAAATTCTCAAATTCAACAAGTTATTGGCATATAGGTATGTATCTTCGAACGTGATTACACAATTTTAAAGTGTTTGGAGAGATTGTTGCATAAACACTCCTCATTTTGCAAATTGAAAAACAAATACATAAAATTCAAGTCTAAATTAAAATCTTATATTTAATAAAAATGATGAAGTTGAATAATATATAAGTAGAAAATACTAATAAAAATCTATCAAGATAAGATTTTAAATTGAATGATTAATTTGTTTCCCTTAGATAAATCTATCATTTTCAAAACATTCTAAACAGTGATATGGTTATGATGATAGAAGGTTATTGATTTCCCAAAGCATATCTTATTTATAAAATAGTGATATTATTAATTTGATAAAAGGTTATTATTTATGTAAAAGATATAATAGTAAGAATTATCATTTAAATACTCTGATTAAAAAATATTTTTATTGAAAGAGTGAATGCTATTCAAGTATAAATTGAATGATTAAATATATTTAAAAATATTAACTTAAAATAAAAATATGTGCACACTTATTTATATATATCATAAAATTATTAAAACTAAAATAAATCTTATTATCATTTACCTCATTTATTGCCAGGAAAAGAAAAATTGAGAGTCATAAATCTAAAAATATATTTCATATATATTATATAATGATATTAAAAATAATAATAAAAAACATCATACACTTATCAATAAAAACATAAAAAAATAAAAATATGAATAACCACTCCAATTTTCTAATATTTTATTGACTTGGTTTCTCTCATGTGACATCTTCAATTGCATTATCATCTAAATCAACATTGTTCTCTAAAACAACATATCCATCAAATAAGCAAAATTCTTCGGTACTAGTACCATTTTTTAATGAAATTATGAAAAGTCATACAAACAATAATGATATATAAGTCTTAGCCTTGAATCGAAATTGTAGCATGTTGTCAATATTCTCCACTTAGCTTTGCAACAATTAAATGGTCGTTCAATTGTACTTTGCAAGTTCCATTCTTCCTATACCTCTACACTCTAATCTAAAATGAAGTAAATGATGGTGGTCCTCGAGGATCTTTTAAGTAGCCATAAAGTTTATGATCCCCAACATCAACAAATTATGAATGGAGTGTGAATCATGCAAATTTTTGGAGGTGAGAATGAAAAGAATGACGAAAAGAATCAAAATTCGAAAAATGTTTTGTTTTGCAAAATGTAATGAATGAAAAAAGTGAAAACTACTTGTTAATAAACTACTTAAAATAACATTTAAATAATAAGATATTTTTACAAAAATATTAACTCTAACATTAGTCACAATAACATTTAGAATGAGTTTTTGATCGATTTTCCTAAATAAAATTATTACTTTTTTTTTCTAATTAGAATTACGATCAAAATCCTCCGAGCTTTTCAAAAAATTGCAAACGACCGTAGTTTTTAATAGGATTATGCTATTTATGATAAGAGTTAAAAGTAATCAAATCTTTTCTAATTTAAAAGGATTATTGCAAATTACCGTGATTTTAATTTTGTTTGTTTTTGTTTTCTCGTCCTTTATAAAAAATCATGTTAGACTATGAGGCGATTTTAATTAGGACCACAAAAATAATCATTTATAAACTGAAATGATTTCATTTGTTTGTACGATTTTAAT
Source organism: Sphenostylis stenocarpa (assembly GCA_963425845.1). Classification (NCBI taxonomy): domain Eukaryota; kingdom Viridiplantae; phylum Streptophyta; class Magnoliopsida; order Fabales; family Fabaceae; genus Sphenostylis; species Sphenostylis stenocarpa. Next base: position 42,038,676 of record OY731398.1, on the reverse strand, counting down.
TTCCAAAACCCTAATGAATTGTTACATGGAGGAAAGTAGAGATAATGATTGTTTCCAAAACCCTAACTCAACTTTGCCTTAAAATTTAATTTTATAAAAAGTTGAGTTAGACAAATTTTTTTGACAGAGTTTATCTTACCAAAATTTATTTGTCTATCATTTTACATATTATTGAATCGTTATCGGATGATGTTCTGAATATTGGAATAGAGTTGGGAAGGAGAGTGATGTCCTATTTCCAGTGGGAGAAGTAATTTGCATTTAACAAACATGCATTGGAGGTTGGTTTATCCTCTGGGAAGACCCTGACCTCACATAACCTAACAATGGCATTATCAAAGTGAAGTAGGTGTTCCTTTATAGGACACTTTATTAGCTAGCATAATTCATTGGGACAATTATGAAAGTTAAATTTGATTGTAATTTGTAAGAGAGACAGCACTAGACCTGTTAGGGATCTTGTGAGTATTAAGAGAAAGGACAATGGACAACGTATGTGCTACAAAAGAGTCATTCACACACACATGAAAGGAAACGAAACCAGAAGATATAATTAGTACCCAAGGTTTGGTTGTTCAAATTGTACCATGTTTAGCTCCCACATCCAATGGTGGCCACAAAACATATTTTGGTTTGATTTTGGTAATGATGTTTTGTTGATAAGTTAATGTATTAGGTATTCCATAAATGTCATGTGACACGTGATATGCAAAGCTTCTGTACATTTTATTTATTTATTTATGATTAGAGGGTGGAGAATAGTTTTCTATCCTCTACCGTTTTAATATGCTTCAAGCAGCCATAAAAGGTTAGATAGGATGATGAACACTAAAGCTTTACAAAGGAACAAAAGTGATCTGAACTAGATTACAAGTTACTCATAATTAGCTTCACTCGTCATCATGATCAGTATTTGAAGAAGGAAGATTACGTAAAAAGGTAAATTAGGTACAACTGTACTTTTTTTTTAATTGTTCTATATTTGATAGAAAGAATTAAGAAAATGATTTTATGCATTGAGAATACATATATATTAAACTATTTACAAAATGATTCTTGAAATTTGTAGGTGATTTTATAATTTGATAATTACTAATTAAATGAAAGCAAAATGGTCCCCTAAAAAAATAAAGCAAGGTTGTTTAGACCATTTAATGTGGGAAATAAAACCATAAAAGAAAATTTGATTATGCAGTTGCAGCTGGCCATTAAGGTATATATGGTCACATATGAACAAGGACGTTAGGTCGAATTGAAGAGATAGGATCGTGATATATTTCTTCGGAAGATAAGATCGTGATATATATAGTAATGTTCTCTGCGTAGAAGGGTTGAATAGTTTGAAGGGAAAATCTTATCCATTCAACAAAGAAAAAAACAAATATGTTTTTTTTTTTTTTTTTCAATAACATTGGAAACAAAGTTATTTGAAGTGTTGGTTCTGCCCAACCACTTTTTTTTTTTTAATATCTCTGAAATCTTCTTGTTTATTTAATTAAACTATGAATTTTGAAGATGATTTTTTTGAGCAAATAACCTAAAATGTTTCCATTAATATTCACTGAGTGTGAACTACAAATACATACAATATTCGCAATTATATTAAAAATAAACAATAAAAAATACATATTGATTATTCATCATGACACTTGCAATGAATATTTTAAATTATTAATTATTTAAATTGATTAACAAATGAAGCGGTAGAAAGATGTTTTAGACAATTTTTAAAATAGTTTGAGACAATATTCATTATACTTGAATTTTTATTTAATAATTTTCTGCTTTTAATTGAACTGTTTATTCAAACCATAAAATTGTAAACAAGCAGTGAAATCTGCTAACGGGTTTTGATATTAATGACAAAAAATGCAGAAGGCAAGAAATGCATAACAGGTTATGAGAGTTTGACCTGCCACAGTTCAGCTTTGTTGGTCGCCTCACATCTCTGCAACCTGGTTCAAGTTGATTAGCAATGAATCTGTGAAGGGTGGACTTTGTGTTGCTCCAGAAGCAAAAGGGTACTTAGCTAAATGCTATTCATACACAACAGTGCACTCTGTTATATGTGGTCCTAAACCTTAAAACATATTGAAAAAACGTCACCATTTTTATTAAATGTTATTGATTATTGATGAAAGAAGTAGACTTACCCACTCACTACTCACTATTCAGTTTCAAGTTGTAACTAGTTGTTTTAGAGCTCTGATTACGACTCAACCATGATCCTTACATGTACCTTACCTATAACATATATATACATTGTCCATGGCCATTAAATACAACCTCAACCCTGTTGAAAATCCGGGCCAACACACAAAGTCACAGTTGGCAGTTCTCAGAAAATTGGTCAGAAATTACACTCTTATATTATTCAATATTTTTAATACAATAAGACTGCTTATGTCAAATCTGTACATATAACATCAATACATTTGGGTAGAACATGAACTTATCTTACAGAAAGCAAGAAAGGTTCTTATTTTATCTTAAATGATGAATATGAATTGTAAAAGTTTGTTTCCTAACAAGAGGATGAAGTGTAAATGAGGTTTGGTGGATAAAAAAAAACATGAGGTGGTTTGCTTAGGTAGCTGTAATGTGTATGGAAGATTGATGCTAGAGAGACAGCAACCAGACATGTGCTGACAACAGCAGTTGGGGTTGTTCCTGGGAGAGAGCAGAGACAGAAGAAGAAGCCCATGAACCACTTTAGTCTCTAGGATCTAATTTTACTTAGATTAAGGTCCTATGTAATGCTATTCGATTTAATCTTTAAAACGTGAATTAGAAGTTTTAAACATCAAAATTAGACATGTAGTTATGTGACTTAAAAGGTTATTTTCAGATGAAGTAGTTTGAATTGGATGGCCTAATCTAAATTGTGGACCTACAACATTGTGTAGGAACTGTTTGAACGAAGGATCCCTCTCTTTGATTCTGTGAAGGAGATTGCTCTGGTTCTGGATCTTAGAAAGTGTTAACTTACCCATCAATGAATTGTAATTGTAAGGATGATTGGCCCCATGGGAGAGAAGAAGAAAACAAAGAGAGAGAGACAAAGGTTGGGAGGTTGACAATGGCATTTGTACTTGGTGTTGTGGTTGGAATCAACAGTGAAATGACAATTAGAAGGGTACCTCAATTTATGGTCTTTCCAACTCTGTAAAGCAACACAAGGGCAATGAGAGTATTCCCAGTTTCCACTTTTCAGTAATAAGGCCACTGGTCTACTCAGACCTTCAATATTTCTCATTCTCAACATATATGTGTTTTGATGCTATCTATCTATCTATCTTCTGCATAACTTCAAATCCACCCTCTGTGAATCCAAAATTTAAATTTGTTTGGGTGCTTTTTTAGACATATGCTGACAATTTGTCCATCTCAATTTTCTGGCGTGCACAGAATGTAGTGGATGATGCAAAAATGCAAACTTTGTATGTTTTTATTCATTTGTTTTGTTTTCCCGTGCGATAACGAAGGTAGGTTCTGATGAGTAGATAAAATTGGTAGAAGGCGAAGAAAGTGGCTCAGCAAGAAAACCGGGGGGCAAATGACATAACTCGTACCATTCTTTTAGCTTTTATTTTTCTTTTCTTTTCCTAACAAAATTGTAGGAAATTTGATCCCACTTGAAGATACTTTTGGGCTTTCATCCCATTTTCAATATTCAACGTAGTAATTGTGTGAAATCAAATCGATAACTATGGTTCTTTTGTTCAGCTTTTGTTTCCATTTAATTTTTGAAAAGTAGAAAGAGAAAAATATATATAAAGTAATTTTTTTACCATGAACTTTAAAGTAAGATTTTTTGACAAGAACAAATCTTAATAAGAATTACGGAGTAAATTTGACCTGAAACTTTATTTTCGTCTTGGTAAATAATGCTAATGTTTTAATGTTAACCTCATTAAACTATTCATTACATTTGAAAAATTATATTTGATTTTGTTATTGTTGTATTTTTAAAAGTACTTTAGTGAATTAATTAAGAAAATAAATGTCTATAAATTATTTTGATATTTAAATCTTAAATAAATTATATGAATTTATAAATTTTAATATTTGAAAAATAATAATTTTTAATATAATGAAAAATCCCTTTTGGTTTAAAAACCATATTTAATAATAACATTACAATAATTTACCCAATTTGACACTAGTCATGCAAAGAAAAATGTGAATACCTTTGTCATATGAAAAGATTCTGAATTGACATCGTACTATTCACGCACGTTATTATGTAATATATGACATCATCAACCCAATGTTCTTGTTATTTTTTTCTTTGTTTACCTAATAACTGATAGAATAGTTCGTATTAACGTATACCATTATAAATAAATAAATAAATAAAGTTAGGAATTAACCATTTTATTTATATAAAAATTATAAGCTCAAAAAGATTAAATTTGCTAGTATGTGGGCTCATAATTTTTTATTTTTTTTTCTAAAACAATATCAGCCTCTGAAGGTATGATAAGTGGACCCATGAATTTTTTTAATTGAACTCTTAATACATTTGTAAAGGCTAGGCATGGCAACACGACGGATTTTGTCTCTTTAAACTCGCTACTGTTTTTTTTTTAATCGTTTTTGTTTCTAATTTTTATTGAGGTTAAAAATTAAGTTATTGTCTTTTTTTTTAAGTTGAATTTTGGATTTTTTTTAAATAATTATATTTATAATAAATTAATTTTTATATTTTTTAAATATAAAAAATATCTATAATTAATTTTTAATTATTATTATTAATTAAATATATATTTCAATTTATTATATTTATATTAAAATATATACATAAAATAAATATTTAATTTTTATATGAATATAAAATACTTATATTATTATATATTATAATATTGCATTTAAATATTTAAATTAATTATTTTTTTAAGTTATTATTTTAAAATATTAATAAATATGAAATAAATAGTTTATAAAAAAATTATTTAATTATTTTTATTTATTTAATTTAAAGTAATAAAAGATTTAAATATCAATTATTTTTAATTCTTTATGTTGAAAATCCCACATCGCCTACCTCATGTCATTTGGTATGGTTTAAATACATGTTAAGCTACTCCACATATTGCCAATTGGTTTTATGTTGGAACCTTAACATGGTATCGAGCCAAAGCCTAACATCTTTCAGGTTATTGTCATGGGCCAAAAGTTGCCCTTTAGTTGGGTCAAAAGTACCCTTTGCCTGGTCCGTGAGCTTTGTTGGAGGGGTGTGTTGAAAATCCCACATCGCCTACCTCATGTCATTTGGTATGGTTTAAATACATGTTAGGCTACTCCACATATTGCCAATTGGTTTTATGTTGGAACCTTAACACTTTAAAATATAATTGTTTTATTAAAATAATATTTAATATATGATAAATAAAAATAATAAAATTAAAAAAATATAATATAATAAAATCTAATAGAGATAAATTAGAAATAAAATAATATAAGTTACTACTATAATTGATGTAAAATATTTTAAAAGATATAAAAAAATAATTTTGTATCCATCAGTTGAAAAAAATTAAATTGATTGAAGAGATTAAAGAAACATGAACAAGTGAACGTATGAGAAAGGAAATAATATAATGAATTGATTTATCTAAAATTAGAAAAAACCAAAGAGTGAAAAATAGGTAAAAAAAAAACAAAGAAGATAAAATATGAAAAAATTGACTTTATATATTGTTAGATATTGTTTATATATTATTTGATATTGTTAAGATATTGTTAGATATTGGTAACCACAATATCAAACAATATCTTCATTTATTCTGTTACTTTCTAGATTACTCTTTTAGTTGTATTTCTCTACTATAAATAGACCACCCTATGTGTGATTTATACACAAGGGAAATTAATTCCAAACTATATTTTCTTTATATTCAACATGGTATCTAGAGCTTAAGGTTATCTTGAATTTTTTTCCGCCTTTTGTCCACTGCCTGGAGCCGCCCCACCGCTGCTAGAGCCGCCCCACCGCTGTCTGGTAAGTCGATCCTCCACATCGAAAAGAATTATCTTTGTCATTGAATTTTATTTGGTAGTGTGAAAGTGCATGTTTAGGAAAGTTCGGCAAGGAAAGACTTGGTATTTAAGTGTGTCCATTAGTGACCCACCTCTCTTTCCTGGGAACTTACCTAGTGTACTAGTTCACGTTACTGTCACCGCTGCCACTGGAGCAGTCACTGGGTCCGCCGCTATCGGAGAATTCGCCGGAGTTTCATTTTTTTTTACCGGTGACATATGATTTTGCTTGTCTCGGTCAGGGTTTGTTCTCCCGCTCTTCATGACTTCTTCCACTATTTCCAATTTTGTTAACGATTCTTTTGTGTTGACATCCCATCGTGATGACCGGGCTCGCCCTCGCAAACAGGAAAAATGGCGTCCTAAGTGTGAACATTGTGGCAAGCTAGGTCACAAGATTAACAAGTGTTATACATTACATGGTCGTTCTCCTCAGTCTGCTGTAGTTGTTCAGACCAATCTTTCCCCACCTTTATCTGTAGGGGATCTTCCTTCTTCTGTTGCATCCGACATGTCTGCTATGTTCAACAAATTTCTCGAATGGTATAAGGATCAACAGTCTTCTAGTTCCACTATATCTGTCACACATACAAATACATATTTTGCTGGTCTGACCCAATCATTTTCTCCTGGTCCTTGGGTTTTTGATTCAGGAGCCACTGATCATATTACTGGTAACAAATCTTTGTTCTCCTCTTTATCCTCTCCTAATCATTTACCTTCTGTTACACTGGCTGATGGCTCTAGAGTATCATCTCATGGTGTTGGAACGGTTAAACTCTTTCCTTCTTTAACCATTGATAATGTTCTTTATGTCCCTGGGTCTCCTTTTAACCTGTTGTCCATCAGTCGTCTAATTCGTTCTCTTGATTGTGTTGTTACTTTTACCAACAATTACTGTGTGTTTACAGGACCGGAGTTCGAAACAGGTGATTGGCACAGGATGTGAGTCTCATGGTCTTTATTATCTCAGTCCCTCTACACATGTTAGTACGGTTATGGAGTCTCCCTCTCTTCTTCATGCACGGTTAGGTCATCCAAGCCTTGCCAAGTTACAGAAACTTGTCCTCGCCTTGTCTAACTTATCTAGTTTGGCGTGTGAGTCATGTCAATTAGGCAAGCATAGTCGTACTTCCTTTCCTCGTAGTTTCACACGTGGTGCTTCGTCCCCTTTTGCCGTGGTTCACTCGACATTTGGGGACCTAGCCGCGTTAAGTCTACTTTAGGTTTTCAATACTTTGTTACTTTCATTGATGATTATTCCAGATGCACTTGGTTATTTTTGATGAAAAATCGTTCTGAATTATTTCATATCTTTCAAACTTTTTTTAATGAAATTCAAACTCGGTTCGGTGTTTCTATTAGAGTTTTGCGTAGTGATAATGGCCGTGAATATCTTTCTCATTCTTTTAAACAATTCATGGCTTCTCACGGTATTTTGCATCAAACTTCTTGTGCTTATACACCTCAACAAAATGGTGTAGCTGAACGTAAAAATAGACATCTTATTGAAACAACTCGCACACTTTTAATTCATGGAGATGTTCCTCAACATTTTTGGGGTGATGCTCTTCTTACTTGCATGTTATCTCATTAATCGCATGCCTTCTTCGGTTTTAGATAATAAAATACCTCATTCCATTTTATTCCCTCATGAACCACTTCATCCTTTACCTCTGAAAGTTTTCGGGTCTACATGTTTTGTTCATAATTTCAATTCTGGTCTGGACAAGCTTTCTCCTAGATCACATAAATGTGTTTTCTTAGGGTTTACAAGATCACAAAAAGGATACAAATGTTTTTCTCCTTCTCTTAACCGTTATTTTGTGTCAAAAGATGTCACCTTTGATGAGTTGTCTCTTTATTTTAAAAGTCAAACTTCACCTCTGTCTCCATCCAATCTTGTCAACACTCCTAATACATTTAATGTTCCTGTTGTTTGTGACCCTCTAATTGTGTCTTCTTCACCATTAGTTTCTGCTCCGCAGTTAGCTTCTTCTCCACTGCCTCTTCAGATTTATAGTTCTCGAAACCAATCACAACCACCACCATGTGACTCTACTCAAGTGCCAACTACTCTGTCTCCTCCGGATCTGACACATGAGTCTGACCTTCCCATTGCCCTCCGAAAAGGTATTCGTTCTACACGTAATCCCTCTCCCCATTATATTGCTTTGAGTTATCATCGACTGTCATTACCTTTTTATACATGTCTTTCCTCTATTTCTTCTGTGACCATTCCAAAAACTGTCTGTGAAGCTTTAGCCCATCCTGGTTGGCGTCAGGCCATGTTAGATGAACTAAGTGCTCTTCATAATAGTGGAACTTGGGAATTGGTCCCGTTACCGTCTGGGAAATCTGTTGTTGGTTGCAGGTGGGTGTTTGCTATCAAAGTTGGACCTGATGGTACTATTGATCGCCTCAAAGCTCGTCTTGTGGCCAAAGGTTATACTCAAATTTTTGGGTTGGATTATGGAGATACCTTTTCCCCTGTGGCAAAGATGGCTTCTGTTCGTTTATTTATCGCCATGGCTGCTCTTCAACAATGGCCTCTTTATCAACTGGATGTTAAAAATGCTTTCCTCAATGGTGATTTGCAAGAAGAAATATATATGGAGCAACCTCCTGGGTTTGTTGCTCAGGGGGAGTCTTCTGGGATGGTATGTCGTCTTCGCAAATCCCTATATGGCCTAAAACAGTCTCCTAGGGCTTGGTTTGGAAAGTTTAGCAAGGTTGTTCAACAATTTGGTATGACTCGGTGTGAATCAGATCATTCTGTCTTTTATCGACACTCGAGTGCTGGATGTGTTTACTTGATAGTATATGTTGATGATATTGTTCTTACAGGTAGTGACAACCATGGCATCTCTCAGTTGAAACAACATCTTTGTCACCATTTTCAGACCAAAGATCTTGGCAAACTTAGATATTTCTTGGGTATTGAGGTAGCACAGTCCAATGATGGTATTGTTATATCTCAGAGGAAGTATGCCATAGATATTTTGGAAGAAACTGGGTTGATGAGTTCAAAGTCTGTTGATACACCCATGGATCCCAATACTAAACTTCTACCAAATCAGGGGGAGCCTATATCTGATCCTGAGCAGTATAGAAGATTGGTTGGAAAATTGAATTATCTTACAGTTACTCGTCCTGACATTTCCTTTGCAGTCAGTGTGGTAAGTCAATTTCTTAATTCACCATGTGAAGATCATTGGAATGCAGTCATTCGTATCTTGAAGTATATTAAAGGATCTCCTGGAAAAGGATTGTTATATGCTTCTAATAACCATACAAGAGTTGTTTGCTACTCAGATGCTGATTGGGCAGGATCTCCTTCGGATAGAAGATCTACATCTGGATATTGTGTCTCCATTGGTGGTAACTTGATTTCATGGAAAAGTAAGAAACAAAGTGTTGTGGCAAGATCCAGTGCAGAAGCAGAATATAGAGCTATGGCCTCAGCTTCCTGTGAACTTGTTTGGCTCAAGCAATTGCTTAGAGAGTTACAATTTGGAGATGTCACTCAAATGACACTTGTGTGTGACAATCAGGCTGCTCTTCATATTAGTTCTAATCCTGTCTTTCATGAGAGGACCAAACACATTGAGATTGACTGTCATTTTATTCGAGAAAAGATTATGTCTGGAGATATCAAGACTGAGTTTGTTAACTCAAGTGATCAGTTAGCAGATATTTTTACTAAATCTTTACGGGGTCCTAGAATTGATTATATTTGTAACAAGCTTGGCACATACGATTTGTATGCTCCAGCTTGAGGGGGAGTGTTAGATATTGTTTATATATTATTTGATATTGTTAAGATATTGTTAGATATTGGTAACCACAATATCAAACAATATCTTCTGTTTATTCTGTTACTTTCAGTTACTCTTTTAGTTGTATTTCTCTACTATAAATAGACCACCCTATGTGTGATTTATACACAAGGGAAATTAATTCCAAACTATATTTTCTTTATATTCAACATATATAATGTAAGAAAGAAGAGGAAATATTAAAAAATAATAATATTTTAAGATTTAAATATAAATTTAGGACAGAAACAAAAACAGATTAGGTAAGAATTGTATTACTCACTCCTACATATGACGTTTTAAAACAAGAAAAACTCGAATTCGTTCTTACCTTCATTCAATTTGATTTTTTTCGTCAAACTCGAGAACGAGACAAATTAGTTTTTATATGTATAAATTTAATTGTCACCCAATAAAGTAAATATATATATATATATATATATATATATATATATATATATATATATATATATATATATTCACATGTTGGATCATATAAATTTAATAATTTTTTTAAACAAGAATTTGTTTAATACAAAGTCCAGAGTTTATTTTGAATATAATTAACTTAAAAATAACATGTTCACAACTTTTATATATATATATATATATATGATCACTGGGAGAATTAGATAGCACCAAACCTAATAGCAGGCAAAATAATGAAATATTTTCATGATATAAATAAGGGTATTGTTAAATATTATTAGTCACAATATATATATATATATATATATATATATATATATATATTTATCATATTTATTTGTATAACTCTTAATTATAAATATATTATCTTATGTATATTTTAGACATAAGGAAATTAATCTTATACCTAGTTTTTTACTGTATTCAACATGGTATCTAAAGTTTAGTTTTTTTTTTTTTTCGTCGCCACCGCCGGAGTCGCCACCATTGCTGGAGCCACCATCGTCACCAGAGCCATAGTTGTCGCCCGAGTCACAGTTCAGACCGGTGACCACACCGTTCTACTCATCTCGATTAGGCAATCACCGTGTCATTGAGATCGTCACGATCAAAGTCTCCACGTGCTATTTAAAGTTTTTAAGATTTTTTTCTCTCTCTTCTTCCATGATTTCTTCCGCTATCCCACAATTATCTACTGTGAATCCTACGTCATCATATATTGTAAACAAATATGTTATTTTCAATTAATTTTTCAAATGGTATGAGACTCGTCAGAACTCTAGTTTCATTACTTTTGTTGCACTCAAAAATACATTTTTTGTTAACCTAACTCAATCTCCTTCTATTGGACCTTGGATTCTTGACTCAGACACCATAAATAATATTACTGGAAACAAATCTTTTTTTTTCTTCTTTAACTTCTCTAAATAACTTACCTTCGATTACAATGGTTAATGGGTCTAAGGTTTTGCCTCATGGTATTGATACTGTTAAACTTTTTCCATCTTTATCCATTGATAGTGTTATTTATGTCTATGGGTCTCCCTTTAACTTATTATCCATTAGTCGTCTAACTTACTCTCTTGATTGTGTTATTTCTTTTACTAAAGATTCTATTTATTTATAAGATCGAAGTTCGGGATAGATGATTGACATCGGATGTGAGTCTCATGGCCTTTATATCTCCGTCCTTCTACACATGTTGGTACAGTTATGGATTCTTATGGTCTTTATCATCTTCAGCCTTCTACACATGTTGGTACAGTTATGGAATCTCCATCTCTCCTCCATGTTCAGTTAGGTCACCCCAGTCTTTCCAAATTACAGCAGTGTGTTCCCAATTTGTCCAATTTATCTAGTTTATTATATGAGTCATGTCAATTAGGAAAACATAGTCGTAGTTCATTTTCTCGTAGTGTCTCACAACATGTTTTATCCCTTTTTGCATTAATTCACTCTGACATTTAGGGACCCAGTCGTGTTAAATCTAATTTAGGTTTTCAGTATTTTGTTACCTTTATTGATGATTATTCTAGAAGTACTTGGTTGTTTTTAATAAAAAATCATTATGAATTGTTTTCTATATTCCAATCCTTTCTCAATGAAATTAAAACTTTTATGAAATGATAATGACTGTGAATACCTTCCTCATTCTTTTAAAAATTGTATGGCTTCTTATAACATTCTTCATCAAACTTCATGTGCTTATATACCTCAACAAAATGGGAGATGAACGCAAAAACATACATCTTATTGAAACAATTTGCACTCTTTTAATTCATGATGAGGTTCTTAAACATTTTTTTGGCGATGTTGTTCTTACTGAATGTTATCTTATTAATCACATCTTTTTTACTTCCTCATGAACCTCTACATCCCTTACATCTTAAAGTTTTTTTGTTTACATGTTTTGTTCATAATTTTAGTTTTGGTATTGATAAGTTATCTCCTAAATTACACAAATATGTTTTTTTAGGATTTACTCGATCATAAAAAGGATATAAGTGTTTCTCTCTTTCTCTTAACTGTTATTTTATTTCTATAAATGTTATATTTAATGAGTCTTCCTTTTATTTTAAGTATTTTTCTTCTCTATGTGTGTTGTCATTTGTGATTCTCTTGTTAGCCCACCTTTGGATTCTCCTCCACCACGACCACTTCAGGTTTATAATCAAAGACAATAATCCCAACAACCACCAAATGACTCACGTCTAGTGCCAAGTCGTTTATCTCCTCTGGCTCCGACAACTAAATTTGACCTTCCAATTGTACTCCGTAAAGGTATACGTTCTACTCGTAATCTTTCTTCTCGTTATACTACTTTGAGTTACCATAGATTATCTCCACCTTTTTATACCTGCCTTTCATCCATTTCTTTTATGTTAATTCCCAAATCTGTTGGTGATGTCTTAGCTCATCCTAGTTGATGTCAAGTCATGTTTGATGAAATAAGTGTTAGGATCGAGCGCAACTCTTTTTACTTAAGAGTAACAGCCCAAGCGCCACGATTCGATTGTGACTCGGCCCACCCGGCCTCCGCCATAGGGCAATTGATGCTACCTGCAACAATCTCCCCCTCAGCAATTGTCCTACGAGGAATCCAACTTGGATTGTGACTTGGCCCATCTAGCCTGCGCCACGGGATAATTGTGCAACCCGCAACAATCTCCCCCTTAACAATTGTCCACCAGGAATCGAACTCGTGACCTTGGCTCTGATACCACTTGTTAGGATCGAGCGCTTACCACTAGGCCAAAAGCTATAGTTATTAGTCATAGCGCAACTCTTTTTACTTAAGAGTAACAGCCCAAGCGCCACAATTCGATTGTGACTCGGCCCACCCGGCCTCCGCCACAGGACAATTGATGCTACCTGCAACAATAAGTGCTCTTCAGAATAGTAAAACTTAGGAACTAATCTCGTTATCATCTGGGAAATTTGTTGTTGGTTGCAGGTGGGTGTTTGCTATCAAAGTCCGTCCTGAAGGTATTATTGACCGTCTTAAAGTTCATCTTGTGGTCAAAGATTACACACAAATTTTTTGTTTTGACTATGGTGACACATTTTCTCTAGTGGCAAAGATGAATTTTGTTCACTTATTCATAGTCATGACTACTCTTCAAGAATGACCTTTTTACCAACTCTTAATAGAGATTTGTAGGAAGAAATTTATATGGAGCAACCTTCAGGTTTTGTTACTTAGGGAGAGTCTTTTGGATTGGTATGTTGTCTTCACAAATCTTTATATGGCCTAAAATAATCTCTTAGGGTCTGGTTTGAAAAATTTAGCAGTGTTGTTCAGCAGTTTGATATGACTCGTAGTGAGGCAAATCATTCAGTATTTTACCATCACTCAAGTGTTAGGCGTATCTATTAATAGTATATGTTGATAATATTGTTCTTACAGTGAGTGATCACCATGACATCTCCTAGATGAAGCAACACCTTTGTCACCACTTTCAGACCTTAAATCTTGACAAACTTAGATATTTCTTAGAGATTGATGTAGCACAATCTAATAATGACATTGTTATATCTCAGAGAAAGTATGCATTGGAGATTTTAGAAGAAATTGGGTTGATGAAGTCAAAATATGTTGACACACTCATGGATCCCAATACCAAACCCCTACCTAATCAGGGGGAGTCTCTCTCAGATCCTGAGAAATACAGAAGATTAGTTAAAAAAACTATCTTACTGTTACTCATCCTAACATTTCCTTTACATTTAGTGTGGTGAGTCAATTTCTTAATTTTCCATGTATAAATCATTGGAGTGCACTCATTGTATATTAAAATACATTAAAGGATTTCTTAGAAAAATGTTTGTTATATGATCACAATAATCAGGCTAAAGTTGTCTGTTATTCAGATGCTAACTGGGCAGAATTTCCTTCTGTTATTCAGATGCTAATTGGGCAGAATTTCCTTCTGATAGAATATCTATTTTCGAATACTGTGTTTCTATTGGAGGTAATTTGATCTCTTCGAAGAGTAAGAAATAAGGTGTTGTAGCAAGATCTAGTACAGAAACAGAATATAGAACTATGACCTCAGTCACTTGTGAACTTGTTTGCCTAAAACAATTACTTAAAGAATTATAATTTGGAGATATCACTCAAATGACACTTATATGTAACAATAAGACTATTCTTCATATTAGTTCTAATATTTTATTTCATGAAATGACCAAATACATTAAAGTTAATTGTCATTTTATTCAAGAAAAAATTATATCTAAAGACATTAAAATCGTGTTTGTTAACTCAAGTGAATAATTAGTAGATATTTTCACCAAATCTTTACATAAACCTAAAATTAATTATATTTGTAACAAATTTTGTACATATAATTTATATACATAAACTTAAGGGAGAGAGTTAGATAGTCTAAATATTATAAATATTATTAGTTACAATAAATAAATATATATATATATATATATATATATATATTATGTGTATTTTAGACATAAGAAATTAACCTAATTTTCAGTATATACAACAGGTATAAAGGTATTAGGGTAACTAACATTTGGACTCCTTAATAATAAACTATTATTTCATTTCTCTTTTATGTTTTAATTGTTTTTTGATGGTTTTGAAAGTTGATAGAAACCATAATTTATCCTCAACGTCGAGTTTGCTCACGAAGGGTTGTTCTCCAATGTCAGGTTCAGGTTGTCATTTCTTTCTTTTCAACATTAAATAAAATAGAAAATATGACTCTCATTTTATCATTATAAATGTAATTAAAACATTGCTTATTTAAAAATTAAAAGAATATTAGTATAAAAAAAATCGTTGTAAGTTTCTTTGTATTAAATAATTTATGAAACTATTTTAATTGAGTAGTTTATTTTCTAATTAATAAGACATAAGTTTAATTCTTAATTTTTATTAGAGATATTAAATTTGTCCTTAAAATCGACATGGTTATTTAATCTCGTTCCTAGCATTACTAATTCAGTTCACTCATTTCTTAAAAAAATTAGTTCATTTATTTCATGAAATTTATCAAGCTCATTAGTTTGTTACTTCAATTTCACAGTCAAAGTCAAAAAGGATAAAGTGGTCGATATAATTGAAGTGTAAAAAAAATATGACCCATAATTGTTATCACTAGAGATCAAATAAACAAATTCTAAATATAACGTTACATTGTTTGACAATTTACTAATTTTAAATATTAAAATTACAATTTTATAATTTAAAAAAAAATTGTTGAGAACTAATTTGATGCATTAACAGGAAACTATTATTTATTGTTATTGATGAATATATGTGTTTGACATATTCTTTAATGTAAACAAGTGGTGTATGGAATTCTATTTAGTACTCAATTGATATGATCCAAAATGGTACCTTCAATTGCAATTTCATGCTCAAGAGAAGATCAAGTAAAACTCAAGACCTTTAGTTGGTGGAGGCATGTAAGAAGTAACAAGGTGAGGTGAGACAAACATGAAGCAACAAGTTTTCTTGGTTGGTTTTGGAGCACTTAAACTGAAGAAGAATCTGTGAGATCCAGAGTGGTGTTTGGGGATTTGTGTGGAAATCGAAAAGGAAGCTTGAATGATGAAGCAGAGTGTGGTGAATTTACCTGAAAGCCCCAAACTTAAGCATCGAGAATAAATGGGTGGACATGGGTGAATAGGAGGATTGGAGATTGATGGAGAAGGACCCACATCGGAAAACATGCAGAGGGGAAAATGACCCAACAGATTGGTGAAGGTCAGAGAGGAAGTGTGTAGGGTCAAGACATGAAAACTTGGTTAAGAAGGATGAATCGTTGGTTAAAAATGGACCCAATGATGAATGAATGTTATGGGGGCGTTTGAGATGAGATGAGATGAGATGAGAGCATAAAGGAAAAGGTTGTGGAAAGAAAGGCACCATATGTTTGAAGCTGCTAACAGCATGTCGGGTCTCCCAAGATGCTTATTGCCTTCAGTCATTTTCAAGGATCACTCGACCTACTCTCACAGCCCCCATCTATCTTTTCATCTCAGGCCAAAATATATCTCTCATTTAATACCATTTGTTTCTTTCCCCTTGGAGAATCTTCCCATATTCATTACTCTGAAAGCCACTCCATATCCAAAATATTTGCTCATAATGTTTCTCAAAATTCAAGTTTTTCTCTTTCTCTGTCAACTTCTTATTTTCTTTTCAAAATATCTTGCTTCAAGTCATTTTCTGTGTCTTCAATGGACTCCAATTCCATTTTCACCCAATATGTTTCAAGGAAATTACCAACTTTCAAGTATCATTGCGACCAAGGATCATGCTTGTCAAGATAACCCGCCAATAATTCTAAGGCCAAGATGGTTACAAAAAATATGACTGCAAATCTTAGGCTCTTGCTTCCTATACTCGGATCAATTTTCTATGCATCTTCGTATCAAATATCTAAAATATCATTTTCATTATTTTATTTTTTACCTTAACTTCTCCCATTTGTGTATAAATTATACATCTCCATCCCTGGGCTATTTGATATTTTTATGTTATCATCTCCATTACAAGTCTTTTCTAACAATTAAAGATAAGTAATCATTAATATTATGTGTAAATTATATGTTCCCCTACTCAAATTGCACAACCAGATCAAAATTGCTCCATTTAAAATCGTGTCACAAAAATAAAGTTAAATTTCAGAAAAGTTAATCCGAAAATACATTTCAGATTAGGTGTTTCGGAAAGACCAATTTATAAATGCATTCCTAATCGAATGTTTAAGAATATGTTTTCAAAAAAGCAAATATGAAAATACATTTCGGAATGTATTTCCAAAAAATCAATCCGAAAATTCATTCCAAATTAGATATTCCATAATGCATATCTGGAAAAACCAATCAGGAAATGTATTTCAGATCGGGTTTTCTGGAAAAGTCAGTATTCCAAAGATGAAGATAAGGGTAAAGGTAATATGAGGTTTAATTTAATTAGGGGGTGTAGGGAGAAATTATAGGGGTGCAGGAAGAAAGAGTCCAAATCTTACTATAACGAGTACGAGGCCCATGTATGATAGCCCAACTCAACGCCGCATGTTTGTTTTGGGCTCATACAGGTCCAAAATTAATTATACTGCTTTCAGCACAGAACATGATGAAAATATAGTTATCACATTTTTTTTGCTTAATATTTTTATTTCCTCAATTTTACACAAATTATTTTTTAAAACTAATTCCTGTACTTTTTTTAAAACACTAAAAGTTAATTATATCAAATTGATGGATTAAAAATATATTTAAGCATAATAAAATTTATACTGAGTAGATCATTAGATTATGTGATTTTGTCTCTAACACAACCAACACATTATTCACAGCAACCTGATCATGAAGTTGAAATTCAATATTGATCTCCCCAAACACTAAACCTATACCTCCTTGTTGTAATTAAAAAATAACTAAGATGCATTTTCCACAAAATTAGCCTTTCAAATAAAAAATTACAAAACAAGCACTGTGCACATGACAATAATTAACTCACTTTTTTCATGATAAATTTACACTGGGTGTTAGTACTTTATAACAAGTTGTAACATTCTTAGGAAAATAATATACAATGTTCAATTCCATTATTATTAGTTACCATAAGAAAATAGTTGGCAAGCTATTATATATACCTGAGTTGGTAACACTCATTCAAATTAGTGACGGATTTCTGTTTCTTAGAGCTGTGAACTTAAGTTCTAAATCTTATGCCATAGAACTCGATCACACCTCTCATAAAAGAATGAACACAAAAAGCATAAAACCAAAAAGACGCACCACCACCTTAAATTAGAGCACAAGTAGAATGAATTCAAGGGTTTTGTCCACTTCATTCATCTTCAGAATCTAAGTAGTTGACAAGCATCAATACGAGCCTGAAAATGGAAAGTTGTCATAGAAGTTGAGTTCCGGTTCCTTGACGAAAATGATAAATAAAGTCATGAAAAAATATTGCTTAGAGGGTATGTTTCGGAGTTAAGTTTTGGAGGAGGATGAAAGGGAAGACACATTTTTCATTTCTAATTAATATTTTTTTTATTTGATAACTATTTTAAATAAAATACATAAAATGGTAGATTAACATAAACTTTGTGTTAAATCTCTTCTTTATTTTTATAAATACTAAGTTTTTTACGTTCCATCCATTCTCTTTTATATATATTTTGATAGATATTTTTATAAAATATTTTTCCTTCCCTTCCATCCCCTACAAAACCTAACTTCAAATAAAAAAAAATTACATGCCCAGAGCAAAATATTCATTTTATTTTGTTATAAGATAAAAGGAAAAGAAGACTAATCACATGTCCAGGGGAAAACATTCACTAATCTAACACCACTCACTTATCCTTCCTATAAGGATCCTTTGCTCACGAACACATCAATATGCTAGTAAAGATCTGAGTTCTAGTCAGTTAATTGTATATGAAACACATACTTTAACATAATAAAAACTCCAATTTCTGTTTGGTTTTGATGTTTAGTTAATCCAAAAATTTAGGTCCAGAAGTGAAACACACTAGAAAGAAAAGTTTGAGGTTATCGTATAAAGGCACACGTTTACAGACCCAAAAAGGAGTTCCCAATTGCGTTTGATGCAATCCGTTGCAAAATTTCAATGCAATCTAAACTAACTACAATCATAAGACATCACTATTGGTATGATTTGAAAGGTATATCAGGAACCTGTTCAAGGATCCATCCTCATCAAGCATCAGCTGCAAGTTGCAACTCAGCCTTGTGATGACAAAGTATGAAAGTTATTTTATTGAAGAAATTTGACAATACTGGTGTAATTTAACGTACGAATAAGATACATCACAACAATGCAAGTCAACAAAGTGTTTCATGCTTAGTTGAGCTTTGATCAACTTGCAAGTTGCAATAGAGGGTATTGAGCACGGTGTCACGAGAAGTGAGAAAAGAGCCCACCGCCTCCATTGTAAAAGAACCTGCTAAATAATGAGGAATAGCAGAAGGGTGTTTACTAGAAGTAATTTAGAAAGGACTCATTCTGTAGAAGAATGACAGTGGGTGTGTAGCATCATTTGGCTAAACTAAGAAATTTTCTCCAAGCATGTGGTTTATGTTGAACAACTGAGAGTTCAAGAGCTCTATTCAAAACTCAGTTTGGCCATCACTTTACAAGTAATAGGCAATACTCATTCACAACTTGGTACCAATCGGAGTGAAAAGTTGTTGCCAAAATTTACTCAAGAAAATGAGATCTTTATCAGAAATCAAGCTCTTGGATAAGCCTTGTAGCTTACACACCATGTCCAAGAAAGGTTGTGTCACTCGACTATTAGTAAAGTGCTTTGCAAGGAAACCAAAATGAGCTTCCTTGGAAAAACGATCCACCAGTACTAAAATGATTGAAGACCTGTGATAGAGGGTAATTCTAGTGATAAAATCAAGGGACAAGTCCTCCCAAGACCCAAAAAGGAGGAGGGATTGGTTGAAACAAACCAATAGTATCTAAGGAACGTATTGGGTATGCTGGCAATCGTTGCATTATTTAATGTAACAATGTCCTATTACATGCCAGACCAATAAAAAGTTGTCTCGAAGGTGACAGAGTCTTGGTCAGACCATGTGACCATCCAAAGGAAATTATGGAATTCCTCCAATAGAAGAGAAATCAAGGAGTTCCCTTGAGTTACCCAATATTTGATCCTTTTATAACAAAAGACCATTAGAGACAAGATAATGGAGATATGTAAGCAGAGAGGACTGGATAGCCTGGATCAAGGTTTGGTATTGTGGAGAGGCCAATAGGCTGACACGAAGATCATCCAAAAATTGGAAATGAGGGACATTGAGAATTAAACAAGTAATGGCAGCGGAATGTCTCCATAGCGCATTAGCAACTTGATTGTTAGATATAAAATACTTGCTCCAGTATTGTATCTATGTAGAGAAGGTTTTAATGGATCGTAGACACATGGTTGCTTATCACAAAGACTAAAAATTCAAGACATGAACAACACCACTTCACAAGGACGTCCATATCATGTATGTCCCTGAATCAAGCATTTAACTTAAACGAAATTATAGTTAAATAATTCGTCGCAATAAGTATCCTTTCAAACAAGAGTAGATGTGAAGATATATGTATAAAATAGGTTAGTAACGAAGGGTGATTGGCTGAGTCTTTATGAAGTAACCCGAAAAAGCAAAATGAATTACTTCATAGGCAGACATTAATCAAACTTCATTGCTTCTACTTCAAGAAGTTGGTGTTTTTATGAGACCTATTCAATACGACCATGCAATTTTTATTTGAAGAGTGGAGTAGTTGCCACATAGATAACAAGATATTAATTTATTAAACTTTACTAACTAAAACACTAAGGACTAACCCCACAAGGAATTTTGGGCATAATTAAATGTTTGTTACTTGCTTCAAAAATGCATTATGGAAAAGCTTTTTGTTACAATATGCTTACTGAACAGTGGCCCAAATACCTAACTTTTCATCTTTAGAATTGTAAAATGATATGCTTTCAGAGAGATGAATCTGATAATTACTGGTTCAGAGATCAGAGAAGGAACTAATGAAAATATGGGACGTTAGTGATGAGATCTCACTTAGTATTTGGATGAGAGAAAACCCAGATTGTGAAGGAAAATAATGATTACAAATAGTTTCTATATCAGAGAAGGAACTAATGAAAAGATGGGACTTTAGTGATGAGATCTCACTTAGTATTTGGATGAGAGAAAACCCAGATTGTGAAGGAAAATAATTAATACAAATCCAAAACCCGATCACAAACTAAACAGAATACCTTCAATCTTCTCTCATTATCTAAACATATCCACTCATTAATAACATAATACTTCCAATCTTCTCTTAATAGTAATTATTATCTCTAACACCTCAACTAACAGTAACAGAAACCAATCCAAATGCATCACATTAATCAGGAAAATAATTAGACATAAAACTAAGCAGTGAGAATGTAAAACACAAAATACAGTAGATAAGCATATGCTATTTTAAGGTTATCACAAACTAACCTGAAGACAGTTATGATGATGATTGTTAAGTAATAAGCAAGTTTGGCTATGCGAAATTTCTTCTCAGAGTCAAGTGCTTGAAACACTTCAGTAACATCAATGAGATGCTGTTGTTTCATGTACCTGAATCATTGAAATGGAACAATAATGAACTGAAACCAGAACATACAAGTTCATGTGCGAAGCCTTATATGGGATTACATAACAAAGTATGTGCACAATGGTTACCCAAATATATTCACAGTAATTGTAAATACACGATATAAGTTAGAAATGTTCAAACACAACTAGTTACCACAAATTCATTTTATTAGCACAACCAAACAGCCTATAATAAATTCAAACCTCAACAATACAAACTAGAAATGCCAATTAATTGAACAATAATCCTCAGTCTAGGCAAACAGATAGTTTATAGAATTCCAGCTAATATGTCTGCATGAATAATCCTACAGTTAAAAGGGAGAAAAAAATATATATATATAATCTAAGACAATGCAGTTTCAATCATAATATCAAAATGACAATAAAGAGAGGATAAACCAATAAGTTGAAGCTACGAGGACAGTCAGGAAACACCATTCCTTGTATTCATTCCACTATTAATCATGATGCAGAAATAAAGTCAATAATCTGCATGAATAACTTTCCTGTTTTAAAAAATTTGCAATGTTTTTAATATCGATTAAAGCAATATAGGAAAATGGAGTTGAAGTTGACCTATATTCCCAAATGAAAAGTTGTTGCAGATAAATTTCTTTAAATCATGAGTAATAGAAGATACACACTCGGAGAGTACTCCTTTAGTGACAAAGAATTTATTTGAATCAATTACTTATTATTTATGAAAATAGTAAGCTTCAAGCCTTCCACTTTTATCTTTCCTTAGTTCCTCACTCCCTTTATGTTCCAAAACAAAAGTTGATGCAAGTTTGTAAATTATGCAAGGAAAAAAGACAAAAGTCGGAAACAAAAGACTAGGCTATTAGGCAGAAGATTCTGACAGCAAGAAAAACATTAATCTTAGACTACCCCCACCAACAAAAAACAAATCCACTTTGGAAAATCTATAAGAGAGGGGAATCAGAACTTGAAAAGGGGAGAAATTATGTAATGCTTTAATATAATTTGAGCAACACAATGCTAAGCTTATTGGTTAAAATTTAGTACTTACAGCATCACATGATAGCATGTAACCGGAATCGTCATCAGAAACATGATCCAGTGACCTGTTAAAAGGCAGAAAGCGCACAATAATCCCTGCCCAATAAACTCGGGAACGATGATGTAATTAATCCTTGATGAAGCATCATATGGGTTTATAAAATCAGCTTCTAAGTCAGACAGCATCAAAACCTTCAACCCAAAAAAGTGAGAACAAAAAAAAACATTTTTAGATTCATAGAAACTAAAAATCAATATGAATCTGAATCCTCTCTCTCTTGCAATTCAATCACATTGGAATAAAAAAACGATCTTTGGTTAAGAAAAAAAGGTCGAAATGGCAAGAAAAAGAAAAATCAAATGAATACCTGGTAGAACGTTGAGGCTAAGAAGGCGATGTGGAAAGGGAAACAAACGAGGAGCCAAAAGAACAACTCCAAACCCATTTATTAATGAACAGAGATGCAGAGGGATAGGTAGAATATATTGATTGGAGGAAGCTGGTGAAACCTCGACAGACAGTAGACAACGTTTGAGTTGTTGCCTTGTTGGAACACTGGATTGGTGAAGCCTCCATATGACAGGTTGCACATCACCTGTTTGCTTCAGTTACAATTTTTTAAACAACATCTTTTTACCTGGATACGATGACTGAGTGATTTGTAGATGAAATTTTTTTTCAAACGTAATTGATTATCTTTTGTAATGACTATTCTTTTTTTAATCACAATTTAATTATTTTTTAGGAAAAAACAACCACGTAAAAAAATACATAGATTAGAAGAAAGAGAATATTTTAAAAAAATAGAGAAATTTATATAAAAAGATAAAAAATAAATACTTTTTATTAATAATTTTTTAAATGTTTTAAGGTTATAAATAATTTTAGTTTGTAAATAACTGATGCTATTAACATTCCTTTTGTCTTCACTTCAAATTTTAGATTATTTATTAACATTATATCAAAAAAGTCTTTACAACTTATATTTTTCAAAAACTCTAATATACAACTTTAAAATAATATTTTTTATTATTAATTAAAGAAAAATAAAATTAATTTAAAAATAATAATATAAAAATTTCAAAAAATCTAATATGCAACTTTAAAATAATTTTTTTATTATTAATTAAAGAATAAATGAAACAAAATAAATAAATAATAATATAAAATTTTAAGACGATTGTTGAATAAATATTTAGTTATATATCATTACTCTTAATATAAGATACCGTTTAAAAAATTAATCTAAGCTTGTTTGTATTATAATCATAAATAACAATTATGAAAGAAAATAACAACTTTTTTTTCATCAAATAGATGTATATACAAAGATAAAAATAAAATATTCATCTAATAGCAAATAAATGATTTAAACTATTTTTTGGTATTATTGGTCTTTATGAATAAATTGTCCAACAATTTGATAAAGTTTATGTTAAGAAATCTTATATTAATTAAAAATATGATAAAATTATAATACATAAAGAAGTATAATTCTCACCTTATTGAATTGGTTGTGTAGAATTTGATTAAATATGTTGTGATTTTGAAGTCAACTTTAGAATTATCGGGACAATAATAATTAATAGTGGTGGACTTCACCATTCAATAATAGATTTAACTACCCAGTATCATATTAATATTGAATCACTCATTTTTGATGTGAGAGGGTATAATAAAAAAATCTTATTGGATATAATAGGTTACGATGAACAAATATTTCTTGATATAAGAAGATATATAAGAGGATATAATAAGAAATCTCACATTTACTATAATGTTAATATAAATACTTTGAACCAATCTATTTATTTGTGTATATATTTATTGTAACTTTTGAACCATACTACGTTGCGTAATAGTAATGTAATCCGAATGTGTCATACAAAGTTACACTTGATATTGTACATGACTTTATTCTTTATTTCATAAAAGACTTATGCATCGTAGATCAAATTCTAACAAATGTAAAAGTAAACAATACAAACATGAGATAATATAACATTAAATCATTTAACATTATAAGGTACAAACCTGAAATTATATTATATTAGATGCAACAAAGATATTATATATATTATACAATGCAACAACACATAGTACAACACATGAGATGATACAACATAAGTTAACAATTCAACACCAAATGTGCAATATCAAACTATATCACACCCAATGTAACATAAAATAATATAA
This sequence comes from Sphenostylis stenocarpa, assembly GCA_963425845.1. Classification (NCBI taxonomy): domain Eukaryota; kingdom Viridiplantae; phylum Streptophyta; class Magnoliopsida; order Fabales; family Fabaceae; genus Sphenostylis; species Sphenostylis stenocarpa. The sequence goes on along the minus strand of OY731398.1, from coordinate 42,014,004 downwards.
AATTAAATTATATAATATCATATTATATAACATCAGACAATTCAGCAATAGATAGTACATTATCAAACAATATAACCTCAAATTATACAATATTATTTAATACACATATCAAATAAAAAAATAGATATCTTTTCATTTGAAAATTTAGATATTTACTTTAAAAAAATTATTTATAATATTTAAACATTATAAATTATATATTATTGAAAATTTTTAAAAAGATAATTTTATAATATGAAGCTACATTTTAGAATTTGCGATCAATTAAATATGAAAATTTTTAAAAAAAGTTACTTTGAACTTTTTAAAAATGAAACACCAATTTTTAAAAGTTATAGCTATTCCATTTCAAATAAATTTTTGTTTTTGATTTCAAAACCTGAAGTATAAATTTTTAAAGTTTATTTTCTATTTTTTTTTCTCAATAGAATTTATTTTATGAAATTTTCATTAGCTTATATTCATCCAAATTTTCATTTTAAAGATTTATAAATTTATGTTTTTATTTTTTTTGTAATTTATATTTATAGAACCTCTTTTTATTTGAAAATGTTTTTTCAAAATTAAATTGGATAGAATAATATTTAAATTTTTGAATAAATAATTCACAAAAACAAAAGAATCAATGGTTAATATTAAAAAGGTAAAAAAGAAAAAAAAACATTTCTCACTCTCACGCACTTTAAACAAATATAAATAATGAAAAAATGGATGAAATTTTTTTTTATAAACAAGAGAGTTAAAAAAAAGGAGAGGAAGAGTTTTAATAAAGAGAAAGAAAAAATAAAATCTATTAAGGAGAAGATTAAGACAGTAAATTTTGGGATAAGTTCCCTTATTTTAAATCTTTACGATAAAAATAAATTTATGATTTGATATTTTTATTTTTTTTATTTGTTATTTGTTTAATTTGATGATTATTTATTGTTGTAATTATTTTTTTCTCGTCAATTGTTTTAAGATTGGATTTTTAAATACTTACTCTTAAAAAAGTATATACTCCTATAAAATATTTTTAAGATAAAGTATATATTTTTAATATATTTATTAAATTATAATATATTATGAAACTTTTTTATATATCACACTATTTTGTATTTCTACGTATTTTAATTGAAATTAAGATTTGTAAACTTTATAATTATTTCAATTATAGTCCGAAAAATTACAAAATCTTTATAATTAACTAAATATAAACAAAATGAGTATAACGATATGAATCAAAATTATATATTTTTTCTAAATTTCTTTTATGCCTATAAAAATAATAATTAAAAGATAAATAATTACTATAATATTAAAATTAAGGTATGTACCTATTCTTCTCCCATATTTAACTCAAGCAGAAAATTGTCCAGATCAATCATTCTTTTATAATTTAACTAGAAAGAGTTTGGAAATAAATATAATTTAATTATAATTTTAAAGAGTAACAATACTCTTGTGTAATGAAAATGAATTAGGATAAACAATGTATTTACGGATGAAAATGAATTAGGATAAACAATGTATTTACGGATGACAATTAAACTCATATCAATGATAATTGATATGTTTCCGTCCCGAATTTGACCGGAATGGATTTGAATTTTTCCTACTTTAAAAAGTGGGCGGAGATGAGTAATATAATCCCCACCCCGATCTCGTTTTTGTCTCCGTCCCGTCCCGACTTTATTTTTAAATTAAAATAATATTTTAAAAGTATTTTATTTTCTTTTTTTATTACATGTAAGGTCATTTTTTATATTTAACCATTTTTACTTTTCTTCTCGTCCACTTTTAAATTTGTTTGTCTTTTCTAATATTTTATATCAATTAGTTTATTACATTATTCTCTTTCTTACTTTTCACTTTTTCACATTTCTTTAATCTCTCCAATTAATTTTTTTTTTCAATCTTTTCAACCAATTTGATGAACACAAAGTTAATTTATTTTTTTCTTCTTTATATTTTTCTAAATATTTTACATAAATCTTAATAATAACTAATATTATTTTATTTATAATTTATTTTTATTAAATTTTATTATATCATATTTTTTATCTTATTATTTTTATTTGTCATATATCAAATTTTATCTTAATAAAATAATTGTACTTTAAAAGATTAAAAAAATTAATAATTTAAATTTTTATTACTTTGAATTAATTAAATAAGAATTAACTTATTAAATATTTGTTTATAAACTATATATTTTATATATTTAATTAAAAATAAATTAACTTTTATACATATAATTAAATGTTTGAATAATAATAATAATAATAATATAATAGTATAATAATAATATAATAATAATAATAATAATGTTATAAATATTATATATATATATATATAAATAAAAAATAATTAAAAATTTAATTTACATATATATTTTAATATAAATATAATAAATTAAAATATATATTTAATTATTAATAATTATAAATGGTAAAATTATAAATATTTATTTATATATAAAAAATATATAATAAAATTAATTTATTATAAATATAATTATTATTTTGTAAATAATATAAATTGAGAGGAGAACTATAATAAAAAATCCTCACATGACCAAAATAATTAAAAATATCAAAAGGGAAGGCCTGCCATACCTAAATGCATTCAAAAGTGTGTAATAAAGATGAATTAAATATATTATTATTCAGTTTCATTTAATTATTAAAAAAAACAACTTATTTATATCAATTTGTTAATAAAAAAGAGAGAGAATAAGAATTTCTATTTGGACATGTGCTTAGTTATCAGCCTGAGCAATCAGGTTTTGATTTTAGCTTAATTAAATTCATTTGAAGGACAGAAAGTAAGTTAAAAAAAAAATATTAATAGCATTTTGAATCCCGTAAATGGATTTGGTGGATCCATGCAGGTAGCAGGAGCATCATAGGCCCGTTTTTGGTTGTAACTGAAAAAAGTGAAAGACGACACACCGCGTGGTGTCCTTCTTAAATGATTTTCTGACGCCAAATAAAAATTACGCTACACTACAAACACATAACTCTTCATCGCTGATTTTTCTGACATCACAAAACCCAAACAATATGTAATTTTTGTACTCCATTTCAAAATTTCAACAGGAAAGGGACAACCCCATATAATTATTATTGTAATAATTTAAATAAAAGTTACACAAAATGAACTATCATCCAAATACAATTTGAGGGGCGTTTAATTTCATTTCAAAACAATTGTTAGGAAGCCAAAAGGTAAGTTCACAGAACAGATTGAGCATGATTTTTTTGGATGAACTCGGTTATCTTATTCTGAACTGTGAACCCAAGGTTGACTAAAGTTGACTGAACTAAACCCTTGGAAACACAATGGTATCCTAAATTTTTCAGTATTTATTTAAGTATTTAAAAAACAGTACTACGTATACAGTAGTAGTATTAAAAGAAGAAGAAAGGTGGGTCAGAGAAATTCAAACGCCACCTCGAGAAGTAAACCAATTTCGAAAAACATCCCCATTCTCGTTCTCCTTCACCTTCTTCTTCTTCTTCTTCTTCTTCTTCTCCTCCTTCTCCTTCTGTACTTACCAACTTGCCATAAACAAACTAATGCTCCTTCACTAACCACCAACAATGTCATTGCATCATCTTCTCATTTCACTCTTTCTCTTCTTCATGGTTACTCCAACCACCTCTTTAAACTCTGACGGCCTCTCCCTGCTGGCCCTGAAAGCTGCTGTGGACTCCGACCCCACCGGCGTTCTCACGTCCTGGTCGGAAACCGACGCCACAGCATGCCACTGGCCCGGTGTGTCCTGCACGGGCGACAGAGTTACCCAACTCTCTCTCCCCAACAAGAACCTCACCGGTTATATTCCCTCCGAACTGGGATTTCTCACCTCCCTCAAAAGATTAAGTCTTCCATACAACAACTTCTCCAACGCCATTCCTCCCTCTCTATTCAATGCGACCTCCCTCATTGTCCTCGACCTCTCTCACAACGCTCTCGGAGGTTCCCTTCCCTCGCACTTTCTCTCCCTCAAGTTCCTTCGCCATTTGGACCTCTCCTCCAACTCCTTCAACGGTTCCCTCCCTCCTACCCTCTCCGATCTCACTTCTCTCACCGGAACCCTCAATCTCTCTTTCAACCACTTCTCCGGCGGGATTCCGGCCTCCCTTGCTCACCTCCCTGTGGCTGTCAGCCTCGACCTCCGCAACAACAACCTCACAGGAAAAATCCCTCAGGTGGGGTCCCTGCTAAACCAGGGTCCCACCGCGTTTTCTGGCAACCCTGGACTCTGTGGGTTCCCCTTACAAACCGCGTGCTCCGAAGCGCAAAAGCCTGGGATTTTCGCCAACCCTGAAGAGGGTTTCCCTCAGAACCCCAATGCGCTTCACCCTGAAGGCTCCGACCAGAGAGTGAAATCGCACGGTGGCGGCTCCGTCGCAGTTCTTGTCATCTCCGGGCTCTCCGTCGCCGTTGGAGCGGTTTCTCTCTCACTCTGGGTTTTCCGGCGACGGTGGGGCGGGGAGGAGGGGAAATTGGGGGGGCAGAAATTGGACAATGAGGTGGACGCGGGAGAGGGGCAAGAAGGTAAATTTGTTGTGGTGGATGAAGGGTTTGAGTTGGAGTTGGAGGATTTGCTTAGGGCGTCTGCGTATGTTGTGGGGAAGAGTAGGAGTGGGATAGTGTACAAGGTTGTCGGCGTCGGGAGAGGGTCTTCCTCGGCGGGGAATGTGGTGGCTGTTCGGCGACTCAGTGAGGGTGACGCCACGTGGCGATTTAAGGAGTTTGAGTCTGAAGTGGAGGCCATTGCAAAGGTTCGTCACCCCAGTGTTGTTCCCTTGAGAGCTTATTATTATGCGCATGATGAGAAGCTGCTTATCACTGATTTCATTCGCAATGGAAGCTTGCACACTGCTTTACATGGTATCAATTCTTTATCTTTCTTCGTTAAATTCATTTGGGGTGGTTTAATTCTGCGATTAATTATCATATGATGTTATTGGATTCTTTATTGTGGAAGTCACGTCTAATTTTATGGCATCTTGTTGTTCTTAAAATGGGACTAGTATGTCTGCTTAAATTTGTTGTAGTGTAGTTGCATTAGGTCAATGCTTAACATGCCGCTTATATTGAGTGTGCCACTTTGAGTTGATGGTGGCCACTACGTGATGATGAGTTCAAATTCTAATTTTTACTACTTTTCAAGAGTCAATTCTGTGAACATGTGATTAGCATCATCATGATTGTACTGGGACATATGCAGGAGCTGGTGGATGAAACATTTACCTGTTGCTACCTTCTACTTTCACATGTGATTTTTCTTTTTCTATCCTTTAAGTGGTGTTCCGTATTTCCACTACATGTTTTGGGGGGCCATGGTCATCGTGTCCTTTGTGAATTGTGCCTCTGCTCTTAAGAACCAAAATCCCTTTTTTGTGTCTTTTGTCCGTGATCACAAGAGTTATAACTTTATGCTGGTGAATACATGAAATCATAGCTATGAGTGATGCTGGCAACACACTTTTCATCGGTGGTTTTAACTTTTGCATGACCCACTATCTAAGGCGGGTCCCATTCCCCATTTACTGTCTAACTTAAATTTGAATCAATGATAAAAGATTAAATTGGAAAAGGTGTGTTGCTAGTTACTTCGTGCTACCATTTCTCTCAATTGATGTCCTTTATTAGCTTGCAGTTGTTCTAGGATTTTTTGTGGACATTCAATAAAATTCTTCCATATGTCTTCACAGTCCTAGTTTTGTGCCTATAGTGATAGCTGCAAAAGAGTAATTATACTGTATATTTTTGTATGATCCCATTTGGTTGATTGAAAATCCCATGGACCATGGTCCCAATTCAGTGATTGTCATACCCCAGTGATTTGCCAGGATGGATTAAGTGCGCTATTGGTAATCATTGTCTTCTAGCGATTATAGGCTGTGCATCCACAGGATTTCTTTCTGCCTTGCATGTAGTGTGGTGGTCCTGAAAGTAAAAGGATTTTTGTTTAGCAATAATGTGTGGAGCATTCTAACCATGAAGTCACTATCCTTCAAATTTGATGTTAAGGAATGGATTTATTGCAACTCTACTGTAACATCTGTAGTGTTATGTAGGCATTGTTTGCTACATAACATTCGAATCCTCACATGATTATTGATGATTTGCTTCTCATTTTTGGATCTCATACTGAATTGAACATAAACGAAGCTGCTGCTGGTTTTGAGGTCACTTTCAATTCCCACTTTCCAGTACTTATCAAGCATATTTCTTTCTTTGTATTTGTTGTTCTATGGTTGCAGGTGGGCCTTCCAATTCATCGCCACCATTATCATGGGCATCAAGGTTAAAAATTGCTCAAGAAGCAGCCAGGGGCTTGATGTATATACACGAGTTCAGTGGTCGCAAATATATCCATGGCAACATGAAGTCAACAAAAATCTTACTAGACGATGAGCTCCATCCATACGTGTCAGGTTTCGGGCTCACCCGGCTTGGTTTGGGCACGCCTACTACAGTGGCTCCAAAACGCAACAGCTTGAACCAATCTTCTGTAACCACTTCAATGAGTTCAAAGGTTGCAGCTTCCATTAACCACTACCTGGCACCTGAGGTGCGCATGGCTGGTGGCAAGTTCACTCAGAAATGTGATGTATATTCTTTTGGCATAGTGCTTTTGGAACTTTTGACGGGTAGGATGCCAGATTTTGGGGCAGAAAATGATGACAAGGTGCTGGAGAGTTTTGTGAGGAAAGCGTTCAGGGAGGAGCAGCCATTGTCTGATATCATTGACCAAGCACTCATCCCTGAAGTTTATGCTAAAAAGCAAGTCATTTCTGCATTCCATATTGCTCTGAACTGCACTGAACTCGATCCAGAGTTGCGACCTAGAATGAAAACCGTGTCAGATAGTCTTGATCACATCAAATATAGTGAAAAACAAGAGAACCATGTATAGTTCTGGTTCTTGTGCTTGCTCATTTCTTTTTTTTTTTCTTGATTTTGTAACTCAAAGGCAAGTAGATGTATCTTTTTTCTTCCATATCCCCAATGGAAGATGTTCCTTTCGTTTTCAAGGGAAATCATGGAACAGCCCAATTCGATAGTTTGGTAGACATTTTCCTTATTTTTTTACATTCTCTTCACATCAAAATACAAAATCCTGCAGCTCCTGCCACTGAACACCATACACCATGCATTAGTTATACACAAAATTGATTTCATTGACAATAATTTTAGTCTTGTTCACAACAACCGGTCTTATCTTGATTAGTTGGTAATATGGTTTTGCATGGGAAAGAGTAAAGAAGGAAAGGTTGAGGATGCACCCCACCAAACTGACCAAATAATTCTAACCACTACACTAACATTGGGAAAAAGATTAAAGTTGTACCGTGGCTTGACCATCCATCCCTCCTCACTTCGCCATACTTTCTTCCTAGAATTTATGTTCCTTTCTCCTTTTGATCCAAATTGAATTTTTGAATGTGTATGAAATTTTTACCTAAAACAAATTGCGTATCCAGAAGCTCCTTTCAGAGAAACTTTCACTTGTCATACCAAATAATGGCCGGAAAGTTAATTTTTGAAAAAGTTCAGAAGAAGTAGAAATAAGCCCAAATATTATTGGGTTGAAGGCTAAATCCATATGGCATGCCCATGAAATGATGATGATGATGTTCTTATTGATGGGCCATTTAGCTAGTACAGTATTGGGCCTGTTTTCTTTAGTCGTTTCAAAATTCACATTCGATATCTTCTTTCATGATTTTTATTTTATAATTTTCTTGTAACCTTCATGAAATCATAAATTGTTAAAATTTAAAAACGTTTTAAAGTTTGTTACTTGGAAATAATACGGGGTATTCTAATTCAATTCATCGTCATCATCATTCAAAAATTCACAATTATATACTTCTAAGTTTTAACCCTAATATTATACAGTTTTAAAAATAATATTTTAGATATTATAGAAAAATAATATAATTTTGTTTTTGAACACTGGAAATTAAATATAGTTAAAGAATCACTCCAACATTATTTTTTCATATTTTAAAGTTAGTACTAGTTAAAAGCTTCATTTATACAAATTAAATTAAAATAATAGTTATTAGGTAAAGGTTCATCAAAGTTAAAATAATATTTATTTACGGTGAGGTGTCCAACTTACTTTCATATCTCGTGGTTAATTTTTATTTTTTTAAGAAAAAAAGGTGCTTAGGAATTTGTGTGAATAAAATAAAATCCATTAAACACATACATTGTTCATAAACAATACTTCAACAACAAGAAACATTATTTTTAAAAAGATTCAAAAATATTATTAAATAAATAAAGTAAGAAAAGAATTATATTCAGTGGTCACGTGTCTTTGTTTGAGTCCACCTTTTAACATTACTTTTAATTTGGAAGAGATTTGAATTGAATGCGTGCCCCTGTTACCCTGTTACGTACCTCTCGACCCTTTTTCCCTTTTTTGGCTTTTCTGGTTTCTTTTACTCTTTATCTTTATCATCACACGAGGTACCACGGTAGAAAGAGACACCACCAACACTATTACTCAAGACATTGCCAAAACCATCACAAGAACAATAAAGAATGTGAGAGGCAAAAGATATTTTCATGTCCTTCATGTGACTTTGGTGCCTCTAATCAAGAAATAATAATGATTAGGGTAAAGCAATGAAGTAGGGATTAGAATCTATCCAAACCTGTCTTTCTTCAAGTTATTGAAATTTTTAGGTCTTTTTTTTAGGAATCAATCAACTTAATTTTTTCTCATTTGGGAATCACAAGCATATTTGGGTTTGGTTCCCTCAGAATTTGTTCCATAATTGACTTCACATCCACATCACTCTCAATATTCATCTATACATATTGGAATTGGATCTATGCGTTGTGCAATCTTCTGCTTTATTGTTGCCCAATAAAAGAAAAAGGAATCAAACACAAAAGTCTTTTTTCTCTTGCACTATAAGGAATATATCTTCAAAATCTCATTCTGTGTACTCAATTTGAGAAGGAAAAAAAAAGTACTTTTTTGTGTACGGTTTTTTAAAAATCAATCTATGTATTTTTATTGATCAAAGTAACATTTTTAAATGTTTCTAAAATAATATTAAATGCAATGAAAGTGTAAATATCTATCACTACCTTTTCCAAAAATTCTCTTCAATATCATGCCAATTATAACTTGTGATTAGTGTACAATATAAACAAATTTACACTCATCATAAATACATTTCATAAAAGAATTTATTGCTTGTTTGGTGAAATATATTTTGGAAAACAATTAGACTATAAAACAGTCAACAAATGATAACAAAAACATTATGTGTTTAAATAAGTTGAATTAAACAAGTAATAAGGTTAATGGTAAAATATTTTTAAAGTTTAAATATTTAAAATAAAATAATCCTTTTAGAGAAAATAAAAATTGAACTACAAATAAAAATTATTGTAATAGTTATCAGGCATAAGAAATTTTCTTAAGAATTTATTACAAAAATAAATAAACTTCTAGTATATGAAAATATATTTTAGGTCTAGTTTATAAGCTAATCATACCAAAGTGTACAATAAGTAACAGATAATATTAATTTTCTATCTAAACATAATATTAATTAGATAGCGCCGTCATGCTACGCTCACACGCGCCGTCTTTCCATGAACTAAATCGCATAGACACCCCCCGATATTCTCCATATTTCCAATCTCATCCTTTTATTTATCAATTTTATTAAAATTTACAGTGAAAATAATATTACTTGTTTGTTGAATAAAATATGGTAAGAATAAGTTGAGATTTTTTTATTTTATTAATAGTTTTCTTGAATCAAGCGTAACTTATTTTCTTATTTGATTTCATCCACAAATTTATTTTATGATTTTATATTTTTGTTTTTTTTAATTCTGAAAGATTCATTCAATTTATTACATAAATTAAAAAAAAAGTTTTTTAAATTTGAATTGTATATTTTGTTAGTTCCACAAATTTAAAATATCTAGTTTTTGGTTCTCATATATCCATCCTCATATTAAAAATATACATTTTAGAATATGATATGATATAGGCATCTTACTATTACTTATAATTTATAATTTATAAGTGAGAATTAAAAATAATTTATATATATATATATATATATATATATATATTTATTAAAACATTTTTAAGGTAAATCGAGATAGAAAAATAGTTAATATTGAGTTTTTCAAAAAAAAAGAAACAGATTATCAATAAATTGGAAATCGAAGAATTAAAAGTGAAAAACATGACAAAGTTAGGAATACAAGATTTAAGGAGTAGAAAACATCGACACCAATATATCAAGAGAAAATTATACGGAAGGATCGTCTAATGGTATATAAAGAGACTGCTGAAGGTGGTTAAAAAATAAATTGCAAGTTACAAGTAAATATGTGTCAATAAGGTGAAACAGCTTACAAAAAGATAATCGTTTGAATATTATAAGTTGTAATTTTTTTATTTTTTATTTATTTAATTGTTTTAGCAGTTACACAAAATAATATATACGATAAAATAAAGGTAACCATGGGTAGAAAGCTAATTGTATAATTTATTGATTTTTTTTATTCAATTTTTGTTTTATTCTTAGTAATAAGTTAGATTTATTTTTATATTATTTAATTCATGAACATTTATTTTATTTTCAGCAATTTAATTTTCCAATTATTTATTATTCTTGTGAGTTATATTAAATGTTTCATATTGTATTAAATATAAAAATTAAATACAATTTTTTTTAATTAAAATATTTTGAGTGAGATTAAAATATATTAATTTTATCAAATAAAAAATTATTTACACTAAAAATTATAGTACATGAGTCTTTTAACATCTATTACAATTATGACTATAAGTAATATATATATATATATATATATATATATATATATATATATATATATATATATATATATATATATTTATCCGCCAAAATGTTTTCTAAAACCAAAATCATAATAAATTAAAATTTAAAATATGAAAATTGATCTAATGCAAGACTGACTCCTAATTTTAAACGGGAAAAAATATATCAAAAGATATATAATTTAACATGATATAAGGACTAACCCAAAGTTTTATATATATATTAAAATCAAAGAGATAAAATAGCGAGGGAAGAAGAAGATTAATTAGAGAGGCCTCGTTCATTTGTTTTGAGAGTTGAATTGTCATTTAGGTAGATTATTGATTTAATTATAAAGTTTATGATTGATTTGAATTTTTTTAAAGGAGCTCGTTATCTTTGCAATCATTCAATTAATGCATGTGCTGTTCTCATACAATGTCAGTTTTAATTTTTTATATATTATTTAAAAAGTTTGAGAAAATATTAACTTCTATTATACAGTGAAGAATAACAAACAGATATATGAAAATAATAATAATAATAATGATAATTTGAACAAAAATAAATCAGTTAATCTCTTAATTTTTATCATACAACTTTTGAAAGAAAGAAGAAACATAATAATACCAGTAAATAAGACATTAGTGGTTAAATGAGGTTAATGTCAAGAAAAATTATTGTTTATCTAAAGTCTTTAAATATGATTTATATTTCTTTTATTATTTTATTAATTTTAAATGAAAATTTGAAATGATATTAAGATTTTGTAGTCTTACGTATCATAATGAATATTTTTTAATTCAAGAAATAATGCTGAGAATCTTAACCTCACCTTCTCGTGAAGATGCAGAGGAAAATTTATCAGCTACTTTGATTTTTCAAGTATAATTTGGCGCCTGAGTAATTCATTCATTCATTCATTCATTCATTGATTCAATGAATTTTGCAGTGTTTAGGTGTGTTTTTTGGATAAAAAAATGTGCAGTTAGAGTGTAAACCGTTGGCGCAGGAGTATTTATTCACTATTATTAAATGGATTTAATAAAGGTCAAGATTGAACGAGTAGCAGTTAGTGATAGGGTTTGGGAATAATATGCCACCAACAAAATCACTCTTTATTTTCAAGGGTTGCCATGCACTTTAAAAAAAACCCTAATTTAACCAACTTAAACATATAAAAAAATGAACCACCAAATAAATTTTATATTGCAGTCAATTAAAGTAATATTTTTCCTTGTTTGGAATTATCGAGCAATCTAAGAACAGACAAACAGTATCCGGTCCTGTGACGCTAGTTGATGTACTCCTCCAATCTCTCATTGGCTCAACTGCCTCAACGTACTACAAACACACAACTAAAATTCTTATTAAATTCTTCGTTCATACTGTAATTTTCCTTTTTTCTTTTTTTCATCTTCAGTTTAGAACTTGTTGTGTCTGTAAAATTTAATATGAACGAGTTTCTTCTTTTTCTCTTTCTATCTCTGCATAAACTTTCTCTGTCTTCTGTGTTTTTTTTGTTTTTTTCTTCCTTTCTCTCTTTCCTTCACAGGATCTTGCTCGCTCTTACTCTCTTTTTTCAAAAGCAAAATAATCAGTTTTCTGAAACTGCACTAACGCATATCTTTTTATCTATCTCCACACCTACCTATATCTCTTCTTGTCCTTTTCACTGTTTCTGTGTTTATCTGTTCCTCTTCTGCGCAACACCGACCTCTCAACCTTCCCTTTAAACCCCTCCTTGAATTTTGCGCCACCAAGCTTTCTTTTTTCCTTCCCATTTGGGTTACTTCTCCGTCCATTCCGATTTCCATCTCTCGGGGTTTCCCATAATGATTCTCTAGCCTCTCATATCACCATCATCTCCACTGTTCTCTTTCCAGGAACTAACGAAGCATGGATTCCAATTCCCGTTACCAAGTTCAGCAACAACACCAACAACCCAATTCTGGGTTACTTCGCTTTCGCTCTGCCCCCACTCAGGTTCTCGCGAATTTCAAACAAGGCGAAGCTTCCATTAACGGGAACCCCTGGGAGGGTTCTGAACCACTTTTTAGATTTTTTAATTCCGGGGACACCCTCGATACTACGTCGCCTGCCTTACGAGAATTCGTGGATAACAAGGCTTCTAATGATAATAAACAAGCGAAGGAGTCAACAATATCATCATCGTCATCGTTATCACCTCTGAGTCGCATGAATTCGCAGCAAGGCTATAGTACTTCTGTGTTACCGGCTCGGTACCCGAGGCATGACTCTGGTGTAACTGTTACTTCATCTATGATGGTGGGTTCTATGGGAATGGATCAGAGTGTAAAAAGCTTTAATTCCAATCTTCTCAGGCAGAGTAGCTTCCCTGCTGGCAATTTCTCTAACAACATCTCCTTTCAGAACGGTACTGTACTTTTTCTGTATTCAGTTTTTTGGTGAATACTTTTTTTTGGCACTGATTTTATTTAAAGATTTTCGGGTGCCCCTGCATTTTTTTTAGCACCAAATGGAAATTCTTTATGCTGAATGAAATAAATTTGTTGAAGAAGGTGGTGGTAGCTTACTCAACTGCAATTGCGTGTTCTGACTTTTGAAATTAGACAGCAATGATATGTTGAGTGGTCAGATATAATATTTACTTATGATTCGCAACCTAATATCTGATTTTGGAAAAGTTGAATGAATAAATATTTAATGTCAACAAGGCCGTTATATAACTTTCTAAACTGTGGCGTTTGTACGGAACGCAACATGTCAATATTGGAACCTTAAGCATGTTTTCATGCTTTTGTAGCAACTTCAGTTTGAGGACTTTGAGCTCTCACATACACATTGACATAATCTTGTAAAGCAGAAACTCTTCATTCTCATAATACAGTTAAAAGTGTTCAACATACTTTTAATCCCTAAACAACGTATGTTATGGTTGTTTTTCAACTTGAAGAGTTCCATATCAAGTTTGGAGAATAAATTCAATTTTGTGACATATTTGATTGTATTCAAAAATATGCTGCTGTTTTAAGTTTTTGTTTTGTATAAGTAAGATTTGGTTTGTTTTACTTATAACCTAATTTTAATATAAATTTAAGGTAACAAACTTCAATCTATACATCCCACATATATCTCCTTGTTCACTTTCTCTGTCCAAAATTGGACTTGTGTATTTCCGAAAACACGTTTCCAACTTTTATATAAAGATGACGTAGTTGTTACTGAGGTAGTTTTAGTTTTTGTTTAAAATTGCAGAGTATGATGCTATGAAAGGTGTTGAAAATTTTGGTGGGGTTAATGGCAATGATGGTGAGCTTAGTCTATCTATGAACAGAATGAAGAATCACATTAACTTCTCACCAAGAAGTCCTTCTTCCATTGGAATGTTGTCACCAACCTCCAAGATGGGCATGGAGGGTCTTAGGGTAACCAGCCCTAAGGATGGTAGACAGGGAGGTAGCAATGGTGATGCTCGATATTATGGTCCTGGATTCCCTTATGCTTCTTGGAACGAGACGTCACACCCCAAAAGACAGCGAAACAGTAACGATGAGTTACTTTCTGAAGCTCAGGTACAATGGATTTTCAATTTTCTTATTGTACTGTTCCAAATTCTCTTCTGGTTCTTAATACAAATGTGCTGTCATACAATCAGAATGGAGAGGTGGGAAATCAAGTTCATACACTTTCGCATCATTTGAGTTTGCCAAGAACGTCCTCGGAGATGTTTGCTATGGATAATTTGCTTCAGTTCAATGATTCTGTTCCTTGTAAAATCAGAGCAAAAAGAGGCTTTGCTACTCATCCTCGAAGCATTGCCGAAAGGGTAAGAATATATCACGTTACCAATTAAAATGGAATTCTATAATACTAGTCCATTCCTTTGCGAAAACCACAGAGAGATAACGATTATGTTGAATTCATGAACTGTAGTGTAAAAGATTAATCTAACAAGTACTAGTTCTCAGGTGAGAAGAACTAGGATCAGTGAACGAATAAGAAAATTGCAAGAGCTTGTTCCAAACATGGAAAAGGTCAGAATTATATCACAAGTTGATTTGTCCTTGGATTGTTTTGCATTTGGAATGTTAACATTCTTGTGTTATTGGCAGCAAACCAGCACAGCAGAGATGTTAGACTTGGCTGTAGACTACATAAAAAATCTTCAGAATCAATTCAAGGTACATAAAATGGAGAAGTTAGTTAGAACCCCATATAGTGATAGCCATGCAATTAATGACTCTTTTCATGCATGCACTAAAAATTCTGAACACCTTTCTGCAGACTCTGAGCGAAAGACGGGCTAAATGCAAATGTAAAAACATGCAGAAATCAGAAACAGATCAAATTGCTTGAGTTTCTTTTGTACAGGTAATGAAAGGAACTGTGCGAACATGGATACTGAATAGGACCGGGTATTATATTTTGACGCGATGAATCACACAAACAATAAATCAAATAGTTTCATTTGTAATTTTTTATACCCAAATTGTAATGAATTAATTTTATCTTCTTCTTTTTTTCCAATATGTATTACTTCTTATTGAATTGATGCCATTATAAATGAATACGAATATCGAATACTTTTTTTCAGTAGAAAATAGTAAAAAGTGATGCAGCAGAGATTCGAGAAATGGTTAAAGAATCTGACATAAAAGGTTGACTGTTTCACTCAAAATAGCAAATATATTGAAACCAACAGCATGCTTCAGGTTGAAAAACAAAGACGAATACTAAAGTCAGATAAAACAGAAAAGAAAAGAAAAAATTCATTTGAATTTGGATGATTAAGGGACCCATATATAATACCCCAGACGAAACTTTTCAATAGTGCAATTGGCTTCAATGGATCGTGTCCATAGCAGAGCATCCAGGTAAACTTGTGGACAGACAGGGATGTTAGATTTTACTATGAATATGTTTATGACAAACTTTACCCAGAAATAGCCTAACACAGGTTATAGATAATTATGAATACATTTGTAATTGATTTTTGTGTCTAAAAGTTTTTCCTACATCGGATGAATTCATTGCATATTTTGAAATACTAGAAGAGTGAAATCCATTACTTATTTTGAAAAATAAATTCTCTTGTATAATATAAAGTAATAAATAAGTAAGACTTGTGTAAAAACTAGGTAAATATAGTATTATTTTAACTTCCAAAATTTGATTATTCAGTCAGCTTCAAAATTAGTAACATAAAGATTGATTTTTTGAAATTAAATCAAAATGAACAAACTCATGAATAGATCTCACGTTTAGTTGATAAAAATGGGTTCTTACATATGAATTGATTCCATTCCCTTTTGGCGGCTACTTATTTTATGCTAATTTTCAATTTGCATTTTAATATAAGAATCATGTACTTGAAATTATTATTTTAATGTAATGATTTGTCATTATCGATTCAGGGTCAGATTGAAAGTTTTCTTTTTATATATAACCTCCTTAACCCTGTGTAAAAGACTTGACTTTAACTACCTAAAAGATAAATGAACTATAGATTATTTATATTTTTAACCATATTATTAATAAAATATATTTATCCACAAACTCATCTTCATCGATAAATATGCAAATATTTTTCTAATACCTAAGACACATATCAGTTGGTGAAAATCAGTTCAATTTATTTCTTTAAGTTTGACCAGTTCAATCTTTAAACTATAATTAATATTTTCTTGTCATTTTTGTCCATTTTCTTTAAATCATTCTTCTTTACAACATTACCCGTCTGCATCAAATAGAAATAGTAATATGGAACAAATTATTTACAAAATCTCAAATACCAACCAATCAAATAATATCCACTAACATTATATATAATTCAAAATTATATTTTTTAGAGATTTTTTTCCCATGTACACAATTAAGGAAATTATAAACTTCCTTAATTAAGATAATTATAAATTTTCTTAATTAAGAAACTTGCACATTTGAAATTTTGAAATGAAAAATACATTTTTTTTAGAATTACATATAGCTAATTAAATTGAATTATCATTATTCACCTTATTATTGCTATGGATTTTATTATAAAAGGAAAACAAACTCTAAATATAATGTCAAATTAAATATTAACTAATTAATATAATTATTAAAAATATTTGTAATATATTTATGATCTTGTAGGTATTATTAAATCAAGTGAGTCATCAATAAATACAAAGATCCAAATATACTATGATTTTTAATTTTTATAATTTTTTAACAATAATTCTTTTATAATTATTGTTATATGTAATATACTATGATTGTTTGATGTATAATGCCAATCTTTTAATTATAATTCTTTTATAATAATCATGTTATATATATCAAAGATGATAAAATATTTTTCGTTGATAAATATATAATTAAAATACAAAAAATAAAAAATAAATAACTCATAGATGAGAGATCTAAAATTACAATTTTAGATTGAATGGAATGGGATATTATCTTATGACTCGTTATATTATTTATAAATACTTTGATTTCGTTCCAAATCTATAATCCATCTTGTTATATTAGTAAACTTTTGATTTAATTAAACTTCTTCATAAAATTGTTTTACTTATAAAAAAATGGTATAACTTATACATTACTTTATTTGCATTATGGGATACTTACACATTTGAATTATGAATATCCTAGTTTTCTAGATTAAAATAAAATTACTATTAATTGATATTCAATATGTCAAATTAAATTGTTATAACGACGATAAGTTAAGTATTGATTATAATTTAATAGGCTAAAATATTGATAAATTATTATTTGTGATTCAATATGTTAAATTAAATTGTTTTAACATGGGACTAGTATGCTAGCTTGTTAAAAGTGTAGACTATGAGGTGTGGGGTGTGTTGGACATTTCAACTTGTTAGCCTACATAATTTTGTCTTGTATAACTCATAGACTAGTGGATTTGCATAATTCGTAGAACTTCACCATATTTTTAAATTTAGGTAATTATGTTACGAAAAAAACATTTGTAAGTAATATATAAGGAATTTATTTAGTTTAAGAGTAAAATGTTTAAAATTATTTCCATAATTAAATTAGAAGAAAATTAATGATGTGAAAAAAAATACATTTATAACTTTTACATTTAGAGAAGTAAACTCTCTTTCAATTCATCTGGCCAATTTATTTTAAGTCTAGTAGTATAAGTGATTAAATTAGATGAATAATGAATATTTTGAAAAACAAATTAAAAATGTTATAAATAGAATAATTTAATTTTCAAGCTTTATTTACTTAAAATCATCTTTCACTCTTTAACTCATAACTCTTACACTTTTCTCTAAGTTTTCTAATCCATCATTTGTATAGGATTATAATAGAAAAAAAACAATGGAAACTAGATTTTCAATTTTATAGTATTTTAGACTAAATAATCTACATATGTGATATGACTTTTAGATTATCTAAATATGTGATATGACTTTTATCATTGTTTGAATTGTATGATTGAATTTTGTATTTTATAACTCTAATTGTTGTCTATTATGGTATGATTTAGGTTTTAATTTTTTTTTTATGAATGATTATTGTTGTATATGTAATATTTTGATGGAAATACCTAGGTCAGGTCAATTAAAAAATAAAATTGGGTAAATGATGATTTTGGCTCCGTATGATTCACTAAATACATTTTCTTTTAAGTTTTTTTCTCAAGAGAGGATTTGATTGCTCAAACGATGAGAGTTTCAAATAGAAAATAAATAGTCTCAACATCATAATCGCTTAAGTGAAAAACTTCCAATGGAATGATATTTGATTCTATAATATTTTTTTTCAAACAAGATACTAATCACTTAAATGATAAAATATTATATTTAAGTGACATTATTTTTACGAAATTACTTCATAGAGAAATAAGAGATGTTGATGAGATTTCACTTAAGAAAAAATGGTTAATTCGTGTGAAAAATCACTAATAATATGATTCTAAATGTTATGTATATATAGATTTCAATACCTTTACGTATCTAGGTAAAGAAGTTTGTGATGTATATATGAATGTTTTGAAATTAATTTGTGAAAATTTGACATTTTGTTGTACTATAGTGAATGCTAACAAGATATTTCTTATATGAGTATTGTTTGTGTAAACAATAAATTGACAAATTTAATAATATATTTTTATACCATTTGAATGTGTATTCCCATGTAAACAGTAAACTCTTCAAATTAACCTTAAAAACATCATTGTATTATGTATTTTGGAAACTATAACATGACATATGCACATATTTGAGTTTGGAATCTAATGGATAGTATTCTAAAGTCGTTGAATGCTTTTGGTGGTAAGGTGGTAGACTTATATTAGTATATTATGTGTACAAACAATGTGATAATATAAATGTAAATGTGTGAATAAAATTATGTTCAATGTCATTATTTAAATTAAATTTATAGTTTACTAATATGTATTTTTGTTGTATAATATTAATTTTTTTTTATAAATGTATTTCAGATTGAGTGTTATGATTTATTTTTTTTTAATTCAATCCACTGAAATTTTAGATCGGCTCTTCTGGAATTCACTTTCAAAAATATATTATGGATTGAACTTATCCATTTATTTACTTTTAGTTTAATATTGATGTAATAGGTATATAATATTAACAATTTCTTATATTATGGATTGAAAATAATCTTCAATGAGGTGAAACTACGACAAACGAAATTGTAGGAAATATGGGAGTGCAGAAGAGGAGAAGAGAAGAAGCTTGAAGGGTTTCAAACAAAAATTAGCAAAAGAATATTTTGGTCATTTTATATATATTATGGGGTAGGAAGAAATTATAAGAGTATTGGAAAAAGGAGGCTTGATTTATTGAAAGGCCTAAAACGATATTGGAAGCCCAAGAGAAAGCCCAAAAATTTGAAATAACGAATATTGAAACTGAAAGTGAATCTACGCTGGTCCCGCCCACCGCGGGATTTGAAATTCAAAATTAGCCGTTTCATTTTTGGGCAGGGAGGAGATAGAATCCAGGAAATGAATTGAGATTCAGAGATTTGGGGAGATATAAGTGCGCCTTTTTTCAATTTCAAAATTTGCCAATTCGGTCTTCTCCCAAACCCTTTCCCTTCTCTTCTTATTCGCTCTCACCAAACCCTACCCCCACCTCCCACCTCCCACCGCCACGGCACCACCCTCTCCCTCCGTCCCCCTTCAGCCATGCCCCAATCACGCGACCGTCGCGTAACCCCTGTCGACCTTGCCGCCGCCTTCGCTCGTAACCGCGCATTCTTCATCTACAACGACCCGCCGCCGCAACGAACCCCTCCAAGAACACTCGCCAGGGGACGCGCTCGTGCTTTTCTCGGCTCCGAGAACACTCCTCCCTCCACGCGACGCACTAGGGGGCGCATTCATTCTCGCTCTCTGCTACCCGCTTGGTACCCTCGGACCCCACTGCGTGACATCACTGCCGTCGCTCGAGTAAGTGAAAACTAAGGCTCCGTCGTTTTGCTTCTTTGTTTAAATCTTTTGTTAAATTGTTTTTTTTTTACGCATTGTCGTTTAGGCGATTGAAAGAAGGAGAGCTAGGTTAGGGGAAGTCGAAGGCCAGCGAATTGAAAGCACTGTTTCTACTGCTGATCAATTGGTTCTAGAATCTTCCGAGCCTGCTTCTGCGTCTGGTGCCTCTTCCTCGAAATCTCCGAAGTCTGTTGGGGTTAAGCTTCGAACGCCTCTCGGCTGCAAAGTGCCGAAGATCTACCTCGACATTTCTGATTTACCCGAAGGGGAATCGGAAACCCTAACGCCACAGAAGAAGCTTTTGAACAACATTGACCAGGTTCAGGAGGCTGTGTTTGAAGAGTTGAAGAAGCTCAAGCGAACTCCCAGCGCGAAGAAAGCCGAGAGGGAAAAAAGGGTGCGAACTTTGATGTCCATGAGGTGAATTTTGAAATTTCTGCATTGTTTTGATTCCCATTGTGACAGGCTGGATTTGGATTATACAGAGGCAGATACAGGGTATTAGAGTCATTTTCCACCATTTGGTTGGTTCGCGGAACAGTGTTTTCTGTTTGCTTAGATTGGATCTTCCGCTCGAAGGTGCAAGAAGAATATTCTTTATAGTTTGATCTAACTTCTTGGTTAGAACTAAGAACTTGTTTTGAGCAGTGTTGATAAATAGCATGCCCCCTTGTTCTTTCCATCATTCTTTGATGGTGTTGGGTGGGTGTTGTAGGTGTAGTTGTAATTCCCAGTCTCTGTATATATTTTCCATATCTTCTTCTTTGGTGGTTTCACCATTGTACCATTGGTTAAACTGTTCAAGAAGTGTATTGATTCATTTTTGGCTTCAATTTCTTTCCTTCGCCATGATCTTTCTTACCTATTCTCTCCCATTCCTTCATGATGTATGTGTGTTTGTTTGCGCTATTGAACAACTGAATTTGGTTTGAGCCGTTATGGTATATTTAAGATATGTGTAACAAATATAAAGTGTAACCAATCTGTTAATTAGTACTATAATAGTTAATGGATGAAATCATTGAAATGAAGTAAAAAGGAAAAAATTAAGAAAAGTGTTGTGCTCCTAACTGTGATCTTTTTAGGTTTTAATAATAATAAGCTTGTTTCAGTAGAAGCAAGGAAGGGTTACATGGATGGCTACTAATGCATTTGTCATTGCCACTTCAACGACGTTGAAGCATCTGAGTGCAACAGCTTTTTGTTCTAATTTTGAGAACTTCAAATCTAATTCTTTTCTGAGCTGTCATTAGTGTGACCGTTTTCAAAACCGGGCTAATAATTGAACACGTGAAGGCATTAATTAAAGGTCGAATAATTTCCCTTTTTTATGGGTATAAAATGTATCATAATTTCTGTCGAGGAATTTAATGTTTTGTATACTTGTTTTTAGGTTTAAGATTAAAATAATGTTACACAATCCAAATGATTCTAGCGACGAATAATAATATCCCATTATATTTTTAAGTATTTGAAGAAAATTTATTTTTTCTTTAAATTTCAAATTAGTTATTTACTACTTATAATTTGAAAAACCATTTCATTATTTCTCCATAAATATTAAGGATTTTTTTATAAAATTAATAATTACAAATTTGTTGGGCACTTATTTCGATTTTATGTCGTTATTATCAAATAATAAAATTTATTTAATATTAATTTTAAATTTTAAACAACAAGAACTTAACTAATTTCTGAAGATCTAAAACAACTTTACTTCTCTGAGATTTTATGTTGAACTGTTCGATAAGTATTGGTGATTTTTTATAACACTTTTAACTCCCAAAAATTGTTTTAAATCATCCCAAACTTTCTCCACGAACATTATATTAAACGCTTAACGGGAAGTTTCGCAATAAATACATTATTCTCATTTCCGATAATCGTGTTTTCTGAAATCATTAACTCTTTCAATTTATAAAAATAACTACATTCCGTTTCATTAATTAAAAATATTGTTATAAGTTTTTGAAAAATCAAATAATAATGTATGTTTTTTACTTAAAATATTTGACTAGCTACCAAATAAATTGGATGTAATGAGAATAATATAATATTTTTACTCTGTAAAATTTGTATTTGAATTCAAAAAAATTATAATTTCACTTCCTTGAATGTTTGTATATGGAAAATTTGATAAAAACCATCTCAAGAAACATTGTTTTCTGGAAATATTAGTTTTATAAAGATAAGGTAATCAGGAAAATCATACTTTCTTTCTTAATCTTGAGTTTCTCAAAAAAAAAAAAATCTTCCTATTAAACACTCTAAATGTTCAATGTTTTTTAATTACTTGTTAATATGCACAATATTAAAGAAAATGCTTGTAAATAAAGGGCGATAGCAAAAAGATTATTTAAGTTTTTATTATTATTAAAGTGTGAAAGTGCATGGAGTTTATCAAAATGAGGTGTTTTAATGCTTGTAGAAAACAATTATCTTCTAAATTAGTGAAAGGTACAAAATCTCAAAATAATTAGTGTAATTATCTTCTCATAATGTGACGAATTAATGTGAGGTGAGTGATTTTCTTAATACATAATTAAGTATTTTTAATCCGATTGCATGAAAAAAATTAAGCTCTATTCTATTATCACAATTGATAGGTTTAAACTATGTGAAGAAAGTCTAGAAACTGATTGAAATTAACATTTATTTATAATAAACTTACGACATAAGATAAAAGTATAGATAGTCATGAAAATTATTGCAATAATGGAAGATAAATATTGAAGTGGAAGAACACATATATAAGTGACAGAGAATAAGTCATGTGCTTTGCTTAATTATATAAAATTATAAATGATGCCTTCAATAGTGCATCTCACATGAGTATATATATATAAATAAATGGATCTTGGTTAGACAATTTGTAACTTAAAAAATCCTCATTAATAGAAAGTATCAATAATGAATATTTAAAATAAACACGAATAAAAACAATAATCAAATCAGAATTAAAAAAAAAACACATGTAAGGAATGACATGAATCTTCATTTTGTTAAAGCAAAAAACGAACATCATGGGATATACGTAATTATATTCCTCAAATGTTTTAATCAATTCGAAAACTTTGTTGATCTGAATTATCAAATAAAATAATAGCAAAATTATTAATTTTTTTTCATAAAATATGTTTTATATTTGATCCTATTTACTTTTAGTGTATGCATTTTTTTTGTTATTTTTATATCAGATACTATTTTAGTATTTTTTTTTAATATTTTACTCTTAAGTATATTTAGTATAGCATTTAAAGTGAGAAAATATTAACGGGAACAGTTCCGGTAAAAAGATATACTAGCTAGGATCAAGAGAAATATTTTTTTTGACACATAATATACTTATTATTTTCTATAAATAATATAATTACATTTTTTTTAATTTTTAATAGATTATAAACAATATACATTTATTTTATATAAGATAATAATTTATCAGTATTAATTATTTTATACGTAAGGAAGAATCGGTCAGAAGATATGTTTAATACATATTATAGGAATTATTTTATATTATTTTTTACTTGATTAAAAAGAAAATAAAGTGCATTGAATTTTTACTATTTTTTACTATTTGAAGAAACATATGAGTGAATACCTAAATTAAAATATATAAAAAAATGAATAATTTTAAAACGAATAAGCGTATAATTTTTGGAAGTTGATGTTGGCACATGGAGAGAGTCGATGAAACAAGGTTGTGACGTGATGATTTGAAGTTAGAGAATATGAATAGGTTCCTTTTATGGCTATTTATTTAGGTTCATGGAACTTGAACTTATAAACTGCCACTGGAATTGTACCCATCGAAGCAAAATTTACTTGTTATTATCTCATTATTATATGCGTCATGGTAGCATCATATTTAGTGCATTTGTCTTTTCTTCACTCCATCCTCTCCTCATTATATGTTTTTGTCTTCACTCCCTCATATTTTATATTACAAATGGATCTCAAGAACTAATCCAACAACAATATCAAAAGTGTTAGTTCAAGGTTTTTTGACTTTCGTGTTCGCAACTTCACATCAGATCTGGTGGAAGTGAGTTGGAATCCCATTAAAATTATCAAATATAATTACTATAATCTATCTCATTCATAAGTTTCATAAATTACATTAAATCTAAATTTATTTTAATAAAATTTGTATTACTTTAAATATGTTAATAAAGTTCGTCTACCCTTAAATATGTTCGGTATTTAATAAGAAAGAAAAATAAAACATATTTATTTTGTATTTTTAAAATAATAAGGTTCAGTTTTCAAAAAAATTTAAAATTAATAAAATTTGTTTCATATCATTAAAATAATTTTTAAAAGTTTAAAAATTAAATTAAATAATTGTTTTTTTTTCGAACTTACTTTTAACAATATTTTTTTCACAATTATCACTAAAACTATTTTTTAAAAATTAAATCACCAAATCCTAAAGATTTTCTTTATGTTATCATTCATTCTAAACGTATATTTTCAAATTTGAAAAACTAAATTCATGAGGTTAAAGATTACTAAAAACTAATTCAAACAAAAGTTTATATTTTCATGTGAAAGTAAAGTGCGTGAGTATACCACACTGCAGTATTCGGTAATAAAATATGACAATATTAATGTAATAATATGTCCTCAATCTTGTGTTTCTCTCATATTTGAGGAAATGTTGCCATTTACACACTATTATTATTCTTACATTTGGTATGCATGCCATTGAACCCGAAATAAAAACTAAGCAACACAATGTACCATAGAGTAAAACTAGATTACAGAAATCCAAAAGCAGAGGTTGAGTTCTTCTGAAGTTGACGAACAACATTGGATTTGAGTTCCTGGACCACACAACCTCATTAATTTGCACGACCAACATATCCAACAAGAACCCGAAGAACTAGGAATGAAAAGCAAGAGCAAGCATCTGTGTTGTAGGCAAGTCTGCATGAAGCCCCAGAGGGAATATAGGGCTAAAATGATGCCAGCATCGAGCCAGTGAAGTAGACGTTGGTCTGTTAACGCCAAAGGAGTGAACGCTTCCGAATAGGAGTATTTTCACACGTTGAAACATAACATGAGTGTCCAAAAAAAAGGTTACACTCGAGAGAAACCAGAGGAGGAACAAGAGATAGTAATATTGGCAACCGATCAAGGTTGCCATTGGAGCAATGAAGGTGCACACAGATCCACCACTATCAGGAGGGTGTTCTTTATATGGGGTTTCTCAATTGCAATTTCACGCACAAAATAAACATAAAATAGTAACACGTTTTGCAAGTGCTTTTTCTATTTTTTATTTCTTGCGTGGAACGCGAGGCCTCACAAAGACAAATAAATTTGACACAACCGTATTTGGGATCGCCTCGCCATGTTGAGAGACTACGTTTTTAAAAACTCTTCCACCAACCCTATTTCACACTTGACATCACACCACTTGTCCACCATGCTTACTCCGCATCTTCAATTATCATCTTATAAAGTTTGTCTTCATATATATCTCTTCTCATTTTATTTATTTCATTCATTCGTTGAATAAAATTTAAAATAAAATATAAAAATAAATAATTTAACATTTTTTAATAGAATAAAGTTAAAGACATATATACTTTAGAAGCATATTATTTATATCCTCTTTATATGTACTTAAACATGTTTCTTATTTTGTGTAAATATAACTACATTTATACTTTTTATTAGCTTTTATCTTTGTAAATCATAAGTTTTTTAATTTGTTTATACTATTATTTACTTTTTTTTATTATATGCATGTGTGTAAACATATCATATCACCGACCATTGATAAGTTGTGTACAAACTATTGTAAACAAATTTGTAAGAGTAGGTTTATTGAGTTTCTTTAAGTTAAATTAAGACACTTAAAAATTGCAAAGAAGCAAACATATAAGCGTGTATATATTATCTAAGCAATTATAATGAAGGTTGCGTAAGTATTGAAAAAGGTATTTTTAAGTTAAAATGAGAGTTCATATGGTAAAAGGATAAAATGGAACCCAATAAAATCAAATTAAGAATTGAAGAAGGGTTTTAGTACTGGAGTGAAGAGAAAATAAATGAGTGTTCTTGAATATTATATGTGATGAGTCATTATATTCCAATATTTTCTTCATTTTCTGAACTTATTTTAATTAGTGTTTTGGGCTTAACTTTCTATTATTAGTGAATTTTTACTAATTGGGCCTCATTGGATAAATAATTCAGATTTTAAATAATTTGAATCTATTTGTTCTAATTTTTTTTCATTATTAATTTTAGGATAGTTAAAACAATTTTGGGCATAGAAGATTGGGTCAGATGCCATATTATAATTTAAAGCAATTTTGAGCTTAGAAAATTGGGTCAAATATCATATTTTATTCTATACGGGTACTAACATTGATTTACTGTTTTATTTATCATTTTTTCTACAGATCTCCAAAAATCATGATTCTGGAAGCATTATAAACTAGACACATTCAGCTTTCCATATGATCTAAAATCATTCAATTCTAAGCTAAATTGGAATTTACATAAATTATCCAAAATGGGTCAAGCGCACCAGGCCGACCCAATGAACATGTTTCAGTAATATAAGTCTTCTAAATTCATTAGACCTCCAAAAATAGTAGAAACGGTGGATAAGTATTGAAAACACTGCACGTGTTTGAAGTTGGTGGACCTGCACTGAAGTCAACTTATGATGTGTTTTGTGGATTAGTTAGGCTCAAATCTAGATTAAGAATAGGGTTAGAGTTATTTATATAAGAGAGATACATCACACATCACAATACACACAAGGACATCACGCAGCCACCACACAACCGCCTTTCATTATTCTTGTTTTGATTTTAATTATGTCTCTTTTTCTGCGTTTTTGATTTTCCATAGATATCTAAATCTTTATTTTGATTTTTTGAGGAGAATGCAAGTAGATCTTTGAGGTTTTGTCCTTCAATTTCATTTCGTTTGTTCTCTTAACTCTTCATCTTCTAATCTCAGTGTTGAATTATAATTTGTTTATGCTTAATAAACCGAAACTAATATCACAGTTTGCTTAATTCTGTGTTAGATCTGAGATTATGTGATGTATGCAATGCTTAATTGTATAAGGATAATTTGGGGTTAATTTTTGCTTAGTTGGTTAATTTCATGTTGGAATAAGAGTTAAGGAAAATTTGGGATTAATCTTCGCTTAGTTGATGAATTTTGGATTGAAATATAATTTAGGATTTATCTTCGCTTAGTTGGTGAATTTTGAATTAATTTCGTAACCTTGGATAAGTGACACTGAATTGGAATCGGAAATCAATTGTATTATTTTAATCCACATTTTTATAATCTATTTTTATTATGTTTCATCTAATATTTTAATTCAGAAAAACCTCTTTTTGTTATTATTCTAATTTAAAAAATTGATAAGTTTTGATAAAAAAATATAATCTTTAAAAAATAACCTAAAAAAGATTCTTGATATTATATTTATTTATTTTAATTATTTGATCAACTATGACATCGATCATTATCCAGAAAGACTGTGTTCAAAACTTAAATTAAGAACTTGCATGATTTGGTATTGGGATCAAAATATTTAAGGTTTCGTATATTTCTGGTTATGTCTTTTGCTAAAAGTAAATGTATCATTATAATTGGAAACCATATGATAAATTGTTCCAAGAAATAGTAGAATACTATTTAAAGGATGACTTCTATTCTCACATCATGTTTTGCTTTATTTACACAATCACTAATCAAACCTTATCACTCGTACAAACAATGCGCCAAACATTGTGGAATCGTTCATGCTTTTTGAAAGGAAAAAAAAAATTATAAATTTATGAAACCTAACACAGCATATACCGAATTTATGATAATCAATTATTTTTGTATCAAATTCCCATTCAAAAGGCTTCACCTTCTGCACCCCATGTTTTGGTTAAAATAAGATAAAATTATCGTGATGATAATATTGATGAAATTGTGAATTGTCATTTCAGAATGACGATAGCTGTACCAAAAGGGTAATCGGGAATCTGTAGTACATATTCCGGAACTGATAATCCGAAAGAAAGAATTACGTTGAGTACAACCAAATTCATTATCAACTTAGGAATCATGGAGGTGGTGCATAAAGAAAACTCCTTCATATTCTCTCAATCCTTCTGGGCCTAATATTGATCTGGACCACTCACATAATTAATATAAATTTTATTTTACACTATATGTTCATATTTTTTAAATTCATTTTTAAATTGAATGTTCTAAAATTATATTTTAGATTGAGTATTCTGCTGTATATTTCTTAACAAGTCAATCCAAAAATATATTTTGGATTGGATATTTTAAAATACATTTTTATATTAACAGTTCCAAAAATACATTTTTAAAACAGTTAATTTATAAATAGATTATGAAATACTCAATTAATAATATATTTTTAAATTAACTTCTTTAAATATATTCCAAATTGATAGTTTCTTAAATCACTTTTAACTTCAAAAATACATTATGAATTGAATAATCTAGATTCCTAAATTGACTTTTAATCCAATTTTCGTGTAAAAGATTTAAAACATTAACAACTTCTCACCTAATGATTTGAAAACAATGTTCAATAAGATTGAAATACCATAAAATGAGATTGCAGTAACTAAAAAAAATATATATATGAAAGTGTAGAACAGCTCAATAGAAAAAACTTTTACATATAAATTATGAGATCAAAAGAAAGAAATTAAGATGATACATGAAAAAGAAGGAGCTTCTTCTATTCTCTTAATTCCCTGTCAGAAAGTCCATTATCAAGTTTTTATTTTTTTATTTTTTTTAAAGAGTAACAAATCAATAGAAGATGATGTTATCGAATTCTATAGATTAGGTACTGACAAATCTTCAAAAAATTTGTTTAGGTCCACCTGATAAAAGAATGTGACAAAAATGCTATCCTCAAATCCTTAAAAAAGTTGTTATAAATATAGGAGTGAATATTTACTTGTTTAACCATACAAATATATGAATGCCATAGTATCTATATTCACAAAATTAATCATTTTTATTTAATTTTTTTTTATGATGAAATTATCAATAAAGATTTGTTTTTCATCCTTAAGATTTATTTATTTTTTAATTATAATAATTTATATTAATGATTACATTAAAATATATATAATAAAAATTAAAAAAATCTCTTATGTTTATTTTAAAAATAAATAGAATATATATATATATATATATATATATATATATATATGAAAACACAAATTTCCGTATTTTAAAAAAATATTTAAAATAAAATTAGAACTTTAATAATTAGTTAAAAAACAATTAAAATCTATAATTTAGATAAAAATTGTTGAAAATTATTTAAAAATAATTACCTACTAGGAAGGATAAAATGAGAAAAAATTATATAAAAAATATTACACAATCTAATTTCTTTTATTCATAATAATATATAATATAATGTAATTATGTATATTATTAAAATTTTCCCCGTAATTATTTTTTATTCATTTAAATGTTTAACTATTTTAGTTTTTATTTATACAAAAATTTGATTTTTAAACATTTTGTCATATATATATATATATATATATATATATATATATATATATATATATATATATATATGAGAGAGAGAGAGAGAGAGAGAGAGAGAGAGAGATAAGAAATTAAAAATTTATTTTTAATTAATTTAATAGTCTAACTATTAAAAAAGAATATATAATAAAAATGAAAAGTAAATATCCTATTTTTAATAAATAAATAAATAAATATTTTATTTATTTATTGTATTTAGTTTATTGTCCATTGGGAGGACCACTTTTCATAATGGAGACGGTTTAGGACCATTTGATGTCTGTTTTCCCTTGACTTGGGTATTATTTAATTGAATTTATTGAGGTATTGCCATCAGTGATGTCATTCTAAATATAAAATAAATTACATTTGTTTTCTGGGAGGGAGACAATGCAGGAAATAAAATAATCTTGAAATCACTTTAAGAAATTTGATTTCATATTTAAAAAGAGAACATATAGCATGCATTATTTACTGTATCAAATATTTTGACAGTTATTTAATCCAAAAATACTATATACAATATTGAGGGAATAATATCATTTTAAACAAACATAGGGTTCTTATTATTTAATTTCTAACAATTGTATAGTAACTTACTATAATATATTTTTAAAACTGATTTTATTATAAATCAATTAAAGCAGTGAATTTTAGACAATCTAAAAATACGTTTTTTCTTCTTTTTTATAGACAATATGTATCTAATGATGTTTTTTAATAAATATAGATGATAAACTTCAACCAAGTTATTTTCTACGGCTTTTTTATCAATGAGGATTAATTTTTTATTTATTTTACATTAGGGGTTAAAATATTTTAATAAAGACGTCTGGGAAGTTCTGCAGCTTGGTAAGAGGTTCCACTCCAAGAAAAAAAACCAAAATTTATCTATGGATGCTGCTGGTACTACCCTTTTGTATTACATCTTCTCCTCCTCCTCCTTAGGGTTCCTTATTTTGATTCTACTTTTCAAGTCCCTTAGCATTTTACGAACCAAAAATGGCAGTGTTCGACCCCCACCAACTCCACCATCACTTCCCATCATTGGCCACCTCCACCTTGTGGGTTCAGTCATACCAAAGTCATTCCAAGCTCTGGCTCGCAAATATGGCCCTCTCATTCAACTCCGTTTAGGTGCTTCAACATGCCTAGTTGTCTCCAACGCCCAAGTCGCCAAAGAAGTGATGAAAACACATGACCTCAATTTCTGTTACCGACCCCAGTTTGGGTCCTCAGAGTACTTCTTA
The DNA here is from genome assembly GCA_963425845.1 of Sphenostylis stenocarpa. Lineage (NCBI taxonomy): Eukaryota > Viridiplantae > Streptophyta > Magnoliopsida > Fabales > Fabaceae > Sphenostylis > Sphenostylis stenocarpa. Next base: position 41,982,895 of record OY731398.1, on the reverse strand, counting down.
TACAAAGGCTCTGCTTTCATCACTGCCCCATATGGCCCTTATTGGCGCTTCATGAAAAAGCTTTGCGTTACTCAACTTCTCTCGAGCACGCAGGTTGGGCGCTTCGTGCACATCCGAGAGCAGGAGATTACGAAGCTCTTGAAATCTCTTGTGGTGTGTTCCTCTGAAGGCAGGGACACGGATTTGAGCTTTGAGCTCACTGCTTTGACCAACAATATCCTGTGTCGGATGGCCATGAGCACTAGTTGTTTTGACAACGTTAATGATGCCGATGCGATTCTTGGCCTGGTGAGGGAGTTTTTGCATCTGGGAGCGAAATTAAGCATGGGTGAGGTGTTGGGACCTTTGGGAAAGTTTGACTTGTTTGGGTATGGGAAGAAGCTTGTTAGAGTAGTTGGCAAATTCGACCAAGTTTTGGAGCACATCTTAGAGGAACATGAAGAGAACAACTCCGAAACAGGGGACATGATGGATATTCTATTGCAAGTCTACAAAGATCCAAATGCTGAAATGAAGTTAACAAGGAACGATATCAAGGCCTTCTTCCTAGTAAGTGTTTATCTTTTGTCTGATATTTACTGTTTCTTACGTCAAAAAGTCTTTTACAGTTTTTGTGGCATGGTGGAAGGATATTTTCCTAGCGGGAACAGACACGTCTTCAACAGCGTCGCAATGGGCCATGGCAGAAATCACGAACAACCCAGGAGTATCGAGGAAGCTGAGAGCAGAGATTGATGCAGTGGTGGGGACTAGCAGGTTGGTCACTGAATCGGACGTTCCAAATCTTCGATATCTCCAAGCTGTTGTTAAGGAAGTGCTAAGACTCCATCCAACGGCACCGTTTGCTCTTAGAGAATCAGCAGAGGACTGCACCATCAACGGCTATGAAATAAAGGGACACACGCGGACACTCATCAATGTCTATGCAATCATGCGGGACCCACAAGCTTGGACCAACCCAGAGGAGTTTATACCGGAAAGGTTCTTAAAAGACACTGATACTGGTGGGATCAACGGTGGAACTGAACGTATGAATATAATGACCGGTGGTGATTTCAGGTACCTTCCATTTGGGTATGGTAGGAGGGGATGTCCTGGATCTTCCCTTGCCTTATCAGTCATACAAGTGACAGTTGCATCACTGATCCAATGTTTTGAATGGAAAATGAAAGAGGGAGAGAAGGTTAGTATGGAAGAAGGGTCATCGTTTTCTGCAGGATTGGCAAAGCCACTTGTTTGTTACCCTGTCACTCGTTTTAATCCTTTTTAAACAGTGATGTTTTTTTTACCATCAATTTGATGAAACAGTGCTGTTATCTCTGTCAAAAGTTCTAGGATTACCTTGCATTAAGAGATGTGATTGACACACTGTGGATTCAGTTATGAAAGAGTATACTGTTCTGTAAAGTAAGGGTTTGAATAATCATAATTTGTTACCACTGCCAAGTTGTTTTTGGGTTGATCCACTCATTTGCCTTTGGCCTTTGGTGGTTTACTCGTCTCCTATGATCTGTGCAACTGTTCATTTTACCTTCTGCAGATTTAAAGTCTGCAAAAGTATTATTTTCCTTCAAAAATTAAAATCATTATTTGCCATGTAATTACGATTTTATAAACATAATTATAATTTCTGCCAAATAATGTGTTTCGATGTGCTGTCATCAGGAAGCCAGCAGTCTTGATATAATGTCAAAAATTAAAAGTCACTTATGCTTGTGTCTTGATTATAGAATATTAATAAACATTACTACAAAATAATTATTTGCTGATTTTTTTTTACCGAAATTTATCTGAAAAAAATATGTAGATTTTTTTAAATAATTCTTTATAAAAAATAGCTGTGTTTTTTTCTAAAAAGAATATTCGTAAGAAATAGCTATAATTAAAAAAAAATCGTAAAATGTTTCTGCAAAATTTCTTGTAATATATTAATCACAGACACACACACACACACATATATATATATATATATATATATATATATATATATATATATATATATATATATATATATATATATATATATATATATAAAACTTTGAAAGAAAATTGACATTGAAAATTATTTCTTGTCATCTTTGTTATAAATATAAATACGTAAGAAGGGTTGATATATAATATCGATGTAAATGGTAAGAAAAATCATAGATAATTTTTATTATAAATTTTCTTACAAAATATTTTTTATAGGAAAATACAATATATAATATTTTTAATTTATTATTTTCAAATAATTAAAATAATTTATTTAACAAAATATTATTGTATTAAATTAATTATAATTTTTTTGTTCAATAAATTAATCAATAATTAATTTTAATATAAAATATAATAAAAAAATTATTTTTATCAAGTATTAATATTGTCATTATTTTATACAATATTTTTATATTATAATATTAATATAATAAAATAATTGAATAAAAATTATTAGAACAATCTTCCGTCCACTCAACTCAGAGTCATCTCTTTAGAAATCACTACACCATTCAAAATATTTTGAATCATTTTAGCTTAACTTTATTTTCTTCTCGTTCAATTCTTTTTTTTTTTTGATGGTGGTAAAACTCGCGATGCTGTTTTCCCGCAGTAGATGCTTCGACATCGAACCTTGCGTTGTCTAATCACTACGTGGAATCTAACAAGCGCATGTTCGCTGTCTTGAAGGTCAGACTGCGTTGCATTTGCTAAACATTTTCGGAAGGAGAGTGAAGGAGAGCTCTTTACATCACACTTAGCAGAATCCAACGTCATCAAATCTTACAGTGCTAGTATCAATGGAACGTGCAAGTGATTCCATTCATTGCGGTCAGACTTTGATTATTCAAATTTTAATTTGATTATGCTTAATTTTTGAATTTTAATTGTGATGAATAATATGAAACATTATACGTGTTTGATTTTATGTCCGGATTGTGGTGCATAATATGAAACACACCACGTGTTTGATTTTATGCCTATGTTATTTTCGTATTGCTTTTAAAACAAATCTTAAATTTATGTATGCTCATTTTACACTGTTGATCAGTTTCACTATTATTGATAAAAAACATAGAAGTAATGCATTCTTCTAGTGCTTGTCATATGTATGAAAATCCATCATCCGGCTTGATCATTGTCTTTGTTTTGCCACTGAAATAATAGCTGGTGTATGCATAAATTTTATGAATTTTATCAAATTTTTAAAAAATATATATAACATAAAATTGTATGCATATTTTAAAATTTTTAATAAAATATCTTATAAATTTATTTGAAAAAAATAAAACAATAGAAATTTTTTATTAATGTTTTCTGCGAATTTAAAATTAGTTAGAAAAAATATGTGAACTTGAAATTAATATGAAAATTGGTATAAAAATTTGCAGAAAACTCATTTTTCATCCTTAGATAATTTATCTAAGAGCTAATTATTTACAAATAAAAATTGGTATACAAATTTGCAGAAAACTTATTTTTTATGAATTTTAAAAAAATGAAAAAAAAATCATACAAAATAAAAATATTTAGTAATGAAAGTTTAAGATTTGGAATTCAAAAGGTTAAATTTTAGAATATAAATATCTAATTGAATTATTTGATAAACATATAGAGAGAACTGAAATGTTAAGAGAGAATCTTCTGTTATCCATTACTGCCACTTAGGAATAAGAGAAAAATCAAACAGAATGATTGAGAGAGATTGCTTGATTAAAAAAATGAAGTAATCAATTAATTAAAACCGACTAAAAGGACAACTGAAAAAGAAATTTGGTTTTAATTATTCATGTATTAGTTTTGTGTTATGCAAATCACCATATAATATTATTCAATTTCTTTCATCAAACATGAGTATGAAAAGGTAAATATTATTCAAGTTCTTGAAACAGAAATAAGAACGAGAATAAATATATAACTACCAGTTTCTGGAGCAACTTCTGATGTCTAACCTCTAGTTTTCTTATCTGATTGCTTTGCTTATATTGGTGGAGAAACAATTTCACTAATTTCAGATTTTGGCTTGAGAAGGAGAACTGGAATATCATGATTAGATGATGCTACTGTGGCTAGTTTTCATGAGTTGTTCTGGTATATAGTTTGATGCTTTTGTTTCCACTTCTGTTTTTTCTTTGTGATGGTAATGGTAAAAATGAATTATTTCTGTGTAGCAGGAGAGCTGGAAATTGCTGTAGGAGCCAACAGACACTGCTCTGATTTGGATCCTTTCTTAACAAGTTAGAGAATATTCTGTGTTATGCTACAAAACATTTTGTTCATATTTGAATGACTCATTTTATTTGTATTGTATGTCATGCCGGAAACAAAAAATTGGATGTAAGTGAAGTTTGTCATCCAAACAATTTACAGAAAATTATAACGGGATCATTATGTTGATAGGATTATTGAATAGATCCAATGAAAAATCGTTTTCAATACAAGGATTAGGATGAAAAATCTTCTTAAGAATAATGATTTTTTTTAAAATAATAAAATACAATGAAAATCTCTTTTAAAAGATGGAATGTGATGGGAATGTTTTTATTGAGAATGTGATAAAAAAATTATTCTTAATAAGGAAGTGTTTTAAAAATTTTAATATTAATTAGGAATATGACAACCTATAATAAATAAGTAGACATAATCTTTATTATAATTCATTTATATATGTCGTTATTTTTAAGATAGTATTAATTTTTGATTGGAATAAATATTAGAATTAGACTATTTATCATTGACTAAATGATATAAGTGTGTTACTTTTGTTAAATAAAAATCAAAATAAAGTTAGTTTAATTAAAATATATTTTAAGAACATGGACGGGGACATTGAAAAGCGTCCCCATGGGCCATGGCAGAAATCATAAACACCCCAGGAATCTTGAGGATGCTGAGGGCAGAGATTGATGCAGTCTTAGATTCATACTGTCCTATTGCCAAAATGTTAGCAATAAGAGCGCATAAAACCCAGAGAAGAATTGACATAAATATATATTCAATTAATTAACCAAGTTAAAAGGTCATATATAGAAAATAAATCGGTTTTAATTATTCAAGTATTACTTTCGTGTGATGCAGTCCAACGTATAAGCGCAAATAAAATATAGCTATAGCAGATTAAAGAAATATGAAATATTGTTCATAGGATTTAATATTCATCAACTAGTCATAATTCTTTACTTTTCACAATCATCACTTCCCGTTATAATTGACGAAGTTATTAAGCATTCTATACTTATATTCTAAAGATGATTCAGATGGAAGGACAAATAGGTGCAAGAAAATGAAAGCATACAGAATTCTCAGAAAATTAAAATTGTATCAGACCCTTTTAACTAGTGCGTGTATCTGTGCTTCTGTATACGTGCAAATATAAATGGGACAGCTACCATGTTTCAAATAATCGAACTTTCTTTGCAAACAAAGACAACCAACCAGGTGATTTTTTATTAGAGGCAGGACTTGGTCACAATGTCTTTGTCTGAAAACTGATACGTTGCCGGCCAGCAACACATAGATGTCCATTACCAAAACAGATAAGAGTATCAAACAAAATCTAGAAATTATGCACTTGGTGTTATTAGGAAGATCCTTTTTCCTTCCTATATATGCTGGTAACCCGCATATTTTCATTTGGTTGCAAATCGTTCAAATCAAATATGGCTGATTACCAAGGCTACATCTTACTTTTCATCACATGTTTAGTCTCCACAATCGTGGTTCGAGCCATGCTCAGCAGAAAACAAAACAAGACTAACAGACCACCAAGTCCACAAAGCTTGCCCATCATCGGACATCTCCACCTTCTTGCTCCAATACCTCACCAGGCTCTTCACAAGCTCTCTACTCGCTATGGACCCATAATGCACCTTTTCCTTGGTTCTGTGCCCTGTGTCGTAGCTTCCACACCAGAAGCTGCTAGAGAATTCCTCAAAACTCACGAAAACCATTTCTCCAACCGCCCGCAAAGTTCTGCAGTTGATTTTCTAACATATGGCTCCCAGGACTTCTCCTTCGCGCCATATGGACCTTATTGGAAATTCATGAAGAAAATATGCATGTCTGAACTTCTGGGGGGGGCCACACTCAGTCAGCTTCTTCCTGTGAGGAGACAAGAAACGTTAAGGTTTCTGAGGCTTATGCTCAAGAAAGGGAAGGCAGGTGAGGCCATTGATGTTGGGGGAGAACTTTTGAGACTCTCGAATAACGTTGTGTCGAGGATGATTATGAGCCAAACATGTTCTGAAGATGAGAGTGAAGCGGAAGAGGTGAGGAAGTTGGTGCAAGACACTGTTCTTCTCACAGGGAAGTTTAATGTGTCGGATTTCGTTTGGTTCTTTAAGAACTGGGACGTGCAGGGATTCGGGAAAAGACTCCAGGATATTCGGGACAGGTTTGACAGCATGATGGAGAGGGTGATTAAGGAGCATGAAGAGGAAAGGAAGAAGAGAAAAGAAGTGGGAAGTGACGGAGATGGTCAAATCAAGGATCTACTTCATGTATTATTAGACATACATGAAGATGATAACTCTGACATAAAATTGACGAAAGAGAACATCAAGGCCTTCATCTTGGTAAGTCACTGTCTGTGACCAATTTCATTTTCATGCTTTGATTGACTTTAGTTGATCCACAATTATGTTATATTATCAGTCAATTGATGTTAGATAAATGTTTGCATGTTTGTTTTTACATTACATGACTGAATCTAGGTTCAGAACTGATTTAACTAACAACTTGAAGTAATTTTGTGTTGGATCCAAAATTTGTCAAACATGAGAAAACTGATGATATATTTTTATAAATTTTGCAGGACGTGTTCATGGCAGGAACAGACACTGCAGCCTTGACAATCGTGTGGGCTCTGGCTGAGTTGATTAACCACCCATATGTGATGGCGAGAGCAAGGCAAGAGATTGATGCTGTGATTGGAAGTGATAGACTAGTTGAAGAATCAGACCTTGTCAACCTTTCTTACCTACAAGCTATAGTCAAAGAAACGCTGAGGATTCACCCCACAGGTCCATTAATTGTTAGAGAATCGTCTGAAAGCTGCACTATTTGGGGCTACGAGATTACACCAAAGACTCAGTTGTTTGTTAATGTGTGGGCTATTGGTAGGGATCCTAATCACTGGGAGAACCCACTTGAGTTTAGACCAGAGAGGTTTCTTAGTGAAGACGGAACTTGTAAGAACCAGTTAGATGTGAGGGGACAATATTTTCACCTGATTCCATTTGGAAGTGGAAGAAGAGGGTGTCCTGGAACCTCACTGGCTTTGCAGGTTGTACAGACCAACCTTGCTGCTATGATTCAGTGCTTTGAATGGAAGGTTGAAGGAGGCAATGAGACTGTTGACATGGAAGAGAAAACTGGGTTAACTCTTTCAAGGGCTCATCCGTTGATTTGTGTTCCTGTGCCTAGGCTTAATCCTTTCCCTCCCCTGTGATACTGATCAAACAAAATCAAGATTGGTTCAGGGAGAAAAGAAATAGAAAAACTTTAGTATTCATCATCATAAATTTCAGACCCTGTATGCTTTGCACAATGAACGCAAACATGGTTTATCCCAAACTTATGTCGTTTTCAATTTTAATTAAAATTTCTTCCAAATTATACAAATCCTTGTTCTGTACTGAATAACAACATAAACACTTAAAAAAACGGGCTTTTGCATCGAAATGTTAGATTTTTATTTTATTTATTTAAATAGATAATTTTTTTAAAAATTATTTGAGTAAATGGTCTTACGAAATCAGAATTAGTGGTGATAGCACGATTTCATTTTTTTTTTAATTTAAGAAGAAATCGTCTTAGATATATATGATTTTTATATAAAATTTATATTGAATATACGATTTTTATTATTATATTATTAATAATATTAAGATGATAACAATATAATTATTAATAATATTATTATATTAATAATATAAGTATTATTATTATTAATTTAATTATTATATTGAACAATTATTATAATTATATTATAAAAAATAATATTATTATAGTTTCTAATAATATTTAATATATTTAATTATTTTCTATTTTATTTATATATTTATATATTTTTTAACAAAACTACACGTGACAGCTTAACGAAAGAGATATCCAAATCAGATTAGCATATAGAATATTAAGTTTTTCAATATAAATACATAAAAAAAATAAAATCAAAACCCATATCGTAAACTTACGGAATAAACCGAAATATAAGAAGTCAAACCTATTTTAATTATAATTAATAATAAAATAAATATATTTATATTTGTTAATATAATTAATAATAATTGTAAATATTATTTTATTATTAATAATAAGATAATAATATTATTATTATTTTGGTATTAATTAATAATAATTAATACTATTATTAATAATATAAAAAATATTATTATAATTAATAATAAAAATTGAGGTATGACTTTTAGTAGTCATATTATCTAATACGATTTCTTCTTAAATAAAAAAAAATTAAAATCGTATGATGAAATATGATTTCTTTATATTAAAATTGTGTTTCATAGCATAATTTATTTAAATATATATATATATATATATTTTTTAAATGATCCATTTCATTAAATTTTACAAAAACAATTACACTATTTCGATAAAAAATCCTAAAAAACTAGATCCAACCCTTCTCCTTAGTTCTAATGGAGTTATGATGAATATTGTGAAATTGACTCTCTCATTATATATATTAATCACAAAACAGAGCAATGATTTTAACATGGGTTTTGATTGAGTCAAATTTGGTTTACAGCCTGATATTTTAAGTTGAAAATAGAAAACCGAAGCTATAAAGATATTTGTCAACTTACTTTAATGAATTTAAAATGAATATGCTGAAGCAAGAGTTAGCCAAGTACGAGTGAATCTTAGAGGAATGATACTGGTACAATTTTTTATTTTCTCAACAATTCATCCACAACACTATTGAATAATACAATAATAAATATAAAATTTATTTTTTATTATTATAATATTGAAGTATGTTGTTAAATGAATGTTTAATTTAGATGAGAGGCCAAAATATAGTTTTCTTAAAATATATTCATGAAAAATTATTGCTCTAATAAAATAATAGATAGGCAAACCAAGTGCACCAACTTGCTTTAGGCCCATTCTGAACACTCTGGCGGTTCTCAGTTCAATGAATCTCGATGCTCTCAATTATGGATGCTGCATATTTTTCAACTGAGGGCTAATCTCTTAAGGATCCCATTCCTACAAACATCCCATATACAATTCAATTTAATAATAACTAGATTATTGGATAGATGTCTAAATTGAAGAAATTGTCAAAATATACTCTCTTTTTTTTTTTCTCATTTTAGATAATTTCCTAATAATCTACACCTTTTGCACCCTTTGTCCCAAGTCTATTGCCAAATAAAAATATTATTCACAACCCAAATAGATAACTACAAAAAAAAAAAAAAACAATTCAAACACTCGTTACCTTTATACCAAAATCCTCAACTAGCGAAGAAAGAATTCAAGCCAGTACAAAGATCTGAAGTTGAAGAGGGAATGGTAAGCCTCCAAGGATGTCTACTACTATTTAATCACTCTTTATTAGTTTCTCACCAAGCTACCTCATGATCAATAAAAAAAGAACACTTGATAATACTCAAGGTATGGCATTTCAAGTGTTACTCATTTGTTTGATTTTCACCATCGTGATTGCATCCTTAATGTGGAGAAAACAAAACAAGACCCTCCTTCCACCAAGTCCAATGGCCCTCCCCATCATTGGTCACCTCTACCTTCTCTCCTCAATACCTCACCAAGATTTTCACAAGCTCTCAATCCGCTATGGACCCATCATGCACCTTTTCCTCGGCTCAGTCCCTTGTGTGGTGGCTTCCACCGCACAAGCAGCCAAAGAGTTCCTCAAAACTCACGAAGCCTCCTTCTCCAACCGCCCTGCTGAAGCCGTAGCCGTTGAGGCCTTAACCTACGGCTTCCAAGACTTCTTCTTCGCACCCTACGGACCCTACTGGAAGTTCATGAAGAAACTGTGCATGTCTGAACTTCTCGGTGGCCACATGCTGGACCAGCTCCTTCCCGTGAGGCAGCAAGAGAGCAAGAGATTCATCCAACGCGTGCTTCAAAAAGGGGTGGCTGGTGAGGCCGTGGATTTCGGAGGAGAGTTGATGACACTCTCGAATAACATCGTGTCGAGAATGGCCGTGAGTCAGACGAGTACTGAGAACGAGAATGACATCGAAGAGATGAAGAAGCTGGTGGCGGATTCTGCAGAGCTCGTGGGGAAGTTCAACATATCGGACTTCATTTGGTTCTTGAAGCGTTTCGATTTGCAAGGATTCAACACGAGGCTCAAGAAAACTCGGGACAAGTTCGATGCTGTGTTGGACAGAATCATAAAGCAGCGTGAAGAGGAAAGAAGGATCAACAACCAAACCGGTGGAACACGTCCGTTTAAGGATATGCTTGATGTTTTATTGGACATGTTCGAAGATGAGAGTTCCGAAATCAAACTAAACAAAGACAAAATTAAGGCCTTCATCCTGGTAAGTCGATAAAGGAATTATGCAGTTTTTTATTCAACATTAACTAAAGAGTAATCATATCGTACACAAACACCTTGTTATTTGTACCTTAAGTCAAAGATCACATGATGATAATAGTCTACGAGAGTGTAGGTGTCCATTCTTCATTTCCTTTCATGGAAAAATGACTGACATAACTTGTCTGTTTCTAATGACAACATATGTAGGACATATTTGTTGCTGGGACTGACACATCATCAGTAACCATAGAATGGGCTATGGCAGAGTTAATCAACCATCCACATGTGTTGGAGAAGGCAAGGCAAGAAATAGATGCAGTGGTTGGAAAGAGTAGAATAGTAGAAGAATCAGACATTAACAACCTTCCTTACCTGCAAGCCATTGTTAAAGAAACATTCAGGCTTCATCCAGCTGGTCCATTACTTCTTAGAGAGTCATCAAGAAGTGTAGTGGTCTGTGGGTATGATATTCCTGCCAAGACTCGATTATTTATCAACAATTGGGCTATTGGTAGGGACCCCAATCTGTGGAAAAACCCTCTTGAGTTCAGACCAGAGAGGTTTATTGGTGAAGAGGAATTGGATGTTAGGGGACAACATTACAATCTACTTCCTTTCGGAAGTGGAAGAAGAAGGTGCCCTGGTATTTCTCTAGGATTACAAGTTGTGCATGTGAATCTGGCTCTGATGATTCAGTGTTTCCAATTGAAGGTTAATGGTGGTAATGGCAAAGTGGACATGGAAGAGAAGTCTGGCCTCACTCTTCCAAGGGCTCACCCTTTATTTTGTGTTCCTGTTCCAAGGCTTAACCCATTCCCTGCTATGTGATTTAAAAAAAAAAATGGATGTCAAATTCTACTCAAATTCCAATGAAATGTTAGTGACTACAAATGCTAATGAAAAGATAAAATCTTCATCTAAATGACAAAACACTAATGCAAAAATGACATTTTATCGTGACATTTCAAAATATTCGACGTAAATAAAACGCGGTGGCAATTTTGTAATTAAGAGGTGAAACTTTTACGTCGCATATTGTAGGAGGTGACGTTAAAAACCTCTTTTACGTCGCATCTGGTACAACGCGACGTAAAAGAGAGCTTTTTAAGTCACGTGGGGTGTGCGCGACATAAAAAATGATACTTTTTACGTCACGTGGGGGTGCGCGACGTAAAAAGTATCACTTTTTACGTCACATGGGGGTGCGCGACGTAAAAAGTACGTGCGGGTGCGCGACGTAAAAATATCACTTTTTACGTCACGTACTATGGTGTGCGACGTAAAAAGTTCTTTTTATTCTCTTCCATACCCACTCTTGCATCTCGCGCCGCAAGAGTTTTTTAGAACGACAATGAGAATGATGACGATAACTACCTTTCCACACCATTTTCGATCATTTTGGCAGTGAAGAACATCAACATTGTGTCTCATTTTACGAATTTGACATTTCTCCCCGATTGGATTCGAGTTTGAAATCGTTTTCGTGTTTACTCGAGGTTAGTGTTCTATGTCTCCTGATATATGTTCAAATTGAATCCGTGATTGCTTTTCGGGATCTCAATCACGTCATTGTATGAATGTCTCCACTGGATTGTTATTGGAATGTCATTAGTTTGTTGGAGTGCATTTTTGGTTTACACACTCCATATACGTGCTTTATTGTTTGTATATTAATTTATTTTTAAATATAAATTTTGAATCTCTAGGAGTGACGAAACTTTATAACATAATATGAATCGAAGTTGGATGAATGCACGTCGTATTAGTGAAGAGTATGAAAAGGGAGTTGATGAATTTTTGAAATTTGGTAGTGAAAATGGAAAAGGTATTGAATAATATATGGCTTTTTTCATTTAAAATCGTGTCTATAATTAATGTTCTAAGTGGAAAACCCGGAACAAAGACTTTGCAATTCATTTATCCTAAGATTAGAAACTTATTATAATAAGTGAATACCATAATTATTGTTTGTATTTAAATTTTGAAAATAACATTATATTTTATTCATCATTTCGAGTGTAATAAGCAAACAGACTCATTTGAATGTGGTTACTATGTTATGTATTAGATGAGAGTCATAGTTTGTGCAGGTATAAGCTGATTCTTGGACTGGAGGTAATTATTTTCAGCATTAGTTAAGTTTATTTAACTTTATGTGTGTTGCATGTTTACAAGAGTCAAATTAATGTTTCGGGTATTTCAAGATCCATCTCCATTGCCGAATATGATATCACACAAATTAGAGAATAATGGGCAAGGTTTTTCGTTCAACAATTCTAGTACATAATTTTTTAAGTTCTTGTTCATATTATATTGTGTGTATTATGTAGTTTAGGTAGCTTAGTTTGTATTAACTTTTAGTTTGTAATAAATTTTTTAGTTTGTATGTTTGTATTATATTGTTTTATTATGTAGTTTGAATTATATAATATTATATTTTTAATTTACTAGCTAAAGAAAATTGAATCTCCGAACTGTCCTGGTTGTAATATATATTTGCGGGTTTTAGTTGTAAAACAGAATCAACCCAATTTAAAAAAAAACAGCAAATTTACGTCGCATATACCAATACGCGACGTAAATTTGCTTGTTTTTTTTAATTTACGAAAGTTTTTACGTCTCGTTTAGTGGTATATGCAACGCAAAATTACGTCGGGTCTTGATAATCGACGTAAATTTACGTCGAGCTAAAGGGTCCGACGTAAATTTACGTCTCCCGTTCTAACGTCGATCTTAAATACGACGTAAAAAACCTTAAATACCTGACGTAAAAGCCCCTTTTTGCACTAGTGAAATTAGATCCTCTTCTTAATGATGAAATAAGATAAAATTTAATAGTTCAAATTATAATAAAATAAAATATTTAAATGAGTTAAACTTTTTCCTTTTTGAGATTTTAGATGGATGAAAATTGTAGAAAATTCTATCCTCAAATTTTTGGCATTGGTTTCATGTTAATCTAACCTCCCACTCACAATAGTCTCAAAATAATGAACACATGAAAGGGTATCAACAACCATAATGTATGTAACTTTGTGACTCTACTTATTACGAGTAAGGAAATTGTATATATTGTCTTAGATTTCCAAAGACATATAGCATCATATATATGTTAATATCAAAATAAGAAAAAAATTTCAAAATTAACAATGATAGACAAAATATTGAAAAAAATAACATTTGACAATTAAATTAAATGAAACTCACAAATATATTATTTATACACGTATAACATTTATTTAAATCATACTATAACATTCTTGTTGGAAAGCATATCATATTATAACATATAATGTTTATTTAAAGAATATTGTCACATAGATGTTAAATATATATGATATGATTTTTAATTTATGGGGAAGATGGAAGTGTCAAACATGAATTACGATTCAAATGTGTCTTAGGCATCTTCTAAATATATCATCCATCTAGAGGACAATTCATGATTGAAAGATTGTAAAGGGACATATCTACTTACCTGAATAAAATATTTTTCATTCTTAAATATTTCACAAATGAAAAAAAAAAAAACTTACATCCCCCTCCTTTAATAAATCAAACAATCAAATAAATAAAATTAGATTATTTCATCGAGTGATCTCATTTATGGTAAAAAACTTGTGTTACAGTTACAATATACTGATATTATAAAATGATAATTTTGTATCAATGATATTATAAAATGATGTGAATTAAACTCTCTCATTAATATATGTACTCAAAATCATAAATTTTGTATAAAAAAAAGTAATAAATTCCAAATATTGATAAATTGCGAAAAATACAATAAAGCACCATTTTCTAACGTTGATCGGATTCAAGTTTTAATTAATTTAAATAATACAATATAAACATTAAAACAGAACCAATTTATTTAAAAGTATAACCTAATAATGTATTACGATATATATAACTTTTTTTATGTGCTGTAAAATAAATATTTGAAACTCGTAAACTATATTAATTTTTTTTAATATTTATAATAATTATTCATCTTATATTAATATTATAAAGATTATTAGAACTATTTTACTTTTTTTATGACGTTATATTACCACCATATTAATTATGATTTTCCTTTAAACTTTTATATATTTTTTTTATGTTGTAACCAATTATGTTATTAATAAATTTCATGAATACTTTTAATAACATCTAATAGATAAAATATTTTATTTAATTATGATATATTTAATTTGGTAATATATTACCTAATTAAATATTACTGTACAAAATGTATAATTATTTATGAGAAATATTCAATAGGTAATAAACTTTTCTAGTCCTTATAATTATTTTACATTATAATAATAATAATAATATTCTTTTATTATAAATATTAATGTAATTCTAAATCTAATTAAGTAAAGGAGAACTATTATCTAATGCAATTGTGGATATATGTTATTTTTACTAAATTACATAAATTCTTTGTATTCTTATTATTTACTTTTGTTTTGTAGTGCACTTGTGTTTTCTCAACAACTAGTATTAGGAGCTTAGGTTTTTTCACGCGAGTGAGAACAATGATGAAAACGAGAAAATAAAGATTGATAAGTTTGATGGAAGTGATTTCAAATTTTGGAAGATGCAGATTGAATATTATTTGTATAAGAAAAAGTTATATCAGCCTTTATCTGAAAATAAACAAAAAACGAGGTCTCAAGCAGATTGAGAATTGTTAGATCGACAGACTTTCAGCGTCGTCAGATTAACATTGGTGAAGATATTGCCTACAACATCGCCAACGAGAAGACAACATATGGTTTAATAAAGACATTATTAAATATGTATCAAAAGTCATCAACATCAAATAATGTATTCTTGATTTGTTAGTTATTTAACACGAAGATGTGAGAAGGTGTTATTATTACATATCATGTAAATGAATTTAATTTTTTATTATCAAGATTAATGTCAATGGATATTAAATTTGGTGATGAAGTACAAGCCCTCTGTTGTTGCTATCTTTGTTGCCTAATAGTTGGTCAAGAACTGTCATTGCAATGACTAGTACATCTAAGACTACGAAGTTAACCTTTGAAGGAATTAAGAATGTAATCCTTAATGAGGATGTTCGTAGAAGGAAGGTTGAAGAATCAACAAATTCCTTATTAAGCACCAAAGGTAGAGGTAGAAAGCCTGAAAGAGGGCAAGACTCTGGGCGTAGTAGATCAAAGTCTAATAGGCGAAGACAGTCCAAACCTTGTAAGGATATTATTTATTGAAATTATCAACAGAACACTTTAGGCGTACTACTCTTAAAGAAAATAAGCATGACAATATAGTGAATGCAACACAAGAAGACATTGATGATGCGGTAATATGTTGTGTTGAGAATAAGTTTGAATCCTAAATCATTGATTTTGGTTCATCTTTCCATACTTCTCCTTGCAAGGACTTGATGAAAAATTTCAGAAGTGTCTCTAGCAGATGATGAATTTTTAGACATCGTAGGCATGAGAGATATAAATGTTAAAACTTCTATTGGTATATGATAGATATATTTTTACTCATTCTTTTATGTTTGGTTTATAGTATTTTAGGCTAGTGTTGATGTTATTTTGTTATTTTTTTGATTTGTTTTGATTTAATAAGTCAAGTTAGACATTAGTTGTAATTTTTGGTTAATTTTCGTATTTTTCCAGTTTTGTACAGTTTTCTTGTGCAGGCCATATCTGGAGCTACAGACCTCGGATTTGGACGTTCTTGGTGTCGTTGGAAAGATAAGAAAACGATCTACAACTTCTCTGTTGGACGAAAGACCCAGTTCAAACTTTAAGGATGTATAATTTTGCTTACAAAATTACAGTCCTGGGCAGATTTTTTAGATTAGGACTTAATGAATTGTAATTAGTGTATTAGCGGCTTAAACTTTGGGCCAGGTCATGTTTAGTCAGATTTAGGCCCATTAAGCCATTTACATATAGAAAAAATTACATTAGGCGAAAAAAAGAATTTTGTTGGACGCTCAATTTTTTGGGAGTTACGGTTTCTTGTTTTTGAGTCTCAAGCTTTTCTTCTCTCTCAGGAATTCACTTTTTCTCCCTGGATATTTCTGTCTTCTCTTTCGCGTTTTGGTGCTGCAACATGATAATGGTGCAAGGCTAATTCAATAATCGGTGAGAGGTTCAAAGATATGGTATGTTTGAGTTCTAAAATTTTTCCTCCGATTGAATTCTTTCCTCCATACTCTTCTCTGTTTTGTTTTAGGTTAAAAATGGATTGCATGATTATGAATTTGTTTTTCTTCCATAAATAGATTAGAGATTAAATTCAGATTTGAATTGACTTAAATCAATTTTAATTCAACCGATTACTTTCATGAATTCTTATTACGACATTGTTACGTGATTACATTTCAAGTTGTAGTAAAGATTCATAATCAAGATGTTGATTTCTGTTGTCAATTTCGGTTTGGATTTGTGATTGCAAGTTCATTGAATTAAGATTGGTTGAGTGAGAATTTGAATTTAACTTGAACAATGAAAACAACCATAGGGAATGAACCTTAAACCGATTTCAATTTCTGTTTTTGATTTCTGTTTCAGAAAATTAAACCCCCAAATCTAACCCTAATTCCATGATAAAAAAAAATTTGAAAATAAAATGCATCTTGTTGTCCCTGAGAATTCGACCTAGGTTAGCTACTAATTCTACATTCATAAATCAAGAAACCTAGTTTGTTTGTTAACCCTTACGACGTGGTTACCAGTATAGTCTAGACACTAAAGGATGTCAGATGTATCCCAGGACTTGAGAAAATTTTAATCTCTCTGGGCATATTAGATGTTCAAGGATATTGAATCATATTTGGAGAAGGTTAGCGGAAGGTGGTGAAGGGTAATATGATTGTTGCTCGTGGCTGAAAGAAAGGAACCTTATACATGGTAGAATTATCTACGGAAGAAATACATTCAATTAGTGATGATACTGGTCATCCTTCAACTTTGCGGCACCAAAGACTTAGTCACATGAGCGAGAAGGATACGAAGATATTATTCTCAAAGAGGAAGACTCCATAACTGAAAAAGGTAGAAATTGGTTTCTATAAACCATGTGTGTTTGAGAAGCAGAAGAGAGATACTTTTTGCTAAGTCAAGGAGGATGCTTAAGGTATAAACGTTGGAACTTGTTCATACAGATGTGTATGGGCTAACATTAGTCTCATCATTGGGAGGATCACAATACTATGTCACCTTCATTAATGATTCTACTAAAAAGGTATGAATTTATTTTTTGAAGCAAAAATCAGAAGTATTTAATATCTTTAAGAAATGGAAAGTCATTGTTGAGAATGAGACATGGTTACAAATTAAATGTTTAAAGTTTAATAATGGTGGTGAATATATCAATACTAAATTTATTAATTACTGTGTTGAAAATGAAATTAGAATTCTTAAAACTATTCTTGAGACATCTCAGCAAAATGATATTGCTGAAAGAAGAACATGACCTTGAATGAGAGGACAAAAAATATGAGAATTCATGCAGGATTATCGAAGACATTTTGGGTAGAAATAGTGAGCACAACAACATACTTCATTAGTCGAGGACTTTCAGTTCCCATAGAATTCAAGATTCATGAGGAAGAATGACAAGACAAGACAATTCAAGATTCATTGATCGATACCACTCTTGTCACCCAGTAGTTGAAGTGAGGAGATCCAACAAAGTTATTAGGCTTTCTCACAAATTTTCTCCTTCAGCAAATTACTTGTTATTGACTGATGATGGATAACCTTTATGTTATCATAAGGTAGTACAGATGGATGATGCAACTCAGTGAGAGTTAGCCATGCAAGAAAAGATGAACTCGAGAAAAATAAAACTTGGTGTTTTACTGACCTACCAACAGGAAGTGGCAGGGAAAGAGAAATTGATTTGCAAGTTGACCAAGAAGAGTTTTTATGGGTTGAAGTAAACACTAAGACAATAGTACTTAAAGTTTGATAGTTTGTTGAGTAGAAAGGGTACAAGAAGTGTGTTTTTATATGTAAAAATTTGTTTCATCCTATATCATATTACTATTGTATGTTGATGATATATTAGTTGTAGGCTCTAATCTGGATGAAATTAATAGATTGAAGACACAATTGTTTGTAGAGTTTGAGATGAAAGATTTAGGTATTATAAAACATATTTTAGGCATGAATATCAGCAGGAAAAAATTTGAATATTCCCTAATATTATCTCAAGAAAAATATATTGGGAAAGTGTTAGAGAAATTCAATATACAAGATGTCAAAATCGTAAATACACTTTTGAGAGTTCATTTTAATCTCACCAAAGACAAACGAAGACAAAACAACAATAACTAAGGTTCCTTATGTATTTGTAGTTGGTAGCCTAATGTATGCAATGGTATGCACTAGACCAGACATTGCTCATAGAGTGAGAGTTCTTAGGAAATTCATTTCTAATCCAGGAAGGAAGCATTGAGAAGTTGTCAAGTGATTGTTACACTATTTGAAAGGTACTTCTAAAACTGCATTATGTTTTAGAAGAAATAATGTCATTTTGGAAGGATATCCGATGCAAATTTGGGAGGTTGTTTAGACACAAGGAAGAGTACTACAAGATTTGTCTTCACAGTAGGTGGTACAACAGTTAATTGGATGTCTCGAGTTCAGAAAATTGTTGCACTTTTAACCATAAAAGTAGATTACATGGCTATTTCGGAAGTCAGTAAGAAGTGATTTAGTTTAGGAGCTGGACGAGAAATAGTGAGACTGTGCTCTTTATAGAGATAGTCAGAGTGTCATTCATCTTGTGAAGAATTCTGATTTTCATGCATGAACAAAACATATCCAATTGAGATATCACTTCATTAGAGAACTAATAAGTGATGATACTTTGTTTTTAGATAAAATCTTTTGATAAAAGAATCCTATATATATGTTAATTAAGGTGGTTACTACTCAGAAGTTGATGTTTTGTATAATTTCAACTGACTTTCATGGTTAATTGTTGATAAGATATTACACTAGCTTGAGAGTGTTATAACTTTGAGATTTAGTATATTTGCTATGGAGTGTACATGATGTGATCAACCTCCAAGTAGAAAATTACAAAATATGTGGAGTTTAGAAAGGTTATTGGGTCTGATCCATTTACTTATTCTTTTACTATAAATATTCATGTAATTGTAAATCTAATTAAGTTAATGAGAATTACATGTAACTATAATAATAGGTGATTTTGACTAAATTATATAAATTTATTGTATTCTTGTTATTTATTTTTATCTTATGGTGCATTTATTCTATTACCGTAATTTTTATTTTATAATGCATTTGTATTCTCCTAGCGTATTATTATTCAAAGACTTGGGTAAAAATAGATATGCTATATGTTGGTAATAAATAATATATGTAATTCTTTAATTCTAACAAATAATAATCTAAAACTTTGGTAGATTATACATAGTTATTTGTTTATTTTTAAATATTTAAAATTATTTTTATAAATATTTTTTAATATTCATATAGAGTCGATGCATAATTTTGTAAAGTCACGTTATTTAAAATAAAATAATAATACACGTGAAGACTTCATTCTACGTATCAATTGTCATATATTTTATAATTGATAATACAATCTAAATTTATATTTAAATATTTGTACAACCAATATATATTTTTATATAAAATTTTGAATTTTGTTTGATAGAATAAAACTTATAAATTATAAACTCAATATATCAATAATTTATTCGCATTATTCGTATCAATCTGGTGTTATTTATAATTTATAATATATTCATGTCTACTTCTTTTTATTTAATATTTGTATTTTCTTCTTTACGAGAAAACATGTTATTTGACGAAAATAATCGTAAAATATAATTTAAAAAAAATAATTATTAATATCTTTTATGAAAATTATATATATATATATATATATATATATATATATATATATATATATATTTTAAAGACAATTTTAAAAAACTAAAATAATGCATTAATATTAGTAAATATTTAAAATCACACATACTAATATTTTAAAAATTATAAAAATACACTAAAAGTCATAAGAAAATAAATTATTTGTAAACTTATACCTAATGTTCATAAAAAGTATTATATATATATATATATATATATATATATATATATATATATATATATATATATATATTAACAACACAAATTTGTTAAATAGGAATTTTAAAAATTTTAAGAAAATTAAAATACATTAAATTTGACTGTTTTATTTAAATTGATTCAATTTTTAAATATTTTATTTAAAAAAATTATTTTCAAATTTTTAATTTGTGATTTTTTACTTGAATAAAGTAATACCATTATAAAAATTATTTTATTATTAAATAATATTTCATAATTAAAAAAATATCATATGATGATATTTTTTAATAAAGTATGTTGAAATCAATTTTTTTTTGTTAAAATTTGGTAAAAATATTTACTTATCATGTATATGAGTATTTTTCAATTGTAATGATCAAGATTATATTTTTTTATGGTGGTCATAATTATTTCAATTGCCAATGATAAAATTATCATTTATGTTATTGGATGAAATTAACTTTTAGTTGTTTTTTTTTTTTTATATCATATCTACTTAAAAGAGTTTTAACCTGATATTAGTTAAAGATAGTGTCATCTTGTCGTTTAAAGATAGTTCTAATCCAAAAAATTTAACCATATAATCTCAACTAAACTCAAATACAGAACTAGGCATTAATATTCTAATAAAACTATATCATAAATTTGAAAATTATATATGCGTCAATTCAATATTTACTCTATTCATAATTTCAAGCATTTATGATCATAATACATTAATGAAAAACTTTAAACCATTACCAAACTAACAAATTATAATCTAAAAACAAATTCACTCAATGCAACCCGATAAATTTTACCAATTTGATTCTTGTAGTTTACAAAATACTAACAATGACTCACAACACATCAGGATTCACAGTATCGTAACGTTGTCAATTAAAAAAAAAAGTATAATTTTATTATCCAATCGAAACCATAAAATCGCTCTTGCATTGCATGCATGGAGGAAACATTAGCTCAAAGCTTGGAAATCAACAACAATGAGGAAGGAGGGGATTTTGGGTGGAGGAGAAGGAAGAAAAGGTAGTGAAGGGTTAAAGTTTTTTGTTTTAAAGAGAATCAATATGCTTTTAGCATCTCCCAATTCACTAAGCACACTAACCATGAGATGCCCAACATAAAGCCCAAAGACCATTTCTATTTACACACTCTCCTTAAATTTATATCCAAATATATATATAAAAGGCATTAAGTAAATGGAATGCATATTTGACCTCTTATATAAATATGAATTATCATAATTATCCAAAATGAATATTTTGAAGTAGTTTTTAAGAATCTCGAATGAGATGTCTCGAATATCTGGAGTATAGCTGATATATAAGAATATTGTCAAAATATTCGGTCCAAAAATCTCGTTAATTATAGTGCTCGAAACCGGTTAGGTATACAAGCTCTCCAAGTTCGGAGTCTCTTCTTCGTATGCAAGTATAAAGATTGATGAGCTTATATTCTATTCATTTTGTCTTTCCTTGATTAGGTTCTATATTGATGAGCTTCTATTCATTTTGTCTTTCCCTGATTAGGTTCTCGGCTTATTGTTTTTTCTCCCTCTAACAACGGATTAATGAGGGGAAATTTGGTGTGCCCACAACTTGACATCATGCGTCTCACGTATATAACTCGGTATAGTATTTGGATATATATACTTTGGTGTATTTATATACCGTTGTATACTCACTCGTATATGTTCATCTAGTTTAATATGCATACAACTTAGCCGATTTTAGCCGTATTTTGAATTGTGAAATAACTAACATTTTAAAATCTCATCAATAACCAAGCTTTGTTTATTGGATGAAACAAATGCATTTTACAAGTTTCATAACAACGAAATATTTCATAATAAGGAAATAAAATGAATTTTATGGTATTCACAGTAGTGATCGACTAGCATGGTCGAGTAATAATTTCGTATTTATTTTTCTTTGGTAGGATAAATATTTTTTCCTTCTTAATGTGCTGAGTCTTTGCTTGTATCAATTTTCTTTCTTTCTCAGTTATTTAAGCTCTTGCTTGTATATCTCCTTAGTATTCGAGAATGTTTTTGAAATTTCAATATTAGTAAGAGAAGTAAATTGAACCACAAGAGTTGTTAAGTAATTCAAGTGTGAGTTAAGTCTCACATTGTGTAAGAATGAGAAAGTTGAGCAACATATAAGGAAGTATGACCTATATCCAGTGGCGGATCTTGACCATTGATCTTGGGGGGGTGCCAAATAATATATTATTAATAAATAATAAATAAATATAAAAAGAAGAAAGAAGATGAAAGGGTGAAAAGATAAAATTCTAGATATATACTTAAATATATTAAATGATCATTAAGTTTGAGGGGAACAAAATCATAAATTATATGAGAGTTACAAAATTGAGGAGAAGCTAAGAGGATAAAATTGTAAATATACAAGTAAATATATTAAATGTTCATTATGTTTGGGGGGGCCAAAATCATAAATTACATGGGAGTTACAAAACTTTGGGGGGATCACGACCCCCCTCAGCTCCCAAGAAGATCCGCCACTGCCTATATATTTCCGCTGCATATTTTGGTATTTTAGGTTGTTGTATTGTTTTTCCCCATCAGAGTGGTATTGGGTTAGAGTGGTCTTTGTATCGAAAATCTTTCTGACAAAGTGAATCAGGTAAACGTGTCCCGTTAGAGTGAACGACGGTACATGGAAGGACCACTAGTAAGCTCAAGGGGATGTACCAATGTGAAGAACTCACACTTGATGGAGAGATTGTTAGGTTATCCAAGTGTGCATTAAGTCTCATATTGTGTAAAAAGGCTATGTTTATGTAGCATATGGCCTAAATAGGCTTATGACAACATGTTTATGTCGTCGTAATTCGACTTTTGCAATGTGATTTGACTTTTTTAGGCCTTTTAGCTATAATATGGTTTCAATGAGTGGCATTCCATGTTTCGGGTATCAGAGATCCCCGATAGGTGTTCTAACTTGTATGCACCATTGTTCCATCATTTTAAATGGTCCATCCTAGTTAGGCGTCAACTTTTCATCATTTTTGTTTCATTGGGCTTCTCCGACTTTTCACCATACTAGGTCTCCCTTGTGGAATTATCTAAGTTGGACTTTCGAATTATATCTCCTAGTGACTCTTAATTTGGTTCTTGTAGCTTTTATCTTAGTTGTCTCTTGTACTTCGTAAATTAGGTCAAGCTCGATATGAAGCTTTTCTTCTTCATTTTATGTCTCGTTGAAGGTTTATCATCTCCAAGATTCTTCTCCGACTTCCACGGGCATCATAACTTCGTGTCATATATGAGTCTAAAGGGTATTTCCTACTGTTGAATTATTGACAAGTGTACCAAATTTATCAATCGCAGTATAGTATTTCAATTAAATAAAAGTCGATCTCACGAGGAACGGTTTCAATGGAAATTTCCAATTATATGCTTACTAAGTAGATTAAAACAAATTGAGTTTTGCATAAAGAGTTGAATTGAAATAAAATGACAAAGAACTGTAAATTATTGAGAAAATATCAATTAAAGGCACTTAGGATTGATTTCCTTCCTTATCCCTCTTTGTAATGACTATATCAATTAAGAACATCAATTATCCTAACAATGTTGATGTCACCTACTCAAATCATCCATGTTAATTCCTCACACATGAAATTCATAAGAAAACCTAATAAATGTTGATTCCTCACACAATTAAGAGATTTTTCAGCATTCGGTTTAGGGTGTTAAGCAATTGATACATTCATTCCATTCCTAGCAATTAACATAACAAATATTCTTACCGTGATCTAGGGTTCAAGATATATTTTCCAATCATATCTCAAACATCAAGAATAAATCATTCCACAGCATAAAGGATAAGAATGACAACATCAAAACATAGATTAATATCTCAAAATATCACCATGATACAAAAGAGTTCAAAGGAAGTGCACTAAATCCCAAGAGAATAAAGTTAGTCACTCATGTTGGTCATTACAATACTCTAAATGAGGAAGAAGTGAAGAATTGATGAAGATTGGGTGAAACCTTAGTAGTAGTCGTGCCTCTTCTCCCCAAAACCACTTTCTTTCTCAAAACACATCTTATCTTTTTATAAGAGAATTTGGGTCGGGCATCACATCATTCATTCACTTAAGCGTTCTTCTTTCTTTCAATTTTTCTTCAATTACTTCACAATTATGATATTTGTTCTTGTATCAAGGTATTCTTGAATTCATCCTATATTGGGAGAAAAATATATTATAATTAACATAAGTTAAGTGATTTCATAACAATTCAAAGTATAATTATATCAACTTTTTACCACTTAACACCTACATAGATGATTGAGGAGTACAATGATATCTTCATAATATTTTGGGTATTTCTTCTACCCATAATCCTTTTGCTTGTTCGAACTTTTTCTTTAACTCGTTAAGGATGACTTTATTGGCTATCTTGGCTTGTTCATTTGTTTGTGGATGTTCGACCGATATTACCTTGTGTCTAATGCTAAGTTATTGTAAGAAATAGCTTGTTTTAAGTATTTGTGCGGCCATCGTTCTAGTTCCTGAGTGTAGGTCACATATACCATTATGGATTTCCACCATGACGTATTGTGCTTGGTCCTCGTCTAGACATTTTAGAAGAGAAGTCTAATATCCTCTTTTAAAGAGTTCTCCATTATGTGTTACATATTGATCAAATGTTCTTTTATTTTCTTGGCTGCTTGTTTCTCTCCGGGTAGCAAATCTTGTGTCAAGTATTTTATAATTGAGGTCATTGACGTCGGCTGAGTTGTGTCGATCTGAAAAGTTTCATATATATTCCAACTTAGAGTAGTTAAGGTTTCTTGTATCAGTGTTCTGTGTTATCTGGGTTTTTTGGTGCTAGCTAGTTTTGATAACACATCAGCTCGTTCATTCTGTTTTATGGGTACGTGGTGGAATCCGTTTTGTTGAAGTCTTTTAACAAGTTTTTGGCTATGTGATGGTATTTTTGCATGACGAGTTCCTTGATTTGGAAATATCTCGAGATTTGTCTGGTGATTAGTTTTAAGTCGCTCTGACATTCTAAGTATTTAACTTCCATTTCTTTTGCGAGCTTTAAATCGACGATAAGGGCTTCGTACTCGACCTGATTATTGGGGGTTGGGAATTCGAATGGTAGTGTTTGTTCTAATATGATGTCATTGAGCCCTTCAAGTAATATTTCAGCTCTACTTCCTATTTTGTTAGATGAGTTGTTGACACTGATGGTCCACCATTAAAATCTTTCTTCGAGTGCGGGTAGTTCTACTAAGAAATCCGTTAGGAATTGTGTCTTTATTGATCCGCGACTTTCAAATCATAAGTCAAACTTAGATAATTCGACTAACCATATTGTCATTCGCTCAGTCATTTCAGGTTTTAGAGTACTTGCTTAACTAGGTTGTTGATTTTGACCATGCCAGTGAAGCTTTGAAAATATGGTTATAGCCTTCTTGTTGAGTTTACTAGTGCTAGTACAAACTTTTCTATTGTAGAGTATCGTCGTTTGATGTCTTGTAGGATTTGGCTGGTGAAATATAGCAGGGTATGCTATTTACTATCGTAATTCACTAATACTGAATTTATGGCCGATTAAGTGGCTGTCATGTAGAGGAATAGAACAAAGCCTGGCAGAGAGCTTATCAAGATTGATAACAAGGTAATGTCTTTATTTATGGCTTGCAACATAGTTCCACATTTCTTTTCAATTTTCTTTGACTTGGCTTCTTTCTCGACTTTCTTTGACTCTGTTTCTTTCTCGACAATAGTCTTCTGAGTCTCGATACTTGTTTTTTTTTGGGATCGATGATGGCTTTTTGTGGCCCGACGTTGATCTTTAGTGGCTTGAAGTGTCTAAAGTAAGAGTAGAATTTCATGATGTCCACAGTTCCATCATCATTTTGAAGTGTTTTTTCGTGACACTATTTGTTTCTTAGTGACCTCGTTAATGTGTTCGCATAGGGCCTTTAATTCTACTTATTTTTCCTTCTAATCTCAATCAATTTTTTCTTATAGGGCTTGAATTTTTGCATTGTTTATTGTTGCAACTCGACTGTGTCGACCTTAAGGCTTTCAATTAGCGTAGTTTGTTTCATTATATGTGGAAGAGGATGGTGTATTGCCGTGTACATTCTAGGTGAATGTGAAAAAAGGGTTACCTTACTTCTAGTGGGTGCCAAATGTTGTTAATTGGATTTAAAAAAGCGTTTGAGCTTCTCTCCAACAAATAAAACAAGTGTATAAAGAATGAGAGAGGTATTTACCAAGACTTTTTTATGCTTAAATAATTATATAAATGAGAATAAAGTAGTATATAAATAAATTAAAGGAAAAAAATTGTAATATTAAACTTTTTTATAAAAAATAGATTATTGTAACTACACAATATAATATAGATAATTATCTTTATTTATTAAGTAGATATTTTAGAGTTATTTTTAAAAATTTTGAAATAAATTAATATATGAATATTCAAATATGATTTATATATTCGAATATTGTGAGGGAGATATTGATGATAGAAAGAATAATAATTATTTTAATAAAAGGTTTTCTTCGCATTACGTATGTAACTTATTTTATTCATCATCCAATTTTTTTAACATCCGATTTTTTTAACGTTATTTATGTTTCAATCATTGGAAAAATAAGCAAAGTTAATAAAAGAAAAAGAAAAAATAAGGTACCCGTTTAGAATTAGATATTCCAACCGCCACTTATAAATAATCAATTTTTTTTTTTGAGAAATTGGGTCTCGAAAAAGGAATTGGGTCTCGAGCCAGACTTTTCAATGAAGAAGAATGGCATTTAAATAAATAATTTAGAAACCGTGACATTTTGGCGAATGCTAGTGGTAAATAAACAGTGAAATCGAAATAAAAAATGAATCTCGTGACACGAATTACTTTAGTGGTTCGGTTCTCCCATTTGATTCTGAGAACGTGACTTTGAATCTTGTAACAATTGTAGGTTACTTATTATTTTGAAATCTTGAAAATATTTTTTAATTGATCCTTCCAGATTAGGTAAGATATAATTTTTTTCAATATCTTATTTATTTTTTCTATGGTAATAAATGTTATTACTCGAAAAATTCATTATTGAATTCATACGGAAAATTTCTACTTATATATTTAAAGAAGATTTCCCTCTTTTCAATATTTTTTTTCGGATAGAAAAATATTATATATGCATAAAAAGTGAAAAATAAAATAAAAAACTAATTATATATTTGAGAAAAAAAAGAAATAATAAATATAGTAAAAAAAGTGTGATATATATAATATGATATATATTAAAAAATAAAAAATAATAATATAGAAACGTGCTTAACAACACACAACATACTTACGTAACCATAATTGGTAATTAAAAAAGTGCATAAAATTTCCAGAAGCATAATTATTGACGGTTCAGGCATAAAAGTGGAGATGGAATCAAATATATTACTGAAATAAGACCATAGAATTCCAGAAGCATAATCACTCGTGGCTGCTGGACCATTTTCATTTTGTTTTATTTTTAAAGATTTGTTTTGGGTAATCTGTTTACCAATCTTGAAAATCAGAAACTGAGTTAAATACAATGTTCCAATTTTATTTAATTAAGAATTGAAAACAATGATGAGGAAGATTTTAATGTTGTAAAATAATAAGGAACATCACTATGCATGAGTCCTTCTATTACGTGTCATGTAGCAAATTTGAAACTAGCCGTACAGTGGATGGATGGTGAGCCAGGATGTCTATTTGGTATTAGTTAACTACTCTTACTTTCTTTCCTTCAAAAATGATATATTATACATATTATTATATACTCTTTATAATTTTATCAGATATTATACTGTTAATAATTTAATAAAAAATTATTATTTTATCAACCTAGCCATTCAATTATAATTTCATACTATTAGGTTTATTCATGTTAAATTTGATTAGTTAAAATTGATTGGAGTATGTCATATTTATTGTATTAATATGGTCGAAAATTCTAATTTATTATTGTACTGTCATTAAAAAAATTTGATGAGAGAGAAAAATATATATAAATTATTTTTAAAAATTAACGTGATTTATAAAAAAAGTTTTTTAGTTTTCTATTTTGATTCGGATATTTAAAAGTAATAGATTTATTGTCTAAATAAGTTGAGAGTCAATCATGATCAATTATATTATTTTGATTGGTTTTTGTTAGACTTAAATGCGAACCGATACTGGTGATTGTGATCTAGTTTATATAGTTCTAGATCACTTCAAAAACATGTTTATTGTGTGTTACAACATATATTTAGTTAA
The DNA here is from genome assembly GCA_963425845.1 of Sphenostylis stenocarpa. Taxonomy (NCBI): domain Eukaryota; kingdom Viridiplantae; phylum Streptophyta; class Magnoliopsida; order Fabales; family Fabaceae; genus Sphenostylis; species Sphenostylis stenocarpa. The sequence goes on along the minus strand of OY731398.1, from coordinate 41,953,985 downwards.
TTTATGGAATAATTTATAATTGAGTATGTATGGATAGGTGACATTTGTATGAGTTTAGATCTATCCGACTAAACTAATTGAATGAGTTTATGATTGAACATGTGTTCATAAGGTAATTATTCTATCTAAAAACAAGAGCATATCGATTTCATGTTCATTATGATAATATCATTATGATCAATTATCACGTTTAAGATATTGTCGATTATTACTTTCGCTTTATTTTTATCTATTTTGATTCCTTTTTTATGAACAATAAATCCTAAGAACTCTCCCACATTTTCATCAAAAGCACATTTCAAGTGAATCATTTTCAAATTATGATATCTCATTCTCTCGAAGGCTTGTCTTAATTTATTGAGGTGAAATTCTTTCAATTCAAATTTAATTATAATATCATCAATATACACATGCACAAAATCTCCAATCAAATAATGAAAAATTAAATTCATAGTTCTTTGAGTACGTTACTCCAAGCATCTTTTTTAAGCCAAAAGGACATAACTAACCATTTATAAGTTCCTAATGCTCCAGGATATCAAAAGGCAATTTTTGATATATCATTTTTAGTAATAAATATTTGATTATATCTAGAATACTCATCTAAAAGACTCAACACTTCATTTCCTACTACAACATGTATTAACATTTCAACATTTACCATAGGATATTCATCTTTAGGTGTTGCCTTATTCAAATCTTGAAAATCAATACATATTCTCATTTTCCCATTTTTCTTAATAATAGGAACAATGTTAGAAATCCAGTCAACATACATGATTGTCTGATAAACTTGGCCTTTACTAACCTTTCGATTTCCTCTTAAATTTTATCCATAACCTGTGGTGCAAATTTTTGAGGAGCTTGCTTGATAGGTTTTTTACCTTCGATTATGCATAATCGATGTTCCACTAGATTCTGATTCAAACCTGACATTTCATCACATTCTCAAGCAAAACAATCATTATACTTTTTTAGCATACTTATCAAATCTTTCGTCATCTCTTCACTCAACAACTTGTTTATATAAGTAGGTTTTTTTCCATCTTCATCACCTAAGTCAACTTCTTATATTGGGTTTTGTGCTCCAGCTCTCATATTCCTTACTATAATCGATTCTTCAAAACTTAAATGGAGAAATCATAAACACAATCAATCTTAACATCATTACTCAGTGGATTTTTATTGCAAACTAATGTCGATGATATCAACTTATTCAACTCGATCCTACTCTTACTTATGATTTTTTTACACTCCCACAATCGTGATGGATCAACATAACTTTGTAATCGAGTCAAGAAGTTTTCATAGTAGGGCTTAGTCATTGCCCTCGATCATTTCGAGGTTGACCTCCTCTTTTAGCAGAAATTCCTTTTCAGGATCCATCTCCGCAAACCAAATGTTATGTATCTTCGAGTTAAAGTCTTCAAGGGTCTCGAAGGTGAAAGACTTAGTCAGTGCTAAGTTCTTTCAAGGTTAATTTGCATGAGAAGCATAGGCTACAAAATTGGTTTGATCACCTTAAATCACCTCCAAATTACCATCTCAATTCCACATATATAACTTTTGATAAGAAGTCGATGGTACTAACCTCACACCATGTAACCATTCTCTTTCTAGTAAAACATTGAAAATCATGCCAGACTTCATCATAACAAACACAATTGTTCTCGTATAGGTTCCTATTATTACATTAAAGGCAATCATTCCCTCTGAACTTAATAACTCCCCACTGAAATCTAATACCATAATATTATTTCTTATTAAATCTTCCTATTTCTTACCAAACCTTTTTAATATTGATTTTTGTGATATTTTAGTTGCCTCTTTCCCATCAACAAGGACTTTGTTCATTGTAACACCCTCTATTTATATTTTCAACATGAGAGGCTTCAAATGAAATCTTATCTCTTTGCTAGGGGGATTAATAAGAGTTGCATCTCGATGGGGTGACTCACATGATACTTGAGTAACCTAAACTGCTTTAGGTTGTAGGGTTGACTCATAATAATATTGTTGATGTGTATCTTGCACTTAAACCTTCTCCCTGATTTATCAAAGTACTTGTATACACTTGACCACCCTGACTCGATCCACCTCTATCCATAGGTTGAAATTCTCTTCCAAAAAGGTTATGACATATTGCCCCTCATCCAAGGACCTCCTTGATGGAATCCTTTAGGGTACTTGGGGTATCCAGTATAAAAATTTGGGTCATATGATAGTCTATCAAAAACATTTTTATTTCTCTAATCATACATACCTCGAGGATGAAACATTCTTCCTCCTACCCATTCATCTTGACTTACCTTTACGTATGGTAAGAAAATCCCATATTGCTTTGGATCATTCTTCATTTTAATTTGAAGGTCTTGATCTTGATAATCCACACTCTACTTCTGTTTTTCGCTTTCATTCCTAATTCAAACTTCTTGGCAGCAGCCTTATCAAATCCAACACAACATCTAAGACATAAAACAACTTTTGCATCCTTTTCCTTCTTTTGATTCAAAAATTCTGCTAAAGTATTGTCCACCTTAGGATAGATTTTAATTTCTATCTCAAAATCCTCTAACTCCAACTCAAAGTCCTTTTCACCATCGCTGAGTTTGACGTGACGTGGATTAACATCTTTTGAAGTAATGTCTATCATATAAATTCCCAAATCATCAACATAATTTTTAACATCATCAGTACCGTTAAGTTTAACTTCCACATAACTCACATGACCCTTAAAATGATCGGTGTCCACTTCATTTGTTTCTCTTCAAACTTTAGTCTACCCTGTACGATAACATTTTGTATCATATTCCTAACATAGATACAATTATTAGTCTAATGACCATATATTATGAAACTTACAATATTTTTATCCTTTTCTTTGCTCTAAAGTTGCAACTTATGGTTATCACCCAATTTTATTTGTTTATCTTTCAATAGGATATAAATTTTTTTATCAGATTTAGTTATATCAAACTATAAGTTCAATTAGTCATTTTATCTGAAACCTCACTTTTTGTAACAATTTACAAACATAAGGTGGACCAACTTTAACTTCAACAACATATACTTCATTATTTTCACTCCATTCCTCATCTTCGTTCCTCTCTAATATATTAGGCAACTCGTCTTTATATGTATCGATTCCAACATATCCAATTTTATCATTCTTTACTACTTTACTAAATTTATAATATAGTTTCTCATACTTAATTTGTTCGATCCTTCAAACTTTATCAACCAATTGAGTCATGTCCCTTGACAGAAAATTAACTAATTTCTTTCTTATTGAAAACTCTAGCCCTACTGTTGTTATTCTTACTAATTTACTCTCAAGGATTTGTGTAAAACATCTTTATTTCATTTGCCTAAATCTATTTAAATAATCATCTATATTTTCATTATGATACCTTTTTACATTCATCAGATGTATTAAACTAACTTGTGTTTCTTCTCTAAAGAATTGTTCATGAAAACTCTTTTCAAATTGTGTCCAATTAAATATTGAATTAGGAGGAACTGTTGTGAACCATGTAAAAACATTTTTTTATCAAAGAACTAGGGAAACATTTCATTATCAAACTCTCATTTGTTGGAAGATTTTCACATTTGATTTGATATCTAGTGATATGCTCAACAGTAGATTCTCTAATATCTCTTGAAAATTTTGTAAATTTTGATATTTTTTGTCCTCTAGGAAATTCAGTCTCATAAACAAAATCAGGAAAAAGCAAAATAAAATATGGCTAGTTATACAACCCCATTCCCACATCTGGTTGATTTCATTGCCCTATCATTTGATTATAAGCATTTTGTTGATAATTCTCATTATTTTGATTATTTCTACGTATATTGTCCCACATTTGTACAATTTGATCAGCGTCTTGACCTCTATTGACCATTCAAACATTTCTTAATTGATTCTGATTCCCTTGAATATTTCGATCATTATTATTGTGTCCTAAAGGTTCACCTTGGTTATTCTCCATCAGTAAATTATTATTTTCCAAGTTATTTCTTCTATGGATAGAAAGTGCATCTCTATCCTTGTCATTTGTTCAGCTAATCTTTGGAAACTATCAGTTATAGTCGCACTATAGGGTTTAAGATATTGGTCATTTCCTGAGACCAAAAATTAACCATTTCATAATTATCATCATCCATTTGTTGTCTTATTACCTATAATGTACTGTTCGATATTCTTTTATTTATAGTCTCATTGTCAACTTGATTTCTATTATATTCCCTATCATTTCCTACTCTAAGTTGACATCGGTCATTCATCCTACTAGAATTTGGGGTTGACTTCCATGACAACATTCCCCATGGATACCTTTCCGTTATTTGGTACCCCATGACCATTTCTTTGAACTGGTGTACTTCCACTAGCATTATACCCCCTAACATAAAAGATCTATTTATTGTCACATATCGTCTGGCATTAGCACTACTTATAGGATTATTTGTTAGTTGTATTACTAATGTTCCTTGATTTTTTTACTACTAGTATTATTTTGATTAGCAATATTACCTTGAATATTTTTGCTCACACTATTATGCTCAATACCTATATTCTAACCTTTATTAATATTATTTGGTCCACACTAGATGTTAATGCAAAACTAGGTGTAGAATGTGCTTTGATGATTCGTCATGACTATTTTACCACTTCTTAATCTCATATTATTATCCTATAGAAAACAAAATTTGTCCCACCGGACGTGCCAATTTGTTTATATTCGTTGTTTGATTAAACAAAAGTATATCCAAGTATGTGATGAATCATTTGAACACCATGTGGATTCTTTTAATATTTTACTAACAAACACAATTTTTTTGGGTTTATATGCAATCAACACTAGTCATTCGATAATTAAGATACATATATATTTCAATTAAAGACCATTCACACACAATTTGAAATTTTAATATGATTTGAAACATTTAAAGTAAATTACTAGAAAAATAAAAGTACGAGTAAATTGTTGAAAAATAAATGTGTAACGGAAGATAAATGTGCAGAGAAAGTAAATTACATAAAAATAAATATAATCCATTATCAATGATAAAATATAATTGACAAAGAAAATCAATAAAGATGAACATTTAAATTACAAAGAACTCCATTGAAAAATGTTTTTTCCTTATTCGTAGCAATATTTTCGAATGCAAGTTTTTTCGTACAATTTGACAATAACCCTAATTACATTTATTTCACCCTATTTATATTTTTATGTGTAACTACTAAAACACTTAAATATAAAAATAAGAAATAAAAATAAAATTAAGATGAAGTCGGGTAAAATACATGAAATGTAAATAAAAATTCACGAACAATTACTTTCCTATAATTGTTTTCCATTTTCCTTGACTTACTTTGTTGTCATGTAATATCCATAGACGTGCACATCATGTAATGGGATCATAATTGTTTCCACTTTCTTTCGATGTCTTGTTCCTTCCGATTCGTAACCCTAGATTTGATATTTTCAATTCTTCGATTTTCAACTTCAGCTGATCATACTATCCCTTTCTTGACTTCTCATTTGTTCAACTCAATCTTCTTTTCGATGATATGTGCTTTGAATATTTCCTAAACATTCACAACTTATACATTTGATCCACATATTCCAACTTATTGCTTTAAGTTAATATTTTATTTTTTATTTACTTTTTTCGGTCCTCGACTCTCAATAGCTTCAATTATCTTTTCCCATTATCATGTTTCCTTTAATACCTCCTATACTTATCGATTTATTCCCTTCCATATATTTGTATTTTTGTCACTAACAATTGGTTAAAAATATATTATTTTGGTTTAATAAAGTATCATTTATAAATTATAAACACTTATTTGTTGGCATAATAAGATTTAGGGGTTTAGGAGCTTTCAAACAAACAAGTTTTCAAATTAATTGTCAAAATTATCTATTAACAGCTACATTTTGAAAAAAATTATATATTATATATCAATTTTGACTTACATAAGGGATAAATAAATAATTTTAGACTGATATAATATTTTTTAATATAATCTACATTAAAGAAAGTTTCAAATCAATGAAGAATTTTGAAAAATATGATGAATTGATATTAAATAATGTAACATCTGATAAAAAGATTACAGCTGTCTAATTTAATTATACTTCACAATACAAAATAAGATATCTACGATTTGGACGTGTGTGAGTATAATTTAATTAATGTGATTTTTAATTTAGATGTTGTATTATAAAAGACTGTGTTTTGAATTATTTGTGTCACGTGTAGAATATGTTAAACACAACAAACAGAATGCAGCAGATCATGAGTTTCGAATTGGGATTGGTCTGCGCAGACCCATTTGAATCCCAATAATTGAAATTTTGTATCCCTGCAATTTCAGGCAGAAACAAAACACCATACTTTACGAGTTAGAATTGCTTAATTATTTATTTTAACAAAATTTCTAACTAGAAAATCACTTTTAAATTTTGAAAAGTTGGAACTTATATATTAATATCGCGTAGCGCATGCAGTTTTTTAATAAGATAAACCCATGCAGTTTTTCAGTCCAAAAACGTATGCGGTGACGCAAATCGAAACGCCCTCAAAATTGAATCAGATAAATTATTAAATAAATAAAAAGTAGCACAATACGAAAGAGGTGGCTGAACATCTAAAATGTTCATTTTTCATTTTAAAAAATTCTAAAAGATGTGATTTGATAAAAAAATATAAAAATCTAATAAGAATAGTTAAGAAGATGAATGTTTATCATTGATAATCACATTCTAAATATATGTTTATTTACCAATTAAATTACTCCAGTGATTCCATAACTTAAGCTTTACTTGTTCACGATATCGCTAAATATCAGAACTTTATGCGTTGCATGGCTATTCAGAATCAGAAGCTTAACAAGAAATTTGAAATGAGTGACCAATATATTAAAATAAATATATTATATATTTGATATTATTAATTGAATTTGAATATTAGAAAATAAATTTATTTTATTTTATTTTTTTCAGAAAAACATCTATAATTTTATTTTTAAATTTAAATTATTTTTTTCATATTTTAATATCAAACTAAAATATCATAAAATATTAAAATAATTAACTAATTTATAATAAATAAATAAATTTATATTAATATTGTTTACACATATTAATTTATTATAATAATAAATAAATTTTTTTAAGTTTATTGTGAGTTATCTTTTTTATTTTTTTTTGTTTTATGTTTTTTAACAGAAAAAATAAAAAACTAAAGAATAAAAAATTAAAAGTTGTATGTTATAGAAATAAAATTATAAAAAAATTGAAATATAAAGAAAAAAGATAAATATGAGAAAACAATATGGATATCTGATAGAAAGAATGACAGTAACAAATGAAAAGATGAGAGAAAAAAAAAGATAAAATTATAAAAGAGAAATATAAGTAAAAAAATAATAAAAATATGGTATTTATTATAAATAAATAAAAAATTATTTATATTTATCAAAAATATTTATTTTTTATAAAATAATTATTGTACATAAAAAAAATGGATTTTAGGTGGGAGAGTGGCCACTGCTGGCCTAATTCTTCCTCTTCAGAATTGATAAGAAAAGAATGCGTATCCTGTTTTCACTTTTTAATCATAAAAATTTCATATAATTTTTGATTTATCTTATTTTCAAAGATTTGTATATGAATCAGGAAAATATTATTCTGGGATAATGATATTAAACAATAATTTATGAATATTCCATTTTTTAAAACACTTCGTCAACATTTATTTCTTCTCTTCATTTTGTCCGGTCGTATTATAATTCTTATAAAATTTATAATATTTTTCTCTCGATTATGGATTTTTGACTGGTTTGAAATTTACATGTGACTAAAAAACTAACTTTGTCAGATATGTTATGTTTACTTTTGGGAAATAGACCTATTTTGACATCAATTTGCTTCAACCTTTCTAACATCTGATTTTAATATTGTAATAATAACAGTAATTGTGATAAGAATGAGGTTGTCGATCTCAATTTGTGATGGCAGGCCAAATTTGTCATGGCAGACCAGAGAAAAGCAAATAGTACGGAATAGTTGAGTTTCCTTATACAGGCAGTAATTTTATATTTTTTTTTAGTGTGAATTTATAGTAACCACTATCAAATAAATAATTTTTTAAGAACTTATATATTAATAGAATAATCATAATATGATAGAATTAAAAAATATATATACTATTGTATTAATAAATAAATTTGTTTAATGATCATATGTTATTTACCTATTTTTATATTTAATTAATATCTATTTTTCACTTTTTATTACATCATAATTATTATAAAATTATTTTTTTCTCAATAATATATTTTACTTATATACATTTTCTTGTTGATAAATATGTATTAATAAGTAATTTTATTTTTAATAATAATAACAATGATAATTATTATTAAAATAATAAATTAAATTATTATGTAATTTTTATCTAATCTAAATAACTCTACACAATTTCTTAAGTAATTGTATTTGGACAATCACTTTCAAATAAAATAAACAATTCTATATTAATATAATAATCATAAATAAATAAAAAAATAATTAAAAAATTATTATTACGTTATTAAAAGAAGTTGTCAAATAAGAAAAAATTGTCAATAGATTTTCGTTTACCTCCAAAACCAAAATCCATATATATACTTGGGAAAAAGATACATTGAGATTCATATATATTTTTTATTATAAAAATCTAAAAATAGTAATGTAACGATATTTTAGTCTCACCACTTTTTTTTTTTTTTTTTTTATTATTATTATTATTATTATTATTATTATTATTATTATTATTATTATTATTATAGAATGTTTAAGAGCTCGTGGTCTATAAATACCATGACCTAGGGTACTTTGTAGTTCAACTGAACTCCTCTCAAAACTATGGCTTTTCAAGTGTTGGTCATCTGTTTCATCTCCACCATCGTGTTTGCATCCATACTAATGCTATGGAGAAAACATAGCAAAACCCTCCTTCCACCAAGTCCCAAAGCTCTTCCCATCATTGGTCACCTCCACCTTCTCTCCCCGATACCTCACCAAGATTTTCACAAGCTCTCAATCCGTTATGGACCCATCATGCACCTTTTTCTTGGCTCAGTCCCTTGCGTGGTGGCTTCCACCGCAGAAGCCGCCAAAGAGTTTCTCAAAACTCACGAACCCTCCTTCTCCAACCGCCCTGCTCAAACTGTTGCCATTGAGGCCTTTTCCTACGGTTTCCAAGACTTCTTGTTCGCACCGTACGGACCCGGTTGGAAGCTCATGAAGAAACTCTGCATGACTGAACTTCTCGGCGGTCGCATGCTCGACCAGTTCCTTCCCGTGAGGCAGCAAGAGACCAAGATATTCATCCAACGAGTGCTCCAAAAGGGGATTGCTGCTGAGGCCGTGGATTTTGGAGCAGAGTTGATGACGCTTTCGATTAACATCGTGTCCAGAATGACCGTGAGTCAGACGAGTTCTGACAACCAGAACAAAGCTGAAGAGATGAGGAAGCTGGTATCGGATGTCGCGGAACTCATAGGGAAGTTCAACATATCAGACTGCATTTGGTTCCTGAAGCGCTTTGATTTGCAAGGATTCAACAAGAGGCTCAAGGAAACAAGGGACAGGTTTGATGCTCTGTTGGACGGAATCATAAAGCAGCGTGAAAAGGAAAGAAGGAACGACAACCAAACCGGTGGAACACGACCATTTAAGGATATGCTTGATGTTTTACTGGACATGTTCGAAGATGAGAATTCCGAAATGAAATTAAACAAAGAGAACGTTAAGGCCTTCATCATGGTAAGTCAATAAAGCATGTAATTGTTTAAATGATTAAATATACGTATAAGTCAACAAAGAAAAATTATTAAATGGTCTCAAATTTTCACATAATCATAAATAGTTAACAAGACTTTATCATACATATATATGTTACATAAAGAATATTTAGGTGTCCATCCTTCATTTCCTTTCATGCAAAGGTGACTAACATGTGCTCAAATATTTAGGACTTATTTGTTGCTGGGACTGACACATCATCAGTAACCATAGAATGGGCTATGGCAGAGTTAATCAATCACCCACATGTATTAGAGAAGGCAAGGCAAGAGATTGATGTAGTGGTTGGAAAAAGTAGAATAGTAGAAGAATCAGATATTGTCAACCTTCCTTACCTGCAAGCAATTGTTAGAGAAACATTTAGGCTTCACCCAGCTGGTCCATTGATTGTTAGAGAGTCATCAAGAAGTGCTGTTGTTTGTGGGTATGATATTCCAGCCAAGACTCGATTATTTGTGAACGTTTGGGCTATTGGTAGGGATCCCAATCATTGGAAGAACCCCTTTGAGTTCAGGCCAGAGAGGTTTACTGAAAATGGACAGAGTCAATTGGATGTTAGAGGACAACATTTTCATCTACTTCCGTTCGGGAGTGGAAGAAGAGGATGCCCAGGTACTTCATTGGCGTTGCAGGTCGTGCATGTGAATCTGGCTGTGATGATTCAGTGTTTCCAATGGAAGGTTGATAGTGGTAATGGGAAAGTGGACATGGAAGAAAAGTCTGGCATCACTCTTCCCAGGGCTCATCCTTTAATTTGTGCCGTTGTTCCGAGGTTTAACCCATTCCCGAATATGTGATTGTTTTGTAATACATTACAAATGTTATTCAACACTTACCGAAACCGAAAATATTAATCTGATAGGAATATTATGTAATAAGAAATAAAGAAAATAATAAGGGTTGATGCATTGTTAAAAAATAGGATGCCTAGAAATATTTTTCCTTCTTTTAAAACATCATGTATCCATTAGCATGTAAAAGTTATCTGCACTTTATCAATAAGGACTGAGATTGCTAAACATTTTAATTCTTAACAAAATTTTCTAATATATTTAACTATTACTTTTAATTTAGGAGGAGAATTGTGAGAGATTTAAGGACAAACTTTGGATGGTCATAGGTGAAGTACAATAATATATCTTAATGTGTATTAGGTTTTTTTTTATTTAGAGGGTGAAAATGTTATCCATAATTCATAAGAAAAAAAATACTTAGAATATATAAAAATAATTGTAAAAGGAAATTATTTAGTATTTCATTATTTAGAAGTCGATATACGCTCATATTTTAATTATCAAAATCTCGTTTAAGGATAAAACTGTGATAGATTAGATATTTAAGCTCAAAAATATATTGGACATAAAAATTAACCATAATGATACTATCATAATAAATATGACATCGTAATATATAGTTCCTAGATGAAACATTGGTGGCACCTACCATGAGGCTGAGAGTAGAATCTGACTCTATTATTGCCCCTTAATCTTTGACTAGAAGATTATTTCACATAATTTAGAAGTCAAAATCAAAATAGTTTATATACACCATTCTCCGACATAAAAATTGATCATAATATATCATTGTGAATACAAAATTCACATAGTTTAAAAATCAATATCAAAATAATTTATATACACTCTTCTCAAACAAATTATTCCAAACATGAAACTAAGATATTATTGTTGCGTGATAAAAAAAACTATTTAATAAAAAAAACTAATATAATAATTAAATTATTACATTATTATAAAAAATAATGATAGATGGACAATCTTTATCATATAAACGTCTAAATATAAACGGAATCGTTCAGGAAAAAGATTTGTTCACACCCAATTTTTCTAATATATCTCGTCACAATCCTAAAACATTATTAAAATAAAATAAGATAAATAAATAATAATATAAAAATTTAAAAGTTGATCATGATAGAAGTATAAGAAAAATGGGTTATCAATGTTTCGTAACCCAATTTTTTAATAAATGATTGAATAAATGATTGAAACAAGAACACTAATTAAGAACTACTACATTTCATATATATGTTCGCTTGCGTACCTGTTTTGTTCTTGAGTTTTGTCTTCAGTGTTCGCTTTCTATGAACCTTATAAAACTAACCATTTAAAACCAATAAAAGTTGAGAATTCGGTAAAGTAACGTTACAAGAAAATTTATCTTGTACAGCTTAACATCCTAGTGATAAAATAAATTTTCAGACAAAGCTGTAACCTAAAAATGCATGCTTCAGTACTTGAATACTAATTAATTAAAACCACAATTTATATATTTTATTTAACTCGTGGAATTCAAATGCTATAAAATATTAACTCCAATTGTTAATAAATATTCAGTAGTTGTAATATGGAATAATCTTTACAGACACCATAGATGAGTTTTGCTAATCTTGGAACATGGGCTCATCTCAGCTCTATGCTGAAGAAGACGAATACACGTTCACTTCTCATTACCCTTTTTCACACTCGACCCGTAAAGACTGTGAGAAGACAAAAAATTGAATTCGATTTCAAAGCTTACATGCTCCACAAGGTTAACACAGTGAACTAACCGAGCCTTGGACGAAGCCATTGCGCTGAAGGAGCCGAAGATGATCCACGAAGCCATGCGCTACACGCTCGTCAGCGGCGGCAAGAGGATCCGCCCGGTGCTCTGCATCGCCGCGTGTGAGCTCGTCGGTGGCAACGAGGATACCGCTGTCCCCGCCGCGTCCGCCGTCGAGATGGTCCACGCAATGTCGCTCATCCACGATGACTTGCCCTGCATAGACAACGACGATCTCCGGCGAGGGAAGCCGACGAGCCACAAGGTCTTCGGCGAACACGTGGCAGTCCTTGCCGGCGACGCGCTGCTAGTGCGCGCGTTCGAGCACATGGCGGCGTCAACGAAGGGCGTGCCTCCCATGCGGGTGGTTCGCGCGATAGGGGAGTTGGCAAAATCGGTGGGCGCGGAAGGCCTTGTGGCGGGACAAGTGATGGATGTGAAACCGGAAGGGTTGTCAGGTGACGTGGGTTTGGAGAGAGTGGAGTTCATTCACCTTCACAAATCCGCGGCGTTGGTGGAAGGTGCGGTTGTGTTGGGAGCAATAATGGGGAGTGGGTCGGAGGAGGAAGTTGAGAGATTGAGGATGTTTGGTAGGTGCATTGGGTTGATGGGTCAGATTGTAGATGATATTCTGGATGTTACTAAATCGTCTGTGGAATTGGGGAAGACGACGGGGAAGGACATGGTGGCTGATAAACTCACTTATCCCAAGGTTCTGGGGCTTCATAAGTATATGGAGATTGCTCATAAATTGGTGGAGGACGCCAAGGAAGCCTTGGCTTTGTTTGATGCCCAAAAGGCAGCTCCACTACTTGCCGTAAGTAATTACATAGTAGACAAAATTAATTAATACACTTTCATTATTGGATACAAATTATCTGTAATTATACAAATTATAAAAAATAAAGGTGCCATACCTTCTTCAATTCATGCATGCATCCACCCACCTATTGAATACTCAATCTTTTTGTGTGATTAATTGATGTCAAATAAATTTTAATTAGCCTCCCATTTTTCTGATTTTTTTTCTAAAATAATAATTATTTATTCAAATAAACCTATTTTAATATTATTTATCCAAATATCAAAAAGATCGAATTTCGAATAGATAAACACTACGTGAAAAAAAAAAGATCGAGAACTGCAATTTTTTTTTCACGTCTGATATTAAATATTATATATATATATATATATATATATATATATATATATATATATGATAACAACATATCTATATAATTATATATTTATATATATATATATATATATATATATATAATAAATACATATATTTATATATTTAATAAATATATATGTATATGATGTAATTTTATTAAATATATAAAAACTTATTTATATATATTTAATATTTATAGTAAATATATTTAAAATTTGTATTAAATTTAATTTTAATATAATATAAAATAAAATTGATATAAATATTTATTAAAATTATAAATATTAAATATCAAATTTAATTTTAATATAATATGAAATAGAATTGATATAAATATTTTATTAAAATTATAAATATTTAAATTGATCATATAAAATATTAAAATATTATAAATTAATGATATATAATTGAAACATTATTCGTGAAAAAAATGTATCGATAATATAAATTGATTGATAAAATATTTTTAATCAATAAATTTTTATTTTCTTGTAATGAACATATAAATTTATCTTACATGTAATTTTATATTTTGTTTTAATATAATTGTCATAAAAAAATAATATTTTATTTATATGTGTTTTATCAATTGTTAATTAGCCTAATTTATTAGAGTTGTCGAGCGATCTGATTTTTTTTATTTTATTTTAAAAATTACTCAATTTATATATATATATATATATATATATATATATATATATATATATATATATATACTAATTATAGATTCAAAAATTTCTTTTCTTTTATCAAATGTTTCGAGATTTTTTGAGATAACTGCTTCCCACTATTTCAATTTTCTTGACTTGGAATTTTTGGACATTAGATAGGGTTTATGAATGGAAAAATATTAGAACATTTTCAAAAGGAATGGTTAACTAAAGTTTTTTTTTAATAAAAAATATTTAATATAAATAAATATTTGATTATGAATATCGTGATTTAAAATTAAAGAAAAATATTTAAAATTTTAAAAATTTATTTATATAAATATTTTTGGATAAAATGTAAAAAAAAATTTGTATAAAAATTCATAATAAAATATTTATTTTTATTCATAAATAACTCTTCCTAATAATTCATTTTAAAGATATTTTTATTCCACTGTGATCGTTTTATTTGAGTGAAATATTATTGTTTGTACCAAATGAACTTAAAACTCCATTCCTATTAGGTAAGTTTATTCATTTGAAACGTATGTTATTGCTTGAATTCACTTGAGACATATGTTATTGCTTGAATTCACTTGAGACATATGTTATTGCTTGAATGAAAATAAGTTCGTGATAAATTTTTTCCTTTTAAAAATCTCATCACTGGAGCAGATAAACCTTGATTTAAGCAAAAAAAATTACAAAAAATAATTTTATTTTTATTATATTTTTTATTTGAACAATAAATTGTCACTTAAAAAAATATATAAAAACTCTATATAATTATAGAGCTTCAATTTCCTACCCAACTAATATACATCAATACCATAAATATATTTTCAAGATAATAATACAATTGACTACTACTTTATTCATTTTCATCAACTAATGCATATCATTCTCATAACACAAGCACATATCAATTAACCATATCAAACACCAAACACATGTTAACAAATCAGTTACCAAGTCACTTTATTACATTCATATCTTTTATCTAGTGTAATATGTTAAAGGTATTTCATAGTAATTTCTCTTATCTTAATTTAAGTTTTCACCAAAAGAAAAAACCTCTTAAATTTCCTAAATCTCAAGTTAGCTCCTAATATGTTCACAAAAATACTCCCATTAACAAATCTAATGTATCACACTGATCTTATATTAACCAAAATTCATCTTTATGTAGGAATAACTACATGCAAATAATTTTACACATATATGCAAAACCACAATTTTCACATGCAACTCATATCGTGACAAAATAAATAAAAAGAAATTTACTCTAAAAAGATTATGATAATATAGAAATCTTTTTTAATATTACAATGGGATTGAATGTTGTTTAAAATAATAATTGGGTGAAAAATCTTAAACAAAAGTTACAAATTTTATACATTCAGAAAATAATATATTTAACAAAATAAATTTTAAATAGGTAAAAATTGTTGTTTATAAAATTTTGAAATAAAAATATAAATATTCAGATTTTACTTAAATTAACCCATTTCAAAATTTAAGTTTCTTACAATAATTATTTTAAAATATCCTCATAACTTAAGAATCTTTGAAATTTTTTATCAATTTCTTATTTCTTTTAATTTATCATTTCCAATATTTTAGTTATAATTTAAATTTATTTTTTAAATACTAATAATTGTTAAAATAAAATTTTATTAAAATATGAATTACTCATCATAAATCTAAAATGTATTTTAAATTTTAAGAATATTTATTTATTTTAAGAAATTTTATTTATAAAACATTGATATAATGTTATTACAAAACTGGAATGCTAATTAAAATAGTATTTAGATATTGAGAAAAATAATATTATTCCTTCTTTATTTTCTCAATTACGTGTCTTTATTTTTTTTTTTTGTTTCACATTGTCTCCAATAATTTATAATTACAAAAATAAATATTTATATTTTTAAACTAATATATATATATATATATATATATATTAAATTTTAATTAATTAAAATAAAAATAAGTATAAACACTTATGTTTTCACTGTTATGAACAAAAATTATTTATTTTAAATCTAAAATATAATTTTTATATTAAATATTTATTATCATAAAAGTTAATTATTATATAATTTAGATATTTAAATTATTATTATTATTTATATTTTAATTGTATATATCTTGTCCAAACCCAACAACTTTTTATCCTTCAATCTTATAAAAACACTCTCAAATCAAACTAACTCCAACAAATACATACACACACCGTCTTAAAAATCAAACACATACACGCATTATTGAAGATAAGGATTCATGGGGAATAAATCTAATTCTCTATTTACCATTTATTGGATTCCAACTAAATATTCGGAAGGCGAGACAAGATAACTATAAGCAAATCTGTCTCTTTTTTTATTTTTATTTTTCTGACAAAAACTAGAATCGAATCTTAAAAGGTCAGTTGTAGTTGTAATCCACCGTTTCTAGTCATCATCCGCCCACAGTTTTATGTTTTGTTGGATCTTTGGTTCCCTACCTCTCACAAAGCATCCACTTCCTCTTCTCTTTGGATCTCCCTGTGTTCAATCCCGTCACAATTACTATCTCCGTTTCCTGTTCTCCCTCAAATTCTCTCTCACTCCCAATAGCAACACAATTTTAACTTTATCGATGAATCACTCTTTTCGCGGACATCTATGATTTTTTTTTTTTTTTTGACAAAGGCATTGGTCTTTCAGATCTAACTTATCTGTACCAATACTCCACATTGCACAACATCTTCTTCTCGTTGTCGTGTATCGTTTTCACCATCTGACACCCTTTTGCCTTACCGGGTTGGATTCATCTCAACTTCTGTTTTGATTTATTCAATTGGACTGGGAAAACAATGGTGACGGTGAATCTGGGAATGCTTCATTATGTGTTGGACCACATTTATGGAGCATTCATGCACCGTACTAAGATGAGCACCCCGTTCTTCTCGCGAGGGTGGGGCGGCACGAAACTTGAGATGCTGGAGAGGATGCTGAAGCAATTGTTCCCGGAAGTGGCGGGGCAGAATTGGCCTCCGACGTTGATTGAACCGGTTTGGAGAACCGTTTGGGAGACGAAGAATGCTAGGTTGAGAGAGGGGATATTCAGAACCCCTTGTGAGGAGCAACTGCTAGGTGCATTGCCCCCCGAGAGCCACACTGCAAGGGTTGCATTCCTCATGCCCAAGTCTGTGCCCCCCAACAGAATGGCCTGTGTTGTTCATCTTGCAGGTAACTCCAACTTTGCTCATTAGGTACACAAACGGGGGAAAAAAATTAAGTAATTGTTAAATTATGAAAAGATGATAGGATTAAAAAAAGTGTTTTTGCCTGGTTGCCCCGATTACAATATATACGAATGCAACCATTACTTTAAGAGTAAATTACACTACTGTCATGTGATTTCCTGAGATTCTATACAATGTCCCTATTTTTTTAACCTTCATAGCAACTTCCCTTGGAAGGGTACACAGTATCATGCCTTTCAAACAATTAAAAGGGTTAATTTAATGGATGAAAAGTCAGTGTTTTCATATAATTAAGGGGTCCGTGTAAGAGAAAAAAGTAAGAGGTATTGAGAGAAATTTAAACAAATATCAGTCATTGTAATTTACTCTTGTTAAGTGTTTAGAATGAAACTGTATAGTTGTTTTGCAATAATATGATCGGAACCTGTATTGTTTAATTTTGCCTTATATTTGAAGGCAAAATGCTGAATTATGGTTGGGGAGTGGTTACATTTCTTACTTCATTCATCTGTTTTGCTTCCCTCTGGACAAATTAATCTGCTTTGAACATTATGCCTCTTATCTTTCTTCCTTTCCTTCCTATCATATCCCTCGCACAGACCAGCTTTAGGACATTGCTTGTGATCAGTGATTTTTAGAATTTCACATCTCAAAAGAGTTACTTAGTTGAATGGCATACATAAGAAAACCATTACCGAACTATTTTCTGTTAGTTTTACTACTTGATCTTTAATTCTTCTAATGAATTCATTGTGTTGAAGGTTACATCAGTTTGGCTAGTTTCACTATTTATGTTTAAAGTTTGATAAGTTAATTATTTTAGAAGAACTTATTCACACTGAAACCCTCTCTACTTCGGACTATGTCTTTGAGATCTTTCCATTTTCTTTAAAACTAAAATATATTCACCCCGTCCCCATGGTGTGCAGGAACCGGAGACCATACATTTGAGAGAAGATTGCGTCTTGGTGGACCACTGATGAAAGAAAACATTGCAACCATGGTACTTGAGAGGTCAGAATCACTTTTCATGGTCTTATTCTGAAACCAAAAGCACCATCCTTTTTTTTTTTTTTTTCTCTTAAACTATTCGTTTAATTTATGCTCTGTATTTGTGGTTATGCAACTGCAGTCCATTTTATGGACATAGACGGCCTGTGCTGCAGCGCGGTGCAAAACTTTTGTGTGTTAGTGACTTGCTTTTATTAGGAAGAGCAACCATTGAAGAGGCACGCAGTCTCTTACACTGGTTGGACACCGAGGCAGATTTTGGCAAGATGGGTGTTTGTGGTCTTAGTATGGGTAAGGCTTGTCTCAACCCATTCAGGAACTCACTATTTTCATGTTTACAGTCCTGCTTAACTTTTATGATGCTACACAGCCACAGTGATTTAAAAAAATATATACAGAGAAATAAAATGTTATTGCTTGAACTAAGTTTCCTTTTAGATAACAAAACAGTGGTTATCCCACAAGTGGTGCAATCAAACAAGTTAACTTTTCAAATCTCTTGGCTTTTCCTTTTATATAATTTTTGCAATATTTGGATGTACTCCAGGAGGAGTACATGCTGCCATGGTTGGATCACTTCACCCTACACCTGTTGCAACACTTCCTTTCCTGTCTCCACATTCTGCCGTTGTGGCATTCTGTGAGGGGATTTTAAAGCATGGCACTGCCTGGGAAGCACTGAGGGAGGATCTTGCAGCCCAGAAGGTTGCAATGACTCTCGAGGATGTGAGAGAACGAATGAGAAATGTTCTGTCTCTCACAGATGTCACACGTTTTCCAATTCCAAAAAACCCCAATGCTGTAATTTTTGTTGCTGCCACTGTAAGTTCCAGATTTCATCATCATCATCATCACGTTACGAATGTGTTTTAGCTAGAATTGGAAGAAATATACATCCAAAAAGCATTCATTTAAATTGCTCTTCCATTATATGGCTGAGATCCTTTTCATATGTTGTTAAATGCGTATTAACTGTAAGATAAATGAGTTTCTTTTGCATGGAAGTACTGCTGTCTGAAAACACCTCCACTTTCTGCCTTATTTTCTTTCTGCTTCTAAATATGGCTGTTGTTGAGACAACAAAACAATTTAAAGGTTAACCAAATCGTAGAGAGAATATCAGTTTGGTACACTGCTATATATATTGGTTTTTATAACCTGCTTTATTAAAAGATATTTTTCCTTCCATTTGTTTCAAGTTAAAAACTAAATCTTAGGACAATATGCAAGTACATAAAATGTTGATCACCATCTCACGAGTTTTGAACCCTCTGAAATCCTCAGAATGGACACTTTGCTGTCTACAAAATCTTGTTTTATTGAGATGTCTACATCTGCCACTTGATTTCTGCTCTTAATAATTGTCAACATTGTTTTGCAGGATGATGGATACATCCCCAAGCACTCAGTCCTGGAACTTCAGAAAGCTTGGCCAGGTTCTGAGGTGAGATGGGTCACAGGTGGACATGTCTCATCCTTCATTCTCCACAACGATGAGTTTCGAAGAGCCATTAAAGATGGTCTCGACAGATTACCATGGAAAGAGTCTCATTAAAGATGGTCTCGACAGATTACCACGGAAATAGTCTCCGTTGTGACAGGATTATTGCACATGAAGATGTTGTTGTTTACCTTGTTGATTGATACAGTGGTTTTCTCTTCCAGTGCTCACCGAAACTGGTAACATGCATAATTGATCTCAGATCTCCCTCCCCGAATGAAGAGGGAAGGAGTTGTACATGATGACCAAGAGAAAATGTACATTGAAAATAAAATATGATGGGGATAGAATCTTGTGAAAAACTGATACAATTGTTGGATGAGAATTTGACTGTTCTGATCTCTCTTAAAAGTTTTCACTTGTGTGATTCATTCATTGGCTTGTTTGTGTTTTGGATGTTGGAAGAGACTAGCAAGGTGATAAAAAGGAACAAGCTTGATGATGTTCCTATCCACGAGTAGAAGAAAGGATGGATTTTCCAAAGACTTAGAGTGAATTCTGGATAACACCTTGTGATAGCCATTCATTCATTTGTACCTAGACTGTTGACACCAAAACCTTATTTATTAATGTCATGCAAATTCTTAAATATCAATTTATACTTCTAGTATCTTTAAATTCATCAAATATATAATTATTTTCTTATTAGCTATTAATTCTTTTAAACCTAAATACATTGTATTCTGGTTCCTTTGATCTATGTGCTTCATCATATATTATATTCAGGTTCCTATGTTTATATTTCAAAAACATTTTTATTACATTTAATTTAAAGAAAATAAATTAGAACATAAGTGAACATAATTTTCTTTTAAAAGTAGTTAACTTTTAAAATAATTATTTAAAATATAATATTGATATTCTTTTATTTGCAATTTTAATCTCTTATTTTAAATTAAAGACATTTTATTTATTAATTTTAAAATTAATAATTTTGATCTAATGGTCGAAATAAGACATTGATTGTTAATATGTTTTCTTAGTTTTTTTTTTTTATTAAATGTCAAAAACTATTATGTTCCTCTTTAATTTTAAAAGTTATACACCTGTAATTTATTCTTATTTTAATATAACAAACATTCATCTTTTATAATAAGAACAAATTATTCCATTTAAATTTTTTTTTCCAAAAAAAAATCCTGTAAGGCATGAGCAACTTATAGAGCCACAGTGAAATTCTTTTAAAACAATTTATCAATTTTAGCAATTGGGGCCAAGGAAAGAAAAAGTATAAGTCACAGGGTTCTGTTTCTCCTAGGAATAACAAATTTATCTTTTTTTCTGGTTCATGTAAAATTTTGTTGTGCCATTTTGTATAATATTTAATTTTAGCTTTTTCTTATCTAAATTTATTATTTAATTATGACTTTTTACTTTAAGAGAATTGATAAAATAACTAAATATAATTTTAATATTTTTATATCTAAGTTTAATTAATATTGGGTAATATGTTTTGTTGATACAAACTTAAATAAAAGGTTATATATGTTTTAAGGATAAAGTATATTTTTTATATAATAATTATGATAAACATTTAAATTTAATAAAATTAAAATATTTTATTTAATTTTTATAATATATTAAATATTTCATTAAATTTGTAATTATTATTAAAAAATAGATAATTTTATGTTATGTATGATGTTTCTAAAAAATACTGTAACTAATTATTAAAAGTTGGATTCATCAAGTTTCTTCTAAGTGAACTTTGGAGTATGAATAAATAAATAAATAAATAAATAAATAAATATATATATATATATATATATATATATATATATATATAATCAGTTACATATAACATAAAATTAACATATTCTTTAATAATAATAATTCAAAATTTGATAGAGTAATTAGTAATATATAAAAATTAAATAAAATATTTTAATTATATTAAATATAAATATTTATTTAAAAAATATATTTAATTCATTTTTTTACTTTTAAAACTAATTTATTATGTTTAAAATATAAGGATTAAAACTTAAAAACAAAAAACAAAAAATATATTTAAACCTTAGTTAAAATATAAACCATCGATATGCATAGAATAGATTTAGATTGAATCGATTTAAAATTTATTATTTTTTAACCTTTTATATCATTTAATTTAGAATAAAAATATAAAATTCAAGATAAAGTATATTTTGTAATATATATTTTTAAAAATAATATCAAGCTATATAAATCCCTCTTATTTTTTATTTTAATATGAAAATAATTTTACTTTATTAAAATTACTGAAAAACAGAACTCACATTTTAATCATGATATCTTATTCTAATTAGTTAAAAAGTTAAAACATTGGATTTTAGAGGAAATAAATCTGCAAACCAAAATTTCGCAAATGTTCTCAAGATGGATGTTTATTTTTTAAAATTGAAACAGTGGAAACCAAATTTGGGCCCGATTAGATGGGCCGGGTTGGCCATCCTCGCCCGCTAGGTTTTACACATATTTTGACCTGAAAATACAAAGACTCTCTTGCTAGGTTTTGTACTTCTGCTTCTCTCTCACCTTTACAAGCAGCGTTCTTCTTCGTTGGTGGTGTGAACAATGGCGTACGCTGCGATGAAGCCCACCAAGCCTGGCTTGGAGGAATCCCAGGAACAGATCCACAAGATAAGGATCACCCTTTCCTCCAAGCACGTCAAAAATCTCGAGAAGGGTATGCATCAATTCATTCAACTTCTTCTTTCTATGCTTGTTGCAATCCTTAGGTTTAAGTTTCAACTTTGGTGTTACACTTAGTTTGTGCGGACTTGGTTCGCGGTGCAAAAGACAAGCGTCTCAGAGTTAAGGGACCTGTTCGGATGCCCACTAAGGTTCTTAACATCACTACAAGAAAATCCCCTTGCGGTGAAGGTATTTTGCCCTTTTCTATTCTTTTTATTCTTGTTATTATGTGCTTCACTTGTTCCTGTTTCTTATATTGTTGCTTTCATGTTTACTACAATTTGGTTTGCCTCAGTGCCCTCCTATATTGGCTTTGATACTAGTAATTTTAAATATGGATGCCCTTTAGTTTTAGACATGTCATGATGATTTGATTGTAGAGACCAAAAATATGACCTCTGGTAAAGATGGGGAACAGCAGAAAATGACTGGCTTATGCCAATTAAGGTACTGAATTGGATTAAAATTGTAAAACAGTACAACTGTGATATCAATTGCCCTATATAACGGAAGTATAAGTTCTGTATGGATTCATCCTCTATGCGATCATAGACTTGTCACCCCTTTTGTGTTTTGTAATGTTGAGAAGTCTGGGTTGTGGTTGAGTGAAAGTTTGAATGATTTTGAACTAAAGTTTATTGTTTTTAAGAATTAATTTGTATTTATCTGTTTCATTCGAAAAAAATATCAAGTGTCAGATGAAAGATATGATGTTTTAGTTTTCATTCTTATTTGTAGCGCATGGAATTGTTCAAGTTGTATTTTTTTTTTTTTTTTCAATAGCTTTTTATTGAATGATATTAGGTTCTCAGATCAGAAATTTCCTCAACGAATTGTGATGTTAAACTTGCAGTGTTGACTTGCAGATTTTAATGAGTATAACGGTGTTCATATTTTTTTTTTTAGAACAGTTAGACTAATGTATTATTTAGCTTGGTGATTTGATTTTGAAGTATTGTGTTCAATATTTAGTCTTTCTGAATGTTGTTTATGGTTGAATGAATGATACTGTTTTTTGTGCTCATGACACTGCTACTTGGTCTTAGGTACCAACACTTGGGACAGATTTGAACTCCGTGTGCACAAGAGAGTCATTGACCTCTACAGTTCACCAGATGTTGTTAAGCAGATTACCTCAATAACCATTGAACCTGGTGTGGAGGTTGAGGTGACCATTGCGGACGCCTGATCTTGATCCAAATTTTAACTATTATGCTTCCTAGTTAATTCCCTCTATTATTCTGTATTTTCTAAGTTTTGATTGCTGACTGAGATGGTTTGTTTTTTCTAGTTCTACGGTTGTGGACATTGATGAAATACCAGGGAAATGTCATTTTAAGAAATTCTAGAATCTTTTATATATTTGTTTTGAAATTATTACAAATCTGTTTGTCTGGACTCAGTAATCATTGTATCTTGAGCAAAGCAAAGTTTTAATCCTGATACTGGCCGTAAACTAGTTTTGAGATATTTTTTAAGTTGAAAACTAAATAAAAATAAGACATTATTAATGGCGTAACTTACAGAGATATTTATCTTCGAGAGGATCAATTTATTTGGATCATTTTCATAATTTATTTTTTCTATAATTTAACAGTTTAAAATAGTAAATTTCAATTATTAAATTGTAGAAAAATGAATAACAAGAACGAAGATAAAGCTTCTAATTTTTATTTTTTGAAGGAAAAAGTTTATTTATTTATATTTCCTTTTATGTGATAGGTTTTGAAATCAATTGATTTTAAAGTCGGTTTGAATTGATATGTTAATGTGTTTGATAGATTATTTCAATTATTTTGGGCATATTATTGTACATAATGTATATCACTTATTTAAGTTCTTCCTATCTTTTTCTCTTACGAAATAGGCATCTCATGAGTGTTAAACTATTATTTGTTTTGTGGTGAAACTGAGATGAACATTATCCATTCCATATTCAGTCAGAATTGAAACCTGCTGCTGTTTTAGATTTACTATCAAAGCAGGGATGAATGTAAAGCAATACATTATCTTTCAATGTCTGCAGAAAGAGACATTTTTATTAATTTTTGAAGTCAACTGAAAACTCATTTGCAGCTGGGAAGGGGGGATCCACACAAGCACTTGTTATGAAAATACGAATCCACGTCAAACTTCTGCAGTCGTCCACCCTGCGGTATCTCACCACAAAGTCCATTATAGCTCACGTTGAAACCCTGCAAAAAATCCACTGCGGTCAATCCCACGGGAATGCTTCCAGTGATCTTATTGTGATTCAAATCCAACGATATCAAGCTGGTAGGGAACTCCACTTTGGATAAATCAAACGCCAACAAGTTCCTCGAAACGTCGACCATCTGCGTCGTTTTGTTGCTTCCGAAAAGCATCGAAGCGTCGCCTTCCAGTTTGTTCCTTGAAAAGTCTATCCGTTGTGGGTCTATGTTGGCCAAGGAACCGGGAATGGGCCCGGAAAGCTGGTTGTGGGACAGCAAAAGGCTTGGGCCAGGCCTCTTGAAAGATCCAAAGGAGTCCGGGATGGGGCCCGTGAGCTTGTTCCGATCCAGGCGTAAGGACAACAGGTTAGGCAACTGGGAAAGCGAGCTAGGTATGGGGCCGGAGAGGTTATTAAAGGAAAGGTCGAGAAACTGGAGATTGGTGAGTTGGGCCAGAAAATGGGGCACTGGGCCGGAAACGTTGGTCCAGCTAATATAGAGCTCCTTGAGTTTTGTGAGGTTGGCGATGGTGGGCTGGATTGGGCCGGTGAGTTTAGGAAGCTTATGGAATTCGAGGGTCTCCAGGTAAGGGAGGTCACCGACGGAAGGTGGTATTTGGCCGGAGAAATTTGTTTCGGGAACAGAGGATAAAATGACAAGGGAGTTGATGCGGTGCGTTTTGGGGTCGCACTTGACACAGTACCATTTGCAGCAATCAGTGTCAGGGTTCCACGAGGCTAGAAGGTATGGGTTGCTGAAATCCTTCTTGATTTGCAGCAACACTTTCTTGTCCTGTGGGTTGCACAGTTCACAAAACGCAACTGGGGAGAAGAACAACAGCGTGAGAAAGCACAATCTAAACGTAGTTAGCATTTTGGGTGGTATTACAACAATGTGGAATACAATGAATGAATGAGATGTGGGAGAGCGTTGAAATTTATAGCATGCAGTGGGATAATAATAATAATATCACTACAAAACACCTTTCACTGATATGACGTCTGTAGTGACGAAAGCACCCAAATGTTAAGCTTTTTATGATATTCGCCAGAAAGGAAGGAAATGCCAGTTGCCCATAATGTGCAAACACGGCAACCTATTTTCATTGTCATGCTGCTAACGTAAGTTCGGTTTTAACAGGACAAACATTATAGTAATTTAAATCCACAAATTTGTGGATATTTAAATATTTTATCTTATACTCATCTTATCTATTTTTATACCCTATATAACCCCAACTTTAAACTCCAAGAATAGGGCATGGAACCTAGCAAAAAAGAAAGCAAATTGCTATTATTCCAGGATATGACGACTAGCTGGATGGGTCAAAAAAGTACAAAGGGGTTTATCTCATAAGTATCTGTATCGCAATGAGTGAAAAAGAGTTGCTTGGCCGTTGGATTTGGAGATGGTGTTGATGTGCAGCTGCCGCCGCCACTTCTATCATGTTTTTGTTCGGCATTCAAACAATAGTGTGTGGACCAACCCTAAATTTCAGTAATTACATTCCTCCTCAACCAATAATTGAACATGGACGTGCTTTTTTTCATTATATCTGTAACTAACAATCTTATCTGATTTCATTGGACAAATCTAAAGTAATAAAAAATCATTTCTATCTACATATTAAATGGATCATAAATTTTAGAGTAAACTAATTATGAATTATCACGGCTGGTAATGAGACCATAAATTAAATAAATAGGACTCATATATAACTAAGAGATAAATAAAATAGGATAAATATGTAACTGAATATAAATAAATTAATATAAAATATAAAAAAGACTAAAGATAAACAAATAAATAAATATAAAATCTCATCAATGTATAGTTAGATATAAATAAAAGAAAAAAATCAATGTTTAACTAAAAATAAATAAATACATGGAAAAGAAAATCAATGCATAATTAAATATAAATATAAAATAAGATGGATGAATAACTAAAAATAAATAAATAAATATAAAAAAAATAAGTACATCACTCAATAATAAAATAAATAATAGCATAAATATCTTATTATTTTATCTTAATAATTTCAAATAATATACGAAATATAATTATTAATTTCAAATGTTGGTCCATATAGGTCATGACCTAAATAGACGTGGACTAAAATAAGTCTGATTCAATTTAGACCACAAATTTTTTTGTCTAACCTAACTTATTTCTCAAACTTTTTGGGTCGGTCCATCAGACTAAACCTATTTTGACAATCCTAAATATAACAACCCAAAATTATACATACCAAAGATATATAATTAAAATGCACAAAATAATTGAAAATTGAACATTTTTACGTGGAAGATACAAAATCTATATTAGACATTTTAAAAATAGAAAAAAAAATTATAATTTTGAAATCTAAAAAAAAAAAAATATATATATATATATATATATATATATATTCACTCTCATAAGTAAAACAAAACATAAAATTATATTATCTCTAACTCCAAACGTACTACTACTAGACTTACCACATATGACATTTATTTGTGTGTAAACATATGATCGTTACCGTTTAAAATAACAAATAAAATATATAAAATAAGTTAATAATTTAATTTAAATATGAAATAAAACAACTTAATTTCACTCTACCTTTTCATATATCACGTTACATTTAGGTTATTATAATTAAAAAAAATTATATATATATATATATATATATATATATATATATATATATATATTTAATAGATATAACATATAAGTTGGTCATGTATGTAAATTTTAATTGACGTTAACAATCATTTTTTCTATTATTAATGTTGATATGTGTTATTTTCTGTTCAAGTTGAGTATAATTATTTTAATTGATATCTAAATTATTTTTTCAAGTTTTCAGAATTTTATTAATTACTTTTTTACCGAAAGATTTTTCAATCAATATTAGAAAAAAAACTATTTGATTTAAAAAAAATTAGTGACATTGTGGTCAAACAATCTCAAAAGACCTATGTAAAAATAACTAACTACATTAAACTTGGACAAACAAAAACATAATAAACTAAAATAAAAATTGATTGATATCCTTAAAAATAACCATTAATTAAGTCAATATTATCCCAACGAATACTGAGTAAAAAAACATGAAAGCTAGGAACATTTATTCGAGACAAAAGAGGTTATGAAAAAAAATGTAGATTCATATTTTTTATTTTTTTTTAAATTATTATGTTTTATATAATTGAATTTGTTTCACAAATTCTTAAAATTTTAATTTTGTTTAAAACCAATTTATTCAAATAATATACTTTATCATAATATTTGAAATTCTTTATAAAAATCAATAATATCCTGTAAATTCTCAATTAGAATAAAAGGTAATAGATTTTTTTAAAATAAATCTTTAATAGTTTTAAAAATTATGACGGTTGATTTGTATACAATATGTTGTTTCAGTTGATCATTTTATCCTTTACAAATGTTTGTTTGTAAGAATATATATATATATATATATATATATATATATATATATATATATATATTCTTATTTTTTTGTAATATAATTATTATTTTAAAAATAAATATAATTAAGTTCATGTGAGTAGACAAGTACAAAAAATATTGAAATTACCTATATTTAAAATCTGTCGGTAATAACAAAAATTTATTAGAAATTGGATTGTCAATAAATATTACTTATGGATTTAAATTGTCTGTTGGTAAATATTTTTATTTACCTTAGAATTAGATACTGATACTCCAACCACTAAGCTACTAGAATATTTTTAAAATAATTTACAAATAAATTATATTTATATATTTATATATTAATTTTTTAAAATTATTTAATTTAATAAATTAATCTAATTATGATTAAATTATTAAATAAAAAATATTTAATTTTTTAACTAGGTGAATAATTAATTTATTATAATATATTAAGTAATTATTATATAATTTTACCGACGGATATATCCGTCAGTAATTAATTATTAATTTATTGATGGATTTACCTTACGAAAATATCCGTCGGTAAATAATTGTTAATTTATCGACAAATTTATCGACGAATATATTTGTCTGTAACTAATTATTAATTTACAAACGGATATATCCGTCGGTAATTAATTGTTAATTTATCGATGAAACTAATTATTATTTTACCGACGGATATATCCGTCGATAAGACCAAATTCTATATCCATCCATAATTTTCGTCAATAATGACTCATTTTCCGACGGCTATAATTCTGTAGGTAAAAAATTGTTGAAAATATACAAGAGAAAATAAATGAATTGATAAAATTAGCCTGATTTAATTCAGATTATAATATTTTAAACTGAATGAAGCCTATTTTTATTATGTTGCAGATTTTTATTACATTTAATTTATTTAAACCAGTCAAATTCTTACATAGGTGAATTTTGTTTAAATAGTTTTTAGTTACTTGCGTGTAGAAACTTGAAGCTTTTCTATTATATGGTTTAGCTGATATTTGTATGGTTCACAAGGGAATACCTCTTTTCTTAATCTAAAATTTGGTTCTCCTTATTTTTATGATTATAATATCTTTGAATAAATATTAAAAAATATATAAATTTTAATGATAAAATAAATAAATTTTATTTTAGATATATTAATTTTTTTAATTTAAAATTTGTGAAAGA
This sequence comes from Sphenostylis stenocarpa, assembly GCA_963425845.1. Taxonomy (NCBI): domain Eukaryota; kingdom Viridiplantae; phylum Streptophyta; class Magnoliopsida; order Fabales; family Fabaceae; genus Sphenostylis; species Sphenostylis stenocarpa. The sequence continues at coordinate 41,924,480 of OY731398.1, read as the reverse complement.
TTTCATATCAAATTCAAATATAATTATATATATATATATATATATATATATATATATTTACATGAGATAAATTTCTAGTATCTATTTTAGATTATTAAAAAATCAAATATTTTCTAATTATAATAATATAATCAAATATTATAAACCTATATAATAATATTTTAGGAAGAAAATAAAAGAAAAAAATATTCACACAATTAATTATAATTTAAATTTATAAATAATTAGATTATAATTTTTTTTAAATTATAAGTTTAATTTATGTATTATTTGAGTTATAAATCATTAAAAAATGTTATAAATTAATGATTAATCTAGTTTATGTAAACCAAGCATCTTAATACTTCCACAACATAAGAAAGTTAGGGTAGTCTTTTAATAAGTGTTACATTTTGAATGAAAATTAACTATTATATGATTTTTCCTATATTAGTAGTATGTGCATAAAGAACCTAATTATAATACTTATTTCACTTTAATTTACATCTCAATAAAGTTTAATTAAATTAAAAAATTATATCATTAAATTGAATTCAAAATACATAATTCAATTTGAGAGAAAGTTAAATTAAAAATTTAATAATAACATTCAAAATATAATACTCTAATATAATTAATTTTACATCTAAATGATATTATTACAAAAATAAGATATTTTTATTATGTATAAGATAAATAGGGGTGGTTAAATAATTTAATATTGATAGATGCATCCATTCTTATTGAAATTACCGTAAATACTCACTTCAAGCCCATTGTCATTAGGTGGATATTTACCCTACCAACATTGGAGAAACCCTTTTTTCTCTTTGGTTCCCCTTCTCCATTTTCTCGTTTAGTCTAGAAAAATATTGAAAAAATGGAATGAGAGAAGGTGCAATGTGCAATTGTTGACTTGACTTTCTTACTATGCACTACTTTATTATTTGTGAGAGAGAAAGTGGCACAGTGCCCAAGTAATTTGAGGTTTTGTATAATCTTGAAAAACGCTATAATTATTAGTCATAGTATAAATTGTAATCATTTTTATCTTTTTTTGAGATGTAATTTTTTTCTCACCCAATTTTTTTTCATTAATTTTGATAAAATTTAATTATATTAATTTTTATAATAATCTATAATTAATATTTTGTACAAAATATTTATGACCTTCTAAATTTATGATCCACATATGTAAGGGACAAAGTCACAAAACACTCAGTTATATCAAGTTATTATGAATAATATAGAAATTATAATGCTCAATTATCTATTATAAAAAATTGTGTATTTTTAATTAATGCCATTGTTTTTAAAAAAATGTGATGTATTTCTATCATTATATTTTTTAAACTTATTATTTTTTATTATATGTATTATTTTTATTTTTTTCATAAATAATTAAATATGTTCAGTTTTATCAATTTTTATATTTATTGATTTGATATGCAACAATTAAAAAATTGAATTAATAATTTTATGTTGGTCTAAAATTAAGAAAAAATATATATAAACATGTGAGTATCTGAATTTTTTTTTCTTTTAAGTATATTATTATTGGTTTCTTATAAATTATATGATACAAGGAAGATCACTATGAATATACGTAAAAATTCAAATAAATTTTTTCTTAGAAAATGCTAAAAAATTAAGTGAATAATGAGCTTAGTATATATATATATATATATATATATATATATATATATATATATATATATTTAGCAAATTCTATTAAACTTTGGATGTCAAACTAATGAAGGGACTTAAATGTCTCAGAACATCATTAAAAAAAAAATCACTCAATTAAAAATATGGAAATTAAATATAAGTAAGGAGAAAAGAACTGTTTCGAGTCTAATATGTTATTTGAATAACAACTGTTACGAAAACTGATCTATAAGTCAACAAAAACACTAACTAACGCTTGAATAGGAGTTTTTTTTTTTCAAGCAACTCCTCGGATTTATTTTCTTCCTGACATAACTGACTGTCACAACCAACCTTATAAAAGAATGGACCACCTAATTTACTCATTCATAGGGATGAAGCAAAATAAAGGATACCATGATAAATAAAAATTGATGACTAAACCAATGAGTATAGGGTTCATCGATGGCAATGAAAAAACAGCTTATGCATTCAGCCTTTGGAGGACGATTCAATTTAACACAAGCGTTTCTTACCTATGAATGCAAAAACAGGCAAAAACTTTGTATTGCCCTAACTTCCACACAAAAAATCTTCTTTTGATCTTTATTAAACTCAACCTCTCAGCCATTTAATTCTCCCTCAACCCCTACTCCCTCAAAAACGTTCCTCCACATACCTTCAAAAATTTGCAGAAAGAAACACCTCGAGCTATAGTTGTTAACATTTAATTCTATATTTAATTATCTGTCTATCTACACAACCGCGCTGCGGTGTGAAAGAGGGAGGGTTGGTATCAGAATGAAGAGAACATTTAAATTCATATTTAAAAAGTTAAGAAGCTATAAATTAAGAGCATATTATATATATATATATATATATATATATATTATGTATATATAGGTTGCTAGGAAGGGAGTAATGTGCCGCACGCATGCATGAGCAGTAGCTGTTGCTATTCTGCGCGAGGGCGTGCCAGCCACAATGAACTCAGAGCACGAAGACGATGAAAGTACTCGGCTATGGCCAGAAAACACCTTGCTGCTTGACGCGTTGTTAGGACCTGATGCAGACGGTGAATGGTTTGGTGCCGAAGATTATCTGCCTGTAAGTACAAAACATAATGTTATTGCTATTTTTTTAATATAAAATAATAACTGTTCATAGAGATACTTTTCATGAGATGAAACACTAAGGTAACATTGTTAATAATTGTAAGAATGACATTTAAATTTTGTCTATTATTTTGAATTATGCAATGCATGTCAGATATGTATATGGGTTCATATTTGTGTATGCATGTTGAGGGTAGAAAAATCAACCCTTTGCATGTAACTTCAACTGGGAAAAAGTATTAAATCACAATGGTCAGAAATAGAGACAAGAGGGTGAAAGAGAAACTGGAACAGTGGCATTCTTTTCTCTTCGTACTTTGAAATATTAATGACATTGAAACCTCTACCCTCCGCATATGAAATTTCCGTAGTCAAACTTTGGAACGTTTGATCAAAATTTGGATCCTTTAACCTTAAACCACTCAACATGGAAGATGGTAGAAGATTTGTAACGGGATCGTGAATTAACTTAACACATTATTATATTACAAAATTAGTATTTAGTCTATGCATTTTATTCAAAGCGGGTGACTAACTGACTATTATTGTTCAACATAGAGCAATATTTTCAAAGATTGGATTTCTTGAAAGGCGACAACATATAGCAATAATGATCACAGTAAACCCTGGACCATGTAGGAGTAATTTTAAGTCAGCATTGTGGCTAAAAGAGAAGTCTAGAATAGATAATAAAAATGGTCAAACTACCCGTGGAGGAGCTTAGATGAATTAGGGGAAGGTTGTTCCAAATCTCATTATCATTATGATTAGCCCATCTACCTAAAGATTCCTTTGGTTTTTGGTTTCCCATTGTTTTTATATATGTTTTACAACTGATCTAACGAGGATGTATTCTTGGTTTCCTTTGTAATTAAACCATCTATTCATCTGTGGAAATTACTAATGAAAGTTGGTGAACCAACTTCAGTCATGACATGAATACTGGTTTCAGCACATACATAAATGACGGTGCAGATTAACTGCCATATATTTCCTAAAGAAATTCAGGTTCATTTTACCAATACTATTAACTTAATTCAACTGTAAGAAAATTCCAAAAATCAAATGCTATTTCGTACTTAGAAAATCAGCATGTGTCATTTCATTCAAAACTCATCTACACCATATGTTGCATCCGTTTCAAACGCAAAAGTCCACTAAGTGAACACAACACCTTAGACTCAACATTGTTCATTTGTTAGCAGTAGTCAAAGAGGAAGTTATGGGGAAGAGTCTGTGTAGTGTCTTCAAGTCAAACTGTTATGACCATGACATCATACAGATATGGGGCTAAGTGATATCTTTTAATTAGAATTGTATTGATGAGGGACCACTGATCTCTTAGGGTCACGTGTATATGATCAATATATAGTACACACTAACCTTTGGCATTCAATGTTAATAAAATGTTCAAAATAATATAAACTTTCAGCACTACAGTTACTGCACTTTAGCTATGCATACGTTTTATTGTTCTTATTATGGAAACTTTGCACTGTGCTTTTAATGCGTGTGACTACTAAAGTATATCAAACATTTTCAAGAATATAAACTAACAAGCTAAATATATATCAGGTATTTAATCTTAACTAGTACTATAACCGGGAAATTGTTTTCCTACTACTTTTTAAGCTTTAGTACGCACAAAGCTTCGACTTGGTTGCACGTAATTTTCCTTATTAAGGTGCATGTTTGTGTAGCCTGTGTCCTGGTGCGCATATATAATGTGCCCAAGTACTTGTACCAGACAGATCAGAAAGGAACAAGAGTCCTTTTCGATATATAAACATTAGCACCCAATGTACTCTAAATGAGATGCAGATTCTACAATCTGTTTGTAGATTCCATGTAACAACCTCAAGAGAGAAGACATGCATGGAAGGAGTAGTTCATGGGGTTGGGGCAGGTTTCCCCACCCAAAGAACAACAGATTCTTCTTCCTACCTGACCCCACGAGATTCGTTATGGAAAAATGGTCGTGGGGGACCACTAAACTAATCAACCAAGATCAAACGGTCACGAAACTCCCTCACCAAATCACCAATGCCAAATTCAATGTCCACGACCAACATGTTTTGATATTGACACGCATAAAATATTACGTTCTTTTAGATAACACGAGAAAATATATATTCTTTCTTTCTTTCATTATTAAAAAGTCAATTGTAGGGAATATTAATTTTTTATTTGTGACAAATATCATTACTAAATTTATACCCACACACTAAAAAATTTCGGAGATGCACGTTAAGTCAAAGTGGTGCAACGTACCTGTCTCACGAAACCTTCGAGACTTGAGAGCTTGTTCATGGCCATAGCCATTTGTCCCATATAGTTAGCCATATTGGAAGGATAGCTTAGAGAGTCTGAAGTTATTGTGTCTGAAAGAGATTGATTGAGAGCATCGAGCCCTTGAGTGAGAGCCTCTTCTGCCTCTTGCGTTGATTGTTGCAATCCACATATACCCAATATTTGTTGCTCCGTCAGAGGCTCAATTTGACTCAGAATAATCTAAAACACATAAATGAAATCAATGTATTTAACATATATTAATTGCAATCTGTAAATAGAGAGATTAGATTAAAAAAGTTTATTCTTATTGTAAGCTAAAATATAGTTATACTATAATCATTCATATATATATATATATATATATATATATGTAGAACATTATAAAAATGACATAATTTTATGGTTGTGATAAGTTGCTTATTAATTGTTTAACTATAGAACATTGAAAGAGATGGAAATGGAAACTTGAACTTTATCCCCATTCCCCACCAACCACAGGTTAAAAAGAAGAAAATGAGAGATAAAGACCCATGCCACTCTCTTTCTCTTAACTAGCTAATTTCTTAATCGATTTCCAGTTCTAACCATGAATTGGAGTTAAAGATATGGCTTTATGGGAATGAAGCCTAATTCTACCCATAACCGGAAACCTTCACGATTCCTTTTATCTTTCATTGATGAAGTTGAATTCATACCCTTCGTGTTTTTTTTTTTTGTGACACCGACAAAATGGAGTTCAAGCATTTATAACACCAATTTCTTGTAATCAATACCGTGCATAACGCACCCAATTTCCTCCCACTCTCCGCACACAAGACTTCCAAGTCATCAAAAATTCACCCCAGACCCCAAATTTTAATTATACCATATATTACTATTGGAAAAAATAGGACTTTATTCTAAAAAGGAAAAAAAAAAAAAAAGACTGATACCACTTGCTGTTTGACATATAATATGTCTTGACATGATTCTGGACTAGGATATGTGGGTAGCATTTGTGAACCATACTTGGTTACAATAATTTTATGTACCTTAATGAGTTCAGAAGGCCTGAATCCACCGATCCACATGAAGCAACGTTCAGCTGGGGTCTTCCACATGCCAGAAACCAGATGGAACACGTCAGTTTTCGCCACTAGGCTCTTGAGGTTCATTACTTGGTCATAATGCACCAAACAATTGTCCACAAAAAGTCTAAGCTCGTTCTCAGGAAGGTGATCTTGCACTGCAGCTCTTAGCTCACACACTAAGCGGTGGTGCTCCTCAACCCATCTTGCATATTCCACGTCAAACATTGCAGCCTCTGAAATATAATTTAAAATTATCAGGAAAATAACCTTGGAAATGTAAGCGAATAAAGCATGCATAGATTAGCATCTTGTTAGTGGGAAGAGATTGAGACCCGAGCTAATGGTATTCATAGCGACAGGGAGGTTTTGCTCTCCTCCCAAAAGCGCACCTCCACCTAAGAACATGCCCTAAAAATAGAAACACGCATTACTTGTAAGTTGTAAAAACCACAGGTATTTGAACTTGAAAACTTTAGCAATGTCATGCCCAGTTATAGCATATGTGGTTGTATTCTTTCTTACCTGAGTTCTAGCACGTTGTAGCTCTTGTTCCAGCTGATTAAGTCTAATCCTACTTGACTCTAGTTGTTGAACATATGCCTGAGAGAGTGAAAGAGGAGAAATCCAATGGCACATGACCAATAAGGGGACCTTTGAAAATCTTACCAAAAGAGTGTAAAATATCAGGGTTGAGTTCAAATAATCTTCCTGGGGAATCGCTTACCTTTTTCCTAAGCCTGCTTTTCCTAGCTGCCTCTCTATTCTGAGCAAGTCTTCTCAGTGTCTATGCACAACGTTTAAAAACGGATATTAGCTTCCATTTTTTTTAAAAATTGGTGACTAGCTTGAAAAAGGTGGATAAGGAAGAAGAAAAAAATTAAGAGTTAACCTTAGGATCTGGTGTTTTAGGTCCTTCTTGTTCAGAACTTGACGTTGGACCTTTGCGATTGGTCTCTCGCTGCCACAGTAAACGAATAGGTGATTAGTTAGAGCAATTTTCAGATAAAATAAGAATAAAGAAGAATTATATTTAAGGTCAGAACCTCAGGCTTCAAAGATGCTACCAAACTCTATATCCTACATTTATAACAGATAGATTTGTCTCTCTGATATATATATATATATATATATATATATATATATATATATATGTGTGTGTGTGTGTGTGTGTGTGTGTGTATATATATATATGTGTGTATATATATATATATATGTATATATATATATATATATATGTATATATATATATATGTATATATATATATATATGTGTGTGTATATATATATATATATATATATATATATATATTATTATGTTCGTACCTTGACAGCTTTGGGTGGTTGTGGAGCAGAAGCAGCTTCGTTTCGAGGGTTGGCCAACTCCATCGACGGCTCTGATGGTCTCTTTGAACCACTTGTTTGCGGAGAAACTAACTCTACGTTAACCTATCAAAATCAAATATAAATACATATATAAAACCTATTAATAGTGTTATTATAACTTACAACGATTAATATTGACCAAAATTATCAATCAGGCTATGTATGCAGCAAGGAATAATAACAGAAATAGAGTAAGAGAATAGTACACACACATGTATATATAATATAATATAAATCGACAGTGAGATATCAATGATGATTACACCTTGGACTTGGATGATGATGGCTCTACGTGCATAGGCTTAGATGGGAAAATGTTGAGAGTCGGAGGCCTCATTCCTGATGATGGGTTCTCTGCAGAGAGGCATACATGCACGAAATTCAGCAACATCAATTGTGTGTAAATATATCTAAGCAAGTTAATAATATTATCAGAGAGAAGGTGAGAGAAATGAAAGACGGAAAGAGGGTCTGTTGTTTCAAGGGACAGAATGATTAAGAGACGACCCAAATGTGAAAATAAGAGAGATCTCAAAAGGCAAGAGGTGTGAGGCAAATAAATTGGTATGGGAATTATCATGCATTTGTAGCTCTCATCCCAAACTGAAAAAAGGAGGAAAATAAAGAAAGCAAAGAAAGTAAAGGCAGAAGGAACCCCATACCCTACTCGTTTTCTTTTTCAGTACAAGTGGTGTTTTTATTTGAAGGAGATCATGACACCCGGTTTGTTACATGTCATGGTCTCATACCTCCAAGAATAAAACAAGAAAACAATTAAACTAAAAAATAAATGTAGAGAGAGAAAGAGAGGAGAAATTTTCATTCATTTTCTTTTTTTTTTTAGAAGTGAAAATGTCTACTCCATTTCCTGCCTCTCCCTTCTCTGCAAGGATCTGGTCAAAGGAAGTACGAAGCTGCAGATACGAATCAGCCAAACATGCTTTTGGTGTGACCCAACAAGGAGAATCTCACAAACGAACGAAAAGTGATAGGGAAGAAGTCCCTCTTTTTGAATTTGGAGAAGGTTAGAAGCAAAAAACAAACACAGAAATTTCCATGTATGTGTGGGCGTGTGAGAGAGAGAATTTCGAGAAAGCTCACGTCTTTGGTCTTGAACAGTCGAGGGGTCTGCTTGTCCATCAAGGTAGAGGAAAAAGGCTTGATCCAATTCACCCAAATCATAAGCTCCGGAATCCTTGCCTCTGCTGACATAAACACACACGTTGAAACACAAAAGAAACCAAAAAACGCAGAGTAATGTAAGACAAAAAAAAACTCACAGGTAGTGTCCGGGTATAGAGGAAGATGAAGAAGAGGACTGTATCATTCCAAAAGAAATTTGATGGTCAGGAATTTGATGATGTTGGTGTTGTTGTAACTGATGATGATGATGATGATGATGATGATGATGAGGAGGAGGAGGAGGAGGAGGAGGAGGAGGAGGGTGACGGTGTTGAGGTGGTGGGAGTGGTTCGAATTGAGTAGTTGTTGTTGGGTTGGTGGTTTTGGAAGCCATGACGAGAGAAGATCCTAAATGGGTTGCTGTTGCTGTTGTTTATGTTGTCTCTTGTGCTTGTTCGCTCTTAAAGTAGCTCCGGAAAACCCCATCAATCGCAAAACCGCCTTCTTTGTCTTCCACTTGAAATCATTTCCTTCTTCCACGGTAAAAGGGGGAGGCGGTTATAGTCAAATAGCTTATAGCGAGTTACAGAAGAGAGAGAGGAAGAGAGAATGGAATTGAATGCGAAGTTACAAACAAACAAACAAAAGACAACACTCTTTTTATTACACTACTTTCTCTCTCTTCAAACTAGATTATGACTTTCTGCAAACCAAAATCTTTTTTACAGATAAAACGGTACCCTCTTCAAGCTCAACCCCCTCTCCCTCTCTCTCTCTCTCTCTCTCTCTCTCTCTCTCTCTCTCTCTCTCTCTGGAAGAACCACAGAAGAGGTTGCAACAAAACCTGTCTTAGGCCGTGTTTGCTTTTGGGGGAGAGGAAACCAATTTTGAATTGAAACATGGAATTGTAAAACCCCCTTAAGATTAAAAGCTTCCGTGCCAAGGCTACTACTTATTAATAATGTGAAATGACCAAAAAGTCTTGCCTTCTACTTTTACTATTCACATTCATGCAAACGCCTACACGTCGATTTCTGAGGCGGCTCTCTCCATTTAACACATTTATCACATCACCAATTTTAATTTAAACAGTCTTTTTTACATAGGAGAATTAATTAATAATCATTAAACACTAATTACTAATACTTCGTTAATTTAACTGATATCAAACTTAAGAATGATCTCGAATTTGTAATTTGTGAATAAAAACACGCAATTAGAATAATTAATTAAATATCATTTATTAGTTATTAAATGCGTATACTTTTTTATCATTTACTTTTATATATATAATATGGGCTAAAATATAAAGAATATTAAAAGTAGAAAGAACATTTATGTTGAAACATTTAATAATTAAACCAAAGGCTTAACTTTTAATATTCTTCTCTCTATCTTTTATTTTATTTTGTCTTATACAACCCAACCAAACGAGATAATTATGATGGATATTTAATATATAAGAAATAAGTATTAGATTTTACATATGGATTTTTTATTTCATAATTTGAAATCCTTTGTCAACCTGGAGGGGTAATTAATATTCACCCTTAATGATTTGGAAGGAGATATAATAAATAATATTTCCACATGTCTTCTTCATTATAATCAAGTCGTTGTAGAAATAGTAGACAGTGATATTGTTCAATTATGAAAATGATCTTATCACAGGTTGAATCTTGTAAATCGTTTTCAAGGCTGAAGAATTTATCTAATGAATAGTAACAGTCACATGAATCGAACTTTCAAACGTAAGTTATCTCAATGCCAGATGGTTCAAAAAACTTGTATATATAATCTATTTTAGAGTTGTTCTCAACATAGACAAAATTGACTTTGGAAAAATATTAAATTTTCAATTCAGATTACGACTCAATACTCACAAATACAAATTCAAGGCACAAGAAAAAAACGATTCAAGTTTGTATATCTTCACACCCAAAGGTGGCGTCTAACTAAAGCCAACTATTTAGTCCTAAAAGGTGTTACAAGCAAATAAATAAATAAGAAAAATAAATGCAACATAAAAAAAAAATATTTGACAAAATTCATTTAAAATTTGCTAACATTCAAAGATAGCTGTCGAATAAGAATGATTTATGTAGGTTAAGATAATATATGGATTAATTTATCACGTATTTAAACCATACCAAATGTATGAGGTAGGCGATGTTGGGCTTTTAACACGCCTCCTCGAATGCAGTCCAGGCAAAGGTATTTGTGGGACTTTCAACACGCCCCCTCCAACAAAGTCTACCGGACCAGGCAAAGGGTACTTTTTTGACCCAACCAAATGACAACTTTTGGCCAGCCAATGACAATAATCGGAAAATGTTAGGCTTTGGCTCTGATACCATATTAAGGTTTCAACATAAAATCAATTGATAATATGTGGAGTAGTTTAACATGTATTTAAATCATACTAAATAACATGAGGTAAGCGATGTGGGATTTTTATCAATGTATACCAAAGTAATGAACAATGCTACTTCATTACAACAATTATTCAAGCAAAAAATAATCGGTAATTAAGTATTTCTTAAAGTTTGACGAAAAATATTTCATAATTAGGTTTCAATTAAAAGTGTAAGCAAATTGAGATGTTAATTAATTAAGGGAAAACATTGACTTTTGGAATCATTGCTATGTGAAGGCCATCAAGTTGCGTCGGGGCAAATATCAATCATTTGTTTTTATTTTTTTATGCCTTTTTTTACATGATTTCTTTGAATTAATGATTTTTTTTTTTCATTTATCAACGTTACTAAAAAACTATACATGCCCCACCAAAGTCAACCCCTCTTGAATTCTTATGCCACTAAAAACTTGTTTGGCCCAAACATAATTTTGTCATGACTTCAAACATTCTTAAACCTTGTTGAAAATGTTGTAGGACTTATGAACGTGTCCCACGTATATATTAATTTTGTCTATGTTTGATTAGTAAGCGTCGCCATTATCAACTGCTATGAACTTCACAAGGTGAAGAATGGGTTTCCGAAGGGCACGTGCATTGACCCACAAAATTCATCAAGGTGTTCAAATTGGGAGACATAGATTTTTTTAAGTCTGCTAGTTAGTACTACTTCTTTACTGTTGTCAACAACATCTCATAATATATATATATTGTTTTGTGAATTTAGAAAAATAAATTGAAGGTCTCACTTGTAGATATGTTCTAATTACGAATATTACCATATATCTGCCATGTAATATTATAGTTTAAAAAAAAATCAACTTTTTGAGAAATAAAAGTTAAAGAGAAAAATATCTTACAAAGACTAAAATTAAAATTTATCAACTTTATATGGATTGAAAAATATTTAAATATTAATTAACTGTTGCTTTTAATGCTACCTTATATGAATATGTTAAGCTCAGCCTTTGACTAATAAAAAAATTTTAAAATAGAAAATTGAAAACTTAACCAAAATTATAGATTTTTTAAAAATATAGACTAATTTTTACCTTAAATAAATATGATAAGTTCAGCCTTTGACTAATCAAAATAATTAAAAATAAAATTGAAAATTGAAAACTTAACCAAAATTATAGATTTTTTTAAATATAGACTATTTTTTTTATTTTAAAATAACTAACCATAGTTAGTTATAAATCGATCTAAATTTAACTGATCAAAACAGGAGATAAAATTTGTACTTAAGGCAAACAGCGTTTTTTCTTTTCACATATTTTTGTTGCTACAGACGAAGTATTTATTGCATTGAAAAGAGAAAAATATTTAATACTATTTGTATTTAAAATTTCAAAACATTTAATAAGATATATTTATTATGTTCACACTATGTATTTATTGAAGACGTGATGAATAACCATATTATATCTTTAAATATAAGTGAGTTTTTTTTTTCAAAATATATAAAGTTTAATAGATGAAGATTACTCTCTATTTTAAAATATATTGTGCTGTAAAAGAATTTTTCTTTTTAAAAAGTGTTTATAAAATTTAAGGTTGTATTAATTATTTTTTATTATATAAATATGATGTTTTTAAAGTTTAAGGTTACATTAATTATTTTTTATAAGTATATATTTTTATTTTTGAAAATTTTAAAAATAATTAAAATATTGATTTTATGGATCTTTAAGCTTTATTTGTTATTTGTTAGCAAGGAAATAATGAATAAGGAAAAGAAAGAAAAAGAGATGAAATAAAGTAAAAAACTATTTATTTGAGGAATGGGATAAAAGTGAATGAAAATTATTATTAATTAATATTTAATATTTGTTCAATTACAAAATTACCTATATATAATTATTATTTATGAATGAGAAGATAATTTTGTAAAATAACGTGTTTCTTTCACTTTTCACTATTCTTCTATCATATACCATTAGAAAGTAAATATATCTGTTATGTTAGAAAGTGACACTTTTTTTCTCTATGATTTTCCTTTTTATCAAAATAAGGAAAATTATTACTTTTTACTCATTTTTCCTACACGCTCATCTTTCAATTTACAATTTTTCAAATGAATTGTAACTTGCACACATAATTACATTAATATACTACGAATGTAACATAAACTAATAATATAAGAGAAAATTTATTATTTTTCATCCCTTCAACTAACTTCATATTTGTTTCATTGTAAAAAAAATAACATTTATGATGAATATAATTAAAAAGGAATATGTTTAAGTGAAATTACAAAAATAAAATGGAAAAGAATAAACATGTAGTCGATTCCTAAGTAATAAATGAAAAAACACCAAATTTTCCTGAAAAAAAAATCTTCAAAAATTTTGATGGTACAATTTTTAAGATTGAAAAAATAGAGGGAAAGTTATTTTTAATAAAATAAGAAAATAGTTAACATTCTTTTATTTTTATTTTTTAGGATGAGGAAGGAATTAATACTTTATCATATAGAGAGAACAATTTATTATAATAAGGGTATCATTAAAAAAGATTAAACAGTTTATTATAAGTTACGAAAATTAATGTTTTTATTACTTTGTGTATCTAAACTTTAAACCTCCAAAATTTTGAAACTTTTATCAATAAATAATTCAAAATAATATATATAAACAACATTGTTTTCACTTATAAATACACATTTTCAATTCTTTCATTTCTCATTTCATCATTGAATTGATATTCTGTTAATTTTAAACATTAAAAAACAATAATAACAAAGATAGCTTTCCTTACCTTAATTTTTTCTACCTTTAGGTATATAAGATTTTGAGAGAAGACGACTAAATAATACTCACGAAACTTCTCAACCAATTTAAGGAATCAAACCTACTTATGAATATACTCTAGATCAAATTCAAACTCTTGTTACCCAATTTTCCTAAAAAAACCTAATTGAATGTATATATTGTGAAAGAATAAAATAAAGATTAAAGGAAAAAGGGATGAATTACAAAAATAACAATCAAAATTGAAAACTCAACTTTTATCTCCTAGCTTATGTGGCAAAGGCAATGAGGCGGGACGGGTGGGGCAGGTTTTGCTTCCGATTTTCGCCTCGACTTTTTTAATCATTCCCGTTGAGTTTTGGGTTTCTTTGTATTGTCTCGTCTCGTTCCCGATCTATATTATATAAAAAAATTATATTTATAATAAATTAATTTTATTCATTTTATATATATTTTTATAAATAAATTAATATTTATAATTTTAGAATTTATAATTATTAATTAAATATATTTTTTTATTTATTATATTTATATTAAAATATGTATGTAAAAAAATATTTAATCATTTTTTCTTTATATAGATATAGAATATTTATAATAATATTATTATTATAATACTATATTCAAATATTTGAATACTAATAATAATAATATTATTATTATTATAATAATAATACTATATTTAAATATTAAGTAATTCATTTTTAAGTTGTAATTTAAAAATATGAAATATATAGTTTATAAAAAATATTTAATAAGTTAATTCTTATTTAATTCGTTTGAAGTAATAAAAGTTTAAATTATTAACTCTTTTTAATCATTTAAAATACAATTATTTTAATAAGATAAAATTTGATATATGACTAATAATATCCAAAAAATATGACATAATAAAACTTAATAAATATAAATAATAAATAAAATAATATTAGTTATTAAGATTTATGTTTGTTTTATTATAAATATATTTAAATTATTCAAGTAATATAATTTAAATATATCACTCAATAACAATCATAAAATAAAATAAATTACAAAAATAAAGATTAAAGGTAACAATCATATAATTTAAATATATTACTGAATAAAATAAATATTAAAGGAAAAAGGCACCAATTACAAAAATAACAATCAAAATTGAAAATTCTACTTTTATCTTTTAGTTTTCCTGACAAAGGCAATGAGGCGAGGTGGAGACAGCTTGTCTCCCCAATCCCCGACTTTTTTAACCTGTCTTCGTTGGGTTTCGGTTTTCTTGTCCTATCTTATCCCTGATCTATATTATTTTTTTTAAAATAATTAAATTTATAATAAATTAATTTTATTATTTTTATGTATCTTTTATACATAACTAAATATTTATAATTTTACAATCTGTAATTATTAATTAAATATATATTATAATTTATTATTTTTATATTAAAATATATATGTTAAAAATATATTTAATCATTTTTTCTTCATATAAATATAAAATATTTATATTATTATTATTATATTATATTCAATCATTTAAATACTTATTATTATAATAATAATAATATTATTATTATTATTATATTGTATTTAAATATTTGATTACATATATAAATTAATTCATTTTTAAGTTACTATTTAAAAATATAAATATATTTAAAAATATAAATATATAATTTATAAGGAAATATTTAATAAATTAATTTTTATTTAATTAGTTCAAGTAATTATTAATTCCTTTTAATCTTTTAAAATATAATTATTTTAGTAAAATAAAATTTAATATATCACTAATAAGATCAAAAAATATAATATAATAAATTTTAATAAATATAAATAATAAATAAAATAATATTAGTTTCTTGTTGTTTTATTATAAATATATTTAAATTATTTAATAATATAATTTTAATATAATGTATGTGAATTTTTTCTTTTTATATTTATAAGTATTACGTTATATTTAATATAAAATTTACAGAGTAATAATAATTAAAAAGAATAACTTATATATTTTTACTTCTGACAAGAGAGTAGTTTGCAGTACATATATTGAAGAGTATTTGAATAATATTTAATTTAATGTAAAAATATTTAAATATTTTTTAAATATAAGTGCTATTAAATTTTTTTTAACGGTAGTAAAATGGATTAGGTACGAGAAGATCATGTAAATAATAATAAAATAATAAAAAAACTACATATACAATTTTATAAGTGTTGAAGAAGAAGTGATTCAAGTGAAGACTTCACCAACTTCTCTAGTTTGAAAGTGACACCATGTTTATGTTAATTGGGTCAAAACACAAAGGACAAGTTAAGAAAACACTTAATTAATGGAAATTGCTAGTCACATCATTTTTAATGGAAGGGAAATATAAATAATAAGATTAAAGGTAACATTGAACCACATTTGTTTAAGGTTATTTTATTAAGAAAACACTGATGTGATGAATTAATAATATTTTATTTAGAAAACACTGATGTGAAGAAAACGTTCATAGGAAAAAAAATTATAATCAAATTATCCGTGACCAATTTTATTAAAATATTATGTGATCTAATTTGAATATCAAATAATTATATTTAATATTAAAATTAGTTTTATTAATATAATTTAAATTTTAAAATATATATTATTGGTTGATAGGAGTGAGTTTGACTTAAAAATATAATTTATTTAAAAGTATATAAATTAAATTTGATATGTCTCACTTTAGAGTTGATAATTTATATAAGTTATTTTTTCTTAATCCATTAATTTTTTTTAAAGATAAAATAATGATAGACAATAATTTTAAAATCGAACGTGAAAATTAATCTAATGACATTATCATCGAATAAAATTAATTCAATATAATATTTTATCGAAAGAAAATTAATTCAATACGATATTTTAGTAGTTAATCAGAAGTGTGTTAAAATTAGAAATATTAAACCATCAAAATCATGTTAACATAAATAAAATGAGATAAAATGGGTTAAGGATGAACCATAAATTAAGTTTTACCGTAAATACTTAAAGCAAGTTAGAATTGGAGCTTAATTAGATTAAACTATTGAATTAGGTTAAATCACCGTAAACTCATTTAATAAATAATATATTATATAAATGACTTATTTTTATTAAATTAATCAAATTATTTTTTGTTTTACAATATTTAAAAATCAATAAATACAAAAAATTATTTAATTTTTATTAAAAAATTATAAATATTTTAAAACAAAAAATAATATATAATATATAATATTTTCATAAGTAATTATAAAATATATTTTTTATGATAAGAATATATTTTTAAATATAATTTTTATTTTATAATTCTAATGTTGTTACGTATTATATAAAATAAATCAAAAATATTTTTAATAAAGTATTTCATAAAATAAATAAATAAATAAATAAATAATATTTTATTTTTTATTCTATTTTTTAAATGAATAAACATTTGGAGTACTATTCATTTGGACATTACTCCAAATGGTTGTTTGAATACATAGTGGGTCAAACCACTCTAACATTGGGATTAGAGCTTTTTCAACTGAAAAAAAAAAACATTTTTTCAAAAGAAAATTAGGCATATTCAAACTGTCAACTCTTATTATGATATTAAATTCGATCCTGTATTTAAATAGAAACTTTTTAGAGCATAATTTGTTTTTATAAGATACTTAAATATTTGATAATAAAATATATTATTTAGATTGAAATTTTAAAAAATTAAACTTTAAAATTTTATGATAAATAATTTATTATTTAAAATTAGATAACTTTAAATTTTAGTTAAAAAATAAAAATTAAAAACTCTTCGTATTTTCATTTTTCTTAAATATGTGTCTTCTCAATTTAACTACATTTAGAATATTGTGAAATCAATTTTGATTGAAATATCGGTTTGACATTGTTTTTTCAACTAATATGATTTATTTTACATGAAAGTCAACAATATTTATTTTTACGTTAATTTTTTTTTAATGAGATAGACGAGACTTATTGTCGGTTAATGTTTATCAATATTTTAAAAAATAAACAATAATTTTTTTTTCTGATGTAAAAAACGATTTTTTTTTTCATTTCCCTTCAGTTATGATTCTTGTCTGTTGATGTCAATTAGGATTGTTTTACCACCAATATAGTTCATAACATAGGTTAGCATTTTTTTATTTATTTTTATTAATGTCAATTAAAATTTACTCGATACAATATTATTTTTTATCAATGTCAGTCAAGACCTTTTTTTTATTGATGATAATAACATTATATCTTTAATTGATGTATGTCGAAATATTTAGTTGATATTAATAAAAATTATTTTTTTATTGATATTGGTGAAATTATTGACATGTAAGTAAGTTAGATTATTATTATTATTATTATTACATTTTTTTACATTTTTCAATGTTCTATTTTTACCAATGTAGTGGAACTATTTTTCGTGGATGCCAACAATTTTTTTATTAAATTCTATAATTATTTTTTTTATGATGTCTGTATTTAATTTCATATCAATATTACCAAGTGTTACATGACGATAACTTTTAGACTTGGTTGTAATTATAATATTTTATATAAACAAAAAAAACAGAATTGCCTCATTCAAATAAAATATTTAAAATAAATAATAAAAACAATTAAATTCTAACATATTAAAATTTTCTAAAAATTATAAAATTCTTTTTCCAGGTTAATTTACACATACAGAAATCAAGTTATTACAGGAATAAATTTTGGTGAATTTATTTATTTAAATAATTATATTAATATATTATAACTTATCTTCTTTCAGTTGAGTTAATCAATAACATTATATTCAATGATTGTTGTCAATAATAATACCGTAATCTCCATTAAGACATACTCATGAATAATTTTTTTTTTTATATAGAAATGAGTAATGTGATTGCCCTTACATGTTTGAAACTAGGGCTTCTAATTAATTTCAAAATTTTTAATCAACAAACGTGTTTGAATTAAATTTCCATTTTTGTCATAATATTTGACAAAGAGAAGGGTCATTCTTTTTCTTATTATGTCATAGAACCTATCTTATCGCTTTGTTTGAATAATCTTTCTAAATAAAACTACACTTTCTAAATTATTAATGACACTCTTTGTAAAATATAATTCAAATTATGTTTATAGAGGATTAATGTAAAAAAAAAAAAAAAAAAAGTAACATATGCCAAATAATCAACTAGAATCAGGAAATGTGTAACGTGTTAGAGACAATCCTTATTCTTTATCTTTTATTTTTAAAATAAATAAATATTCTTATATCTCTCTCTATATATATGTCGTGTCCTTCACATATCTATAGTTTCTGTTAGATTTATTAGTATATATGTATTATTGTTTATATTTTATTGTTCGAGGTTAAAATTAGGTCACCAACCCAACTATGAATCACAAAATCATAGGGTTTATTCTTTATACATTGATACATGGAATTACCATAAAAATATATTTTTCAGTAGAGACTTTCACCCTTATTCAGGAAAGCTACAATTCAAGATATAATAATATATTTTAACTCTACCCATTTTTTCATGTTTTAAGTTTAAAAATACCACAACAAAATGTAGAAAAAAAATTGGTAGTATGAAATTGTGAAAAAAAATAATACGTTTACATTATTTAGCTTTCATTCAAAAGTTTAATAATTTTATGATTATCACAAATATTAATTAAAATTTCTGAAAATATTTTATATCCACAAAATATATTTATTCTCTTTTATCAAAATGAGAAAAAAATCATTTCATACACTTTTCTAGGAATATTAAAATATTTTTATACCAAATCTCTCTTTATATTGATAATTTTTTAATATATAGGTTTTTATTTTAAAATTTTACAATAATTAAGAAGTAATTATATATATAAATGAAGTTTTAACCATTATACTTCTAAATAGAAACAATTGTGTTTTGATTATAAGTCAGTTTTTTTCTTATAATAATTTTTTCATCTAATAACTATTATTAAAATTAAAGTCACGAGTTTAATTTTTATAAAAAAATATTTTTATAAATTGCCTTAATTCTCCCATAAATCAAATTAAATTGTAATATGTAAGTTGCTACGTGGTTAAATAGAAAGAAATATTGACTATAAACCATAATATTATTTTTTTTATGCCAATAATTTGCAGTAAATATTTATATATAAATTAATAGTCTCATCCAAGTTGTCACAATACAAGGTTTCCCTAAATCCTTACTTTAGATTTTTTACATAAAAAGAATAATGGTTATTAAGGATAAAAATGTAGATGAAGATATAAATATAGAAATTGAAATTTTCTCTTTTATAAAATTGAAAAGCTAGTTTAATTAATATGTAGAATCTTATTATATTCTTTTAATAATATATTATAATTTAATCAAATTAAGAATTTCTTAGCTTTTAAAGGCTAAAAATTTCCTTGGTTGACTATATTGATTAAGAGAAAATACTTACTTTTTTAAATATTTATTTATTTATTTTATTCAGTACTTTTCAATAAAAAATTCAATTGATTTGTTTGTTTTTTTAACGTGAACTCTTTTATCCAACATCTTAAAAAGAAAATTACGTTTTTGTTTTCATAAAATAATAACTTATGACAAGTAAACTTTTGAATGGGACACTCAAATTGAATAAAAATAAATAAACAATAATTAAACCAGTTTCACTAAATAAGATCACAAAGCATACGTCATTAAATTAAATAAGGAAAATGCGGGTTAAGCTGTAGAGGTTATCAATCTTAAAAAATGTAAACTTTTATGTTTGATAAGTGCTTTCAATTGTTTAAATTTTGTACTCCTTTATGACGAATTTCAAACAACTAAAAGTGAAAGTTTTGTTAAAAAATTCTTATTACAATAGCATGATTTCATTAAAATAAAAAGGTAACATAAAAAATACAATTTCTTCTTTAAATTGAAGTGATGCTATATAAGACGACTTTTTTTTATCACGTTCCATAACGTGGTTTTATTAAATTTAGTGAATTTTTTAAAAAAGTAAAAAAGTAACTTATTTATGTAAATTGGTTGGATTTTTGACCAAGGTCTTGTAAAAAAAAACTAATGAGATTGAACACTACCACACAACAACAAAATGATGCGCGCAAGTAAACGTTATTGCGTTTGGACGTTGACATAAGTGATTGTCTCCAACATGAAAACTCGACAGGAACCATCTACTACTTCCATTTTCTTTTGTTGTTACCTTCCAACGGAAATAAAATAAAATAAAATAAAATAAAATGCCATGAATGAGTGGTTCAACTTGCTACGTAGACATTAACAATTATTTTACGTAAATAAAAAACTTGGTCCAAACATATATTTAACAAGTTGAATACTTGGATGCTTCATTTAAGTTATAATAATAAGTGTTAAATATTTTCTTTCTTCATTATCTTACTCTCTGGTCTATGGTTACTGCTATTTTCTACACTATATGATTTGGACGTGTTACCCTTAATTGTGATCATGTTCAATGCATCCAACTTTTAATGAAATATATGCACGTATTTTAGCTTTTTATTTTTTTTTATTTTTTTTTTCATTTGAAAATGATACCCATCGATGCTAATTATTGTTATTTAGCCTTTTAAGCTGACTTAATTAAAATATGAAACTCTGGGCCACTCTATCTAAGCACATGCTTTACAATTTCCATTTACTTACTTTGCTCCAACATCGATATTTTATTTATTCAGTTTTTTTTCTAATATATAAATAGTTTAAGATATGATTATTTAAATCAATATTATCATTAATTTTTATTATTTTTTTGTTAATATCTTTCTCATCTTAATGTTTTCTTAAGCAAAACTTTTTATTTATTTTTTCTCTATAACAAATATAATTAATAAAAAGATAATTCATGTAATTTTAAACTTTACAAGGAGACATATATTCAGAAATATTGTTTACATGAATTTCAACTAATAACCTAACATTAGCAACATGAAAATGTAGCATTTGAACAATTCATATATTCTTCCAATTGGCAATAGTTTCAATGATTTTTCTAATGTAATTAAAGTAATGAAACTTTTTGCAATTGTTCATAAAATAATAGTTTAACGTATAAGATTCAGTTAGATAGTAACTGGGTTCTTAAATATAGAATTACAATGAATATAATTTTGATTAGTTAAATTAGAATGTCAACCAAAGGCATGGTGTGCATAACCTTGGATGCTGGAAATAAGTGATGTTCATATAAAAGGTCAATGATCCATCCCCATGCAACTTAATGCCAAAATTTGAAGTCATCATTGTAATCTTATCTTCCTACTTTTTGAAGATATAGTAGTATATAGCATAGCCATATGTCAAGAATGTCTAAACCTAAACTTGTTGGCACCATGTAGAAACTAAAACCTAAGTGAACTTTAGTTGGTGTTGAGAACAAATACATCAATTATTGAAATCAAATCAAGGTACGTATCCCTTCAAGTTCTGTTGTAAATTCCTAAAACAAAACCAAATTTTGACAAGGACTCACTAGGATATATATACATAGGTTTTGAGTTACTCTTGGTGGTTGTTACCTCCAATTATAGGGTTATTGTATCTTATCTTAGGGTGGGGGCTTGAGTATTACAAGAGTCCAGGGAATTGTGTCCTATTTCCCATGCCTCTAATGGTCTAAAAGCTTATGGGAAAAGACCAATTTCATTCAAAGCTCTGCGGATTACCATGTTTCCAATTCCCATGTTTAATTCTTATCTTATTTACCATATTTAACAAGGACACTTTGTTACGCTAAAGGACTTCAAATCATTAAAGTTAACCACTTCAAATGGAATGGAGAGAAGAGACCCTTTAAAAACGTAGGGTTATTTAGTGATGCATCAACAAGTTCTATGGAAAAATTAATCTACCATTTGATGATGGGAAATAAAGAAGGTTTTCACCCTTTAACAAGATCTCCCTTTTTAATTCCATCTAAAAGAAATAAACATTGTGGAGCAGATAAATCCAACTCCATTTGTTTATCAATAATTTGTTGGTTAAAACTTTAGGGTGAGTTTATTAGTTGAGTTGAGATGAGAGAACGAAAAGTTAACATAGAGGTTTATTGATAGAAAAAGGAGGGAGAAAAATAATTAAGAAATAAAGATAGAATTCGTTATACTAGTTTTACTTGTCCTTTTTTTTCATATCTCTTCTCTATTTTTCTTTAACTAAAAAAATGTAAAGTTTTATTCTCATTGATTTTCACTGTATTAATGTATGTTCATTCAACCTATTTATGTTTTTTCTAGCAAACAAAGTGAATGTTTTGAGCAGTAAGAGTGAAAGAGAATGGCCGAAGAACATGGAGTAAAATCAAAACATGCCAAATTTAGCTAATTTTGTGGATCCTAAAATTGTGGAAAGATAATGGGGCCAATATGGGCCTTCAAATTTTGCATAGTGGGCCCTTAAGCCACCCTTCCCAGTTTCCAAATATAGCAAATCTTGATGAGCTGGTTGGGGAGCATTTCCCAAAGCTTTCCATTTCTTCTGCAACCACATCAAACTTGAAGACTGTGTTGGCCTCAATGATCTCAGGTTTTCTCTTTTCATTTTCAAGAGAGATTCTTATGAAGAAGATATGCATGAATATATCATAAAGTCAAATATAAGATAACTGCAACTATATATAGTAACTCCAAATATGATTCTTATGTTTTTAGTTTTCTTACTAAACCAAACCTTGTGTATGTGCAGCAGCAATATAACAAGGACTTTTTGTCCTTGTTGGATAGATTGGCCATTTACAAAGGGTCTGCCACACCTGTCATGTCTGTAACTCTTCTTCTCTGGACAATAGTGATAATTCTGATAGAGAAACCTTCTTTTTTAATTGTATTGATAGAGTTGGAAAGAAAATGAAAAAGTAAAGAGAAGAGAAAGTTATGGAAATGTGAATACTGAGATGAGATGCATGCAATGCAGTCAGAGGAAGCAGGGTGGCGTACACTCAGTGTTGCCGTGTTTTGACTGATTATTCATTCATGCATGCATGCCATTGCTAACACTGTTAGACTCTGCTTCAAATCCATTCATTACTGTTCCCTCTTTTTCTTTTTTTGGGCTTTGTAACCCAAAAACCATTAGGTTCCTCACCATTTAAAAAACAATAGTTTAGATAATTATTGTAAAAAATGTATTAAAATATTTTATATTCTTTTTTATTTCCTCTTTTTTGTTTATGGTATGTTTTAATAAATAGTTATTATTATTATATATAGACTGAATATTGTATAATTGGGTTTCAAAATAAAATAAAACAATTAACCAAAATAATTGGATTTAATTTAAGTTCTTTAGTTTAAATCATGAAATTCATGAATCAGTTTAATTTGATAAAAAAATTGTTTGTATATTTTTATGAAAACAATTTTGGTGGAAAAAAATGTTTATATGATACTCCTTAATCTAGCTAGTATGATGGTTACTCACTCTTCTCCCAAATAGTTAAGGAAATGGGCCTTTAGTGCAGAGAGAAACTAAAAGAAAAACCCATGTTGCTGGTGGGCTCTAACACAATTGTTTCCTGCACCTGTATAATCTCTCCCTGCACCTTTCAATTACAGAAAAGAAGAACATTTTTCTACAACTGAGATTGTAATTGAATACTGATAAAATTTAAGTCTGAATTAAGTATTACATTTGTATAATATATGTGAAAAATAAACCTATTATGTTAATATTTTTTTTAAGTTTGAAGCTGAAATAATATTAGTTACTTAAAAACCAATCAAATAAAATAATAATATTGATATCTTTTAAGAAAACATATGATTAAAAAAATACTTCTAATTAGTAATTATTAATTATATGTAAGGGTAAAAATAAGTAGGTAGTTTATGTTTGTTTAGTTTGTAAAAGGTACTACGTGTAAAGGTTTTTAGGTTAATGAATTTTGTTCTCTTATTTTTTTTTTTTAGGTTTCAGAAATCCTATAAATAGGATCTATTTTGTAAAAAAAAAAAAAAAAATTCTATGTTCATACTTGTGCTTGTTTCTTTTTTTTTCTTTCTCTAGTTTGGTGCGTGCTCTCTGTCATGGTCAATCTTATTTTGAGAAAATACCATATTTGTTATGATATCAAAGTGTTAATGTCTATTATGCTTATGTTGTAACCTTTCTTGATTGTTTCTTCATTTCTTGTTTTTTCTTTCATTTCTTTTTCATTGAGTCATCTATGACAAGAACACAAGACACTATGGATTATTGTTTGAATCCTTTCAACCTTTATTATTTGCATCTTGAAGAAATTCATGCCTTATTCTTATTTCACCTTCTCTCAGTGAGACAAATTATCAATCTTGAAGTAGGAACAAGCGGTGTGATCTACTTTCCAAGAACAAATTAAATTTTATTGATGATGGAAGTATAGAGATTTCTTAGTGAAATGATTAAACTTTTGAAGCTTGAGAAATGTGCAATGTCATGGTTCTCTCTCGGATCACTAGGAGTCTGTCCCCACAAATTGTAGAAAGTACCATCTACATTGATGTTGTCAAGAACCTATTGGAAGATTTAAAGGAAAGGTTCTCTAAAGGTGATCATTTTAGGATTTCTGATTTACTCCAAGAAGTTCATTCCATCAAATAAGGTAAGAGAAATATAACTCAATTTTTTTACTTATCTTAAAATTCTTTAGGAAGAATTGGAGTCTCTAAGACCTATACCAAGTTGTATTTGTAATATGCCTTGTAATTATGCTTTAAGTAAATTCTCTGTCAAATATAGATATTCTGAATGAGTCATGTATTTTTTAAAATGATTATGAGAAATATATAATACCATTAAAACTCAAATCCTTCTTATGGATCCCCTCTCTAATATAAACAAAGTTTTTTCTCTTGTCATCCAACAAAAGAGACAACTCATTAGAAGTATTCTAACAATAAAATAATGAAAGTTTCTACTAAAAAACAACAAAATACTTGGTGACCTCGAGGAAGAGGTAATTCTTTGTGGGGGCAAAGAAGAGATAATTATTGGCATTGACAAGGGAGAGGAAATGGTCTTATTATCATAAATTGAACCATACGATTGATGAATACTATTGCAAGCATGGAAATCCACCTTGGTACAAACAGAAAAGCGAACATCTGGACAACAATCAAGATAAAGGTATTCAACAATTATGTAATTTGAATGTGAAGAATGACTCTTTGTAGATATCAAATCAAGAATCAAAGGAAGAAAACAATGTTTTCACTCCAAAAACAAGTTAATGGACTCCTAAAACTTTTACAATCACATACAAAAACATGACAAAGGTTTCCTTACAGCTAAAATGAAAACTAATAAGGTTTCTTGGATCCTAGACATTGGAGCTACAAATCATGTTACTCATATTAAAGAACACTTTGTTACCTTATATAAAATCAAACTTGTTTGTGTGAATCTTCCTAATAATTCGTGTCACAACTTACTATGCAAGAACCATTCATTTTTCAAAAAATTTTATCATCATTGAAAATATCAAATCAAGAATTAAAGGAAGAAAGCAACTTTTTCACTCTAAAAACAAGTTCAAGGACTCTTTAAACTTTTGCAAGATTTTCGTCACAGTATCAATCACATACAAAAACATGACGAAGGTTTCCTTACAGCTAAAACAAAAACTGGTAAGGTTTCTTGGATCCTAGACATTGGAGCTATGGATCATGTTACTCATATTATAGAACACTTTGTTATCTTTTATAAAATCAAACTTGTTTGTGTAAATCTTCCTAATAATTCATGTCACAACTTACTATGCAAGAACATTCATTTTTCTAAAGATTTTATCATCTTTGATGTTCTCTATATTCCATAATTTACTTTTAGTGTAATATTTGTTCAAAGGTTGATTAAAGATTTAAATTGCAGGCTATTTTTTTCTTGTGAGAATTGTCAGATTCAAGATAATATTACATCCAAGACGATTGGAAAAATTAAATTGAGCAAAAGATTATACTATCTTCATGAGTTTACTATCATACCTGAAAATAATTATTACTTGGCTAACATTGTTTTGAACTGTAATAAGACTAATATAGACCTATGGCATTCTAGATTAGGACATCCTACTAATAAAGTCATTAAGCACATGTGTAAAAGTTTTCCTTACATATGTTCTACCTATAAAGGAGCCTTTGATATCTGTCATTATGCCAAACAACATAAATCACCTTTTCAACTTAGTAATATTGTTTATTTGAATATTTTTTACCTGATTCATGTTGACATATATGGTACTATTTCTATTGCTTATGTTCATGGGCATAGATATTTTTTAACTATAATTGATGATTATTCTAGACGACATACATAAATTTTTCTTATGAAAAAAAAAATCTGAAGCTAGACCTCTTTTAATTAATTTTGTGATAAAAATCAATTTAATTGCAATATCAAAATTGCTAGATCAGATAATGGAAAGAAATTTGAGTTTTTTGAATTATATGACAAATTTGGCATTATTCATCAAAAAATTTGTGTGGAGATCCCTCAACAAAATTTCATTATTGAAAGAAAACATCAACATATATTAAATATTACTTGTAGTCTTCTTTTTCAATTAGGAATGCTTAAAGCTTATTGGTCTTATGTTGTTGCACATTCTATTCAACTTATAAATAAACTTTCCTCTATTGTTCTTAAAGGTAAAACTCCATATGAGATGTTATATAAAAGGTCATTTACTTATCTTAATCTTAAGGTTTATGGGTGTTTGTGTTTTGCCTCTACTTTAAAAAATAATAGGACCAAATTTGAGCTTAGATCTAGAAAGTGTGTTTTATTGGTTATAAATATGAAACTCAAGGCTATATTGTTCTTGATGTTAAAACAAGGAGATTTTTATAAACATAAATGTTATCTTTTATGAAAATATATTTCCTTATAAAAAATATGATATTGTTGTTGAGATAAATAATAAGAAAATTGAACATGATTTTAATTTTTTTCTTAAATCTCTTTATCACACTAAAAATAATTATATTGAACATATTAGAAATAATACCTATGAAAATGAAAAAGTTGTCATAAATAAGACAAATAACTATCCAAATAAAAAAGAAATTGATTACAAAGAGGATTTGAAAGACATTGACAAAAGATACAATGGGAATGAAATTTTTGTGACAAATGAGACAAACAACTCTCCCAGTAGAGAAGATTTGGAAGACATTGACAAAAGAAGTAATGAAAAGCAAGTTGGAAGAGATGCAAATCTTACGCATTGAGTAAGGAAAATACCAAGCTTCCTAAAAGACTACCATCTTCGAGTCAATAATTTTAATAATTCTAAATCACATAAAATATTTATCCTATATCTTACGTTGTTTACTATAATAATCTGTCTAAAAAATAATTATAATATACTCTTACGATTTCTTCTAACAATGAGTGTCAATCTTATATGGAAGCATGTCAAAACCCAAAATGGATTACTGATATGAAGAAAGAAATTAAAGCATTTTAAAATAATGATACTTGGTATTTAACTTACTTATCACCTAATAAAACTCCTATTAGGTGCAAATGGATATATAAAATCAAGCACAAAGCTAATGGAACAATAGAAAAATACAAGAGTTGACTTATGGCAAAGGGATATACACAACTTGAAGGAATTGACTTTCTCGACACATTTTCTCCAGTGGCTAAATTAACCACTATAAGGCTTCTCTTGACTCTTGTTGTTATCAAACAATGGCATTCACACCAATTAGATGTTGACAACGCCTTCTTGCATGGAGATCTCAATGAAAAAATTTATATGATTCCTCCTCCTAGCCTAAATATTAACAAACCTAATCAAGTGTGTAAGCCTATTAAATCTTTATATGGGTTGAAGCAGGCTAGTAGGCAATGGTTTGCTAAACTCACCTCTTATCTCATTTCTATTCTATTTGTATTAGTCTATTAGTTACACGTGTACCTTTTCCATTTGTTAGTATTGTTTTATGCAGGTTTGACTAACTGCATATTTGACTTTTTTCCTTTTTATATTTAACCTCCTTTTCTTCCTCAAACATATTGGATTTTCCTTTTGTATTCAATCAGTATATGAATTAGATCAGTTTTTTCTTCTCTGCTATTTTCTCCCAAATTCTCAATGGGATCCATATTTTTACGTTATGGTATCAGAGCGGGTTAACACCCGCTCTGCCTCCGCTGCATCTTTTCTGTTTCTCTTTTCTATCTTTCTCTGTTTCTTGATGGCTTCTGTCAATTCTTCAACTGCTAATAGCAATACAGAAACGCAAATTGTGATTAACGAATATTTGAATCCTTCAAGCCCGTATTATTTGCACCCAGGTGAGAATCCTGGAATGATTCTTGTTTCAAAGCAATTGAATGGTACGAATTACCATTCTTGGAGTAGGAGTATGCGCGAGCTCTTCTTTCAAAAAACAAATTAAAATTCATCACTGGAGCCATCAAGATTCCCCAAGAAGACGATCCTCTTCATGACTCATGGGAGAGATGCAATGTCATGGTACTCTCTTGGATAACTCGAACTTTAAGTGATCAAATTGCTCAAAGTACTCGTATATATTGATAATGCAAGAGATCTTTGGGAAGATCTCAAGGAACGATTCTCAAAAGGAGACCATTTTAGGACTTCGATCTGCTACAGGAATTGCACTCCATTAAGCAAGGAGAAAGAAGCGTTTCGAATTCCATACAGATTTCAAAACTCTTTGGGAAGAGTTGGAATCCTT
Source organism: Sphenostylis stenocarpa (assembly GCA_963425845.1). Classification (NCBI taxonomy): domain Eukaryota; kingdom Viridiplantae; phylum Streptophyta; class Magnoliopsida; order Fabales; family Fabaceae; genus Sphenostylis; species Sphenostylis stenocarpa. The sequence goes on along the minus strand of OY731398.1, from coordinate 41,895,005 downwards.
GCGTCCCATTCCTAGTTGTACCCGCAATCTGCAATGTTCTTGTAAAGCCTTCAAAATCATTGCTCGTTATCGTGAATCTGAACATGTAATATGTTTTCCGAAGGGATTAAATGACGTCTTCACCACTGCAAAATCTCAAATTCTTTTAATGGAGCCTCTCCCAGGAATCAATCGTGTTTTTTCGTTAATTTTGCAACAAGAACGACAATTGGCGGGAGTGAGTCACGTTGATGCCAAAACTCTTTTGACAATTGCTAATCAAGGACCTATTGTGAATTTTAACAATCAAGGAAATTGGAAAACTCAAGGACGTGGATCTTGGAAGAACCAAGGACGTGGACGTGGGAGGAATTCCAACTATGGTAAACAATGTACTTTTTGCAATAAATTGCACCATACTCGTTGATGAATGTTATGCCAAACACGGATTCCCTCCATGGTTTAAAAATAACAGAAATGATTCCATTGTCAACACCGTTATGACCGACAACGTTTTGAAAGAAGAAGAATCAAAAAATCAAGTGCACATTGTTCGGAATAGTCGACCGACAGGTGAACAAGTTCAACAACTATTAAAACTTCGCAAGAAAAGAATCAAGACACTACTCATAGGGTCAATCAGTTTAAAAATAATAATGGTGATCAACAAGACTCCAAAAGTATTCTCTGTTCATCTTGGATTATAGACAACTGGGCTACTTGATCATGTAGCTTACAATAAAAATCATTTTTTAACTTTTACTAAAATCGGACTCGTGCATGTGAAATTACCTAATGGTAATCATGTCACTGCTGAATATGCTTGGCATGGTTTGTATTTCAAATAGCCTTACACTCTATAATGTTCTTCATATTCCCAATTTTGAATTTAATATAATTTCTGCTCAAAAGCTGATTATTGATTCCAATTGTAAATTGATTTTTTCTTCTAACAATTGCCAGATTCGGGATGTTCTTACATTGAAGATGATTGGGCATGCTGATCTGAAAGATGGCTTGTATTGTTTACGAAACAAGATACTGTTTTTTCTTGGTCTCATATTAATAACATCGGTAATAATAGTTCAATTGTGCCTACCGATGACAACACCAATATTAATACTCGCAGCAGAAATTATTCCACTTCCAATCTTTGGCACAACAAATTGGGACATCCTTCTAGCAAGATAATTGAAAATATGATTAAAGATTTTCCTTACATTCATAATAGCACTGAAAAAATTTGTGATGTATGTCATTCGGCCAAGCAACATAAACTTCCCTTTAATAACGAGTATTCATGTTTCCAAGTACAATTTTTGAAATGATTCATATAGATATATGGGGTCCCATTGGTATTTCTTCTATACATGGTCATAGATATTTTCTTACTATTGTTGATGATTTCTCTAGACACACATGGCTTTTTCTTATGAAGAATAAACATGAGACTAGGAGTCTATTGAACAATTTTATTATCCTTGTTAAAAACCAATTTGGTCGTAATATTAAAATTTTCGAACCGACAATGGGAAAGAGTTTTCTTATCCCGAATTCTATGATAAAAATGGTATTATTCATCAAACTTCTTGTGTAGAGACACCTCAACAAAATGGAAGGGTAGAGAGGAAACATCAACACATAATGAATGTCACACGTAGCTTGTTATTTCAAGTCAATCTTCCAAAATGTTTTTGGTCCTATGCTCGTTGTTCATGCTATCTACCTAATCAACAGGCTGCCAAGTAAAACCATAAGGAACCAATCTCCATTCCAAATTCTGCATAATCAACTTCCTATTCTTAATGATTTAAAAGTGTTTGGTTGTCTTTGTTTCACATCTACAATTCATAACAACCGTACGAAGATAGATCCTAGAGCCAGAAAAAGTGTTTTCCTTGGATATAAACCTGGCACCAAAGGTTATGTGACTCTTGATTTACATTCTAGAGAAATTTCTATATCCGTAAATGTGATATTCTATGAAAATGAATTTCCCTATGTTAAAACTAATATTGTTGATGACACTGATCTTTTCACATTGATCGATTTTCAATTCTTTTTTGATTCTAACAATCTCATGCATAAGAAAGTCAGGTCTAATCATGTGCATCCGTTTTCAAATCCTCAAGATATTTCCTTCCAAGTGACAGAAGAAGATATTTCCAATCGAACACCTAACCAGACCTACTCCTCGAAGATCTACTAGAATGAGAAAGGCACCATATTATCTGCAGGATTTCCATTGCAATTCCTTAAGTACTCGACGACTCCAATAATTCAGATTCTTATTGCAATCCTCCAAGAGATGACAACACCAACAAATCTAAAAATAGTATCATTTCTTATCCTCTATCTTCTGTTCTCTCTTATAAAAAAATATCTTCAAAACATTTGAAATACATTCTTGCTATTTCTAACAATTTTGAACCTACTACTTATAAACAAGCAGACTTGTTACCCCGAATGGATTGATGCTATGCGTAAAGAAATAAAAGCCTTAGAAGAAAATAAGACTTGGTATTTCACTAATCTTCCCCCTGGAAAGAGAACTATAGGTTGTAAATGGGTTTATAAAACCAAATATAAAGCTGATGGTTCTATTGAAAGACATAAGGCTAGACTAGTGGCTAAGGGTTTCACTCAATTAGAAGGAGTATATTTCTTAGACACTTTTTCTCCTGTTGTTAAAATTACCACTATTAGACTCATGCTTGCTATTGCAGCTGTTAAGAATTGGCATCTTGTTCAACTAGATGTCAATAATGCCTTCCTTCATGGAGACCTCAATGAGGAAGTGTACATGGATCCCCCTCGGCGTGATACCTCCTCAAGCAAATCGAGTCCGCCGCTTAACCAAATCCCTCTATGGATTAAAATAGGCTAGTAGGCGGTGGTTTGCCAAATTATCTACTTCTCTTCTTTCAATTGGTTTTATACAATCTCAATCCGATCATTCTCTTTTTACAAAGAAAAATGTTTCTTCCTTCACTCGCTTTACTCATTTATGTAGATGATATAATTCTTGGAGGTGATTCAATTGATGAAATCAACACCGTCAAGCAATTTCTTAATCAACAATTTCAGATTAAAGATTTGGGACAACTGAAATATTTCCTTGGCCTAGAAGTTGCTCGTACTTACACAAGGCATTCACATTTGTCAACGCAAATACACTCTTGATATCCTTGTCGACGAGTGGTCATCTAGTCGCTCGACCATGTTCTACTCCTATTATCAAGGACACCAAATTGTTTTTCGATGATAATGCTTGATCTTTGTGATGCGGATGCTTATCGCCGCCTTATTGGACGACTTTTGTATCTTACAAATACGCGACCGGATATAAGTTTCACTGTTAATTTTCTAAGTCGGTTTAATCAAAAGCCCACTCGTCTTCCATCAAGTCATCGTCAATCGTATACTTCGTTATTTAAAAGCTAATCCTGGTCAAGGTTTGTTTTTCTCTTCCAATTCCAACATTCAATTGAAAGGATTTAGTGATTCAGATTGGGCTTCATGTTTGACAACTCGTCGCTCTACCACTCGGATTCGTATCTTTTTGGGTAATTCGTTGATTTCTTGGCGATCAAAAAAACAACACATCATGTTCTCGTTCCTCAACGAAGCAGAATACGGGGCTCTTGCTATCACCACTGCGAGCTTCAATGGCTCAATTACTTGCTTCATGATTTCAACATCTTCAAGCCCAATCAAGTCGTCATCTATTGTGATAACCAAGTCGCTCGTCACATTGCTACTCATTCTAGCTTTCATGAACGCACCAAACACATTGACATTGATTGTCATGTGGTCAGAGATCGTGTGCAGGCCAACCTCTTCCATCTTCTTCCCATTTCCTCTACAAATCAACTTGCAGATGTTTTCACCAAAGCTCTCGATCCTTCACCTTTTCTTAACAATATTTCCAAGCTGGGTGTTCTTAATATTCACTCTCCAGCTTGAGGGGAGGCTATTAGTCTATTAGTTACACGTGTACCTTTTCCATTTGTTAGTATTGTTTTATGCAGGTTTGCTAGATAATTATCTACTTGTGTTTTTTAGATAAAACCTTCAAAATCAAAAACCTTGGAGAACTCAAATATTTTCTTAGAATTGAAGTGGGTTGCTCAACTAAAGACATTCATTTACGTCAGAGAAAATACACTTTGGACATTTAAAAAAAAAAACTATAACGTTTTGCAGTAAAGTGTACCACTCCTTACTTAACTAATTCTATAGATCTTTTTAAAACCCAGGATACTCTACAAGATACAAACTCTTATAATATACTCATTAGCAAGTTGTTATACTTAATATGCACAAGGCCAAATGTCAGCTTTGTTGTTCATCTTCTTAGTCAGTTTCTCCAAAAATCCTACAATTATGTTTTGAGATATATAAAAGCAAATCCTTCACAAGGATTGTTCTTCCATTCTAATTTTGAGATTCAATTAAAAGGGTTTAGCGATTCTAACTGGGCATCTTATCTTAAAACAAGATCTTAATCACTGACTACTGTGTTTTCTTAGATTCTTCTCTCATTTACTAGAGGTTAAAAAAATAGTCCATAGTCTTCCTGCTCCTCATCCAAAGCAGAATAGTATGAGTTAACTACTACTCATTGACTGTCGTATCGTTCATAAAAAGCTTCAAAAAAAACTCTTTTATCTTCTCCCCCATATCCTCTAACCAGGAATTCGCAAATATTTTTACTAAAATCTTGCGCATACCTTCTTTTCAAACGATTGTATCCAAGCTTGAAATAATGAGCATCCATCACCCAATTTGAGGGAAATATATTAAGATGTGTCAAGGGTTTTAGGATTTAGGGTTTTATAAATTTTATAAATAGGACCTCTTTTGTTTTAAAAAATAAAATAAAATCTTTATGTTCATACTTGTGCGTGTTCCTTTTTCTTTTTTCTTTCTTTGGTTCATTTTATTAATTAAAAAGATAAATTTTAAGCATTTAAAACAAATAATTAAAAAGGTTAGACTTTTCACTTCAAAAACAAATTGTAATAAATTATGCTAGATCAAACACTAATTAAAAATTAATAAATAAATTTAAAATAAAATAAATTTAAAATTTTATTAAATGTTTTTTATCAATTTTTCTTTAAAAATAATTTGGTTCAAAAATTGAATTAAAATTAATAATGGAATCAAACTACTTTTTGGATTGTGTCATTTGATTATATTTTATTTATAATATATTACATTTTGATTATAATTTGTTATAAAGCGTGTAATTTATTTATAAATATATAAGAAAAAATAAAATTAAAAATATAACAATAATCATAAAAAAATATTGTTTCTTTTTTATGTGAGAATTTTTATTAAAAATGTTTAACTTTTTTTAGAAACTATTTTAAATTCTTTTTTTAATTATTTAATTATTTTATATCAAGAAAACCCACAAAATCAATTTAAATTAAACAACAAAAATTGGTTTAATTTGATTGAATTTTCTATTAAATTAAAATTGAATCAAACTGTATATGATATTTATGGTTGGTTTTGATAAAAAATGGAACTAAATCAAGTCATGAACATCCTTATAACCATTATACTAAAAGTTGTACTTAACTTTTTTCTTAAAATTGTAGTAATATGAGCTTATGACTTGACTCACTTCTCTTACCACAAAATAAGTATCATCCCTTAGTAATTGGCCCATTAAGAATCAAACTGGTGATTTGGACTACCTATCAATTATTAGATCTAGTGTTTATCACTCAATCAAAATTTATACTTACTAACTTTCTTATTAAAAAAATAATAATATATGTATCACTGTTTGATAGAGGTTTAGTACACCTAACCACCATCCCAAAATAGTTTGAGAAATTGATGCAAGGTGCTTAGAGTAAAGAAAGTAGTAAAAGCTCTTTTAAATGTAAAAGATGATGTTATTCACTTTACTAAACATATATTTGATAATATCTTAGGAGAAAGAAACATGTCATTTTAAGAATTCAAAAAATTCATTAGCAAGATAGACACCAAAATCCTTCTTCTAGTTTTAATTCCCAAAGTTGACAAAATATGAAGAACTTTAAACTTCTTAATTAATGCAATGTGGTATACAAATGATAATAAAGAAAATTGAGTATATTTGGGTTGAACTCTCTACAAGAGATTTTTTTTCAATATTTTTAAATCTAAGTTAAGATGTTATCATAATAATAATAATTAAACATAACACAAAACAGAAATCTGCCTACTAATAACATTAAGACACTCAAATTAGTAAATAATTAAGAGAAAACAATACTGTATTAATTTATATCATATCAACCATTTGGAATGGATTAATATATTGAAAATAAAAATTATTTAAATCTAACTATTTTGAATATATAAAATATAATTAATTGCAAGATAATAATTTCTTTTTAAAATGACATATGAATAATTAATTTTTAAGTTAATTACTATTTTTGCTTTGTTAAAGTAAATACATGTTCTTAAAAAAATAATAAAAAATCAAGTCGGCATAAAATAACACTGCATCACTCAAAAATTCACATTTTATACATCTAATAAGACGAAACTCCAATTGCTATCACTTTCTTATGTACTTTATTTATATCTCTTATTGTATTTATTCAAATCAAATAAATATCTTGAACCAAAAACAAATAATTACATTTCTATTAAAATTTACATGTCTTACTCATAAAATATTCAGATACATAAATAAAATAAAACAACAAGATCATTTCTCTATTTTAATAAAAATATTTTTTATGCATAACCATATTTATTCACGCGGCAGATCTTCTATCTATCTATCTATCTATCTATATATATATATATATATATATATATATATATATATATATATATACATATTTTTTGAGATGTAAAAATCAAGTAAAATAAATTCAAATATACATAGTTTCAGTCCCATTTACAAGCAAAAGTTAGTCCTGCTCTTCAAGCAACACAGATATATTTTGAAAAAAAAAATATCAATGCGAACATTTGGCGAGAAATAGAAAAACAAAACCCAATTATTGCGGAAGCATTCATGTCTGTCCCACTGATCGAATTATTGTCATCCGAAACAAAATTAATAGTCTGAAATAAATTAGGTAACAAATTGCACACCAAATGGACAGTGAAAATATTATATAATATGCAGCTTCTTTATTTAATGTCCCAGTCCAACGACATGGATACCCCACATGTATTCATCCTTAATACAATATTGCTATGTTACAAAATCAACTATTATATGCAGCTTCTTTATTTTAATGTCGCAATGGTAAGATATAGATACCCATATGTATTCATCTATCTATCTTTATACAAAAATGCCATGTTATTGTCAGAACATTGCAGAGGTCCAAGTCATAGACAATAGAAAATGCAGAGAAGACCACAGAACAAGGTATCTTATCAATCAATAAACAAATGAAACAAGTAGCAGTAGTAGGTGTGTTCTCCCGTTTAGCAATATCAATAGAGGAGAAAAGGGGAACAGAGATCAGTAATCACTTCACTTCAATATCAATAGCCATTTGAGGGGGTAAGTTCAAACTCCCATTGAGAAACTTTACTACATCTAATTAAACATGAAGTTGATTGAACACAAGTTAATTTCAACTCACAGCCTACAAAATTACAAATTTAACCAGGACTACAACCATGAAGTTCAAAAACAGAAAATCCTATGACATAATGAAAAGCACATCCACAAAATCTGGTGGTGAACAATGAAAGCAAAGCAGGTTCCATTTTTTAAGTTTGTGCACTATCCATGACTCTCAAAGCATGCAATCAGTTCTTGCAGGCAGCCTCCTGAAGAAATTCAGAGGCACTGAAGGAAGCTTGTGGCGGAACCTGGGGTGTCTCAATACATAGATTCCAGTGAGAAGTGCCACAACCTGGAATGGAGTGACATAGAGTACAATGGCAGCAACCAGACAGAAGATCACAAAGAGGGCAGTTGCTCTTGGATCCCTCCAGCTGAGCAAAGACTGCAGCCTCTCCCCTTGAGTGGCCAAATCACCAACCACAGTCTGTATCCTCCCAGCAATGCTTCTAAGCCGGTCGTACCTCATCCTCACGATGTCCGAATGTCTGGTGGTCGGGAATGTGTCAAACTCTTCATCGAGTTCATCTGGGTGCGCAGAATCGGCATGAGAGAGACGAGTGTCCATGTGAGGAGGGTGTCTTGGCCTCCATCTATAGTACCAAACTCCAATCAAGAAGAGGTAAAGGAATATTGTAGGTAAGATAAGCTCAGGGTACATGACCAATATTATAAACAGGATATGGATCAGAACTGTGGTGATTGGATTTTTCCAATTACAGATCTGGTCAAACCACTTTCCTACAGCAATTAGTCCACTCAAAACTCCCATAATCCTGAAAAAGTTGGCCTTGCTTCTTCTCATGCTCCACATGTGGGAACTCACATCCAGCATATATTCCACAATTTCCTTTCTCAAGGGTGGCTCAGCACGACTCAGTCTCATTGAAACAATCTGAGTAGCTTGATGCCTCAAATTGTCAAGCTGGCTAACAGTTAGTGGGTGAATATAATGCATCTTAGGCAACAAAGGCATTGAATACATATGCATCATATTAAGCAGAGAAGAACAAGTAAACCTTACAGCCAAGTGGATTTCACCCATTTTCTTCACCCCATTTGAATGAAGAACTAGAAGAGGATAGGAATGTGTATAGACCCGGTCAGTCTCAAGGGTGGAAAGACGGATTCTTACCTTCCCAATTTTGGAATCTTTTGCCCCTCCAGCCTTATCACCACCAATCAAATGACAGTTATCAAAGACACCAATTGTAATGACAGTGCAAGGATCAAAAACCTCCCAAGTATATTGCTCATTCCATCGGGGTGCAAAGCTATCAATGATTGTCCTTGTCCGGACCCACTTCTGCCCATATTTTGCTACACAATAGGCATCAGTTGTCCCCTTAGAATCTTTTGTTTTCATTGGCATCAAACCCTGAGCATTCAATATCCCCAATTCAAGAACTCCAATACTGGACTTCCACAGCTGTTTCGCAGTTGGGCGAAGATCACTGCTGTAGTGAGTTGATTCATCCAAAACATGATAACCACCTTCAAGACAGATCCTCATATGAATCTTGCTAGAAAACTTTATTTCCTTCTTCTTTTCTCCTTCCATAATAACAATGTGCTTTTCAATATTATACCACTTAGTATTCACAGGTTTGTAATCCAGTCTCCGGTCCACCATTTGTAAAGGAATTGCACACCTCCCAAGTGATTCCTCTTTGTTAGGGGCAACCCTGTCTTCCACACTCAAAATCAGAGGCTCCTCAAATGGTTCAGCGGCCACAAACATCATATCCTCATTCCACATTGGATTGATAGTCCTGCTTTGGGAGATTCTAGTCCTCAAGGTCTGATTTCCCAGAGTAGCCTTCACAAAAACTTCAGGGTATCTACCCTTGTCAGTCGGCTGCAAGTCTTGCGCCTCTATCACATTAACCCTCAAATACCAAAGCTTAGGAGATAGATACACCTTTGATCTAATGTTCGCAAGAGCGTCAGTCCCACTAACCGTCGCAGCGTCAGAGTGCCATGCTTCCGGAAATGCTTCATCAGCTTGTGTACCCATCCAAACAGCCAGCATTAGCTCCCCCTTCGCCTTATCACCCTTCCTGTCCTCCAGCCTATACCACTGCGGTGCAAGGGGACTATCCGGTGGAACACGTTTTGGAACCTCATTGAGGTCGAACAAGACCCGACCGATGAAATCATCCTTCACAACATCCTTATCCTTCACAGTGACCTCCAGAATGGAAGCCTGAATGCGGTCTTTGGAGAAAGCAAAAACCTGGTTCCATTCAGGATTACTCTTCTTCTCGAAATGTCGAGTGGTGCCTTTGTAGTTCCCCAACTTGACTTCAGTATAAGGGTCACAACTGCCAGTGACATCCTTTGCAGGTAAGTCCTTAGCCTTCACAACCCTCACATAGAGGTACTGCATTTGCTCAACAAGGTCATAAGTGCTAGTAAGCTTGTCACCAGAGACCTTCCCCCCTCCAAGGTGGGGCTTGGTCTCCTTCAACAGAAAATCTTCTGGTGGAGGCCGCTGCATCTTCTGGCTTCAAAGAATCAAAAGACCCTTTTTTTTCCAAAGAATGGTAGCCGTGGCCCAACTATTTCAAATGTTCAATGTCCCACGCTTCTACTGGTAGGAACAGTTGTGCTTTAAAAGAAATAAAAGCACAACGGTTCCGAGGAGCCTAAAAAACAGAAAAACACAGTCAAATAGCCGTTACAGGCTAGCAAATCGAGTCACCTAAATATTCGGGAAACTTTAAAACACACAAACCACAGAACTTGAGAAAACTCAAAGATAATAATTAATGCATAAATAAACAGAGATGAAAGCATAGATCTATGATAACACCAAGAGTGTGTAAGCTTAAAAGTCTAGATCCGATTGTGTTCAGTAAAAGCCCAAAATCACAAGACGAAAAACGGTATTACAATCCACAAAAAATGTATACACAAAAACAATCTGAACCTAGAATTCCGAGGGTAGCTGCCGACAGAATGTACCATGAAATGAAGGAGTTCCACTTCAAAGTTTTACACTTTCTGCATTCTAAGACCCTCCTTTAACTACTTATTTTCCGGAAACAAACATCACCATCGGATTACCTTTACTTCTCTAGTTTCAGTGCTATCTATAACCACACACACACACACACAAAAAAAATACACACATCCACTGATTGCAACCAGGTTTATGCTTTTCTCATCCTACCAGATTTACCCAGAATTTTTTTTACCAAATGGGTGCTCCAAACTCAGCAAAAGAAAAAAAACTTGAAAATTTTCAGTAGCACCCAAATCATGAAGGAGAAGAAAAGAGAGAAATAAAGGAGGGGCTTTTAGGTTTATGAAGTACAATGCTGAGATGTTGTTACCTTGTAGAAAACGGGTTTCTTCTGAAATGGGGATGGTTTTTTGGAGTTTTTTTTTTTCTGATAAAGCAGAAGCAATGGACGTGGGGTTTGTGAGATGGAAGAGATAAGGGTGAGGGGGTGAAGGAGAAGAAGAAAAAGAGAAGAGAGGGTGTCTGCTTTTTTGGTTTTTGGTTTTGCCTTTGTGGGTGGTGTGGGGCTAGGATCTAATGAATCTATGCAAAATATACAGAGCAGTTGCCCTCTTTGCTTTTTGCACAGTGCTGGCTGGACCTCTGTTGCTGTACAGGGTGGTGTAGTGGCGCTGGACCCCCTCACGCGTGTGAAACAAATCGGTCAGTACTCACACGTGCGCCACACTCGTGTTAGGCTTCGCCAAGTAACTTACTCCATCACACAGATCACAACTCACAACATCCATTCATTTATTATACTCTGTTATACAAGCGGATAAGTCCCTTACTTTTAAAAGGAAAATTTTATTTTTACATCCACTCTTACACAAACATTCATCTATAACTTCATTTCCTCTTCCAGATATCTTATTATAATATTATTATTTATTTTATTTCCTTATTATTCTTGTTAAATAGTAGTGTTAACTGTGAAATATCAGCACCCTACTTTAAATAGCCTTATTTAAAGAAAAAACAAATTTATTATCTTATTTAATATAATATGCGAGTTTATCAAAAATAAATAATTAAAAAATATTATTCTAAAATATAAATTTTATTTATTTTTAAAGTATAACTATAATGTCTTAAATAAAAAAAATCATTTATTCAAAATAATAACGTAATGTATATCTTAAACTACTTAAACAATAATGTTTTACATTATAATAAATAAAAGAATTTTATATCATTTAAAACTATTAAAAGATAAAAAAAAAACTTAAATATAATTTATTTGTAAGAAAAATATTTTTATTTAGCTTACATATGCTATTTATTAAAATTTTATATTTTATATTAATATTTTGTGTAAACGAGAGATTTTGCAACCCAACTTGAATACCCGTTCTTTACGATATACTATAGTCTTCAAACAAACAAAAAAACTGTCTTCGTTATTAACAAAAATAATCCATAGACATTATTTAGATAAAAATGATTTTTAAGTTTAATTATTATTTTATCTCCTCTTAATGTAATCATTATAAAGTTAAATTAAAAATATTATTAAAATGTAAAAATTGTAAAAATAATAATAAAAGTAACACTTAAATATACAAATTTAGATTTTTATTTTTGTTATTCATAAAATTAGTATTAGAATGGAAATATTTAAATAAAGTATTAATTATTTTAAATAAATTTTTATAAAAAAATAATATATAAAATAATAAATATTTAAATTTAATAAGTTATTTAAAAATAATATAATATCATAAATTTTTTATTTTTTATTTTTTAAGATAATAAATAAATTGAGTGAAGATGTCTTTAAAGTGCTTTAAAGGGTTATTTAAAAATAAAAATAAATATTTTATTATGAATTTTATATTAAAATTACTTAAAAAAAACTGTTTATATAACCAAATTCTAAATACTGTGTAAAATTTATAATAAATATTAAATTTTTATTTGTAATAAATAACTCATGGTAAGAATTTCTTTTAAAGATGTTATGAGAGGACATTATTTATAATTTTTTTATGTTAAAAATACACTCTAACGCAGTTTTTTTATACAGTTAAAATTTATCAAAATTATAAATTAAGAGAAAAAAATACTAAATAAGAGTTAACTTTTATTATTTTCAATTGATAAAAAATTGTGTTATAAAACAGAGGTTGAATAAATAAAAATGGAAGAGAGTGCGAAAAACAATAAACAATTTATAAAAAAAAAAACAGTTTCTTTTTTAAGAATTTACAATTTACATAATAATATTTTTATTATTAAAAATTAATCATTTCATACGGGATGAACACTTTTTTTCTGTGTCTTATAATATTGATTTCCTTTTTTATTTTAAAATTAATTAATTATCTTGTAACATTTTGCAGACATGTTATTTTAATTTTTATATTTAAATGATAATTTTAGATAAAATTTATAATGTAATTAAACTCATAATTATGTTATTTAACTTTTATTTTAAAATGTAATGTTAAGTAATATTTTTTTATCATACAAATTTTTTAGATTTAAATTTTAATTAATAAATTTTAATATATAAGAATTAAAGTTAAATTGAAAAAATATTTGGTATTTTTAATTTAAAAAATGTTTTTTATATTACTAATTAAATAGTAACTATTCGTTAGTATATATTAAAAGTGTTAACAAAATAACATCTACTCTAAAAAAAACACCAATGAATATAAACTGGTATTTGCGTGAAACTCCTGGAAGCTTACATCAGTTACACGAGTTACAGATTTTTTTATGCAAGTAACATTTCTGACCAACGGAAAATATTTTCAAAATGAATTATTGATAATAATTGTTTTAAAAAATATTTCAGTATGAATTTCATATATAAATTATTTAAAAATTAATCAAACTATTTACATAAATATTTTTTGAAATTTTAGATAATTTGATCTAAGTGTATGTGGAGCATTGGATTGTGAAAGTGAAAAGTGAATGGTGAAGGATAAGGATGGAATTTAGGGGTGACACTTTTGGAGTATTATTTATTGATGATGCTGGCAAATTTGGTAAGCTTTGGATTTCCACGTTGACTGAATAAAGCAACCATGGCGTCCTCTGTGACCTACTAACCATACTTCTCTAGAACTAAAAATAGCTATTCAACTAATTCACTAGCCAAGTTTGCACACCACTTGTTATGCGGTGTTTCTCGATCTGTTCTGTATTTCATTGCTTTCAAAAATTTGCCCAAACGATAAAGTTCAGGGTAATTGATTAATCAGGTGTCAAATTAGTCATCAACTTTAATGTTTATTCAAGTATTTTTAATTAATGTTAACGGTAAACATAATTAATATAATTTAAAGACATATTAGAGTGGTAACAGCCAAACTTATAAATATTAATATAAATTAAATATTTTATTAAATTATTCCATTTATATAATTATGATAATATAATTAGAGATTAATTATTATTAAGTTTAAGATATTATTTGCATTTAAATTATAATTTATTATAATTTTATTTAATATATATATTATTTGCGTTTAAAATAATAATTTTATAATTATTATTTTAATAACTAATAATATATTTAATAAAAAGTAATACTATATTATAAAAATTAATAAAAATATTAAAAATATTTATATACAATATAGAGTATAGATCCACATAGATGAGTATAGTATTATATACATTTTTATTTAACTTATTTTTAAATAGGATGTTTTAGCTTGTGTTGTTATCCTAAGCTATTAACATACATGTTTACTGAAAACTCCTAAAATTTATAATTATTACCTTATAACTAATAATATTTTTTATCAGTAAAAATACATGTGTTAAAACGTTTATGTATTTATATTTTTTATATAATTTATTTTTTAATTTTTTATTTGTTTTATTTTTTTATTAATTATATATTATATTTTTTCTCATACATTTATTATCTTTTAAATATATAAATTATAATCATTATTTTTGTAATTATAATATTTTTATGATAAAAAAGTTAAAAAAATCTCATTATATATAATTATAAATAAACTAAAAAAAACATAAAAGAAAAAAAAACATCAAACAATATATTTTATAGTTAATATTTTATATTCATGCGGAAAAAATATTAAATGTTTTTTTACATATGTTTTAATATATATATATATATATATAATAAATTAAAATATATATTTAATTAATATTAATAATTATAAATTATAAAATTTAGTTATATATAATAAATACAATTTATTATAATTTAAATATAATTAGTTTTTAAAATAATAGCATAGAATTGGTATAATTCAAAGGTGAAGAAACCTAAAAATGCAAAAAAAATGAAATGGATAATTAATTTCTAATCCTAAATTTTGGGGGCGGGACGCAATGAAGAAAAGTGCAGAGATGGGAGGATTAGATGAAATCAATTTAAGTAAGTTAATATTATAAGTGATATAACCAGAGAAGGTTGCAGTTTTACTTTATTAAATTAATAGAAATTATAAATAAAAGAATTTAATCATTTTAAATTTTGTTTTATATTATAAATGATATTATAAGAGAAGTTTGCAATTTTACTTGATTAAATTAAAATAAATTATAAATAAAAGAATTTAATAATTAAAAATTTTGTTTTTATAAAACTATCATTTATGACGTCATGTTTTATTATTATATATTATAATAATATTACTGTACAATAAAATTTTGTAATGAAGTTTTTCTCATACATAGTAAAATTTTTCTCTTATATATGTACGTACAGAATGGGGGCAGGAAGCAAAAAATTTCAGCAAGTAGTTCTCCCTTTCATCCTTCTTTTTCTTTTGTCTAAATTTTAAGCAACGAGACTCTAATCGTGCAGGATTTAGTAAAACGGAAGAGAACTTGGATTAAGTAGGAAAGTTTCGGTAGAAATAGCACACCAAGTAAGGGGAAATTTAATTCATTCAATATATAAAGCTGAATTTTTGGGTATTTTGTGAATAAGTAATAAGAGTAGAAATATGAATTATTTGAATGTCTGATTTTGAAGAATTTATGATTTTGATGACTTGTTCCTGGTTTTCCTGGTTTGAAAGTTTTGAAATTATTGAAATTAATGATGGATTATATGAAAAAATTATTGTTTTTTACTTAAATTGAACATATTTCATGTTTAATTTCAATTTAGAATTAGTTTGGTTGCCTGAAACTTGGAAATTATAAATCTAGAAGAATGCGGCATGACTATTGGGCGGAGGAAGAAAAAAGGGATATGGTGGGGATTTTAAATAAATATCAATGGTAAAATAGTCATTTTACATCCTAGAGACATAAATGGAATTTTAAAAAATGTTTAAGGGTAAAATAGTCACTTTTGGGACATGAAAGGAATTTTTGAAAATGTCCAAGGGTAAAATAGTCATTTTTGGGACATGGAAGGAATTTTCGAAAATGTCCAAGGGTAAAATAGTCATTTTCGAGATATGGAAGGAATTTTCGAAAATGTCCAAGGGCAAAATAGTCATTTAGGGACATACAGGAAATTTTAAGAAAAGATTATGGGCAAAATAGTAATTTAATAATTTTGGGATGAAAAATGAATAATAGAAAATATTTAAAGGTATAATTGGAATTTTAGAAATAAAGTAAAGATATGTTAAGAAAAATAATTAAAATATAGAATGAAATTAGAAATATTCATCAGTGTGTTGTGACTTGTGTGAGTCAGATTGAGCTAAGGGCTTATGCTCATAATTAATCATGAGATGTTATGTATTGGTTAGAGTGAGTTGAAGGGTTGGTGCCCAGAATCAGTCAAATACTATTATTTACCCGAATGAGTCGTGAGGACAGGTGGTCCAAAATCCGGCAAATGAGAATAATTTTTGTTGTGTTTGAACGGTACCCGGGGTGGTACAGAGTACATTAGTGTAATAACTATGTCGGAGGATTCTGAATGAGGTCTCATACTTCACTGATTGGTCGGGTCAGGTAGATTACGAGTCAGGTGGTGAGAAGTCGATGGGGATGACTGGTGGCGCGCTTGGAGGGATACTCCAGTATGAGTGATGAATGACGTCAATAATCTTACTCTGTGTGGAGGGTGGTCAGAATGGTACTGCGAATGTCAATTACAATGTGTCCATAGATGATAGTCTCTAAGTTCGAGCATAGTTAGGTAAACTTCCGGAAGACGTCTTAGTGTACTGATGATTTGTAATCGATGATAATATGTAATTATTATTTATGTATTTGTTTTATTATATCAAATGATTTAATATTTACTCTTATTTTTCCATATGGATGAGACTACGATTATCACTTTTACGTGGAAGTAGATCAGGAATTGAGAGGTAGAGATGCGACTACTTGGACAACAAAAATAGTTCGATGGGGTAGTTTTGTGATATATACTTTTGCATGTATATATATAAATAAATTATATTACTATGTTTTGAGGTTCCACTAATGAACAGAATTTCAGTCTATATTACAATTACAATAATATAATGTAATATAGATATTGTTATTCACTTATTTACTATTTTACGAAAACATTATTATAGTAGCGATTTGTAGGGTCGTTACATTATTTATCTAATATTTATTTTATTTATTTTTATTTATTCCTTGTATTTTTAGATCCAACCACGATTTATTAGTTTTAAAAATGAAGAAATCATTTCTATTGAATTAAAATTTTAAATAAATTATTTTGTTTTTAATTTTAAATTATTTTTACAAGTTTAAGTTTATATGCATGGCTTACACATAAAATTTGTTAAGAAAAAATAATTTTGATTATTTTAAAATTGTGTGATATATTTAATTTATTCGTAAATATTTTATATGAGCATATTATATTTTTGTTTATTTACGAATTTTTTAGACTTTTTATTTAGAGACCGTTTATTTAAAATAAGATAAATTAGTTATTTTTTATATTATTTTAGGTTAAAAAATATGGACTCGAAAATAATTCGGTCACACGTTAATTGAATTTAAAAGATTAGAATACGTGATTATATATGTGTTTAGTTGTTATTTATATTGAAAATATGTATTATTCTAAAGTTGAATTTAGTTAATTGAGGATAATATTTAGTTAAAGGAGGATAATGTTTATCTTTAGGTTGATCTTAAACATTAAAATCAGACTATTAAATATATTATGTACTCTTCGTCCAGCAAATATAAAAGATAATATTTGATAGAAAATTTAATGAAAAAATGTAAAAAGTTATATAAAAATTACGTTAATTATTAATTAATTAAGATATCTATAAGAAAAAATCTTTAACCTTTGGATTTAAAGAAAGAAAGGGAAGAGATGCACACGATTGATTGAACGGATTTTCGGAAGTAACGAAATTTAGATTAACACAAAAGCATTGATTTGTATTGAAATAAAATAATCATTTTTTTTTCACAAATAAGAAACACAAACGAACCATAGATATTTTATTATAAAATTTGAAATAGTTTAGAAAAAAATAGAACGGAATTATGAAAAGTAATGTCATAATTCATTATATTAGCTATATAATAATAAATAATTAAAAATATATTTAACAAAAAAAACTATTTTACTTTCATGTATTTATATTCGTCTATATTGTCATTTTCTAAATTCAAATTATTACATTTTTAATTTTTATTTCTTTTATTTTTTAACTTTTTTAAATTCGTTTTTTTATCCAAACACATGTTTAGATTTTTTTAAGTAAAAAATAAATTAACTAACTCGAGTTATTTCTAATATGTATTGATGTTTTTCACTAGTTGTAAGTATAATACGCTAAATTAAATTGGTTTAAATACATTCATAACTCTTAATAGAATTTCTAAATTTAATTTTAATCCATAGATTATGTTTGTAGATTAAAAGGAAAGTGTATTTTCACATATATTTAATACATAAAAATAACTATTTTTAATTTATACTATAGATAATAGATTCAAGCGTTTGGTTTAAGAAAAAATAATTAGAGGAACACGCGTTTTTTTATAGATGAAAATATAAAATTTTATAATGATTTGTTTGATAGTAAAATGATTAAAATAAAAATGTGAGTAAAATTAAATAATAAATAAAATAAATATTGTCTTTTTTGTTGGATTTTTTTTTCAAAAAGTAAAAAATAATAATAAATTACTTTTTTTCTCCTATATTTAATAATATTATTTAATTTCATCTCACTTATTTCCACCCTCTCCGTTAACATGTAGCCAAGGTGAAATATTTATTCTTTGAGGTTACAGTTTGCAGTAAAAAAAAAAACAATGATTTACAACTATTTGGAGTCTGTAGTAGTATTGCTGTATTTTCATAATCATGCAGTGAATATGATCTTTGGTCATTATTTCAGAGAGTGTCTGTTGCTTACATTTTCGTGTTCTTAATATTACCCGTGACACGGAATGGAAGATATTGAAAAGCCAAATTATAAAAAAAGTAAAATCGAAAATGGTTAAAAAAATTAAAAGTAGATCAAATTCGTTTTTTTAAATTTAAATTTTTTTAAATCATTATTAAAAACCAACTCAAATTGAAATTAACTAATTATTATATATACTATTAAAATTTAAATATAAAATAATATTCATTATGAGTAAATAAATTATTTTATTATATTTAAAATATGTATTATTTTTTTTAAATTAATTATAAAATTATTTAAAAAAAAATTAAAATTCTAATACTATAAATAATTATACATGATAATTTTATGGTATATTTTCCATAAAATATCATGTTGGTGAATATAATATTTATTTAATTAAATTATTTTTATAGGATTAAATTATATATTTTTATTTCTAATAGTTTTTTATTATAGTATTTTTAATAATTTTATAACAAATAAAATTACAGAAAACGTCTAGTAAAATATTTGTTTTATTTAATTATAATTAAAAAAAATCAGGCCATATTTAAATTTTATATTTCATCCGTCTATTTCTTGATATAAAACCGAATTCCGGGTCCAAGCGTGAAAGGGATTGTTTCCAAATTGTACTATACGTGACTAATATGTTTACCTATTTTTGGTGTATTATTTCACTGATTTGTCCGGTTGCCGAAGGACTACGAAAACGGAATTTATTTTCTTTCTCTCGTTTTGGATTAAAGATGTATTCTAGGGGTGAAAATAAGTAGATTTAAAAAAGAATTGAAATAAAATTTAGATTATTTAGAATAAAAGAAAATTATTTAAAATAAATAAAATGAATATTTATAAATAATGTAATTGATTTAATAGATTAAAAAATTAAAATTTGATTAATAAAATGATAAAATTTCACATTTATTTTTATATTAAATAAATATTTTAAAATATTTTAAAATAAAATATAATCAATATAAGTAATATTAAAATTGGATATGATATATTATTTAAAATATAAAAATTTAAATATATGAAATTATAATAAAATAAAATATAATTATTGAATATTAATTTTAAAAAAGTTGACATAATTTGTTTAAATGAAATGAAAGTATAATTTAAATTAATTATAAAATTAATTTAAATTTAAGTATATGATTAAGAATGAAATTTTGATAAAATAATTTACGTACTAAATTCAAAAAGAAAAAATATGTAATCAATAAATACAAAATTAATATAAATAAATATTTAAAGTAGGCTATCATAATGTCGTGATAATATATAATAATAAATATAAATAAAATAATATGTAAATATATAAATTTTATTGAAAAGAATTTTTAAAATTATCAAATTCTTCATCTAAAAGGTTTATTTTATCATTATAATTTTTTCATAACAAAATCAAATTATCAATTAAGCGAAGAACCAAAATTTAAATCAATAATTATATCAATTCACTTACCACTTGAAATAAAAAACAAATGAACTAAATTGCATCACCAATAATCACAATAAGGATAAGCAATAACACCATACGACGATGATCTCCAAAACAATATCAATAGAATGACCATCATCATAAACAACCACCACTAAGAAGAAAAAATAAGGACAATAAATGACAACACTACAATCCCACTATTAATAAGACAACCCCCACCCACAATACGCCGAGGATCACACCATCACAAGAGGAGTACTACCACCACATATGACAATGAAGATGAAACACCAATAACAGGACGACACCAACAACACAACAACCATCACTCGACTATGAGACGATCATAACCACCAGGATTCACCGATCACCACAAACAACCTATAATACACACACAACACACATCAATGATCTAAACACACTACACAACTCACATGCGAGAATCAATTATTATAAATGGAGAATCGATTATAATCATTGAGAATCGATTCTCCATGTATTGAATACGAGTAATAATCGATTCTTAACTTGTACAAAATCGATTCTCTACAACTATTTTCACCCACAATCATTCTTTTCGCTACTTTCACCCACTAACACGCGACATACAAAACCAAACTACAACCATTAACACCCAGCCTCACTATGCAAATAAACAATGTATTGAATATGACCCACACCTCACAAGTAAAACACACAACATGAAAGTCTCCTCTCACAGGTAATCAATGGTGTCCTAAACTTCCAATTACCATGGTCATAGTCTTAGTCAATACTACGTGGGACAAATCTTCACTATAGTTATAGTTGCATTCATGTTGGTGAGTAAAAATTTGTACGATTCCCTGTATGTAAAAGTTTATCATTCATTGACCATTATTTCTAAATGTCATACACAATTGTTTCATGTGGAGATAGAAAGGGACAAAAATATAAATACACACCAGATAAATTGTATTTTTCCACTAATATTTTTATTCAAGCTGGGACACATTCATGATACTCTCCCTCAAATCAACATTCGTAAATCTTATTAAATAACTTGAAACAAACATACATAATCATCATTTTTCATCCGTGTAAATAGTAAATAAGTGAAAACAAAGATAGCATTATTTATTGTTTTCCTTTCATAAAAAGAAAAATCCTTATCATAATTTTGTAACTATTATTTTTTTATATATTTTATTACCATTTTATCTTTAAAATAGTAATAGTTATTTTTATTAGATTACGACGTAGAATTAGAATGTACGCGAAAAAAATAGTTACTCTTAAGAAAAATTAATCCTATGTTAAGTAATAATTTTGATGAATAAGTTGCAATTTTTTATTTGTACGGGAATAATGATTATACATTATGGGAATATGTTTCAATTTCTTATTTCACCAACAAGTTTTTTTTTTCAAACGGTATCATCCTAAAAATTTCAACAAGTACAGGAGTAATTTGATTAACATTTAATCAAATTCGTTTTTAAATAAGAAAAATGTGTTTTAAGTAATTATATGTAATTAGTGATTAAATATAAGAAATATAAATTATTGAAAAATAAATAAGAAGAAGTATTACTTGGAATTAATGGGTAAATATTGATTACTAATATAACTTTTATAAGTACCTGTAATTAATGGATAAATATTTTTGTTAAATCTCTATTAAAAAAATATTATATAAATTAGATTCTTCATACGAAATATATATATATATATATATATATATATATATTTTTTTTTATTGTTTAATGATTCCACCATCATGTGATGTTTAAGTTAAAGACACGTCATAGCGAAATTTTTATGACAGTGGTGTAGTTTTTCTTTAAATTTTATTGATATTGATAATTTTTTTTTCAAAAAATTATAGAATTAGAGAAGTTGAGCTAGATTTTAATTTTCTTTTTATGATAAGGTAAAAATTATAATTACATATTAAATTGAAATATACAAATTAAAATTACATATTTTTAAGAGATGGAAAATCAAATTAATCAATTCTACATTGCGATGATAACATACTTTTTCTTAAGACGCATTGAGTGAATTTTGTTGAAAATAATAAATACTAATTTATCTCACTTTATAATCAATTTCATCACAAGTATTATTTATACGTTTTTTTTACATAGTTGTAGATTATAAAATTTTGTGAATTCCTTAACTTGTTTAATAAACCTATCTTAAAAATTTATAATCTTCATCAAGGTTTAAACAGAATAAAATTATCTCAGTAACACTTTTCTTACACGAATTATTGAATGAGTTATTAAATAAAAATCACATTTTTGTGTGTGGATAAAATTAAAAAAACACATGCATTAATGAAAAATAAAAAACACATACGTGATGGACGCTTTCAAGTACAAACAAATTAATGTGATTTCAGAGTAAAAGGGAAAGCTTCACAAATGGTAACTGTTTCTAAACCAATAAGAACACGCCACGTATCCACACTCCATGCGGTGAACCCCACCAGAACGCACCCGCATCTCTCTCTTCTCCCTCTACTTCCTCCCGATTCAAAGATCTGCAACTCTCTATTTTTCTCTCTCAATCTCTCGCGCATGAATTTTCCCTCTGCGTTGCCATGACGGAGCCAACGGAGCCATGCACGTCTTCTTCATTGGCGAGGGACTCTAGCACCGTGATTCACCCAAGGCGCGAGCCCTTCGAGCACGGCCTCTTGCCAATCCCGCGTCTCATCTTCTCCGACCCCGCGCAAACCCTAATTGCGTTGAAGCAGAAGCTTCTACAGTCAGCCTCCAACCAGCGAGTCGACTCCGGGGCCATCTCCGAGGCACTGCAGATCTCCATTGAGCATGCCAGACTCGTTCTCGATACCCTCGCCTCGATTCTGCACTCCGACTCCGAACCTCTCGTCGCCGCAAAGCTCGGCGAAGCCGATTCGGTCGGCGTCGATGTCCATGATCTGGTGCTGTTCCTCTACATTCAATCCTACAAGAGGCTCCTCCCGAGGACGCACAAGGACTCCGCTGCCGTCGCCGATGTCTGGCCTTCCACTTCTGCCTTCGATGGCTACTTGTCCGCCCTCTCGCCGCTTCAGGTGAATTTTCCCTTTTCCTTCGATGATTCCTTTCTCTTTGAGGCAATTCGATGTGTTAATAAACGCTATTAGGTACGACGGTCCTGTTCCGAACAAATGCATTGCTTAATTCCTATAATGTATGATTGATTTTATCGTGGTTACTCTCTCATTCGAGCCTTCGGTTAGTTTTTTAGCAGGTGTTCGTTGCGGTTTCATTCTTTATGATTCATTTCTATTTGATTTCCGTATTAAACTGCTGACAATTTTTTTGAGTAATTCTGTCGTTGATTTGGTACAAAAATTCTGATGTTGAGTGTTTTGCAGCTTGTACGCAGCAACAGTAGGCGGTTTACACCATCGCAAACTGATGAAGAGGCGCATCAGTTATCATATCTGCAAAAACACTTGGCTAACATTCTGTCTCTTCTAGCAGAGCCTGTGGAGGGAGAAGGCGAAGAATCTCTGGTTTGTTAATTTTCCGTATTACTTTCTATAGCTGATTTTGACTGCTTTTATTATTTCTTATTTTCTCAATTCAAAATATTTGGTTTATAACTGCATTGTGTGTATTCTTCTTAAATTTTTTATTTTATTCTTATCTTTGGGATATATTTTTGTAATTCTAATACCCATTTTGGCGATGTTCCATGCAAACTACGAAAAGTGATCTTGAATGCCCCGGAAAGTAGTTTTACATAATTTGTTGTATGCTTGTTCTTGTGTCCAACTGTTGCTTAGCTCCTGTAGAATGATGTTATTTATTAATCATATTACTACATTGTTTTCTCATTGCGATTAATTTTGTCTGAAGTCTGAACTTGATATTTTGAACATATACTCTGAAGATATCAGCTGTTAAGAATTTTGTAGCAGATAGGTACCTTCCCTCCTGTATCACCTTCCTGTATGATTGCAGCTTGTTCTCTATTTTTGTTACATATTGTTAGCATTGCAATATCCTGATGCGGAGCAGAAAACTCGATTCTATAGTTTGTCTCACTCTTATTTGATTTATTAGGCCATGGAGGGTTTCCATGTAAGATAAGAATCTTGTGCAATTGTCTCTATGTTGTTTGAAATGCTTGCATGCAATCCATACTTATTTCATAACTCATAGAGATACAGAATTTATCATTGACCTGTTTTGTCTTCAAGAGTAAGACCGGGGTTGTGATCTTGTAAATGTAATTGAGTTTTGACACAGGGTTAGGGTGTGCTGGCTGACAATTTGTATTAATAATGAGTGTAATTGAATTGGTCTATTTATATACATGTCATGCTTCATGCATTCGAGAGTTAGCATGGCTGGACGATCTCTGCAGACAAAAAAACAACCATTTTATTTATTTATTTTGAGGTGAGGGAGAAAAACAGGCAAGCTGGTTGCTGGCCTTTGTTCTTGTTTGTTATTGGGACAACTTATATTTTAATTTGATTAGGATGTCAGCATCTACTCTTTGTTGTTGGTGCCTAGCCAACTCTTGATTTTAATGCTAGCCCCCTCACTTTGTGCGCTAATTAATGAATTCTTACTGTATATGCATGTGGCAATGCACATAACCTTGTGCGTTGGGCTGTCATTAGTATTTAGTAATCATAATAATGAAAGGATATGCTAGAGGGTAGAGTGACAGTAACATTTAGTTTCTATTACTTTCTGACGCATTGCTTATCACATAGTTAAATGCTTTCGTTGGGGCATGATAGTTAGGAAGTGGTGGATTCCCAAGTTTTTCTCTCCCAAGTAAAATTGACTCCGTAGCCAAAGATCATATAGTTTGTTACAGGCAGGAAAGGTTAAGGAATTTTTGAACCTTTTTTAATTTGTCTATGATTTAAATGTTTCATTACAGCAATTTATTTTTTATAAATTTGTTTTTCTCTGTTTATTGTCTTAGTATTATTTTGCTTAATTGATAGGTTTTAACCATGGATAGATTTGAGCACCTTGGGTTTCTAATTCAGTTTGGTGATAAGGGATCTGAAGGAAATCGTTTTAGTCAATCTTCTCCCTTTTTTGCAAACTCAGACCCTGACATGCCTGCTGTTCCTGTTCCTGCTGCTCAAGTTCATGATTGGCTTCTACAGAATATAGCTGCTGCTTTGCAATATATTTCTGAACGGACACCTTCAAAGGAAAATGGGCCAGCTAGTTCTTCTGATCAGGATGTTGCTATGACTGATGCATCAACTGCCTCAGTTAATAAGGGTTCAACAAGTACTAGAGGTGCAAGTTTCATTGAAGGGATTTCCAAGTCGTCATATGTGAAGCATGCACCTGACATTAAAGGTTCCACTGTTAAGGTTTGTTTCTAACACATCTATTCATATATTTGTCTGTTAAGTATAATGTTGCTCACATTTTGGATATGTCTTTTGATATATAATTGAAGATATTGATCCTAAGTAGCCATTTAACCCTGAATTTTAAATTTTCATACAAGGCTGCTAATAAGTGTGGTTATATGTTGAATGTAGGCGGAGATTTAAGATGAAATTACTAACCAAGGAGAATATTTTTGGGAGAAATTTTGAACGGAAAGACTTTCTCATTTAGTTTGTTTTTATGCTTAATACAACATACCTATAATAGACTAAGTGGGCTATTCCTAGGCTAAAGTGTATACAGGTGCAAACTTACTTAATACACAAGTAAAACAGTACTTGTATGTGCAATTTCCTAAGCACCTTGTGGGAAATCAAATAGTATTTTAGGAAAGAATAAATCAGGAAATTTGTATATTTCCTTGTAATCTGTACAAATTTGAATAATTAGGAACAATCCCATAAATCAAGGGATCCTAGCATAAAATAGAGTTATTATATTTCCTAAAATAACTTAGGTCTCCTGTATATATCTTATATCATCTCTTTGTATTGATATAATAAAAATCATATTTCAGTTAATCTATTTTTCCAGATGGTATCAGAGCTTCCGATCTAGGAAGCTCTGTCTGCGCGCGATAAACCCTAAGACGGCAGCCTGCATTGCTGCGGCATATTTCTTAACCCTAAGACGGCAACCTGCATTGCTGTTGCATTTTTCTTAATCCTAAGACGGCAGCCTACATTGCTGCTGCATATTTCTTAACCCTAAGACGGCAGCCTACATTGCTGTTGCATATTTCTTAACCCTAAGACGGCAGTCTGTATTGCTGCTGCATTTTTCTTAACCCTAAGACGACAGCCTATATTGCTACTGCATTTTTCTTAACCCTAAGACGGCAACTTGCATTGCTGCTGCATTTTTCTTAATTCTAAGACGACAGCCTGCATTGCTGTTGCATCACACCTCCTTGCTATGATGTCAAGGGAAGAGGAAGTTGTGAATCCAAACCCAAAAACAGGGAATACCCAATCCCAGCAATCTGGAAAACTGCAGAATATTCATTCTGCATATAGACTAAATGGAAGAAATTATTTGAAGTGGGCCCAACTTGTTCGTACAGTGTTGAAGGGAAAGGGGAAGTTGAGTCACTTGATGGAGTCTGGACCTAAACAGGAGGATCCCAAGTTTACTACATGGGATGAAGAAGATTCAATGATCATGGTGTGGCTGTGGAATTCAATGATTCTAGAAATTAGCAACACCTGCATGTTCCTTAATTCAGCAAAAGATATTTGGGATGCTGTAGAGCAAACCTACTCTAAAGCCAAAGATGCTGCTCAAGTATATGAAGTAAAGGTGAAAACTTTGGCAGCAAAACAAGGGAACAAGACTGTTACAGAATATGCCAATCAGCTGAAATCATTGTGGATGGAGCTAGACCATTATAGAATCATAAAAGCCAAATGTACTGAAGATTCAACACTTCTCAAGGAGTATATCGAACAAGACAGAGTTTATGATTTCCTTGTTGGTTTGAATCCTGAATTTGATCAAGTTAGGATTCAAATATTGGGGAAGCAAAAGGTACCATGCCTCAATGAAGTGGTGGCTATTGTGAGAAGTGAAGAAAGTAGAAGGGGTCTCATATTAGAGAGTCCAGCAGTAGAGAACTTAGCACTGGACCATAAAGGAGATCAGACTTTGGCCATGGTAACCGAACAGAAGAAAGGAGGACCAGCAAATGTGGAGAAGAAAGGTGATGATCTCTGGTGTACCTACTGCAATAAACCTCGTCATACCTGAGAGAAGTGTTGGAAGTTACATGGGAAGCCTTTAAACCGAGATCGAGAAGGGGGACACAAAGGAGACTCCTCAAGGAAAGGAGGACAAGTTTATGTTGCTGCTGAAACAAATGAAGGGAATAATCCAGAAGTTGCTGCCCATCTTAATCAAGAGGAGATAGAAAGGGTGAGAACCTTTCTTAGTAAGCTGGAAAAACCCACAGGTGTGTGTTCTTTGGCATACCCAGGTAAATTTCCATTCTCTTTTGGATTAAATGTCTCAGATACACCTTTTAACCATTATTGGATATTGGACTTTGGAGCCACAGACCACATGACACCATTAGCCAAACACTTCTCCACATATTCTCCATGTCCCAGCAACAAGAAAATTGCCACAGCAGATGGAACCCTTATAACTGCAGCTGGTCAAGGAAATATCCAAATCAATCCTTTAATACCCTATCTGATACCTAAACACTACACTTCTACCTAATACCCTATTTGAGGCATTGTCTGACAGAAAATGGAGGCAAGCCATGAATGTAGAGATGGAGACATTGGAGAAGAACAACACCTGGGAGTTAGTCACCTTACCAATAGGAAAGAAACCAATTGGTTTTATGTTGGAACCTTACCTTAAAGGAACTCCAGGAAGAGGGATTCTATTCAAAAGGAATGGTAATGTGAAGCTTGAAGCCTATATTGATGCTGATTATGCAGGGTCAATTGTGGATAGGAGGTCAACTACAGGATATTGAACCTTTCTTGGAGGAAATCTTGTGACTTGGAGAAGCAAAAAGCAGGGTGTAGTGGCTCGGTCCAGTGCTGAAGCAGAATTCCGAGCCATGGCACAAGGTATATGTGAGTT
Source organism: Sphenostylis stenocarpa (assembly GCA_963425845.1). NCBI lineage: Eukaryota > Viridiplantae > Streptophyta > Magnoliopsida > Fabales > Fabaceae > Sphenostylis > Sphenostylis stenocarpa. The sequence goes on along the minus strand of OY731398.1, from coordinate 41,866,624 downwards.
GCTATGGCTTAAAATCATCTTAGAAGACTTGAGGATAAATTGGGAAGAACCTATGAAGCTCTATTGTGATAATAAGTCAGCAATCGAGTATAGCCCACAACCCAAGTGCAGCATGATAAAACAAAGCATATTGAAGTAGACATACACTTCATCAAAGAAAAGCTTGATAGTGGCTTGATATGCACTCCATATGTGTCCTCTCAAGACCAAATTGCGAGACATTCTTACCAAGGGACTCAGGCTGCCATAATTTTGAGAAGATTGTATCCAAGCTGGGAATGGAAAACATCTATTCACCAGGCTTGAGGGGGAGTGTGGGAAATCAAATAGTATTTTAGGAAAGAATAAATAAGGAAATTAGTATATTTCCTTGTAATCTGTACAGATTTGAATAATTAGGAACAATCCCATAAATCAAGGGATCGTAGCATAAAATAGAGTTATTATATTTTCTAAAATAACTTAGGTCTCCTGTATATATCTTATATCATCTTTTTGTATTGATATAATAAAAATCATATTTCAGTTAATTTATTTTTCCAGACACCTGAATCTACTATTTCTTAAGTACGTTAAGTATTGTTTGTTAGAACATACTTCAAATAGGCATTGGCTTCTAAATGAGTAACTATATAGCTCATAATATTCCAACTTGATGTAATGAAATGAATGAAGCTTGTTTTTTTGGTATTGATCATATAGAATTTTCTGTCCCAAAGTTTGCAATTTGAAATTGCCAGGGTTTGCTTGATCTATGTTTGAACAAGTTATCTACATATAGATTTAGGTTCATGATTTGATAATTATTCATAATGCTTGATGCATTATGTAACGTCCAGTTCTTCTAAAACTAAACAAAATGTAATATAGTTCTTTATTTGGCTTGATTAAATTATTAATTGAGCTTAGAGAATAAAATAAAACTGTTTTATAAAAAAAGTGCTCCACCCTACATCACTCATTAGTAAATAAATAAGCTTTAGGTGTTCCCTTTTTCATTTTATGTTTCTTTAGTTTCTAACATTTGGGAGAAATCCTCGGCTGAGATGACACATGAGGAGTTTGGAGCATGGTTCTTAAATTAGTGATTTGCATCTTAAAATGTTGTGTAAAGTCATTTGAGATAAGGGGGGGGGAGTAGGGAATTGTGATTTTAGAGGCAATCCCTAAACACTCAATAGAATTTTCCTAATGTAATAATTCTCATAAATTGTAATTTCATTATTGATTAATCATGTATTATTTTTAGGACGTTTGGATCCTAGAGGCAACACTTAATCCACAAATAGACTTTCTTGTGTGTGATTGGAGTGCTACGATTGCTTTTCTAATAAATTGTAGTTCAATTATTAGTTTATTATGTAGTTGTATCAGTGTTATTGAAAAACTGCCATGGTGGTGTCATGGTGGAATTTGGAGGCGGAATTTTTGCTGGCTGCCACAGCAGGGCAGTGGCGAAACGGGTTTTGGACGATAACTGCTTTGCCTGTCACGGAATGGCGCCATGGAGCGGCCATGGTGAAAATCTCAGCTCCTGCAGCTGTGCAACTTGCATCCAAAGGTAGAAGATGTGTAGGGTCTGTGGAACCCGATCTGACCCACGACTAACTGGGGTTTCTACTTTGAATAACCTGATGTTCTGTTGTTTGTGTGGGTTTATAAGAGACCCAACAATAGCAGTCAGAAAAAACCTAAAAAACATAGTTGGGTTATACAACCCAAGCTAGACTTGACAGCTAGCAAAAAAAAAAGGTTAGGTTATTTTATACTAGACCCAACCCATCTTGCACTTCTTCCTCATTGCAGACCTCCAATTGCACTGCCACCACTGCAGTCTCTACTGTCACTGCCGCTGCTGCCACACTGTGAATTTGTGGCTTTTTACTTTTCTTTTCTTTCTTGGTTCAACCCCATATTTTTGTTTTTCATTCTTCATTCATCTGCAGCAAGATGAATCAAATCAATCATTTTTTCTTCCTTTATTCTTCCTCCCTTCATTATTAGTTCATTCAGCCCTATATTTTAGAACTTGAATTTGATGATAGTTTGCTTTAATTTATTTGTTTTGTAAAATTTTAGACTATTATTAATTATATGATTATTTTTTACATTTCAACTACATTCATACATTTTATATATTAATTTATTCATATTTATATATATGTGTGTGTATATATATATATATATATCTTTTTTTTCTTTGTATAATACTTCTGTCATAACCTGATATGAAATTTGATATATTTTCATAAAGGATTTTTGGGTTATCAATATTTTTTGTTATCTGATACTGATAACATGGATTTTGATTATTTTTGGAATCTTAGGGTTCTATTTATGTAATCTGTGCTCATTAGGATTTTACGGTTTTGAATTTATCATTGAGATATATGTGAGAATATATTAGATTGAAAATAAAGTTATAGAGTTTTTTGCTTTGAGACTACAACCCCATTAAGGCATGTTTTTCTACTGAATTAGCGAAAGGGATCTTCATCAAAGTTGTAGTTATGAATTTTAGCTAACTAATGACGTTGGTTTCACTAAAAAATGATGTGTATAACTCAAGATATGATCATTTTAGTGAGAAAAGATCAAGCTGTCAAGGTTTGTGATAAACATTTATGTTCTTCCTTATTTTAGGAATAGTAATGAAAAGATTCCAAATAGAATTGATACAAAAAGATTTAGGGTTTGGAATCAATTAAGAACAAAAAATTAGGAATTGAGAACTAAATAGAGAAAACCTAAGGAAGCTGCTACAAACAAAGGTTGATAAACTTAAGAATGATCGCCACAAGAATTGGTGAATTCTTGATATGATCGAAGATGCATGTTGCAACCACAACAATGATAGAGGTCGTAATATTGCAATTGTAGATCTAAGAAACACTGTAATGCAATAGAGTTATACCACCACTATAGCAACTATTTAACAACTGTGGTTGATATTGGTTATGTTATAGCCATATTCAGTGGTAGATCTTGAGCAATGATTTTGGGAGTCGAATAACATATATGAAAAGGTAAAAGAATATAAAATATTTTCTTATTCAATATATTTAATGATTTGGTTAAATATTTATGAGAAAAAATAAATGAGGGGCCAAAATTTTAAATTTAGAAGTATATCTAATGATTATTAAATTTGGGGGTTGTGGTCCTCCTTACACCCCAAAAAGCTCCACTACTGACCATATTTGAGAAGAGGGTATAAAATTGGCAACTATATTTAATTTGTATTAGGTTCGTTTGTTTTTCTATGCTGACTTAGTTTTTGAGCATCTCTACTAAACTTTTGAAAATTTTATGTCCTTAAAAAGATGTCATCATCTTGTGATTAGTGTTATCGATATTGGATGACAAACAATATTGACAACCCAAAAGTTCTTTATGAAAATATATTAGATTCTAGAATGGATTATGATGAAAGTATCGTGGACAAAAAAAATTTATATACATATAAATAAAATGCATAAATATAATTAAAATACAAAAAATAATGAAAGACAATCATTATAATTAATAACAGTACCATGTTTAGAATTTTAAGTTCAAGTTTAGACTTGAAATAACAACAAAACATAATATAAATGTCTTAAATTTTTAATCATCTGCCTCTTCCTCAATCCCACGTACAACAGAAAAGAGAAAAAAAAAAAACGATGGTAGGAAGTGATGACGATAGAAGAAGGCCACATGTTTGTAGAAGATAGAAATGAAGGGTAATGTTGTGGCCAAAAACAATATTTACTTCTTTCTTTTGGACTTGGGCTGGGTTGTATGACCCAACCTCTTTATTTTTTTATTTTTTTTTAATTACTAGTGGCTCATAATCTAATCCTAATAGACAAGTTATTTGGGTTAGCCTCGGACTGGGTTGGATCATGTGAATCCAAGGCTTCTTCTTCTACCATTAGTGTGTGGCACTGTGCTATTAGAGCGAGATTTCCACCATAGCCATTCAATGACATCATTCCGTGATGGCCATGGGATGTCATGTTATACCCGATTTGCCATCGCCTTGATGTGGCAGCTGGCAACAATTTTGTGGCCTATTTCTGCCCTGGCTAATATTTAATAACACTGCTTATGATATTTTTTGAGTAAATATATTTTTTCTTCTTGAATTACCATCTTATGCATCTTACTGCATGTGTGTTTGGAAATTGAGAGGTCATTTGAGATTATTATTATTGGTAACTATATGTGTAGTATGCTAATAAAAATTCTGTTTGATCATTACAGGTTCTAAATTGCCACGAGTCTGCCATATACATCTTAGCACCGTTGAGATATGCTACTGTCTATGGATGTTCAGATGCAACAATAGTTCTAGGAGCAGTAGGCAAGGTAATAATTAGTAGTTTTGTGTCATGCTTGAGGAAGGAGCATAGTGATTCTATACATATATAAGGAATGAACAATTATGAATTTTGTTTTTGCACCATGGTGGCCATGATGGTGCAATGGCAGAATGTTGTGCACATTTGTTAATCTCCCATACAAAGGCTATGACATGGCCATTTGGTATGTCAGACTATGATGCCTACAATGCTCATGGTGCCAAATGTGCTTATGATGGAAATGACAAAACTCTCTCACACACAGAAATGGTGGAACTGACCCAACACATTTTCATGGTATGACCCATCACCAAAAGTTGTTTGCAAGCGTAAAGCTGTAAAATAATTATTCAGTCGTCCAGCAGCGTGTCTAGTCACTCCTATGTTTTGTCTTTTGAGTCTTTCCTATTCCATGTATATTTTAAAGGCCTTGACGTCATCTCCGGCTGGCAGCAACCCATATTCTGGCAACCTCCCATGTGTCATGCTCTTGGTTTATTTCTCTCCGTGTTTCTATCCTTTTTTCTTCCATTTTCTGGCTAGCTTCTCCTGTGACCCACCGTGTTACAATTGATTCTGTCTCCGTGTTTTTAAATCTGTTATTCTGCTTTTTTATCTGTCTCTATTGCTTCCCCCCACTGCATTATTTCCCCTTGTAGTCTAGTTCTCTTATGCTCATTTATTTTTACTATCGTGTTGTTACTTGAACTTGATGGTTTTTACTTTAGGGTGAACTATTGAATCTATAACATTTTCTTTAATGTTTATGGACTATACTCTTTTTAGTCTATTGTTTTTTTAAACATTAGTTTTTTCTTCTGTGTTTGTGTGTGTTATAGCTTCCACACCTCTGCCATAGGTCACAATGCCATCTGCCATACTTTCATGGTGGATTTTTGCCATTGCTCTATGAACTGCTACCACCATTAATAACACTGCTGGAATGTGAGAAACAACATTATTTGGTCATTTTAATGGTGAGGTGATATGCATGGAAGATGATACTGGTATGAGAGATGTGCAGTGGGTGTATAGGAATAGGATTTCAATGGGATAACCTTAGGATTAAAAATCTAGTAGGTAAGGGGAATGGAATTATGGAACTAAGTGGTTATATAGGAATAGGATTTCAAAGGGTTTTTAAAAGACTTTTTTTGATAAAAAACTCTTATGCTGTTCAATCTAGACTTTTAAATGATATAAATAATTCTTGTGGTATTCAATTAATATAAGTAGGATTTTTTAAAGAAGGGCTACAAAATCTAGTCATATTCAATTAAGACATTTCTCAACTTCTAAAAATCTGCGGATTCTTTCAAATCTTATAAATCCATGAAGTCTTTTTCAAATTATTTAAATTCTTACATTATAAATCCATTAAAAATCCAAACAACAAAATCATGAAAGTCTTTTAAAAAAATCTGGTAAATCAAAACATTTCTACACAATCTTTTAAAATCTATAGGACTTTTTGTTCCAAAGTAAATACTGATCCAATACACTCATCTAATAGTTTTTATTTGATATTGTCTTACTAATGTAACCTTGAATATCATAATTTCCTAAGGAATACTCTATACTATAATGAAATGTATTTCAAGTTAGTTGATTGTAGCTACCATTGTAATGCACAATATGGGAAATTATTTTTTTCCCTTCGTTTATTCATGCCTTCCAATTAAAAGATACTTGCGAGTACAAGGAATTGGACATTGGGACTCAAGGAATATAAAAGTTCCTTGTGTAAAGAAAGGATCGTAGCCTTGTTGATTAATGTTTGTGAGTTCCATAAGAAGTGAAATAAATTCTTCTGATAATTGAAAATTCTTCAATTGTGTTAAAGGAGATTGAAGTTCATGTTTAGGAATGAAAAAGAAAAAGCAGGATGAAGGGATGGGAAGATGCCCAATCGATCAGAAAGATTGAATGTGCATAAGTAAAGACTTCAACGACTTCAACTTTCTTTGGGTTAAGGAGTGATAGTCGATACTTAAACTTATTTGAGAGCGATGGTTACTTGTGCAACTGTTGGTTCACCACAATAAATCCAAAAGTAATAATATTTTATCATTTAGTTTTGTTTCTGTGAATATCTGCTTTGTGATGAACGAGAGATGACGAATATTGGTTCATCCCCCACACTTATGCATGTAACGCTAATCTGTTATTACTTTGTTGCTTGAAAACCATTAAACATGATGATTTTGACCTAAACTAAATGCCTATTTGGAGAAGTTTCTCCATAAACACTTATAAGAAAGAAAAATAAGAAGGAAAAATGAAATCAGTTTCTCTGGAAGCTAAAATTAGTTTATACATAAACTAATTTGTAAAAGTTATTTCTATTAGCTTCTTCAGAATCTTATTTTTAACATATGTATAAGCTAATTTTAACTTGTAGAAAATCTAATTTCAATTTTTCTTCTTATTTCTTTCTCTCCTAGAAGTATATATGGAGAACTTTTCTCCAAAAAGACCCTAGTTGTCATAATTTAATATAACACCTTTCCACGAGGTACTTTTAGGTGCCAATTTTATTTTTATCTATAATGATTTATCCTTCTGGACTCACTTTCATGCATTTTACTACTTTCAAGATATGATAGAACTATTTACTCTTCATGTTAAATACTTATGGTAAGACTTGGTAATTGGGAGGCATTCTACCAATCTTCTGCCATTAGTAGTAGCATAGCTGGCGCTTAATTTTCAGAAAAGAAGTTGATCTCTCTGCATTCTTGTTTTTGTTTGACAGGCTGTCAGAGTAGAACATTGTGAACGAGTTCATGTAATTGTAGCAGCAAAACATATTTGTATTGCTAATTGTCGGGAATGTGTTTTCTTTTTGGGAGTGAACCAGCAACCTCTTATTGTTGGTGATAACCATAAACTGCAGGTGAGCTTCTTCATTCACTGTTGCATTAAGTTGGTTCTCTGCCCCTTCCAGGTTGACTTCTACCGAAGAATGTAACTAAAAATTTTGAAACTATGTTAAGGCATCACGAAATGTTGCTACAGAAATTTCAATAAGATTGACTTGTGACATGTTCTTTGTGGCTTAACTGGTTTAATTTTGCACAATATAGTTTAATATCTACTGAACATGGTCCTCTTGGTTGAGGTGTAGTGTTGGACATGTTTCTGACACTGATTGGTATACAACCCATGTTAGATACTCCTCACTAGCTGCCTAATTATTTTCTTTCAAAAATTAGCTCAAATACTTTAGCCAAGCCAACACCTATGTACACTTGGAGTCTAAATTCAACACTTTAAAGATACTGTTAGAATAAGTCTTAAATAAGCTTTATTGAAAAGCTGGTTAGTGTTGTACCTAGAAACTAGATATGACTTTTCTTATTCCCTTCTCTCCCTCATTTATTGTATTTGAACCACGTTTCTCGTTATAAATATGAGAACCTAAGAGAGGGAAATCCAGCCTCTTAAATATATTTCTTTTCTATTTTGTTTATTTCAAGTTGGTAGCAAAGTGGGTTGATCTTGCTCTGCCTATCTCTATCTTGTTTGGGTGTGAAAAACACCATCTGGTCACTGTCTGTACTTGTCTGCCTCTGTCCACAACCGTCCCTCGTTTTCCATCGTCAACTTCCGCACTGTTCTGCACTATGGCACATTTTTTTGCACTGTTACACTGTTCCGCACTGGTTCCGCTTTGGTACTCGTTCACACTGTTTTGATACTGTTTTGCACTGTTCTAGTACTATTCATACTACTATGTTATTGTTCCATACTATTTGCACTGTTCCTGATTCTGTTCTTCACTATTCTAGTATTGTTCTGCACTATTTCTGGTATTGTTCCACACAGTTCTGGCACTGATCTGCACTGTTTCAGTATTTGTCTTATAATTTTCTTTTTTCCTTCTTCACAAGGCTGTTTTCCTCTACTCTTGCCTCTATCCTATTTCAACAATGTCTTTAGGATTTACCACCTCTTTTTACAGGACTCTTACTTAAACTTCTGAAAAACTAAATGGAAAAAAACTACTTGTCTTGGTTTGCTTCGGTTGAACATTGATTCCTTGGTTAGAGTTTCCATAATCACTTAAAAGAAGACGAAAGTCAAGTACTTTTCAACCAAGTTCAACAATGGAAGAAGAGAAATTTTTAGTTTTGGGCTTTACTGTGGCAATCACTGGAGTCCAATATTTTGAGCACTCATCAATCATTCTAGATTTGTAACTCCTTTTGGAAAAAGATTCAAAATATCTTTGCAAATGATATCCAACACCTTATGATTTTGTTAATTGATTGACTTCTCTCAAGCAAACTAATAAAGACATGATGTTGTTTATTGCTAAAGCTCAACCAACAGTTGAAGAATTGAAGATGTTTTTAGAAGTTGATTCATTAGAAGAAATAAAAAAGAAATTGTATGTTTTATATAGTTAGGATCCTCTGTGCTATGAACAAAATTTGACCATGTTTAGATCAAATTTTAACTAATCAAGAAGTTCCTTTTATGAAAAGCCTAACAACATGACTTCTTCGTGTTCAAACTCTTAAGAGTAGAAATATTTGAGAATTTATTGAGTCTTATACTCTGGTACCTACTCGTGGAAGAGGAGGTCGTAGCACTAGAGAAGGGCGTAGTGGTAGAAGGTGTCCCCAATGCACTCATTATAAAAGAATGGACCATACTCAAGAAAACTAATGCTTTGTGCATGACTTTCTTGACAAGACAACTAATATTTCTAAATCTGAAGTTGCTAAACTAAAGTACTCTAATGAAGAATATTAACAATACATGAGGTTGAAATCCAACATCCTAGCACAATTATCTACAACTCCCAATTTGTCAACAACTTGCATTTCACAATTTGTGAAAAGTCAAAATCTATGAATAATTGAATCAAGTGCTTTTGATCATACTTTTAGTAACAATTCTTTGTTCTCTTCTCTCTCTCTTCCTAAAACGCCCTATTTCATAACCCTAGCGAATTGATCTAAAGTATCTTCTCTTTGTTCTTTCTTGTCCCTTTAGTCTTATTTCTTTAAGTCAATTAATCAAACCATTTAATTGTTCAAAGGTTGACGAAGGACATGAATATAGAGGTTTATATTGATTCTAACTCATTTGTATCTTGTGTTGCGTTATAATCTCCTAAATTATAACATGATCGCTTAGATCACCCTCACTTGTGAAAATTAAAGAGGATGGTTCCTGAACTTAGTAGAATTCAAGTATTAGAATGTGAATCATATCAATTAGAAAAACATGTTAGGTATTCTTTTACTAGACATTCTGAATCTAGACGTAACTGTTTTTTCTATAATCCATTATGATATTTGAGGGTCAATTCTAGTTTCATCTTTTAGTTTTAGATATTTTGTAATCTTTATTAATGATTGTTGTAGATGCACTTGGATTTATCTAATAAAAGATAGTTTTGAACTTTTGTCCATTTTTATGTCTTTCCTTAGTGAAGTAAAAAATGAATTTGGCAAAGTAATCAAATTTCTATAAAGTGATAATGCCAAATGATACTTTTCCTTTGACTTCTCTAGTCTCTTAAACTCACACAACATTCTACATCAATTTACTTACCCGCATATACCTTAGGAAAATGGTATAGTAGAAAGGAAAAATAGACACTTGTTGAATATGTTTGTCCACCATTAAGGTGATGTTATCTTAATTGTCTCTTTTCTTATTAACAAAATGCCTTATTCACTTGAAAATAAAATTCCGTACTCCATTCTATTTCTAAAGGAACCCCTCTTCCATATTTCTCCTCATGTTTTTTGTTGTGTATGTTTTGTTCATAATATGACTCCAAGATTAGATAAACTCTCAACTAGAATTATCAAATGTGTCTTCTTGGGATATTTTGGCCTTCAAAAAGATATTGATGTTACTTCCTTGAAACTAAGAGGTATTATATGTTTACAAATGTCACCTATTTTGAACCAACGCCTTTCTTCCCTTATTCTGCATAGGATATTCATTTTATCCAACATGTTTTACCTATGCCTTTCGGTGAGTCTTTTGTTCCCCTTGTTCTTGATACTCAAAAATTTCTTTCAGAATCCACTTGAACCATTGTAACCACAACTTATTACCTATCAACGTAGGAACCAAATGACTAGTCCAATGTCCCAAGGTGAGTCCTTTTTAACAAGTATCTCCTCTACTTGTAATCCACATCCTATTTAGAATTTTCTTAGCTAATGTTGAAGTATTTATTAGGTTAAGTGTATCTTGTTGGACATTTATGAGATTAGTTGTAGACCTAGTTCCTAGAATGCATCTGTTTATCTTCTCTAGGATTAATCATGTCTCTCTATTAATTGTATCTCTGAATTTGTATTTTTATCTCCTATAAATAAGAGAACACAAGAAGATGATTTCAGACTCTCAAAATCAGTTCTTTATTTTCTTTTTTCTATTTCAAGTTGGTATCAGAGCGGGTTCATCCAGCTCTGCCTGTCTCTGTTTTTTTTCTGGCATTAATCGCCGTTCTCCGCCGTCCACCGCCGTTCGCCGCCGGTGTTGTCTTCTCCGGCGCCTTTTCTCTCTCTGACACTTGGGTTTGGCTCGCCTCGAGGAGCGCGATCCAACCCCAGTGTTCGCTTCCTCTGTCTCTGCCTCACGCGCCGCCACGCGCCACCCTCGTCCGCGACTTCCTCCGCGCGTGAGCCTCACGTGCCGCCCTCCCGGTGGCTGTTTTGCTCCAGGCCACCTCTATCCGGCTCGCCTCGTCGCCTTGGTGTCAGATCTGCACTTTGTTTTGTGTTCTCGGTCACAAAACATGGTGGGTCTACGTTTTTTCTCTCTGCCTCTCTCGGTCCTCTCTTTGACAGCACGCTGGTCCTTTCTTGTTTCCTGGAAAATGTTAGGACCTGTGTCTGTATCTTTTTCTGGGACTCCGACTATAACCACAGAAAAATTAAATGGGAAAAATTATTTGTCTTGGGCTTCCTCTGTTGAGCTCTGGTTTCTAGGTCAAGGAGTTCATGATCATCTAGAAGAAGATGGAAGTACTAAACCAGCAGATCAGGCTCCTCAATGGAAGAAACTGGATTATCAACTTTGTGCACTATTATGGCAATCTGTTGAACTAAATATTTTGAGCACTCTTTGAGCCTTCAGGACATGTAATTCTTTTTGGAAAAAGGCCCAAAATATCTTTGCTAATGATATTCAACGACTTTATGATTCTGCTAATAGACTAGCCTCCCTTAAGCAAGAGGATAATTCTATGATGTCCTTTGTTGCTGAAGCTCAGTCAGCTGTTGAAGAATTAAAAATGTTCCTGGAGGTAGAATCATTAGAAGAAAGAAAGACGAAGCTGGATAAATTCTATATGGTAATGATTCTTAGGGCTATGAATCCAGAGTTTAATCATGTTAGAGACCAGATTCTAACTGGAGAAGAAATTCCTTCTACGGAGAGTTTAATCACAAGACTACTTCGTGTTCCTTCTATCAAAAGCAAAAATAGTCAGGAACTTGTTGATTCTTCTGCCATGATTTCTGCTCGTGGAAGAGGTAATCACAGCTCTAGAGGACGTGGTGGGAAAGGACGTCCTCAATGCTCTCATTGCAAAAGAATGGGACATACTAAGGAAAATTGTTTTGCTCTGCACGACTTTCCTGATAAAGCAGCTAATACCTCAAAATCTGAAGTTGATGAGCCCAAGTTCTCTCATAAAGAGTATCAAGAATATTTAAGGATGAAATCAACCAATTTGGCTCAAGCATCTACAACACCAAATTCGTCAATCGCTTGCATTTCGCAATCTGTGGAAAGTCAAAATCCGTGGATTATTGACTCAGGTGCTTCTGACCACATGTCTGGTAATACCTCTTTATTCTCCTCTCTTTCATTTCCTAAAACATCCCATCTCATATCTTTAGCTAATGGATCTAAAGTAGCCTCTAAAGGAATTGGTCAAGTATCCATCTCTTCTTCTTTAAACCTTCAAAATGTTATTTGTGTTCCTTCTTTTCCATTCAGTCTTGTTTCTGTAAGCCAATTAACCAAATCATTGAATTGCTCAGTATCCTTTAATGCCAATTGTTTTGTTATCCAGGAACGTGGTACGGGTCGACTGATTGGAGAAGGACATGAATCTGGAGGCTTATACTACCTTAGGACTAAGTCATCTTTATCTTGTGTTGCATCCTTATCCCCCAAATTGTTACATGAGCGATTAGGGCATCCTCATTTAGCAAAATTGAAAAAAATGGTTCCTGAACTTCAGAACCTTCAAACTTTTGAATGTGAATCTTGTCAACTAGGGAAACATACCAGGTCATCCTTTTCAAATCATTTTGAATCTAGATGTGATTCTGCTTTTAGTATTGTTCATTCAGATATATGGGGACCTAGTCGTGTTTCATCTTTTGGTTTTAGATATTTTGTTACTTTTATTGATGGGTTTTCTAGATGTACTTGGATTTATCTTATGAAAGATCGTTCTGAAATATTGCCTATCTTTAAGTCTTTCCTTAATGAAATCAAAACTCAATTTGGAAAAGTAATCAAAGTTTTACGAAGTGATAATGCCAAAGAGTACTTTTCTAATGATTTTTCTAATGTCCTAAATTCTCAAGGCATTTTACACCAGTTCACGTGTCCTCACACACCACAGCAAAATGGTATAGCAGAACGAAAAAATAGACATTTGGTTGAAACTGCTCGTACCTTATTGTTGGGTGCCAATATGCCTATTCATCATTGGGGAGATGCTATTCTAACTGCATGCTTTCTCATTAATAGAATGCCATCTTCTTCTCTTGATAATAAAGTTCAACACTCTATTCTATTTCTAAAGGAACCAATTTTTCATGTTTCTCCTAGGGTATTTGGATGTATATGTTTTGTTCATGACATGTCTCCTGGCTTAGATAAACTCTTACCTAGAGCTATCAAATGTGTCTTCTTGGGGTATTCTCGTCTTCAAAAAGGATATTGGTGTTATTCTCCTGAAACCAAGAGGTACTACATGTCTGCTAATGTCACATTTTTTGAATCATCATCCTTCTTCCCTTATTCTATGAAGGATATTGATTATGTCCAAAATGTTTTTCCTGTTCCCTTAGTTGAATTAGTTGTACCTCCTATTCCTAACACCCCAAATCGCAACCAAAATACTCTAGAATCATCATCACAACCTATCATCACCTATCAACGCAGGAACCAGGTGAACAATCCCATTCCCCAAGATGAGCCATCCATAACAGGTCCTTCACCATCATCCTCTAATACCACGGCTCCTAATAACGATGACTCCAGTTGGCCCATTGCCATTTGCAAAGGTACTCGTAATCCTCATCCCATTTACAATGTTCTTAGTTATCATAGATTGTCTCTTTCCTATTGTTCTTTTATTTCCTCTGTATCCTCTATTACAATTCCCAAAAATGTGGTCGAAGCGCTTGATCATCCTGGATGACGACAAGCCATGATTTCTGAAATGCAGGCTCTTGATCATAGCAAAACATGGGAGCTTGTTCCTCTCCCTTCGGGAAAGAAAATAGTTGGTTGTCGTTGGATCTATGCTATTAAAGTTGGGCCCAATGGTCAGGTTGATCGTCTTAAAGCCAGGTTAGTGGCTGAAGGGTATTCTCAAATATATGGACTTGATTATTGTGATACTTTTTCTCAAGTAGCCAAAATGACCACTGTCCGCCTGTTCCTTTCCATGGCCGCCATTCGTCATTGGCCTCTTCATCAATTGGATATTAAAAATGCTTTTTTGCACGGTGACTTAGAAGAAGAAGTTTACATGGAGCAACCTCCTGACTTTGTTGCTCAGGGGGAGTCTGGTTTGGTTTGTAAATTACGTCGATCCCTCTATGGCCTAAAGCAGTCTCCACGTGCTTGGTTTGGAAAATTCAGCTCTATTGTTCAAGTTTTTGGATTAAAACGCAGCGAAGCAGATCATTCAGTGTTTTATTGTCACATTGCTCCTGGCAAACATGTTTATTTAATTGTGTACGTTGATGATATTGTCATCACAGGGAATGATGCTGCTAAAATATCTTAGCTAAAAGAGCACTTGTGTAGTCATTTTCAGACCAAGGATCTTGGAAATCTAAAATATATCTTGGGTATTGAAGTAGCTCAATCAAGAGAAGGTATTGTCATCTCTCAAAGGAAGTATGCTTTAGATATTCTAAAAGAGACAGGTATGATTGATTGCAAACCTGTAGACAGTCCTATGGATCCAAATTTGAAGTTAATGGCAGGACAGGGTGAAGTTTTCTCGACCCGGAAAGATATAGAAGACTCGATTGGGAAACTTATTTATTTGACAATTACTATACCCGATTTGTCTTTTGCGAGTTGGTGTTGTCGACCAATTTATGCAAGCTCCTTGTGTGGATCATTGGAATGCTATCATTCGAATCTTAAGATACATTAAAAAAGCCCCAGGACAAGGATTATTATATGAAGATAAGGGAAATACCCATCCCAAATTTTTGGGTACTGTGATGCTGACTAGGCTGGATCTCCTATGGATAGGCGTTCCACTACAGGCTATTGTGTTTTCCTTGGAGGAAATATCATTTCATGGAAAAGCAAAACGTTGTTGCCCGATCCTCTGCTGAAGCTGAATATAGGGCAATGACGTCTCTTACTTGTGAACTTGTTTGGGTAAAACAATTCTTACAAGAATTGAACTTTTGTGAGAATCAATCTATGAAGATGTATTGTGATAATCAAGCTGCTCTTCACATTGCTTCCAACCCAGTATTTCATGAGAGGACTAAACATATTGAGATTGACTGTCATTTTATTTGGGAGAAGTTGTTGACTAAAGAAATTTGTACTGAGTTTGTTGGTTCCAATGATCAGCTTGCAGATGCATTAACAAAATCTTTGAGAGGACCTCGAATGGAATTCATTTGTTCCAAGCTTGGTACATTCAATTTGTATGCTCCAGCTTGAGGGGGAGTGTTGAAGTATTTATTAGATTAAGTGTATCTTGTTGGACATTTATGAGATTAGTTGTAGACCTAGTTCCTAGAATGTATCTGTTTATCTTCTCTAGGATTAATCATGTCTCTCTATTAATTGTATATCTGAATCTGTATTTTTATCTCCTATAAATAAGAGAACACAAGAAGATGATTTCAGGCTCTCAAAATCAGTTCTTTATTTTCTTTTTTCTATTTCAAGTGCTAACACAAACTTTCTCCTTTATATTTTTCCTTTATTTTTTTTTTTGTATCTTCTATTACTATTCCTAATATTGTGATAGAAGCACTTGATCATCTTTGATGACGACAAACTCTTGAACATAATAATACATGAGAATTAGTTCCTCTTTTATCCGGGAAGAAAACAATTGGTTGTCATTGGGTCTATGCTATTAAAGTTGGACCTAATGGTGACGTTAATTGTCTCAAAGTTAGACTGATAACCAAAGGGTACACTAAAGTGTATGAGCTTGACTATAGTGATACTTTTTCTCTGATGGCTAAAATGACTATTGTATGTTTTTTCCTTGCCATGACAATCATACGTCATTAACCTCTTTATCAATTAGATATTAAAAATGATTTTTTACATCGCTATATAGAAGAAGAGGTCTACATGAATCAACCTTTATTTGTTGCATATGGGGAGTTTGGTTTGGTTTGTAGATTGCATCGCTCTCTCTATGATCTTAAGTAATCTCTATGTATTTGGTTTGGAAAGTTCAACTACATTATTCAAACATTTGGGCTAAAATGCAGTAAGGCTGATCATTTTGTTTTCTATTGTCATACTTCTCCTAGAAAATGTGTATACTTAAAAGTTTATGTTGATGATATTGTTATTATAAGGAATGATGTTGGTAAAATCTCTCCGTTAAAGTAACACTTGTGCAATCAATTTTAGACCAAGGATATTGGGGGTCTCAAATATATTTTGGGAATCGAAGTATCAAAAGGTGTTGTAATTTCTCAAAGGAAACATGTTTTACATATCCTAAAAGAGATGGGTATGATTGATTGTAAGCTAGTGGATAGTCCTATGGATCTAAATAAGAAATTAATGGCAAAATAGGATGAAGCTTTCTCTTATCCAAAAAGGTGCAGAAGACTATCTTATCATTACTAGACCAAATTTATCTTTTGCAGTTGATGTTATGAGTCAGTTCATGTAAACTCCTTGTATTGATCAATGAAATGCTATTATCTGTATTCTAAGATACCTTAAAAAGACTCCAAGACAAGGTCTACTTTATCAAGATAAAGGAAATACCCAAATTTTTTGGTATTGTGATGCTGGTTGGACACATTCTCCGATGGATAAATACTCTACTATGGGATATTGTGTCTTCGTTGGAGGAAATGTTATCTCGTGGAAAAACATGAAATAAAATGTGATTACCCGAATCAATTACTAAAGTTAAGTGTAAGACAATGACATCTTTGACTTGTGAGCTTGTATGGGTTAAACAATTCCTACAAGAATTAGATCTTTGTAAGATTAAGCAAATAAAGATGTATTGTGATAATCGAGTTGCTTTTCACATTGTTTCCAATCTGATGAGTTTGTCGGATCCAATGATCAACTTGCAAATATATTAACAAAATCTTTGAGAGGACCTCAAATTGAGTTTATGTGTTCCAAGCTTGGTACATATAATTTGTATGCTTCAACTTGAGGGGGAGTGTTAGAATAAGTCTTAATAAGCTTTATTGAAAGGTTACTTAGTTTTGTACCTAGGGTTAGTATTGTAGTGAGGTACTAGATATGACTGTTCTTATTTTCTTCTCTCTCATTTATTGTATCTGAACTACCTTTCTTGTTGTAAGTATAAGAACCTAAGAGAGGGAAATCAAGCCTCTCAAATATGAAAAATATATTTTAAACAACTTGGAAAGCATCTTAAAATATTTAATATATTAATAACTAATGCATCTCAATATTTTTTTCATAAGGTCATTGTTTGGTTATAATATAAAAAAAATGTAAAACATTGCAATTTCTTTTGAGAAGGTGATTACATTTGTCTTGAAATTTTTTTTTAGATATTTTTTTAAGGAGAGAAAATGCTTTTTGACTATTCGGTAGTCAATATCATAGGAAGAAAGAGAATGGAAATGATTCTAAAATTCTTAATTATTAATTTAGATAATTTGTTTTATACTTTTGTTCCTCATGTTTAATTTCATTTGAGTCTCGCTCTCTCTCTCTCTCTCTCTCTATATGTGTGTGTGCATGTGTGAAAAATTAGAGAGATAGGTAGAGAGAAATTATAACTTATAGCACATTGATTATTTAGTGTCAGGTGGTAATGTCTTGGTATTTTTAATCATTGGGATGCCATTTGGTCTTATTTGTTACTAAAAGTTTTCTTCAAATGTACATAAAGGAGTTAATAGAATCACAGCAAAATATTGGGGACTATCTAATGAAAATTACCATTGGCCTAGTACTATTAGATCGTGTAACACTAACACATAAGTGGAGTTGTGTGACTGATACATGAGCGGGTAAATAGTTGAATTGTAAATAGGTGTACTTTGTTGGTGTACTGGCATTATTTGCAATTTTTATATCTACTGTGTTGATTATTCACAGAATAATGGATATTTAGGAACAAGAAACTTTTCCGAGACAGTGCTGAAGAAAATAATTTCATTCTGTATCTCTTCTTTCATATATAAAAGGCTATATATAGATCCTGGGAGACTATACAAATCCCTAACGATAAGATAAAATTTCTTCTTACATAGCAGAATATCCAAAACAGCAATATCAATTGTAAAAGGGAATAACAGTAAGGACAACCAGCTTGCAAGGACAGAGAGAATAACAGAATTTGAATATTCAAGAATGTCTCATTCTTGGGCTTGGTCATTATACTTCTTGGGCTTGCACCATTGGGTCAATTTGGTCATTATTCTTTGATAGTTACTAATTTTTAAATTATAGCACTCGCATACTTGTAAGGTTTAGATAAAGAAAATAAAGGATTAACTCAATCACCATGATAAAGCTTTAAATGGATAAACCCTTAAAGGTCATCCAAGATTAGTTTATTTGGTGCTTTGCTAGAACAAGCCTTTGAGTTTGTCTTCAAAATCTAGTAACAGATTACTCAACCATTCTTTTAGATCACTACAAATGTAGTATTTGTTTTATTAGAAAAAATATGGTCTGTATACCTAAATCATTTTTCGAACCTCATTTATGCTTCTATTGATACAACTAGTTTCTTTATTCTTACAATGTTTGCATACGTTTCATTACAATTCTCACTCTTCCCTGCTGAATTCCTGGTTTGAAATCTTCTTCCTTATAATGTTAACAGGTAGCTCCCTATAATACTTTTTATGCCCAATTGGAAGAGCATATGAATGAAGTTGGAATTGTGCGCACTGTTAACCGATGGGATGAGCCTCTAGCATTGGGCATGGTTGATCCGCATGATTCATTGTCTCATCCAGCTGGTGTCTCTGAAGTTCAAGCTGAGTCTGCTATGCGGGTGGACCCAGATCAATTCACTTATTTTGTGGTATGAATGTTATTTTAATATTGACTTGTATGGAAAGTGAAGATTTTTAATTTTAGGTACAGTCTTTTACTGGATATTCGTATGTTTGCCATTAGATGATATCTTGTGCAGAGTTTTAAGTAGTGCTGCTATAGCAGTGAAGAGCTTCCCCTACCTGCCACCGGGGTTGCTGTAGCGCACCATAGCCAGATGAAATAGTGGGCTGATTAACAGCCATAGCAAGCACTATAGTGACACTTCGGTGATTCCAAAAAACTCCCTTGGTTCGAAGACATTAGGGCTTTTTTGGGATTTTGATATCCAAAATTGAAATCTATAGATGTACTAATAGTGATTATGATAAAGAAGACTTGGATTTAGAAGAGGATGCTAATTGATATGTTTTAGCTAGGAAACTGTTATTTGAATGGTATTTGTGTGTTTTGTTTTGAGTAATGACACCTGTGGCATTTCATTGTTCATTATGAATGTTATTAATTTTGAGTAATTTTTATCATTGTTGAGAATTTATATTATATAGTAATAAAAAATTCAAAAAAGTAGCTATCCAGCTATACTCTATCTCGCAATAATGTTTTTGGAGCGAGCTGCTATTTGGGATTTAAAACATTGATGTTGTGTGTTTGATTTGTAATTTTTCAGAGATGAAAGGTTAGTTTCTTTATTATTTATTTAGTCATGATTTTTCTCTGTTCGTACCGTTGTAATGCAGATTCCAAACTGGTCTGGAGGAGAGTCCACTGGGGCTACAAAAGGGAACCCATTCACGTTACCAGATGCTTATATGGCATCTCAGAATAAAAATGTATGCATGCTGTTAAGTGATCAGTATATTAATTATTGGACTTCCAATTGAGCTTTTTTTTTTCTTTTTTAAAGAATGTGATTATGTTCCAATTTGAATGAATTGTATCTTTGCAGGAAAAAAATTTAGAGGAGATAAAACAGCTCTTACGAGAAGCACCTTTGGAAGAAAGTCGCAAACGAGAATTGTCATCTGCTCTGCATGTCTACTTCAGGGACTGGTTATATGGTAACTATCGTTTTTTTCCTTTTAGGCCCAATGTAATTGAGCTTTTTTACAAGTATTTTTAAGAGAAAATAAAATGAAAATAGCAAGTAAGGTGAATCAAACTTTTCCCCTAGTTAAAATCAGCTTGAAGAAATTACATGAATTCAAACTTCTAAATAGGAGTTTCAATTACAAGACAATTGATAAACAGTATATTATAAAAGAAGTTTGGTGCAGTGGGGGGTTGCTGTAATGATTTTCAAGAGGCTAAGCAGATAATGCTAATTACTTGTTTTCTATTGTGGCAGCTTCAGGAAACATTCGTCAGCTTTATTTTCTGCAAGGCGATTGATCTTTGTCAGACAATGCAATGGCACAGTTAATGGTACAGGAACGAGGTTTCTGATTTCCTTTTTGTACTTCCTCTTCTATTCCTCTTGCCAATTTTATTGGCGGCATAGGTAGCTGAGATCAGATGAGGTGAATTAGAGTGACACCTATTTATGCCGTGACATGAGCGATGCACAGAATCGATGAAAAATACAGTTGCTAATCTGATTGTAATATTTCTTTTTTGTTTGTGAAAATAATTACTGTAATATTTTGTTAGCCTAAATTAATGGCTTTTGTGAAAATTCCAGCTGCCAACATCTAGTGTACTGTACATCTTCCAACTTCGAGTTTTCCGTTTAGTTAAACCTCTCGGGAATTTCTGTTGGGTTCTCTCGCATTACGAATTCACTTACTACATCTACGTGGTAACGTGGTTGATTTGAGACTATTTGGACGCAGAACCATATGTAATACTCCTTCCTATTCCTATTATACAATATTTTGGATAAAATCACATTTAATGTAGTTAATTTTATTGATTTTTTATACCTTTTTTAAATAAAAATAGTTTTTTATTGAAATTGTAACATGTTTTATATTTAGGATATGTTGTTAACTCTATTGAAGCTACAAGTTAAATGAAGTCAAATTGTTCCTTGCTATTATGTAATCGTACCATAATATGGATGTTCTCTAGTAATGGCTAACCTGACCGAGAAATGTACCATAACCGTGCAAAATACAAGTGAACTTGGTTTTCTTGAAAGCAAGGGAGTGCTCATCAAAAGAGTTTTAGTTATAGAAAAATATAAATTAAAAACGTAATGAATACAATCCAGCAGTTCCCTTTACAAAATTCACCATTTAGTTTTAACGTGTCAAATCTAAATCATTAACTGCCTACTTATTCAGTTAGCCATATGTTAAGGATTTTTTTTGTTTTTAAGTATATGTTACTAAAATAATTTGATGAATATCTTTCTAACATAACCTAATATCAAAATCTAAATGTCTTTTGTTTAATAAATATCTTTATTCCTAAATTAGCATTTGAAATTTCTTAAAAAAATTTAAGTTAGATTAAATCATATGGTAGTTTAGATCATTGAAAATATCCCTCCATAATTAAAAGGAATAATATCTACTATTTATGAAGAATATTTAATATTCACCAATATAATATGAAAAATGTTTAACCTTTTATTATATATATAAGGGTCTTAAGAAAGTAATAAAAACATAGGAGAAAGTTAACTTATAAGTTGAGAATCGATTGAGGAGAAAAAAATTCCATCATTTTGGTGAGGTTTTTGTAAATCATTCAATTAATGTGTTATCTTTTCTTAAAAAGAAAAATCCTTTTGTAATCCTATTTTTATGTTAGAGTTTTTATACCGGTAGGTTCCTAGTTTTTCCTTTTCATATTAAATATGATTTCTACAATAAAAAGATTATAAATAATTAGTTTTTATTATTTTTTTATAAGTCTATTCTAAATTGCTGAGATGAAGTTTTTTTTTTCCTTCTCACATAATGTTATTTTCCCAAACACAAATGATATTGTAACATCTTATTTGAAAAGTTGAACACACATTACTGCATTGTACAAATATTTTAAATCTTGTAGTGAATTGTAAATTAAAGGAATATCATTTTTCAATGATTGAATGAAAATGTTTAAAATGTGCTAAAGAAACGTACATAATTATTGAAATGTATTAATTTAGAAAACATTTAGATGGCTTGGTGAAAATCATGTTGAATATGTTATCTTATCTATTTATGTTTCAAGTAATGAAGATTGAAATAATGCAAAATATTTTGTTAGATTTTTAAAAATATATTTTGATTCACTAAAAAAGTATGAAGGATTGGTAATTTCTTAATATTTTAGTGAGTATTCTATGATATAACTTAGATTTTAAATATATATAGGCAACGCTAACAAATTGGTTAGAAGTAATGACTTAAAAAAAAATGAAAGTTAAGTAGGATGAGGGAAATAATCGATTTTTTATGTTGTGATACTTGATTTTAAAGTAAGTTTTACAATAGTGGGATTAAACAAATTTTATGAAAAAGGATGATGATGAATTTAATGTGGAGTCTTTCCATAAGTCATGGACACAGCTTGAGAATTACTCACAAACATGTGAAATGGAAACAGATCAACATGAACCATATGAATTGTTATTTTTTATGAAATTTAAAAAAGAAATGAATCTAAATAAAAATGAAGGGCACATTTTACGGGGAGAAAGCAAATGAAGGGCAAATGAGAAAAGTATTTTAGGAAGCAGTAAAAACAGAAGAGGAAAAAAAAAAAAAACATTATATATAATGTGGTATCTCTTCTTCTTACAGCAGTGAGAGTGAGTGTTGGTTCGTTGGTACATGAACCAAAAATTCCGTGCCACAAGAGAAATAGGAATACTTTGCATTTAAATCCCTTCTCAAAAGTTGAACATTGCAGCTGTTCAGAGGAAACCAATCATGATGCGCCACGTAACCACACGACCATGGGGTAAACCCCACCAGAACGCTCCCCCATCTCTCTCTCGTCGCCCTCTACTTGTTCCCGAATCGAAGATCTGCAACTCTTTTTTTCTCTCACTGTCCCATTTTCCCATGATTTTTCTCTCTGCCTTGCCATGACGGAACCCACGGAGCCATCCACCTCAGCTTCATTGCCCAGGGACCCAACCACCGTGATTCACCCAAGGCGCGAGCCCTTCGAGCACGGTCTCTTGCCAATCTCACGACTCATCTTCTCCGACCCCGCACAAACCCTAATTCCGTTAAAGCACAAGCTTCTACAGTTATCCTCCAACCACCGAGTCGACTCCGCGGCCATCTCCGACTCACTTCAGATCTCCATTCAGAACGCCATGCTCGTCCTCGATACCCTTGCCTCGGTTCTTCACTCCGACTCCGAACCTCTCGTCGCCGCAAACCTCGGCGAAATCGATTCCGTCGGCGTCGATGTCCATGATCTGGTACTGTTCCTCTACATTCAATCCTACAAGAGACTCCTCCCTCGGACGCACAAGGACTCTGCCGCCGTCACCGATGTCTGGCCTTCCATTTCCGCCTTCGATGGCTACTTGTCCGCTCTCTCTCCGCTTCAGGTGAATTCTCGTTTTCAATTCTCTGTGACGCAATTGGATGTGTTGTTTAGCGCTGTTAGGCGTGGAGGTTCTGTTCTGAACCAATGCATTGCTTAATTCCTATAATGTTTAATTAATTTCTTGCGGTTACTTTCATTATAGCTGGTATTTGTTACTTTTTGTTCATTATGATTTAATACTCAAAACTAGAAAGTTTTGATTCTGATGGCGAATGTTTTGCAGCTTGTACGCAGCAACAGTCGGCGGTTTATGCCCTCGCAGGCTGATGAAGAGGCACATCAGTTGTCGTATCTGCAAAAACACTTGGCTAACATAGTATCTCTCCTTGCAGAGCCTGTAGAGGGAGAAGGCGAAGAGTCTCTGGTTTGTTAATTTACTGTATGCTACCTATGGGTTGTTGCTGATTTTAGCTGCAGTTCATTATTTCTTACATTCCCAAGATCAGACTTGGCATATGGAATCTATTTTTGTAATTCATATATATTTTTTGGTGATGTTGCATACTAACCTGAAAGCGACCAAGTGTCATGAAAAGTTATTTTGCATTATTGGTTGTATGTTTTTTTTCGCTTACAGCTGTTTCTCCCAAAGCTTTAGCTCCGGTAAAATGGTGTTATTCGTTTTTCGCTTAATCATATTAGTCTATGTTTTACTAATTTGCCATGTGCTTTATCCAAACTGGATACTTTGTGCGTTCAGTTAAGATATCAGTCGTTAAGAATTTTGGTGCAGATAGATACCCTTTTGTATCCCCTTCTAGTACGATTGCAACTTTTTATACTCTGATTTTTTGACATTCTAATTTGATTTAATTGGGGACATGTTGGTTTGGATGTAAGAGTAAAAATGTAAAGCAATTGCATCTATATTTGGTCAAATTTCTTGTGTACAATTTATAGTTATTTTTATAAGTCATACACAATTTATCAGTGATCTATTTGTCTATGAGAGTGAGGCTGGGGTTGTGATCTGCCAAGTGAGCTTTGAACCAATGAATTATGGATGTGCCAGCTGACAATTTGCACTAATAATCAGTAAAATCCATCTGTTGATCATGCTTAGAGAGAATAACATGACCGAACCATTTTTATTTTATGGATAAACAGCCTTCTGTAATTTGTTTTGGATTTGGGGATGGAATAGGCAAGTGGCTCATTGGCCATTTCTTTGTCTTTGTATGTTATTAATTTGCGAAGATATTCTTTCTTCTATTCAGAGGCTTCACATACCAGTAGTGTATCACATAGTTAATCATACTACATCCTTTTCATTTGGGACATAGTATTGAGGCAGCTGTGGACTACCTTTTTTTATATTTACTGAATTCAACTTAACACATGGAGTCTTAGTACAATGGTAAAGGTTACTTCCTCAATTCCTTGAAATATTTTCTCTGCATTTGAAAATAGTGTTGTCTATACCTTCCCGACTTCCCTAGTTGAGCCTTATACACTGTGTCGCCACCTTTGTAGTGAGCTCAACTTTGTAGCCCAATAACATTTGTACAAGGAATTTTGTTAAGTATTTATGTTTCCATTGATTAAATTTTGTTTTCATTGATTTTTAACAATGCAACTTACTTATGTTTTTCTTTTAGTTCTTACTCCTATTATTGTTTTGCTATTTTGGTAGGTTTTAACCATGGATAGATTCGACCATCTTGGGTTTCTAATTCAGTTTGGTGATAAGGGATTGGAAGGAAATTCTTTTAGTCAATGTTCTCCTTTTTTTGCAAACTCAGACCCTGACATGCCTGCTGTTCCTGTTCCTGCTGCACAAGTTCATGATTGGCTTCTGGAGAATATAGTGACAGCTTTGGAATATATTTCTGAACGAACTTCTTCGAAGGAAAATGGCCCATCTATTGCCTCTGACCAGGATGTTGCCATGACTGATGCAAGTGCTGTGTCAGTTAAGGTCTCAACAAGTACCAGAGGTGCGAGTTTCATTGAAGGGATTTCTAAATCATCATTTACAAAGAATGCATCTGACATTAAAGGTTCTTCTGTGAAGGTTTGTCTGATACTTCTTTTCAAATATTGGTTTTTTAAGTATCATTTTACTTCCAAATTGATTTTAACTTATGATATATCATATTGAAGTTATTGATCCTAAGTAAGATTTCAACTCTTTATTTTATTTTTTCTTATAAAACTACTAACAAGTGCAATTACATTCCATATATATGCATATTCTTCTGAGAGAATAGCTATTTAGCTCTTAATGTAATAAAATGACTGATGCTGGATTTTGGGTATTATTCAGAACTGCAGTTATAATTTTCTGTCTAAAAATTTGAAACTGTGAACAGGTAGTCTGATTATGAATTTGGAACTATTACTGTTGGACATCATTGTTGCGATATCCTGCGTGGATTTGGCTGTTAACATGCATATAGGTCCTGTACCTTGTTTTCTAATTGTTGCACTAATTTTACAGTAGGAATAGTATATCTATTAAGATTTTGAAGAAAGGGAAGGAAAAATCAGTTAGTGGCAGGCAGTGTAGTTGGTTAGAGGGGATCAAGTAGATAAATAAAGGGAAGTAGGGGAAAACTGAGAAGAAGCCATTTAAAGAAGTTGAAAGGTTGTGTAAGGAAAGAGAAACCTTGAAGGATGTTTTTGTCTCTTATTATCAGTTGTTCAATACAATTGTTCATTCCCTATGTTTATATAAAATTTCCATTTCTCTTTTCTGGTTCTTAAAATTATAATTTTTTAAAACTGATTAATCAATACAATTGAGTTTTGACAAGTAATTTTTTCAAAGTCCTTTTGAACTTAATAAGAGACCTTGTAGGTCAAATGTCCCTACACTGGGAAAGCTTTAAAGTCAGATTTTTAATTTTTAATATTTTGTTCTACTGGAACACCTATAAACCTATATATGCATATTGAAATTGGTGATATAAACTTATTTTAAAAAACTGTATAAAATAAATAATCAATGCTAGCTGATCAGTTTTTATTGTGTTAGTTCAGGATGAGTTAAAATTTGAACATACCTACGAAAAGTTTAAGCTTTTTGGAGACAATTTTCCTTGAAATTAAATGTCTGGATGGCTGATATTTGAAATTTAGGTTGACTTGTGATAAATTTATTTTTTCTGCTCTCCGTTAGCTTATGCATCTTACTTCCTATAGTTTTTGGAAACTGAGAGATCTTGAATTTGTCACTATAGGTATGCTAATAAAAATTATGTTTAATCATTACAGGTTCTTAATTGCCACGAGTCTGCCATCTACATCCTAGCACCATTGAGATATGCCACTGTCTATGGATGTTCAGATGCAACGATAGTCCTTGGAGCAGTTGGCAAGGTAATAACTAGTAGTTTTGTGCCTGCTTTAGAAAGGAACATAATGATTTTATGCATCTAGAAGGAACAATTAGGAATGTGTTCTTCTAATGGAATGTTGGAAACAATATTATCTTGTCATTCTAATTGGTATGATGACTTATATGTTAGATGATACTAATTTGATAACCGTCATGTGGGCTTGCCTTCATTAGGATTAAAAGTCCGATTAGACTAGGGGAATGGAATTGGTTCTTTCTCTAAGGAGCCAATTTTGGATAAACATGCCAATAAGTATCTAAAAGGAACATGATGATTCTATGCATCTAGAAGGAACAATTGGGAATGTGTTTTTCTACTGGATGATTGGAAACAATATTATCTTGTCATTCTAAATGGTATGGTGGCATACATGTTAGATGATACTGAAATGATAAACTGTCAAGTGGGCTTGTCTTCAAGTAATGAGATTTCATTGGAATTAAAAGTCCTATTAGGCTAGGGGAATGGAATTGGTTATTTCTCTTTGGAGTTAATTTGGACAAACCTCCTCCAATAAGTACTTAAAGGATGGAATTGGTTATTTCTCTTTGGAGTTAATTTGGACAAACCTCCTCCAATAAGTACTTAAAGGATGGAATTGGTTATTTCTTTTTGGATTTAATTTGGACAAACCTCCTCCAATAAGTACTTAAAGGAGAAGAAAATAATATGAATCAAAGAAGTAAAATAAAATAAATCGAACTCATTCTAAAAGTTAATCTTTGCATAAGCTCTCACATATAGGGTTACTCAAAAAATTTGTATTGAACCAAATTGATACTAACTTGAACTGAATTGCATAAAAAAATCTGTATTGTTTTGAAAAAAAGAATGAACTGAATTGCTATTTTAGTTTAGTTTTAAAAAACTGAATTGCTCCAAAATTTAAGTGCTTTAACTGAATTATAACTATTGAAATTGAAAAATATGCTTTAAAATAAGATGTTCATTCAGTGATTCAAACAATTTAGATAGTTCAAGCAATTCAAAGTAGTTTGGTTTGGTTCAATTCACTCAAACTATAATGTAGTTAGTTCATATCATCAGTTTTGTCGAACCACATCTAGAGTTTAGTTCAATTTTACAATATTTCAGTTCATACATTTTGCCCATGCCTACTCACGTAATTGAGGTGCATAAATGGGTTTTAACTTGTGGTAGATGTTTGATTCTTTTTACCAAGACAGTTTGTTTTATAGAAAAGTTTATTCAATTGAACCTAGATATTTATTTCCAATATAAGCTTGAATATCATCAATTTCCAAGGAATTTTATAACCAACATATTGTTAAGATTATTGTAGCTAATACAAAAGAAAAGATAAAGTGAAAAGATGGATGATTTTTGATGCCTAAACTTGTTTAAATGGAAAGTTTCTTTTGTCACTTTTCTTCATTACAAGAAATTTGGAAAGAGTATTTCTCATTTGGTTTGAATTAGTGAATCTGTACTTGGTACAGCACTTCCAGGTATATGAGAAGTGTGAGATAGCGATTAGTCATTTACACCTGCTCCTATGTATGTACATTAATTTGATTTTCAACCATCACATGTAATACCTTTCGGCAAAGTACTTTCCCTTGTCTTTTAATTTTTTTGGTTAATTACTCTTGGTTGATTCACCCTTCTGACTGACTCACTTGTCTGCATTTCAAAGTACTTGCTTGTACTTTAAAAGAGGCAATGAAATTATTTAATTGTATTAAAAATCATTGGTTATGCATATGTGAGCTGTCTATTTTTTGGAAATACTTGGTAACTGAGAGTCATTTTACTGATCTTATGCGTACCATGAGTGTTAGAATAGCTGGCATTTAAGTGGCAGGAAGGAAGTTGATCTCCACAATTTTTCACTTTACAGGCTGTGAGAGTAGAACACTGTGAACGAGTTCATGTAATTGTAGCAGCAAAACGAATTTGTATTGCTAATTGCCGTGAATGTATTTTCTTTTTGGGAGTGAATCAGCAACCACTTATGCTTGGTGATAACCATAAGCTGCAGGTGAGCTTCTTCATTAGCTGTTGCATAATTTATGAACTTGGTGCTTTGGCATTCTGTATTTCTTAACGTTTGAATGTAACTGTAAAATTTTGGAATTTTGTTTAGGTCTTATTTGGGTGCACGTATGTAAAATAAAAAATGATTGACTTTTGATATATCATATGTAGCTTATCTGATTATAATAATCAAGCACTGCGAAAATACTCTAAATTCGTGTGATAGAGACATTATAGTTATAATTTATACTAGTGTTTTTAATTTTTAAATTATACTAACTCGAGGGAACACAGTCTCTGATCTATATGTTATTGATAACGTGTAGTTAATAAAAGCAGAGACATAGATGAAAACGTTAATTCCGTGATTAAGCTTTAAGTAATGAATAATCTTATAAAAATCTTACTAGATTAGATTATTTGACTCTTTGCAAGAGCAAGCATTGGAGTTTATCTTCAGAATCTATTAACAGATATTTTTTCATTATTTTATATCACTAAATATGTTTGGTCTGTGGCCTCTTACAAAAAGGTCTACATTTTCTGCTCACACTTCTTCTAGTTGTACTAACTTATGATTTATCTTCACTATAATCCTCTGGATTCATTGCATGACCTTTCATTATTAACAGGTGGCTCCCTATAATACTTTTTACTCCCAATTGGAGGAGCATATGAATGAAGTTGGAATTGTGCCCACAGTGAACCGATGGGATGAGCCTCTAGCATTGGGCATGGTTGATCCCCATGATTCATTATCTCATCCAGCAGGTGTCTCTGATGTTCAAGCTGAGTCTGCTACAAAGGTGGACCCAGATCAGTTCACTAATTTTGTGGTAAGAGCGTTATTCTTATACTGACCTTCAGGGAAAATGGAGATTTTTTTTTTGTCTCATTTAATGGATTTCAATACTTGGCTGGTATCTTGTTCCCCATTTTTGTTGGGATGAAGAATCTTCAAGGTTCATATTTCTTTCTTATTTATATATTTATCATATGCTTTGTTTTTGGTCCATGCTGTTGGCACACAGATTCCTAGCTGGCTTGGAGGAGAGTCCACTGGGTCTACAAAAGACAATCCATTCACGCTACCAGATGCTTATATCGCATCTCAGCATAAAAATGTATATTACGTATCAATTGACTAATATATTATTGGATTTCTAAATTTTATAGCAATTAACTGTAAAAGGCTTATTTTAAGTGACATGTGTTCATTTGAATGAAATTGTCTATTTTCTGCAGCACAAAAATTTTGGGGAGATAAGGCAACTCATACGAGAAGCATCTTTAGAAGAAAGTCGCAAACGGGAATTGTCATCTGCACTCCATGTGTACTTCAAGGACTGGTTATATGGTAACTGTCTGTCTTTTTTATTATTGCGTTTTATTCCAACACATGTGACTTCTACCGTTGCAATGAACTCTGTCTTCTCATTTAAGCCTTTTTATGTATGTCCTCGATGTTGAAACTTGGACTAGTTAGACCAAGCTTATGATTTCTCTGGTAAATGTTTTATGGTGATTTCGCTTATACGTTTTATTGTGGAACCTTCTACAAATGACCACTGGATTAAATAGTGAGTTTCATTCAATAGTCACGCAACAATCAATATTACTGCAATTAGTGTCTTCCTGTGCATTGGACGAAACACAATTCAACGGCCCTATAGATGATGATGATGATGATCTCTGAATATTTTTAACGAAGCAACTCTGGAATCTTATATTCAATTATTCACGGTCAATGTTCCATTAAGTAGCATTGCTAACGGATTTGATTTTTCTCTTTCTGAAGGATCACCTGCATCCATCTGCTACGTTCCATGATTTAATGATTTAAGCATACATGCATTCGTGTTTATAAGATAACATGGGTTTCAGATATTTTATACATAATATTTTCTCAAAGCTAGTTAATGATAAGAAATTGTAGGAACTCAGAATATTTTAAGACTGAAAAATACTTACACTTTTATTCATATTGGCAATCTTCAAATACAAGAAAAACATAACTACAAATTAATAATAATTCCACCTATTAATCTGAAAATAAATAAAAAATAAAATTACACATAAAAAGTTTTTAATAGTCTATTAATACTTATAATTAAAATTTATAACAATAGAAATTCTAATAATGTTCTAATAAGTTGTAATAAAATCTAATAAACTTTAATAATAAATATTGATTCAAATTTTCAATATTATTACTTGTCTCAGGATATATTGATTCCAATTTTTTCTCTGATGTTCTGGGACCGTGCTTTTGGAAGTGATATGGTAAAGATGTTCGTCTTGCAATAGTCTAAAAATACTTGAACTCTTTTTTGAACTTCTCTAAGAAAATATAGCTTGATATTGAAGTGTTTTAGTCTTTTCATAAAAATGTTAATTGCTAGAAATTGTAATAGTTGTTTGATTATGTGTAAGTACCTTAGTTGAATCTGTTTGAACTACTTGTTGATCGGCCAGAATCTAATGGAGGAGATAAATGTTTATGCTTTTAAGTAATCCAAACTTAGTTTTATCCAAAGACAATTGATGGGAGAATTTTAGTACAGAGCTGACTGCTCGAAATTCTAATTATTTTCAAGAGGAAGCTACGCAGATAATGCTAATAATTTTGTTTTCTGTTGTGGCAGCTTCTGGAAACATTCGTCAGCTTTATTGTCTACAAGGCGATTGATCTTTGTGAGACAGTGCAATGACACAATTAATGATGGTACAGAAACGAGGTTTCTGGCTTCCTTTTTGAACTTCCTCTTCAATTCCTCTTGCCAATTCTATTGGCCGCATAGGTAGCTGATATCGGATGACGTGAATTATAGTGCCCAACTATTTATGCCGAGACATCAGGGGTACACAGAATCGAACGAAGAATACAGTAGCTAATCTGATTGTAATATTTTTTGTTTGTGAAAATAATTACTGTAATATTTTGTTAGCCTAAATTAATGGCTTTTGTGAAAAATTCCAGCCGCCAACATCTAGTGTACTACATTGCATGTCTTCCTACTTCGAGTTGTTCTAGTTAATCAAACATCCCGTGAATTTCTGTCGGGTGCTCACGCATTGTGAATTTAATGTGTAACATCAACCTGTCTCATTTACAATCAATAGCAATGATGGATTTGAGAGTCGTGGGCTGATTAGGTGGTTAAAGACCTGTGCATCAGTTGGTGTCCTGTCCTGTTGTAGAACTGTAGTGGCTAATAATAATAAAACTCCAGGACAATAAGACCTAACTAACTCTCCATTTCCGAAGCTGTTTGTCTTCACCAGTATTTTGGTTTAAGGGAGATTAAGATTGCGTAATAATGAGATGGAAGTGACAGCATGGTAGGCGTTGGTGTATGATGTCCAAGTGTTATTCACGCTATCACTTCATCGCGTGATTGTAATTTAACTCTACAATGTCTCGATAGCCTAGTGAATAGTTGGATTGAACCAGAAAAGCACATATGCACTTCACATTTAATTTTAAATCAAGTTGTGCTCTTTTACCCAGTGATTATTTTATGATTAGTGAAATGGCGAAGAAGAGATAAAATAATGGGTTGCAATTGAATAAAATTATCACTCCATTGTTCTCTCATATTTTGAATAATCTAAACGATGGTCACACACAAAAATATATAATAATAGAATGTATTATTCTATTCGTTCTAATCCGATTTGTACTTTTCAATTCTGTCAATAAACGTAATCCCAGTCAAACTGCACTTCGAACTTCGAAGGAAAAAATCATAATTATAACCAGAAATTGAGAAATGAATAATATTATATTATTATGAGATTCAATTTTTATAATTTTACATTGAATAACTCACTTTGTGGAGTGAAAATTCAAATGCGTTAACAAAATCATTTAATTAGTTAAATATTGCAAATTAATTGTTTTAAAAGTTAAAGTAATTAGAACAATATAAGTATAAAAAAGATTAGAATAATGTATGATAGAGTTGTACGACTCAATTTTCATTATAAAATCTGTTATGAAACACAGATAAAGCAATCGGAATCAGACTATGCGAATCACAGTGCACCTTCTTACAATACAAGAAGGAAGGCAGAAAATAAAGAAGGTATCTTCAAAGGAAAACTAAAGCAGTAGAGTAAGTAGAGATGAAGGCAATCTAGCGGGTTGTCATAGTGACGTATATTGGAAACAACTGGTATCTTTAGCATCGTAAATGAGTACACACCTTGCTTAATGGAACATACTACCCCATCTTGGCCCTTATATCCAATCCATCTCAACTCTTCCATCATTAACTTCAATTTTGCTTGTTAGCTCCACTATTCTAATCACGCGTGCCTTATTTATGTTATGCTACACGCATCATGTGTGGGGAAGAACAAAATAAGCGAAGACTTACTGAAATTTTTACTCGGATTGTCACCATACCAGCTTTTGCCCACATTCTCCACACCTTGGACCCAACAGAATCAAATGTTTCTAAAGAATAATTGTTCAGTTCTTACGCTAAAAAATGCGTTTACTTCTTAAACTAAGGCCGAGAATTACAAAACCTGGTTTTACAGTTTGATGGACAGATGTTATCCATGCTACATTTAAGAAACCAGCTTCCTCTAACTTATTTTCTGCTGCTGCAGACCTTGAAAGTATATATATAGGAATTTCATGCATCTTTTGTCCTTA
Source organism: Sphenostylis stenocarpa (assembly GCA_963425845.1). Taxonomy (NCBI): domain Eukaryota; kingdom Viridiplantae; phylum Streptophyta; class Magnoliopsida; order Fabales; family Fabaceae; genus Sphenostylis; species Sphenostylis stenocarpa. The sequence goes on along the minus strand of OY731398.1, from coordinate 41,833,316 downwards.
CGTGCAAGACATCTAGAAGTCCTTGAGGTGATGCCTAACATAATTTGCTAATGTCAAACTCCTAATATTCTCAAAGATTTATGCAGAACACTGTTGGTTCAGAAGTGATTTAGGAGCTCAATTCACTCTTCACAAAAGTCATTGACAGTGGCTATGAGTAGATAATCTTTCCAATAGGTACTAAATTAAAACAATTGCACATTTAAACTTCTATACATTTCTTCATTTTCAAAAGTTGAGGTATATATTTTAATTTAATTTATGAAAAAAACATTTTTTTAATTATATCTTTCTTAAGTATTAGAAATCTGTCTAAATATGCTAGGATTAGAAAAGTCAGACTCACATAATGCTTTCCTTGTTAGTAAATTATTCACGTAAACTGTGTCAAGTCTCAGAAGCAGAATGTGTTCTTTTTCATTTGAACACAATGTTGGTAATGAAATTCAAATCTCAGGCAAACTACCCAAGGTTCTCATCACTAGACAGATCCGAGTGGCTTGAATATGAAAATTTACATCACAATGAGGCCAAAATTAGCATGCAGTTTATTACATACTTAAACTCAACTCCCTTCCATTCCTTTCTCATTCTAAACTAAACTCTTGAAACTTTATGGATATAATCTTTTCTCTGGCTATATTCTATCTCCCATTTTAATGAAGTTAACATGAAATTCTCATACATGGAATGCTTTTAAAATCTTTGATGATGATGGAGTATAAGCTTTTTGGTATAAGTAGTCACAGAGGTGAGACCTAGGCAGTATGAAACTACAATTATTGATGCAAAACAACATTGAAGTATGGAAATCATTCATATATAGGCTTGATCTTATTTCATAAAATATATTTGATAAGCTGATATAAAGACTGTCTTAGTTGGTCTGCAATGTCATAAAAAAGGTTGAAGAAAAACCAACCAACTTAAAAGTTTGGTGAAAGTTGGAAATTTCCCCAAGAAAGAATAAGGACAGGGTAGATTGCAAGGCATGCCATTAAACCTTTCCCTTCAAGTGCATTTTTTTTCATATATTTATTTTCATATATATACAGATTTTCCAAATTTTCAGCCTCATCCCTTTTCACACCCTCTACTGCATTCAAAAATCAGAAAATGGGTCCCCCAAGCAACCTCCTATCTCTTTTAGTTGCTCTGGCCGCAGTTTTTGCATCTTTGTATCTCATAAATCCAATTCCACAGTTTCTCAACAACTTCACCTATTTCACCCTCACAGCCTTGTCACCTGCATCTGCATACTTGGCGAAACCTTTAACATGGAACTTCCACAGACATCACAAGAAGTACCCTGATAATGGGAATACCGATTCTATTTGTGATGATTTTCCACCAGGAACTCCACCTCCAGATACCAATACCACTTCGTATCTTTGTGTTGATCGAAAAGGGTGTTGTAATTTCACAACAGTACAAGCAGCCGTGAATGCAGTTCCAAATTTGAGTGTCCAAAGAACCATAATATGGATAAACAGTGGCATGTACTAGTAAGTTGGTCCTCATCTTCATCAAACAAACCTCCTTTTAAGCTTTCCTTTTCATTGAACTTGAATCACTCCACACATGTTGGAAACTTTTTTCAGGACAAACTTACCATATATCTCGTTTTGTAATTATATGACAGTAGAACATAGACTATTTCCTTGAGAATAATTATTTTTAAGATAACCTTAACTTCAATCACATGATGTCATTTATTGGACAGTGAGAAGGTTATTGTGCCCAAAACCAAACCCAACATTACATTTCAAGGACAAGGCTATACTTCAACTGCAATTGCATGGAATGACACCGCATTATCCGCGAATGGAACATTTTATAGTGCTTCTGTACAAGTTTTTGCCTCCAATTTCATTGCTAAGAACATAAGCTTCATGGTGAATATTTTTTACTTGTACGTCTAGCAGAAGGGAAATATAAAGAACATGTTACAATAATGACACTGACACCAGAAACTTTGTACTTGAAATAGAATCTAGCACCAATGCCAAGTCCTGGGGCAGTAGGGGCACAAGCAGTAGCTATTAGAGTATCGGGAGATCAATCTGAATTTAGGGGTTGTGGATTCTTTGGAGCACAAGACACCCTTCACGACGATAAGGGTCGCCATTACTTCAAAGATTGCTATATTCAAGGCTCCATTGACTTCATATTCGGCAATGCAAGGTCACTCTACGAGGTAGGGTATCTTTATCTCAACTAATACTCTTCTCATTACAAATTACAGCATAGTATTTCAATCTACACAAAGTGATAAAACGATGGCCAAAATGGAACTGATGCTATACGTGTACAGAATTGTCAAATAGTTTCTATAGCGAACCCCGTACCAGTGGGACAAAAGAGCATAAATGGCGCTGTTACAGCTCATGGTCGAGTTTCAGGTGATGAAAATACAGGGTTTGCATTTGTGAACAGTACAATTGGTGGAAATGGTAGAATATGGTTGGGTCGAGCATGGAGACCTTATTCTCGTGTTGTCTTTGCCTTCACATTAATGTCAGATATTATTGCCCCTGAAGGTTGGAATGATTTCAACGACCCTTCAAGAGACCAGTGAGTGTGTCCTAACAATACAAAGATCTTTGAAACATGTTGCATTTTCTGAATAACATGTTCTTAATCAAGATTTTTGGTTTATCCTATTATTGCATATGCTGAACTATTGCTTGTTATATGATCAAACAAGAAAGAATCTACCTTTGCTGTGTATGAAAATATTAATTGCTAACTATCCATATTTATTATTTACCACATGCTTCCATGCAGGACTATCTTCTATGGAGAATATAATTGCTCAGGGCCAGGGGCTAATACCAACTTGAGGGCACCTTATGTACAGAAATTAAATGATACACAAGTTTTGGCTTTCATCAACACTACCTTTATTGATGGTGACCAATGGTTGGAAACTTCCAAATAACCTCATTTCCCTGGCCAATCCCTACTGATATTTCTTTTTCCATTCATATATACAAATGTGAAACAAGTACACACGTTACACAAAAGGCAACAAAATAGATTAGACATAATTCATTAAATTGTGTATAAATTCATCATCATTGTATAAGCTATTTGATCAAGAAGACTACTGGTGTTATAATGTCAAAGTTAAGCTAACCATCTCTACAATTTCATCTAAGGTAGTTTATCACATATATTTTAAACTCAAATTGAATATATAAGATTTTTGTTACCGATTCACCATCTCATATAACCTCATTCGAGTAATTGCAAACACATGTATTAATTTTATAATTTAATACTAAAATATATACTATAAAATGATTCATTTTATCTTAATTTTTCTCCTTAATTGTTATAATTTTATATTAAAGAGAGTCAAAATTCAAAAGCATTAACAAAGTCATTCAACATATTTCAAATTACATATTTCAAAAGTTGGAGTATGAGGAATATTTTAGGTAATTACTTGTCCATATTTATTATCTTTAACAGGATGGGAAAGAATGGGTGAGAAAGTGAATGAAAAAATAAATTTCCTTTAAAATATATTATTTAATTAAATAATTTACTTGTCCAAATCCTATTAAAATAGTTTAAATTAAATTTAGTTAGTCTAAATTAATTAGTTGGATTTGTATAATTTGTTTATCAAATTCGTATCCAATCAAACTTTAAGGATTGGGTTGGACAGATTAACAGTTATTAAAAATTAAAAAATTTATAATTTTAAATATATATTTTTTACCAGATTATTTTAATACAACTTTTAAACTACATGTATTTTGATAAAATAATGTATATATATAAATGAAATCAAATCTTAAATTAGAAATAATGCAAAGGTGAAAAAAAAATTCTTTATCATACCTCTAAGTTCTAACATTCAATTTGTAAACATTGTTCATCAATAACGAGTTCTCACAAATAAAAAGAAATGTTTTCTATCATAAAAAGGAAAAATTATAGAGAAAGTTAAGTTTATAATAAATTTATTATGTAAAAAGTAGATAAATTTCTTCACGAACATAAAAAGAGGATTTGCAAAAAATAGTTTAAAAATTTATAAATGAATTATCCATTAAGGAATATTTGAAAATGATATTTAATGTATGCAATTATTATTTTTTATAAAATATATATAAATAATAAATTAAAATTTAAAATATAAACAAGTAAATTAAAATTAAAATACATACAAATTAAATTTTATAAGATAAGAATTTAAGATTTAGATATTAGGAATATCAAATTCAATAAACCGATCCAAAATATTTGAAAAATATGTTACTGACTCGACCTATCTAAATTATAGTTTATATAAATTTAGACCAAATTAACCCTTAAATAGATGAATAAAATAATAATTATTTTTTAAATAAAAATAAAAATAAAAAATTATTTTATTAAATATATATATATATATATATGTTATAAATTAAATTGATTATATTTATTTATTTTAAAAATAAATAATAAAACAAATCAATTTAACAATTAAAATTAATTATTATTTTAAATTAATAAATTACTAAAAATAATTAATAATAATATATAATAAACTTTTAATTCTTATTTTAAGATTTAATAAATATATTCTCTTAATATATTAAATCATTATATATTAAAAAAATTAATTTCATTAATAAAAATTAAAATTTTTAAAATATATTTTTATTTTTATTTAAATATTTTTTAATTAATTAATTTTATATAAATATATTAATTTTTTTTAATTTAATCAAGTCATGTTAGTCAGTGAAACTAAAATTTTTGATCTATTTTAAAATAGTTCAAATTAAACAATCAATTTTTTTTTACTTATTCCCTACCAAGTTGCACCATCCGTTCTGGACCTGGTTTTCTCCTTCAATTGCCCTTGTGATTTTCCAATTTTCAATTCAATCCGCCTCTCTCACATTGGATTGGTATTGAACGTGACCCAAATGAAATTCAAACAAATTTAAGACTCTCCTAAACAACTTCTACTCTAACTCTCAACTCTCGGTTACACAATCTTTTACACAAGATGATATAAGTAATCTCAGTAAGTTGTAATTGCTGAGTCAGCAATAGTTAGTTAGGCAGTTATATCTGCTGGGGTAATTAGCTATTAATAATAATTAGTCTGTAATAAAGAAAAAAAAAAGGAAAAAAACATAGTCTTCCGTCAATTGTATCTTCTCTATTATTCCTTCTCTTCAGTTCAATAATACATCGGAATCTTTCAATTCTTGGGTTCCCTTTTCATATTCCAGTTCTTCGAAGAATTATCTTCCTAGTTCTAGAAAGAATCATAACAATTGGTATCAGAGCTTGTTCGATCCATTTCGGAGTTCTCCATGGCAGAAGCGACAAGAAATGCTCAAGCTCTTAAAGATATGGAGGAGCGTTTATCCGTTCGGTTCGATAATCGATTGACTGAGTTTGCAGGGACAACACAGCGATCTCTGGACGAATCTTTGAAGAAAACTATGGACGACCTCTTACTACAACGATCACAAGGCTCTCCAGGGGTAAACCGTCGGGACGGTCGCAATGCTCGGTTTGTATTCTTGTGGTACTCGTCTTGCTCGCATTGATTTTCCACGATTTTATGGTGAAAATGTGAATCGGTGGGTGTACCAGGTGTAATAATTTCTTCTTGATCGACAACACACCTGACCCCATTCGTGTTCAATTAGCAATAATTCATTTAGAGGGTCGTGCTCTTCAATGGCACACGACTTTATCTAAAACTGTCAATTGTTCTTCTATGTGTTGGGCGGATTATGCACAATTGGTAATTGCAAGATTTGGAGATGTTTGTGATGACCCCATGGCTGAATTGATGAAGTCGAGGCGTAAATCGTCAGTTGTTAAATATCATGAGGAATTTGACTCTATTATCACTCGTTTATCGTTGTCCGAAAATTACACATTAAGTTGTTTTTTAGGCGGGTTGAAACAAGATATTCAAATGTTGGTAAGAATGTTTAATCCCACTTCGGTTCGAAGAGCCTTCCAATTAGCTCGAATGTATGAAGCCGCCAACGCCCTACCAGGCTTGAGCATTGCTAAGAATGTTCCCGGATCTTTTAACCATGCGGTGGTAGCCAAGAATCGAAAGGACTGTTGGGGGTCAAACCTATGGTTGTTCCTAAAACTATCTCTAATACAAGCTCTCGGAAGGAATCGTGAATTCGAAGTTCAAGATTGGTAAAACCTTAACTCCGAGCATTTATGAGTGAAAGAAGAGCCGGTGGATTGTGTTTTTTACGTGATGAACCATACTCCCAGGAGCATAGCTTAACTCACAAGAAGTTGCAGGTGCATGTGCTAGAAGTGCTTGAGGACAAGGAAACTATTGAGGAGCCGAGTGTGGGCGATGAGATTTCGGTGGGGGATGATTTGCAAATTTCGGTCCATGCATTATCGGGTATAGCTAATTTCAAAACCATGCGTGTTACGGGTCATTATCAAAAGAATCCTGTTCATATTCTAATTGATAGTGGTAGTACTCATAACTTCTTAGATATTGGATTTGCTAAACGATATGGTTGCAAAATAGAGAATTTGGATCCAATTACTGCTATCTGTGGCGGATGGGTACAAGCTTCCTATTTCCTCTATAGTCGGGAATTTTACATGGAGGTTGCAAAATACTATTTTTACTTCGGATATAATGCTTATTCCTTTGGGTGGTCATGATTTGGTGTTGGGCATTGAATGGTTGGTCACTTTGGGTGATATTGTGTGGAATTTTGATAAGTTGCAGATGGAATTCAAAACCAATGGCAAAAGACTTATTCTTAGAGGTTCTGCTCCGGGGGAATAAAAACTATACGGAAACAACGGAGTTGGGAGAGTTTTAGATGAGGGAGTCCATTTATCCATGATACATACTGTGTGAAGGGGGAGAAGGATTGTTGCAATCCCTTACTACTCATGCCAATCAACATCGGCTATCTCCTAGGGTTGTTGATCTTTTGATCGAATTTGATGATGTATTTCAAGAACCTAAGTCTCTGCCTCCTTTCGGACTCGAACATGATCACAAGATTCCACTTGTGCAAGGCGCAAATCCTGTTAATAAGAGACCCTACGAGATATGCTAAGCATCGAAGGATGAAATAGATAAATTGGTACAGGAATATTTGAGTAAAGGTGTAATTCGGAACAGCTTGTAGCCCCTATGCAAGTCCTGTGGTGTTGGTTGGGAAGAAGGATGGTTCATGGAGGCTCGTGTGTGGATTATAGGGAGCTGAACAAAAACACTGTGAAAAATAAATTTCCCATTCCTTTGGTGGATGACCTTTTAGATGAACTCCATGGATCTACAATTTTTTCTAAAATAGATTTGAGGTCTGGGTATAATCAGGTGAGAATGGCTCCTGATGATGTTCCAAAAACTGCTTTTAGGACACATTCTGGTCACTTTGAATATGTGGTGATGCCCTTTGGTTTATCAAATGCACCGGCCACCTTTCAAGGCCTCATGAATTCTGTGTTTCAATCTTTTTTGAGGAGGTTTTTGTTAGTTTTCTTTGATGATATATTGATATATAGCAGTGATTTGGAGAGTCATGTGAGTCACTTAAGGCAAGTACTATTGACTCTTAGGAGCAATAGTTTATTTGCTAGGAGATCTAAATGTTTTTTCACTGTTAAAAAGGTTGAATACCTTGGTCATTTTATTTCTACTGAAGGGGTCTCTACTGATCCGGCCAAGGTGGAAGCTATAAAAAACTGGACATTGCCTCAGAATCTCAAGCAATTAAGAGGTTTTTTAGGGTTGGCAGGTTATTACAGGAGGTTTGTGAAGAGGTTTGGAGTGGTGGCTAAGCCCTTGACTGAAATGCTTAAGAAGGATGGGTTTGTATGGAGTGATCATGCGAAAGAGGCTTTTCAGCAAATCAAGAACCTTCTCTGTAGTGCACCAGTTCTGGCATTACCAGATTTTTCTAAAGAATTCATAGTAAAGGTTGATGCTTCAGGTTATGGAATAGGAGCAGTCCTCATGCAGGAACACCATCCTATTGCTTATATTAGTAGAGCTTTGAATAATCAGCAGCAAACATTATCTACTTATGAGAAGGAGTTATTGGCAGTAGTGTTTGCAGTCCAGAAGTGGAGACACTATCTTCTCAATAGGCATTTCACGGTAAAAACTGATCACTACAGCTTGAAGTATTTGCTGGATCAAAGGCTCACCACTGTGTTTCAACAAAAGTGGTTAGCAAAGCTCATGGAGTTTGACTTTTCCATAGAATACAGGCAGGGGCATGAGAATGTGGTGGCGGATGCATTGTCAAGGGTTGAGGAGTTAAAGTGTCATAGTTTGAGTACTTATGAATTACAATCTGATTTGGGTGATAAGATCAAGGCTACTTGGTTAACTGATGTGAATTTGAAGAAGTTAATCAAGGAAATTCAAGATGGCTCGGCTGTACATAAACACTATACATGGCATAATAACGAACTAAGGAGGAAGGGAAGATTAGTGGTTGGAAATGATAGTAAGTTGAGAGAAGAATTACTGCAGTGGTTGCATTCTTCAGGGGCTAGTGGTCATTCGGGCATTAATGCAACAATGCAAAGAATCAAAACTATGCTACATTGGAAGGGTTTAACTACTGATGTAAAAAGGTTTGTACTGCAATGTCATGTATGTCAAAAAAATAAGTATTCGACGGTGGCAAGTCCAGGATTGTTGCAACCATTGCCAGTTCCTGATCAAGTTTGGCAGCAGGTGACTATGGATTTTATTGAGGGTTTACCTATGTCTTTTGGGAAGCAAGTCATTCTAGTAGTAGTGGACAGATTGAGTAAAGCAGCCCACTTCATGGCTCTTTCTCACCCTTATACAGCAAGGGATGTAGCACAGGTTTTCTTGGATCAAGTTTTTAAGCTGCATGGTTTTCCAGGCACAATCACTAGTGACCGGGACCCTGTCTTTATCAGTACATTCTGGCGGGATTTGATGGCTTTCCAGGGAGTTCATGTTCAACTTTCATCTAGCTATCACCCTCAAACGGATGGCCAATCGGAAGTGGTAAATAGGTGTCTTGAAACATATTTGAGGTGTATGTGTTGTGACGCACCTCAGCAGTGGAGCAAATGGCTGCCCATGGCAGAGTGGTGGTATAATACCACCTATCACACTGCCACCAAGGCTACCCCATATGAGATTGTTTACAGCCAACCTCCTCCCATACATCTCCCTTATCTGCTTGGTCAGTCCAAGATTGAGCTAGTAGATAGAAGTTTGTTTAAGAGAGAAGAGATGTTGAAGATGTTGAAGTTCCACCTCAGAAGAGCCCAGGAAAGAATGAAACAACAAGCCGATAAACACAGGACTGACCGGGAGTATCAGATTGGTTATATGGTATATGTTAAGCTTCATCCTTATCGGCAAATCTCGGTGGCGCAGAGGAGCAATATGAAGCTGAGTCCTAAGTATTTTGGGCCCTATCGAATTATTGATAAAATTGGAGTTGTGGCTTACAAGCTTGAACTGCCAGAACAGTCCAAAGTTCATGATGTTTTCCACGTTTCACAACTTAAGATGCATGTGGGAAGGGTCCCAGTTTCAAGTGTGCTGCCATATCAGTCAGAAGATGTTTTGGTAGACAAGGAACCGGAAGCTATCCTAGATAGGATGACAGTTCGAAGGAAGGGAGTAGCAGCGACCAAGGTTTTGGTTAAATGGAAGCATCAATTGGAAGAGGATGCTACTTGGGAGTTTTACTATGATTTGAAGAAGAAATTTCCATATTTTCATCCTTGAGGGCAAGGATGCTGTAAGGGGAGGGTATTGATTGTATTGATATAAGTAATCTCAGTAAGTTGTAATTGCTGAGTCAGCAATAGTTAGTTAGGCAGTTATAACTGCTGGGGTAATTAGCTATTAATAATAATTAGTCTGTAATAAAAAAAAAAAAAGGAAAAAAACAGAGTCTTCCGTCAATTGTATCTTCTCTCTTATTCCTTCTCTTCAGTTCAATAATACATCGGAATCTTTCAATTCTTGGGTTCCCTTTTCATATTCCAGTTCTTCGAAGAATTATCTTCCTAGTTCTAGAAAGAATCATAACACAAGAAGCACAGATCTACATCATATCATAAGCATCAGAACCAGACTATGGTGCACCTTTCTTTTATACAAGAAGGAAACCAGAAAAGAAAAGAGAAAAAAAGAAAACTATCTTCAAAGGAAAACTACAGCAGCAGTGTAAATTCAAAATAACTGGTATCTTCAACATTCCAAATGGGTATCCTCCTTTCTTAATGGAGAATAGTAAACAATTTGATTACTTGACCATTATAGCCATACTCACATTACTAACTTTTCCATCATTTTAGTCATATTTCATCTTTTTTTTGTTCCTGAATTCTAATCAAACGTTATCTAATTACTCTACATGTAGAAAGACTATAATGGAATTTTTAGGCTTATCCTGTAGGGGCCAATTGGAATAGCTTCTCTGCTTGCTCAGGGAAGAATGTAATGAATAAATATGCACCTGAAAGTTTTCATTTAAATATATCAATACCAGCATAAAAAATAGTAATATAAAGATGCTAATAAAAAGAGAAAAAAAAAAAAAAACTTACAAACAAGAATAGTTCCCAACACAGTTGAGATTTTTCCTTGGATTGTCACCAAACCAGCTTTGCCTGCATTCTCCAACTGTGTGGACCCAATAGAATCAAATGTCCCTACAGAATAGAAATAGTTTAATTGATTATCCTAAAGATAAGTTAACTTCTAAATATAAGTCAAATAATTACTAAACCTGGTTTTACAGTTTGAAGGCCAGATGTTATGCATGCTATATTTTGGAAACCAGCTTTTTCTAACGTATTTGCTGCTGCAGCAGACCTTGACAAAGAAGAAAGAAAATCTCAAATTCTTACATTAGGCTATTAAAAACTCAATGCAAGTAGTAGAGTGTAACTTCTATCCAATTTATAGGAATTTGATGTATCTTTTTGTCCTCACATGCAAGACATAGACATCAAGAAGCCCTTGAGGCCACGACTAACATAATTTGCTAAAACAACTCCGAACATTCTTAAAGATTTATGCAGGTTGGTTTAGAAGCGATTTAGCAAATTAATTCACTCTTATTATCAGAAGTCATGGACAGTACATGCTAAGAATCCCCTAACACACAATGCTTGTCCTTGTTCGTAAACTATTATTGTAACTTTGTCTAGTCTCATGCAAAATATGGTTCTTTTTATTTTATTTTTTTCCTTGTTTTGGGTACGATTTTTGGCATTGAGATTTGAACCCCTTGAAAACTACCCAAGGCCCTCGCCAGTAGCCCAATCCTAGTGGATTGAAAATTTAAATCAGACTCTAAAATTGACAATCATATTATTTCATAATTATAATAAAACTCACTTCTGTTGAAAGGTCAATATCAGCATATACCTTCAGTGCAACTCTCCTTTTCATTTTAAACTCTAAAATCTCATGCATATAATATTTTCTGTGGCATAATTCTCTCTACTATTTTAGAGAAGTTGACATAAATCTTGGATGATGGACTATCAGCTTCTTTTAGAAGTAGTTACAGAGAGGCCAGACCTTGCATGTTTGACACTGAAAGCATTTATGCAGAACGTTGAAGTATGGAACTCATTCATATATTGGGAATGGCCTTGGTCTTATTCCATAAAATATATTTGACTATTATGAGATAAAGGTTGCCTTAGTTGGCTACAATGTCATCAAAAGGTTGAAGAAAAACAGGCAATGAAACTACAAGCATGACTACGAATTTCTTAGATTGTCCTGGAATGGAGCAGTTCTGGAAAATCTTGTATCTCTCTCCCCACAATCCAAACAAAACACAAATACTTTGTAGTGTGTGGCTTTAGAGATGGGTTATAATATGTAGCTGCATAAGCTTATAGAATAAATTATTGTACAGTTCCCTGGCTAACATAACTGAGAAGCTTAACACAAGGATATCATAAAAAGATTATATATTTTTTACATATAGATAAAGCTACATCAGACTAAACTTCCTTTCCCCATTATTTAATAGGAATGTTTTACATCATAAAAGCCATGCAGCATAATTGGGGTTCATAGATGTAATTACATGCAAAAGTTGTTCTTTTATTATTCAAGACACGGGAACCTTCATCTTCCTTTTTACAGAAAGAAGTACACCTCAGATCAAGATTTTGTTCAAATAAACTATTCATCCAATTCAACTTGAGATCTAATCAGCATTCCATGCTGGCACTGCTAGAAGTAGTTAAGGTGGTTCTCTCTGTCAAAAAACCAGATCATCCTAAAACTTGAGCTATTCGACCAAAGCCAACAAAGAAATTATATACCAACAGTTTCAACGAGCTTTTATTTAAAAAACTAGAGTGCCAACAAAATACACTCTCTAATTCATGAAATTAGCACTTCTTCTAAGCTCATACCCTCATACAACATCACTTGCGTCTCTACTTTTACTGTTAAGTGACCAATTAGCCTTGAATAATCAAACCAAAGCTACATCTCCTCCTGGTTCATTTTCATCTAACATTTAGATTTTAGAAGCAACGTAATTATTACATTACACAATCATATCCTGAGTATGTAATTTTGGAAGCCAATCATACATAAGGAAAAACAAACATACGAGTTGGGGTCTCTGTATTCTAAGAAGGTGAAGTTAAGGGCTTAAACATGTCAATGCAAGTTTCCTGTCAACATGACCAGATGGTGTAAATAATTATAGCAGTGGAATTGGGTAGGAAATCATAAACGAACCTCAGTCCTTCCTGGCATACAACCAAGAGTTTACTTTCAGGTGGAAACTGGCTCTTAACAGATTGTATAAAATCAGGATTTGGTTTAGTGAATGGTAACCCAAAGAACAACCCAGAAAAATTATTGTGCAGCTGCCTTTTTATAATAGTACCTACAGAAAACCAACGTGACAGAATAACAAAATTGAAGCAGAACAAAATGCCCACATAAATTTTTTAGGGAGGAGAAACTCCATACCGGGATCATTGTCCTTGTTTTCAACAAAAAGAGGCACATGACTACAAGATTTGATGTGAGCTCGCTCAAATTGAGTTTTGTCCCTCACATCAAGAACAGCGTATCCATCCACTTCCACAAGTTCCTTCCCCTTATCAGCGTTCACATACTTCACTTCTGCTTTTATTGCCAATCTTCTCATTCCAGTTCCAGGTAGTTTCCCTGGCACGGCCCTTGCATTGTGAGTTTTTAATACCAACCAACATGTCCCTAAGTTGCTGAAAAAACAACCTTAATCCCTCACAACCATGTCCACATAGATTTTTAAACATTAACAGAAATTTCCTTCACCACTGTTTTCACCAACATGGGTAATTTGTAAAGCAAAATATAAAATTTTACATGCTGAGAATCTAGGAAAGAAAACCCCAAGATAAAATGAAGTTACTTGTTTGTGGATTTGATATGCTATGACTATAATCCATTTGACAATGATAAACAAAAATAGAACTTAAGTTGAGTAAGTTACCTGGAAGAGGAAAGACAGGAGGTGTATAAACCAGTTCCTGCCATTGTATGAAAATTGTCTGTCACTCATATCCATCCGCTGATCTTGTCTTCCAAAGCTGAACTCACTCAAGCCACCTGTTAAATTCAGTGGGCCATGAAATTTGAAATCAGCAATGATTTACTGCCACGTGTCAAATATCTATGATCTGAGATACATGTGTTTCTCTAATCTCAAAGCCTTGAAGATTCTACAACCTCGGGGCTACCTTGCTCGTGCTGGCTAATAGTGATGATAGCTTTTTTTAGCTCGGCAAGTGTGTTAAATTTCTGAAAATATTATTCTGTGTACATCTGGTTTTCAATTTTTTTCTTTTTTTTGAAAAAGTAATTCAGCAAAAGAAATTATATACAGATCATTATATAAATACTATATTAATAAATTAATGAAATATTACTTTAATACTTGTATTACCACTGCTTTTATTAAAATTTAAATTCAACTTATAATTATAATTTTCATGCTTTAACTTCTTTCACAATCTGAATATAAAAATTATATTCAATTCAATTCAGTTGAACCAAATTCAATTCAGTTGAATAAAACTCATGAAATAAAATATTTTTATATATTAATTTACTTTATATATATATATATATATATATATATATATATATATATATATATATATATATATATAAAAACTCGCGAGTTAACTCGCAAGCATCATCAGTTACATGTTAATTGGTGACTAGACTTGGAATGAAACTCAGTAAACTATTTGTAAAGTCGCAAGTTAGAGACAGTGAATTATGTGTAAAGTCGCGAGTTAGAGATAAATCAGCGAGTTTAAAGAAAAAAAAAACTTAAATCTTTTTAGACTCTCCTCATTTCTTCTCACAAATTTAAATCTCATTCATTTTTGCTTATCGTTGATGGTGGTCATCGTTGTGTGTTTGTCTTGGTCGCGCGGTGGTCATGCAACACTTGTTTAGGTCGCACATGTTCACTTGGGTCGTGCATTGGTCGCTCGATGATCGCGCGACATTCACCTGGGTGTCACAGTGGTCTTGCTCCTTGCAGTTGCTCGTCGTTACTCACTGCCCTCTTGGTTAGATTGAGGAATATAAGGATTTGATATTTTAGGATTTTCGAATAGATGAGATATGTTAGATCGAGAGATTGAAAGATTTCAGATTTTAAGATTTCGAATAGATATAAAGATTTTAGACATTCAGACTCTTTTTTTTTTTTTTATTCTATTGTAAAAATTTAATTTTTTATTATTATTTTAATAATTAAGAATTAATATTATTATATTTATTACTAAATTGGTATTTTTTTTATATGAAATAAACTTTTATTAATCTATAATTTGAGTTTACAAGTCAAGTTTAGTGATCTCTCGAGTCTATTTAGACTTTCAAAATATAAAACCTTATATATATAATAATGATTTCTTAATATATGTATATAAATTCAACTAAAAATTACACTTATATTATCATTATACTTATTAAATTTGATATTAACGCCATCTAAGAAAAATAATATAAGTATATTTATTCGAATAATATATTAAAAAAATTAATGGAGAAGTATCATATATAATTTGTAAGAAAACGCAGTGATACAAGAGGAGAAAGAGTACGCAATATATTAATCATCCAACCGTTGACTTTCTTCCTAAATGGAGTGAATGAAACCAAGAAAGAAGATAAACATGGAGAGAGTTTTCAGATTCTCAATACACGAAAACAGTTGAAGAGTTTTTTCCATAGTAGTGGTGTTCCAGATCAGAATTTTGACAGAAAATATCACCCAAAGTATTCCAAAATATATTTTGTTTACACATTTTTAAGATAGCTGTGAAATATAAATTTCATAATATATATAGGGATGATAATTAAACTCATACATGTGGAGATCGACCGTTCCTATTCCGAGTTTAACGGAAAAAATTTGAGTTGATCGAGGACGTGAACGGATTCGGATTTTTTCTTTTTTAAAAAGTCGAGGGTGGGAATGTGTAATGTAATCATATCCCAATCACATCGTCCCCGTCCCAATTTTATATTTAAATTTAAATTTTAAAATATTAATATTTTAAAAATATTTCCTTTTCTATTTCTATTACATATAAGGTCATTTTTTTATATTTCATCATTTTTATTTTTCTTTTACCCACTTTTAAATTTTTTAATCTTTTTTAATCTTTTATATTAATTAATTTATTACATTATTCTCTCTCTTACCTTTTTGTTTTTCACATTTCCTTAATTTCTTCCATCAATTTGTTTTTTTTAATCTTTTCAACCAATTTGATGAACAAAAAGTTATTTTATTTTCTTCTTTATCTTTTTCTAAATATTTTACATAAATCTTAATTATAACTAATATTATTTTATTTATAATTTATATTTATTAGGTTTTATTATGTCATAATTTTTTATCTTATCATATATCAAATTTTATCTTAATAAAATAATTGTATTTTAGAATATTAAAAAGAATTAATAATTTAAACTTTTATTACTTCAAACTAATTAAATAAAAATTAACATATTAATATTTCCTTATAAATTATATATTTTATATTTTTAAATAACAACTTAAAAATGAATTAACTTATATATCTAATCAAATGTTTAAATACAATATAATAATAATAATAATAATAATAATAATAATAATAATAATAATAATAATAATAATGTTATGTGTATTCAAATATAGTGTTATAATAAATATTATATATATATATATAATGATTAAATATTTCTTTTACATACATATTTTAATATAAATATAATAAATTAAAAAAAAATATATATATATATATAATAATGATTATAAATTATAAAATTATAAATATTTATTTATATATAAAAAATATATAATAAAGTTAATTTATTATAAAATATAATTATAATAATATATATAGAGGATGGGATGAGAACCCGAAATCCAGATGAAGACGGAGACTTAATTTCTAATCACGACAGAGATCCAAATAGAAAAGGGATAATTAAAAAAGTCGGAAGTATAGATTGGAGGGACAAAACCTACCCCTGCCCCGTTGCCATATTCATACTTATAAAATGTTTCATGTTTCAAAATTTCACTTCTAACTATCCGTAAAGCAAGTAAAATCTGATCAAAATTGATATTATCAAAGATCAACCCTAAACTATTCCTAAATTATCGTAATATATTATTTATACATGTTTTGTAATTACTTTAGAATGTTTCTACATGTTTTATAATTATTTAAACGTAATTTATTACTTCTCACGTAATTAACATTATAAAAAATGTGGTATTTTCTTACAAAATAAGTGTTCTCGAAGAACATGTATCCTCTATTCATAAATTGTTTCAGAATCCTATTCAACAACACATTCAAAATACTCTTAAACAACATTAAATACAAATTCCAAAATATCATAACCGAATGTCATTGTATCGAGAATCTGAAAACTATCTCCATGTTTCATCTCGTTGATTTCATTCACTCCATCCTCGGAAGAACGTCAACTATTGGATAATTGTGGTTTTATGAAGGACTACTATGTAACATTAGCCCACAATAGCACATTTATTGGAATTTAACCAGTTCGGCATCAGCAACTTACCACAAGAAACAATATGGAAAAACTGCGAAGTATTAATTCCATCTCAAAACAAACAAAGGGGGTCTACAAAAGAGTGATCCACTCCTTCCTATCCATTTGAAATGTCTTCTGTCATAAAAGTGCATCAATTAATAATTATTCATCAGTACTGGTTCTTTTCTTTGTTGTGTAAGCAGCATACTCCTTCCCATCGTCGTGTTTTATTCTCTGGTCACCGAAATCAAGATATGCAGATGTGAATGCCAATGCTGATCCAGCAGAAAGTGCAGTTTTGATGCTCCTACCTACAATCGAATGCACCAAACATAAAACTTGATACAAAAACAGCAGATCTAGGGTGACTTATTTAGATTATAAAGTAGGTAATCCTGGTTTTGTAATTAACATCAGATTCAGAAAGGCAACATAAAACATTTCTTAAGAGAGTTATCAAGGAAGGCTGAACTTTTAAAGAAAAATCTCATGATAAACCATATTGAAGTTAGACAATTGTAGCTGACAAAAAGGATGTATACAAAAGGATGTACTTAAGATTAATAGAGAAAAAATATATCTTCAGGATTATGGGATGCTTCTCCCTTTCTTTTATTTATAATGGAAATCTGATACAATGAGACATAAAAGACTAAGAGACTGCAACTAGGACTCTAGGTGCATATCTAGATTCAGATGTAGGAGGTTTTCCACACTCAACACCCTATACTTAGGTCTAATGATAATATTAGGAAGTAATGACTCTAACACTCCCCCTCAAGCTAGAGCATACAAATTGTATGAACCAAGCTTGGAGCAAATGAACTCAATCCAAGGTCCCCTAAATGACTTGGTCAACACATTTGCAAGTTGGTCATTTGACCCAACCAACTCAGTACAAATTTTCTTGGACATTAATTTTTCCCGAACAAAATGGCAGTCGATTTCTATGTGTTTAGTCCTCTCATGAAACACCGGATTTGATGCAATATGGAAAGCAACTTGGTTGTCACAGTACATCTTCATGGTCTGGATTTCACAGAAATTAAGCTCCTGAAGAAATTGCTTTACCCATATGAGTTCACAAGTGAGAAACGTCATTGCCCGATATTCAACTTCAACGGATGATCGGGCCACTACATTTTGCTTCTTATTTTTCCATGAGATAACATTTCCTCCAAGGAAGACACAATATCATGTAGTAGAGCGTCTGTCAATAGAGGAGTTTGCCCAATCAGCATCACAATACCCATAGACTTCAACATTTCCTTTATCTTCATATAATAAACCCTGTCCAGGAGCCTTCTTGAGGTACCTTAAAATACGGATGATGGCATTCCAATGTCCAAGATATGGAGTCTGCATAAACTGACTAACCATTCCAACTGCAAAATATAGATCAGGTCTCATAATAGTAAGATAAATTAGCTTTCCAACAAGCCTCCTATATCTCTTTGGATCAGAGAATAATTCACCTTCTTCTATCGTTAGCTTGTGATTTGGGTTCATAGGACTTTCTACTAGTCTACAGTCAATCATGTCTATTTCTTTTAATATATCAAGAGCATATTTCCTTTGAGAGATTACAACTCCATCTTTTAACTGAGCTACTTCAATGCCCAAAGAAGTATTTGGGGCTTCCAAGATCCTTGGTTTGAAAATGTCTACACAAGTACTCCTTTAGTTGAGATATTCCAGTAGTGTCATTTCCTGTAATGACTATATCATCAACACATATTATTAGGTAAACACATTTCCTGAGAGATGTATGATAGTAAAAGACAGAATGGTCTCCTTCACTACGTCTTAGCCCAAATTCTTGAACAATGGAGCTGAATTTTCCAAACCAAGCACGTGGTTATTGCTTGAGGCCATATAGAGAACAATGCAATTTGCATACCATAACAGACTCCCCTGAGCAACGAACCCAGGAGGTTGCTCCATGTAAGCATCTTCCTCAAGATCACCATGGAGGAAGGCATTTTTTATATCTAATTGATGAAGTGGCCAGTGACGAATGACTACCATTGCAAAGAAGAGACGAATAATAGTCATCTTGGCCACCGGAGAGAAAGTGTCACAATAATCAAGACCATAAACCTAAGTGTATCCTTTTGCAACCAATTGAGTTTTGAATCGATCAACTTGACCATCAGGGCCAACTTTAACTGCATACACCCATCGGCAACCAACAACCTTCTTACTTGGTGGGAGAGGCACGAGCTTCCAAGTATGACTGTGTTCAAGAGCTTACATCTCTGCAATCATGGTTTGTCGCAATTCAGGATGATCAAGTGCTTCATTCACATTTTTTGGAATAACAACTGAAGATACTGAAGATAAAAGGGAACAATAGGAAGGCGATAATTTGTGATAGCTAAGAAAATTATAAATGGGATGTGGGTTTCGAGTGGAACGAGTACCCTTTTTTAAAGTAATGGGCCAGCCTGAATCACCTTCACCAGGAGTCGTGGTATCAAGGGACAAGGGGGAAGCATCTGAGGCCCTGCTGTATGACATGAACATCTTGAATAGATGGAGAGAAGGGGTCTGTTAAAAGAACGTGACATTGACAGACACGTAATATTTCCCGTCTTCAGAACATGTTAAGGTTCTAATATAAAACCAATTGACAATATGTAAAGTAGCCTAACATGTATTTAAACCATACCAAATGACATGAAGTAGACGATGTGAGACTTCCAACACGCCCCCTCTAACAAGGTTTGTCGGACCAGGCAAATGGTACTTTTGACCCAATGAAAGGACAACTTTTGGCCCAAGACAATAACCGAAAAGATTGTAGGCTGATTCTGATACCAACTTAAGATTAATAGAGAAAAAATATATCTTCAGGACTTATGGGACCCTTCTCCCTTTCTTCTATTTATAATGGAAATTTGATACAATGAGACATAAAAGACTAAGAGACTGCAACTAGGACTCTAGGTGCAGATCTAGATACAGATGTAATGTAGGAGGTTTTCCACACTCAACACCTTATACTTAGGTCTAATGATAATACTAGGAAATAATGATTCTAACATATGCAAAGCATGGGCTATTCCATGTACAAATTATCAAAATCGTCAAGCGGAATCAACTTATAATGAGCTGTATAGGCAGGCAAATGGAGAGACTCAAAAGAAGTTTGCAGTATAAGCCAATAGTGATATGACAAGGAACTAAAATATTTAGAGTATGCTTGTGCGTTGGGATGGAAAGTTTTGAAGTGAAAGGAAATGGAGGATAAATCATTTATTACAAGTAAATATTTTCTAATATAAGTTTTTAGATTGAAATACATGAAATAGTAGATTCTCACAAAACCTTCCAATCAGTCTTTATCTGACTTTATACACTACAAACTTCATTAATTCCAAAATTCCACCATCCATTCCCCTTCACAACAGAAACCCTCACAATAATGGAACAAATAATCAAACTCAAGTAATAAATAAGTCAGAACTTGAAGTAAAGGATTTCCACATAAACATTAAGACTAATAACAGACATTTCAACATTATATACTTTGTAGATTGCAACAGCGAGTAAAAGGAACAGTGACCATAAAAATATTAGTTACATTATATAATTATTAATAACTCCATACAAAGTCAGTAGCCAAGAAGAACAGGCATATGTTTAACTAAATAATAAATGTGAGTGAAATCCAATGCATAAACTTCTTACACAAAATGGTGCTGGCTTTACACCAATGACCAAGGTAGAAATTATTAATTATAAATTGGAGGATCACAGATCGTAATATCTTATACAATTTATGAAATTCATGTATATGCCAAATATTAAAATATTCATAAGAAAAAGAATAATATAATATGCAAAAACAAAAGGAGAGTAAAAGTCCCAGTTTTACAGAAGGTGAAAAGTCCCCTTTTTTTTAAATTGCAAGTGAGAAGATATTAAGACTTTTAAGAATAGCACATATTGGACTTAAAAAAAAAATGGTTATTGTGCTTTGAAGAGGTGTGTGAGAAATGTTTAGGATACATAAAAAAAAAATTAGGTCAGAAATATGTTGCTTGCGTACAGTTCTCACAGTCACCCGTCACAGCTGCCGCACCAGTGGAAAGCAGCCGCTGCACCTGTGTGGCACAGCCCCCCTACCCACGTGGTGCACTGCACCCGGGCAATGCAACTGCCATACTCATGTGATGCCGTCACAGGGCACACAATGCTGCACCCACACAGACAAAGACGTCGCACCCACATAAGTCTCAATTTTGAACGATGATTCCATGCTATCCCTAAAAATCGCAGTGACATGACACAAGGAATCGAAGATGGGAAAGATGATCGTAGACTCATTCGATCTTTACATTTTGAATTGCCATTTTGGCTACCATGCCAATGACTGAAGAAACCATTAGCAGAGTATACAAGAAGATAGCTAAACAAAGAAGCAGCAAACATTCTAGGGGAAAAGCATCCATGAATGCATACTAGTAATATAAATAAAAATAAAATAAGTTTCTCCATAAGTTAAAATTAACTTATGCACAAGTTAAAAAATAAAAACAGAGAAAAAACATGTGGAAGCTTTAACAAATTCATTTTGCATGTGCTAATTTTAACTTTTGGAGAAGCTCTTTTTTTTTCCTAGAAGTTCTTAGGGATAAATTTATACAAACATAACAGGAAAATAATTTAAACACCAAAATTATCATTGTTCAACATTAGTATACAACAACCTATGAAGAACGGAGGCAGCTCAGCATAGGTGCTTCCGTGTGTTAGAACTGGACCCGATAGGCACATGCCATCGAAGTGGTGTCAGACATTGCCCAGTCACCAAACATGCCAACGACAACATAGGTACCAGACACACCAATGACAGCACAATCCAATCTCCGACTGAACACGACCCCTTATTTGAATTATGTTAAAATAAAAAAATTAAATCACGTTAAAAAAGAAAGAAAAGAGAAAACTGTTCTCTTTTCCCTCACCTTTACAAGAAACCAGAACATTCTAAGAATGAATCAAGAAATGTGGAGTAGTATGGAACAAAAGAGATGAAAGGCATAGGAGAGCTAAGGCTCTCCTACTATCAATTGCAGCATAAAAGCAACGCAATTGTGTTACGAGCAACACACCATTCCTTGCTGGCGAAATGCGAGCAATTCCCCACAACCAAATAGTGCTCGTGTCCCCTTTTCTCTCCACTCTTATAACCAACTTCTTCCTTCTCTCTCTACTACTACTCCAATTAAATTATTTTATTCTACTTTTCCATAATTCACTTTTCACTACTTCATAGTATTACCATTTATCTTTTACTATTTTTATGTGTTATGTTTTTTATTTTAATACCACAAATTGATGTTAAATGCTGGAATGTGATTTTGTTTGTTCACATTATGATATCAATATATAACATTTTTGCCATTTTCATTATATATTTAGACATTTTTCCATTTCTAACATGGTATCCTAATGAGATATGTTGGCCTATCACTCGATCTATTATTGGGCCACTATCAAACCACCATCAATATTCAGTTCTAGGATCTTGAGATATTCATTCCTCAACGTAAAGGTGCATGTCGGAGATTTCCCATCGACTAGTGATATGATCAAATTATAATATATAATGAGGTTCAAACCCCATCTTATATACCAATTTTGTAAGATTGAGTTAAGCACCTCTTTATTTCTAACATGTTATCAAAGCCATAATTTTAACGATATTAGCACTATTGTACCATCCGTTAACGATTGTTGGAATGAACCATTTGTTATATTTGTTATTTGGTCACCCGTACCTCAATGTGATGAGGTATGTTGAAATTCCACATTGAATAGAAATACAATTAAATTATAGTATATAGGTGGAGATAGTTGTTGGAATGAATCACCCTTATCATACCGTTATTAGGCCACCTGTATCCTCGATGTGAGACGTTATGTTGCAATCTCATATCGACTAGAAATACAATTAAATTATAATATATAAGTGAGATGCAAACCTCACCTTACATGTTAGGTTTGTGTTAGGCATCTCTCTATTTCTAACATATATATATATATATATGCCATGTTCGTGCCTAAATCTATGCAATATAAACAACAACAACAATCAAGCCTTTTTCCCACAAGGTGGGATTGGCTACACTTCGTAGATCACATGATGCCAAAATGTTCAATCATAAGTTATATCCATAGACATTATTTACCATCGAGTCCTTAATTGATTCACTACTAGATTATCCTCCATGATCAACTCTCCTTATAGGGGCTTCAATACCATCTAAGTAAACATTCTATCATCTTTTCTACAATAGGTGCAACCCGAACCTTTGATTTGATGCATTCATTCCAAATTTTATCTTGTATGGAATGTTCACTAATCTAGTGCTACATGTTCAACTTTACTACATTGAGTTTATCAATTTGTTGGTTTTGTCCTGCCCTTTAAGTTCCTAGTATCACATGGGGGTACAATGAAAAGTGAGCATCAACAAAATATAACATGGGTTATAACTTATAATCTCCTAGTTCCAGCAGAAATCCATTCTGTGCCCAGAGAAAACATCATGCGAACACCAACCAATGAATAATAAACAACTCAATGAAAGCAATCAAGAAAAAGAAAATATAACTTGTAGCTTCTATTTTGGGACAAAAAACCACCTAATATAAGAATCCTAGGCACAGTGAAAAGCACAAAGTAATAAATGAAGAAGCTTTCCATGATAGAAAAAAAATGACACTAGATCAACGAAAGGGTTATTGAAGAAAGCGTTGGTCACAGCTATCCCTCCCATACACTTAGAAGCAGACATAAAACCACAGTAGGATTATTTCCCAATAGCCAAAGTAGATCAAATGATAGATTGGCTTCCTTGCCGGGTATCAAAAGTGCCAAAAGCCATCTAGCTCAATGACAGAATCATGTCAAAAAGAACTGAATCAAGTCATGGTCTATGTGATGCTTCTCCAAAATCAACAACAAATCAATGACTCAATAACAGTAGAAACATTAAGAACCCAAATATTAAATATGCAAATTCTCAAACATAAATATCTATTACAGAAAAGGGCTACCTTTATAACCCAGAATAGTTGCACCAGCAACAAATCCGCCAACAGCTCCATTGACTAGATCCCTCTTCATCCTATAGTGCTGCACCAACTGCTCTACACCTATGTAGACTCCTCCTATGGCAGCAAAGGTCAAACCATAGTTGCCCATCATCTTGAAAGTCCTAAGCAGCCCTGGAAGGGCAACATTTCTCTCAACACGAGGAACATCATACCAGGTGGCAACCACAGTACCCCAGATAGTGCCAGCAACTAAACCCGTCGTTGCACCCTTAATAGTTTTCATGAGTGGTGTATCCTCATCCTCCAAGTACCTAAGTTCTGTTGCGTCCACCATGATTTTCTCTAGACACTACAAAAAAATTAACACTACTCATTAATCATGTCCCGAAAAATAAAATATATATCATAATGACAGAACAGGAAAGCCATTTTTAATCATGTACATTATCATGTATACTCATTAACCAATTACCACTAAACAGAACAGGAAAGGCAGTTTTAATCTCTCCTAAAAATAACATTTTGATTGAAACCTAATCTAAATAAATGACATTAGGTTTCCAAATATCATAATGCTTTCAGAATACACACACAGCATATATGTCACTGAACATTTTTCATTTATAAGAAAACAGAATGACTGGAAACAGTGGTGGAATCAACAACAAGTACAAATACGTCGAACCAATTCTACGGTAAGAACTGGTAATAACCGATCCAAAAATAAATGGATTCCAAACCGGAAAATAACATTGGAAACATCGGAAAAAGAGAACGACACATAGAATATTAATAATCATAACAAACGAGTATGAAGAATCACACAGACATTCAGATCGAGGACCTGCGCTACTCGAGAAAGGAAATCAGATGCAAACCCTAAAAAGATGTGTGAAGAAGGTATGAATGGTTAGAGAAAATAAATTCAGGCAGAAATGCAATGTCGATGAAGAGAAAAAGGAAGGGTCATCGGTGAGAAGATAAACAGGTACCTATGAGAAATCGAGAAGAGAAGATGGGTACTTGTCACTGTAAACTGTGAACACCCTCGACTCAGCGATGCGACTTAGTTACTTGAAATTTTTTTTTTTTTTATCATATTCTCAATTTCTTTTTTATATTTACTTTATTTTTTTACACCACTTTATTTTTTAAATATAATTACATTGAATGTCTAAATAAAAGTTTGTTTGGTCACAAAGGCACAGTCTTGCAATAAAAAAACCAATTATAATAAAAATGGAAACTCAACATGACTTCTTCTCATAAATAATATCATTTTAAAAAATATTTCTCAAAATAGTATTTGTAATATTATTTACTCATTTAGTATAATTTATTGTTCACGTTTTAAAATAATCGATTATTTTAGATTATGATCGATTATTTCGTGCAAGATCAATTATCGCTCAAGCGAGAAATTCATTGTTTGAATAATGAAACCTGCAACTAATGAGTATTGTCGAGTTGTATTTTACTCAAATGTTGAAATTCTCGCTTGAGCGAGAAATGATTTAAATATGTGGTGACCCAAGTTATATTATGTAGCTAACTTCGTTGGACCTTTAGTCCGTGGTTAACTTTCGCTCAATGAGAAATCCATTTATAATCGGGACCCATATATATATATATATATATATATATATATATATAATTTATATAATATATATAATTTATTTAACATTAAAAATAGTTATATTTTTATTAGTTTTATAATTATAATTTTTTTAAGGTTATAATTCTAAATATAATTTTTTTAAACTTTATAATTATAATTTATATAATATATATAATTTATAAATAGTTATTTTTTTAATTTTAATTTTATATATATATTTTGTAATTATTTAATGTATATTTAAAGTAATTTATTTATATGTTTATATATAATACTTTATAATTTTATTTCTATAAATAAAAAATAATTACTCTAAATTAATCAAGTAAAGAAGAAATTTTATTAATTGAAAACCTCCTAAGTTTCACACATTAGGATATTTCTTAACTAACACAATCTAATTTTGCGAAGTAGATGCACGTGCAACATTGGGTCATGTTTTTCTGCTATGACCAAGGGTATGACAATATGAACATTTTTCCATCCTACTTTGATTTTCTGTAATATCTATCTCAGTTCTTATACGGCTTGATTTTGGTCGGCCCTTTTAAGTTCTTTTCATTTCTGGATTTGCACACAAAGTAGGTCCTGCGTATGTTGGTCAATATTGTTCATTTCGCAGCAACTCAAATTGTGTTTTGTATACCTTTGAAACTTGTTGTAAGGTATACACTGGATGAATGTAGTTGTTGAAGTCATGGTGTGCATGCTTGCATGCAGCAAGAACATGTGAACAAAGCATGTGAAATTTCCCACAGTCACACCACAACTTATCAAGGTGAACTGCAAACCTCCCTACTGATCAAACTTGACGCGGGTTTTGTGTTTCTTCTACTACAAATTTTGTGGTAGATCTATCAAAAGTTATGACCCTATGCGTGTTCGTCTGTGTTTATGTTTCTTCTAAATTTGTGACCAAAATTTCAGAGTATACATGACCAGCATTGATCATGACATTTATCTGTCTCCTTCTTTCAATGAAAAATTTGTTGTAGTGGGTGTACGCTGCGTTGACCATGGAGCAAATGGGGTAGATTTCTTGTTTTTTTCAAAATAAAGTTGATAGACTCTGCTATGTTAGTCGTCATGTGGCCTCAATGTCGTTCATTGTTCCATGCAAGTGCCCATTTTTTTCTAGGTATCTCATCCAACCAATTAACTATTTTTATGTCACATTACCTCAAGATGTTGTAATAATAGTAGAATTTTGGTTCAGTCATCTCATATGTTACAACAATATTAAAGAAACATAGTTAATATAAATATTTATTAGCAATAGTTAAATAATGAATAAATTGTAACAAATTTGAAACAAATGAATTACCCATATTTACAACATCTTTCCTTAGTGCAGTGTTTTTGAAATGTCTCATAAAATTCTGTGCAATGTGTCTAATGCAGTAGACATGCACTGAATTATTTTTTGTCCATCCACTTCCATTTCTCATGTATACACTTCTAATGGATTCATGTCGGTCTGATATGAGGCATAATCCTTGCTGGGGTGTGACATATCTTTGGAGGTTTTTTAAGAAAAAAAATTAGGCATCACTTGTTTCACCTTCGACCACTGCAAACGCAATGGGGAGGATGTTGTTGCAGTCATCTTGTGTTATTGCAACCAACAAGGTACCTCTATACTTTCCGTACAAAAAAGTTTCGTCCACTTGAACAATGGGCTTGCAGTGAACAAATCCATCTATGCATGGCCTAAACGCCCAAAACACACGCTTAAAAATATTTAAATTTTGTTGAAGGATCTCACCTTAGTAAGCTGGTTGTGACTACAATTTGTAAATGAATCCGGGAACAAATTGTTGCATGGCTTGTAAGAAACAAGGCAACTTCTTATACGAATCCTCCCAATTGCCGTAGATAGTCTCCACTGCCTTTTGTCTGGCCAGCCAGACCTTCCTGTACGTTATAGTGTAACCCGTTGTTAATTGGATGTGGGCTATGATTGTGAAGATTGGTGTTGACAAATGAACATCAATTATTTGACCAATTATTTGGGAAATAATTTTATATCCCAACTTGTTGTGGTCTTGGCTGATTAATGGCGAAACGCATGTATGGTGCCCTTCAAGTTTCATAATCTCCCAATATTGCTCTCTTGTACGCAAATTGCTCAACATCTCCAATTGTATTGGTTATCAATACATTCAACAACATATCTACTTTGGTTTGAAATTTCACCTTGTATGTGTAGTGATTGACAATGTGAAAGCGGTTGATGACATCTTGAACTTGTACTTTTGTTATGAAACGTTGTCTAAGAAATAGAGTTCATGTCGGATAAACAAAAGACTTTTTGTCCAACACATGATCATACTCTGGGTCTTGTTATTGAATGTGACTTTCAAAGTTAAGAAAATATTGTGGTGGGTTGTATGGTTCCATGAAGTTTGGTGCATGTGTAGGGATATGTGGTTGTTCATCCCCTGAATCATCTTGTTGTTGGCTGAGAATTTCATCTTTGTCTTTGTCCTCACTAAAAGGATCAACGACTTCAATTGGGAGGCCAACAATTTTGTTCTCTTGTGTGGGTAGTTCTTCATTGATGTTGGTGGAAGACCCAATTAGAAGTTTGGTAAAAGGGATGTAGTCATTATGTGTGGGTATTTCTAGGTCAGTGTTTGGGAAAACTTGGTAGGGTGAGGGTGAGATTTCAGGTGAGTGTGGGTTGGGGTATGAAGAAGAAGTTTCAAATGTAACAAAAATTTTAATACCACATAGACTTGAGTTTGAGTCATGAACATCGAACATGGTCTTCACGTCGTCATCATCTTTCAACTCAACATCAATGAAGTTGTTGATCCCAACTTCGAGTCTAGTTGGGTAGCGAAAATGGATGGTTACTACATTTTTGTGGGGTTCTTTCTCTAATTTCTTGTGGATCAACTTCTTCAACCTTTATAGAGAATTCCTCTCTTCAAAGGAACAAGTTTTGTAGTCCCAGTATTGAAGGTAACTCCCTCCATGGGACATGGGTTCATGGAATCATCATAGTGGATAATAGTAGACATTACACCCATTTTAGAAGTGTGGAACAAAAAGAAGACTAAAGGTAAAAAGAAGAAAAAATGCAAAGAGCTTCAGAGATTTAGGAGTGTGCAATGTGAGAACTTCAAAGAATGAATGTGGTCTATTTATAATAAAGTCCAATGGTTTGAATTCAATGCTCCCTCATAACATCTCTTTAAATGTGCTTGGATTCTTCTGCTTTTGTTTAACCCAATGCAGGGATTCCAAGATTGGAATCCTGACTTGGGTGGGTGACTCAGCATTGGATTCCTGACTTGTGTGCATCAGAAAGGCATGTGAATCCTGACTTAGGTGAGTGACTCAACATTGTATTCCTGACTTGTGTGCGTTAGAAATTATATTGGGAGGTGTTGTTTTGGAAAAATAAAAAAAAAATTAATTATGTAAAAAAGTCGCAAAATAATATATAATAATTTAAAATAATCAATTATTTTCAAATTATAATCGATTAATTTAGCTTATAATCGATTATAAATAGTTGCATGTCTCCTCGCTCAAGCGATGGATTGCTTGCTTGAGCAAGAGTTGACTACAGACTAAAGGTCCAACGCAATTAGTCACATAATGTAACTTAGGTCATCACATATTCCAATCACTTATCGTTCGAATGAGAATTTCATTGCTTGAGTGAAATAGAACTCGACAATACTCATTAGTTGCAGGTCTCCTCGCTCAAGCAATGGATTTCTCGCTTGAGCGAGAGTTGACCACAGACTAAAGGTCCAACGCAGTTAGCCACATAATGTAACTTGGGTCACCACATATTTCAATCATTTCTCGCTCGAGCTAGAATTTTGTCGCTTGACCGAAATAAAAGTCGACAATACTCATTAGTTGCAGGTCTCCTCGCTCAAGCGATGGATTTCTCACTTGAACGATAGTTGATCTTGCGTGAAATAATCGATCATAATCTAAAATAATCGATTATTTTAAAACGTGAACAGTAAATGGTATTAGATGGGTAAATAATGTTGCAGAGATGCTATTTTGAAAAATAGTTTTAAAAATAGTATTATTTATGAAAAAGAGTCACTCAATTGTCTTAATAAAAATATTTTTAAATTAATGAAGTGTGAAAATAAATAAAAAAAGTACAAAATCTTATTTGATTCGATTTTAATATCATCACATTTGTACATAAAATTTATTAAGTTAAATACCATTTACTTCATTGTTTTTCCTAAATATTAAACATTTTTTCCATTAATTTCCGTAATTTGTTTCTAGAAATTTTGTTCTTATTTCAATAAATCTCCATTGGTTGATTAAGTAATATTTGAAATAATATATAAAATTCAAATTTACCATCAAAACAATTTTATCAATATTTTTATTAAATTAATATAATTTATTAAAAATTTGACTTAAATTAAAACACTATTTAAATTAAAAATTTATTATTTATTAGTCTAAATAAAAGGAATTTTTCAATAATAAGTTGTTCATATTAAACCATTTTTCATTAAAAAAAAACTAGTCAAACAAGTTCCACTGGAGATTTATACCGAAAGTAATTGAAAAAATTAAAGAGAAAATCAAAAGGTTACTAAAGGCTAAATTTATCATAACGATAAAATATGTTGATTGGATTTATAATATCGTACCAATTATTAAAAAAAGAAAAAAATGAGAATTTGTATTAATTTTAGATATTTAAAGAAAGCAACACAAAAAAAGATGAATACTTTATGCCTACTGTAGAAATGTTAATCGATGTAGTAGCGAGAGAATAAAATATTAAGTTTTTTTATATGGAATTTCTAAATATAATCAAATCTTTATTGCTAAAAATGATCTATCAAAAATTGTCTTTTGTTTTGATATCATGGAGAATTAGGTACTTATGAATAATTAGTTATGTCTTTAGTTTGAAAAATGTTAGGACAACTTATCAAAGAGTTATGAATTTAATATTTCATTATCTAATTGGAAATTTTATACAAGTATACATAAATGATATTGTAATTTAAAAATAGTCTTATTTCGATAAATTAAAGCAAGTATTTGAAAGGATGAGAAAAAATTGTTTGAAAATGAACACTCTAAAATGTGTTTTTAGTGTGAGTGTAGGGGAATTTTTAGGAATTGTTGTTCATGAAAAAGTGATCAAATTGATAATAATAAAGCAAGAACAATAATTAAAACTAGTGCTCCCAAGAATAAGAAAGAATTGCAGTTTATATTAGCAGGTAAGAGTTATATATTTTCTTCATTATTGAAATTAAAGAAAGAGAATGAATTCAGATAGGATCATAAACATCAAGAGGCATTTGGAAAGATAAAGTAAGTCCTACTTAATTCTCCTGTACTAATTCCAATGATTTAAGGAAAACCACTTAGACTATATGTTTTTGTTATAAAAACCAGAATAACTAATCACACCCAAAAGGAGTAAATTGAGTTTGTAAAATCTTTTTGAAGTCTAATAAATTAATTTAATCTTCTTATGATAATCAAATTGAAAATGAATTTGGAATGTATCAAGGCTTAAAGAACACGAAGATAAAGAAAAGAAAGATGAGAACACAAGAATTTTATATTGGTTTGATTCCTTTGAATCTATATCCAGTTATTCAAGCAATCTTATCTTGAATTTCCACTAAAAACTTTTCAATATCCTGATTATAAAATAACAAATAGATATGAAATTACAAAACACCTTAATTAAGATCTAACAAGACTCAACTTAAAAATACTAATCACACAATTTTTAAGTTACCTTGATGATGTTCATATCACAATCATCAAAATACAACAAAGATTTACAAAATGAAAGATAAGAACAAATTCACTTGAACTTTGAAATAAAGAATCCTATAGTCAAACGATTTCACCCTTGAATTTGATTTTTTCAATATGTTTTACATATTCAAAACGTTGTTTTAATGCCCACTAAAAATTTCTTTTACAATTTTTTTATCGTTTCTCAAGTTGTATTTTATTGATGAAAGTTTTATTCCTTTTAAAGAGTTGAAATATGTTACAACTGATTCAGATAATCGATTAACAAAAAAATCTAATCTATTATTTATGTGTAATGACAGAAATAAAGTAAGCAATATAATTTATTAGGTACCAACTTAATCAATTATTAACGCGTGGTGTCAAAATATGAATTTGAGTCATATAATCGATTATTACATATTTAACGAGTTTTAACACAATTGATTAGTTGTTTTATCTTTTTACCTTTTCTATTTTAAACATGGATTAAATCATTTAGCTTAATAATAACTATTCACACACAACTACCTAGATATCTATTAGGACATCATAAAAAATAATAATTGTTCAACAATTCTTCATTCTTCATTAACAGTTTTAACATTAGAGAACATCATAACAATATGTTATCAAAAATAATAATTCTTCAACCATTCTTCATTCTTCATTAACAATTTTAACATTAGGGAACACCAAAATAATATATTAGCCCAAGAATATTCAAATAGAGTTCTTCAACAATTCTCCATTCTTATTCATTAACAATTTTAACATTAGAGAACACCATAACAATATGTTAGCCCAAGAAGATTCAAATAAAGTTCTTCAACAATTCTTCATTATTCATTAATAGTTTTAACATTAGAGAACACCATAACAATATGTTAGCCCAGGAAGATTCAAATAGAGTGGAATGTACTATTTATTATTTGAGTCGATTATTAATAGATGTTGAAACTTTATATAGTGTTAGGAATTAGAGTAACTGCATAAGAACTCATAACTAAAATAAAATATGAGAAAAGAGAAACAAAACCAACATATGCAATAATAAAATTTTACTAACGGAAGAAATTACAATACCCTCTTTAAATTTAAAGAGAAAATAATAATATTCTCTCTTAGAAATAAGAGAATTCAACTACTATGCAATGCACTTGTAGAAAGAAGAAAGAAGAGATTTGGGCGATTTACTAGGTAGACATGATACTCCTTATATAACAGGAAAAATAAGTGTCAACATATAATTTTCCTTATGTGTGACTTCTCTTCTCACATTCTCACAATCTCTCACTTGAAGATTTTGATTAAATTAATCAAATCTTCACAATACATTATTATTGTCTTCCATGTTATTATTGCAATAGACCTTCAGTAGGATCACCTCTATATAAACTTGTCACTGTTAATCGATTGTCATAACATCTGCTAGGTTCTTCTTGTTTTATTCTAAAATATGAGACAAGATTCCTTGCAATGTACAAGACATTCTGACTATCATAATACACAATAATTTCTTGTTGCTTGTGCCCGAGTTCTTCCATTATCCTTTAATCCAAATAGTTTCCTTACATGCCTGGATGACTGTCATGTACTCAACTTATGTGATAGACAAAGCTAACAAAGGTAAACTCATCAAGATCACCTACAAAACCTAAACAAACATAGCATTTGACAATTAGTTTGATCTTCTGAAACATAATACAACATCCTTTGATAAAAATTATCTTGATAATACTCATGCTCTCCACCATAATTTGTCATTGATCTATTAACCGCTCCTACTACTTGTATAATGTCTAGTTTTGTACCGATCATGGTATGCATAAGACTTCCCACTGTTGATGCATACAGTATGTGAGACATTTTCATCCTCCCTATTTTATTGATAGGATTCATACTTGAGGATAACTTGATAGAAAATGGGGTAAAAACTGGCTTACACCCTTGCATGTTGAAACATTGCAAGACCTTCAATAAGTATTCTTCTGATAAAGCCAAATCTTTCTATCTTTTATGTTCCTATGAATTTGCATCCCTAAAATCTTATTTGTTGGTCCCTAGTTCTTCATATTAGACTTCGTAGCCAATTGTGCCTTCAAAACCTGGATTCGAACTTTGTTAGAGTCTACCACCAACATGTCATCTACATGCAATAACAAAATGATAAAATCATTCTCATCAAATCTATTGTAATAGGTACAATAGTCTAAACTTAGTTTATTGTAATCAAGGTTAATCATGAAGAATCAAATCTCTTGTACTAACAACTGGACATCTGGTTTAAATCGTACATAGATTTGGTCAACTTGCAAACCAAGTTTTCTTTTTCTTTAAATCTTCTGGTTGAAGCACATCAATCATTTCTCTAAGTTCATCTTGAAGAAAAATAATATTTGTATCACCGCTAACAATAACCTTGTGATAGTGAAATCCACAAGAAATACTCATTCACATTGTTAACATAGTCTAAGAATTTGTCTTTCGCAAACTTTGAAAATACAGACTTCCTCTTGATGTGGTACACCCATAATCTCCTAGAGTAATCATTGTCATCACTGACACAAAATATTTGGCTCCTCCTAGGGATAATACTGGTGATTCCAACACATCATAATAAACCAAATCCAATATGTGTTTCCTCCTGATACAATTTGACAAGGGACTCCCAAATCTCCTTCGTTATATCCTTCTCCACAAATTTGTTATAGCATTGTTATTAATTTCTTCTCACCTTTAATCTGTGATACCCATAAAAATTGCCTTCATCTTTAGTTTTCACAATGTGAAACTATTTCCATTAAACTTCTCTATCTCATATTTTGTTGTCATGGTTTTAACCGACTTATGTATCTTTCACTATGAATAGAATTGTCTACTAGAACAACAATTTAAACTGTAACTAATACATCATGTAAGTTCCCAAGAAAAAGAGGTAGATCACTAATGGATACACTTAAATACCAAACATTTCCTCGTCAGAACTTTTCTTAGACATGCACTGTCACACTACCACACTTTATTTCTAGTAATTAGAATAAATCTTTTATGATGAGGAAGATCAGATTAACTGCAACCATAGAGCATACTAAGAATTTCCTCCAACATTATTCTAACGACTATAGCAATGGAATAATACCATAAATAAGAAGTCAACCATCGACAATAATAAAATTTTACTAGCGAAATAAATTACAATACCTATTTAAATATAAGAAGAAAACAATAATAATATTCTCTTTCAGAAATAAGAGAACTCAACTACTATGCAATGCACTAATAGAAAGGAGAAGAGAAAGATTTTGGGTGATTTACAAGGTAGACATGATACTCCTTTTATAATAAAAAAAGTAAGTACCAACATATAATTTCCTTGATGTGGGACTTCTTTTCTCACATTCTCACATATGGTGCAATTGAAAAATTGGCTTCATGTCTTTATTAGTTTTGTTGGAATCTTAAACATTAACTTAAGTTTTGTGATTTAATTGTTTTTTCTAAGAATAATATAATCAAGTAATTATTAACTAAACTTAATATGCATAATCGAGTTGGTAAATGGGTATTAGCATTTATACTTTAAAATCAATTAAAGGGCAAGTCTTGACTGATTTTTTGGCCGATCATACACATTTTAAAGTAGAAGAGATATTTGTTTCAGAGACAAAACGGTGGATATTATATTTCGATGGTTCAAGCACATTGAATGGAACAAGAATAGTAATAGTCTTTACCTCACTAACAAATATTCCTACCAAACTATTCTTTGAAATAAAAGTAGGATGTTTCAATAGCAAAGTTGAATATGAGGAACTAATTTTAAGTTTAGAAACATTAATTGAGCTTCAAGCAAAATTAATATTGGCTAATGGGGATTCACATTTAGTAATTAAGCAGGTGAATCAATAATATAAATGTTTAAATTTAAATTTGTTTGAGTATTTGAAAAAAAAAATTATGTTAGTAACCAAGTTTGAACACATATCTCAGGAATATAATAATGATGCTAACGAGTTAGCACAAATAACTTCGAGATATAAAATTTCAAATCAAACTTTTGATAAATTGATACAAATTAAGGAAAATTTATCCAAAGAAATCGAAGTGCTTCAAATAAATGAATTAAGTAATGACGATTGGAATTATCAATATTTGAATATTTGAAACTAAGAATTATGTTATATTGAATAAAAAATTATATAAAAGGGCATAGATGGGATATTGTTTCGATGATTAGGGAAGGATGAAATGTGTATAGCTATGTTAGAGGTTCATAATGGAACTTGAGGAAAACATATGATTGGTGAAAAAACAAAATAGGTATTTTGTGGACAAGGTTGTTATTGGTTGTCAATTTTAAAAATTGTATTGAATATGTTAAAGCTTGTAAAGAATGTCAAAAATTCGGACAAATTCAAAATGTACCAATAAGTGAGCAACATTTGATAGCTAAACCTTGACCTTTTAGGGGATGTACAATAATTTTAATTGGACAAATTTATCCACATTCATTTAAAGAACATAAGTATATTATCAAGCAAACAGACAAGTGGAAACAATTAACAAAGTGTTAATAAATTTAATTAAGAAACATATCGAGGATTAGCCAAAAAGTTGGCATGAAGCGTTACTCCAAGTATTGTAGGCTTATAGAAATTCTTCAAAAGATTCTATAAAAACAACTCCATATAAATTGGTTCATGGTCATGATGTCGTGTTGCCTATCGAAATCAATGTGCAATTAGTTCGGATTTAAGGACAAAATGATATGCTTAGATCATATTATTGGGATAAGATGTTTGATGAGTTAGATGAAGTTAGGATAAATGCTATAGAGAAATATTTACATAAGAAAAATCGAATTGTATATCTTATAATAAATGAATAAAAAACAAAGGTTTTAAAAAAGGTGATGTGTGGAAAGTTATTTTGCCTATGAATAAGATATATAAGCGTTTTGGAAAGTGGTCTCCAAATTAGGAGGGATCATTTAAGATCTTAAAGTGTTATCAAACAACACTTATGATATCATTAATTTTTACTATGAGCGATTAAGTTTATCGATTAATAACAAGTATTTAAAGCCATTTAAAGCATATCATGTATAATTGTAGGTAAATAAAAAGAAACAAATTGAATGAGATAATATTTTTTTTTTCAAAGGAGACAAAATGTTCTAAAAAGTTTGATTTTTGTACTAATAGAATGTTCACTTAATGGAATATATTTTATATTTTCTTAGGGGGTATTTTGTTATATACAAATTTACAAATGAATACAAAAATGAGTTAAAAAAAATATCGAGTTGAAAACAAGACAATTTTATCAATATTTTTATTAAATTAATACGGGAAAGATCTATTATAAAAGTTGAATTCATATTAGTTATTGAGTAAGACATCAATGTTTTTATATTTTTTAGTGGATTAAAATATTTTCTAAATTGAAAAATTGTTATTTGATACTCTAAATAAAAAGAATTCACAAGTGACAAGTGGTTCAGTATCAAACCATTTTTTGCTAGAAACAATGTTTATCTTGCTTTGGAATAGATAAAAGCTTTGAATAATCTTCTATAGCAAGTGTTATCATATTAGTTAATAGCCAATGGAGAAGTATTTCAAGATTGTGATAGTGAAAATTAAACATGAAGTTCAAGGCATGCACGGTTTCTTCAAGCCATTGAAGCATTGTTAACACCGCTACATTAAGCCCAAATTTTGAATATATTTCAACCTCAACTTGACCTTGTTTTCCATAGCAACCCCTTCACTGTTCCAATTCCATTATCACAATCTCCAACTATCAAAGTTTCTTATTCAAAAAAATTGTTAACATTCAATAACAAAGACTTTAGACTCTTCTACTAAGAAACATGCAATGCATAAAAGTAGGAAACTTAATCCATCCAAAGATGGACTCTAGATTATTATTACTTGATTTAAGAGATAAAATTGCAAGCGAGCTCAAATTGATAATGTCATTATAAGGAAAAACATATTCCTTTATTATTATCTCCAAATGTCGATTGATAATCTCATTACAAGAAAAAACATATTACTTTATGATTATCTTTAAATGTCAAAACTCATTAATGTTCTTCATCCTTTGGGTAATGATTCTTCATCCTTTGGGTAATTACAAACATTGAAACTTACAAATAGAGTCAAGGATATTGTGATTCTTTATAATGTTAAAATACCTCGAATGTTTTCACTTATAAACAAAACAAGAATAATTTAAATAAAAAAATTGTCAAAATTTAAACTTTGTATTTGACAAATATCTCTATTTATATTGGTTGAAGTTTATCAAATTATGTTGATAAATATTTTGTTATAATAAATATTTACCCAAGTTTGATATGACCCCATAAATCATAATGAGTTAATTGAAAACAAAGTTGTATTAATTACTAACAAATAATTTATCTCTTGTTCTTTTGTTTTGAAACAAACATAAAAAATCTTATTACAAACACTAGTATCTTTACCAATGTCAACATTTAGAACTAACGATAAAACTTTAGATGATGGATGTCAAAATTGCATGTGTCACAAATTGAAAGATTTTTCATTGTCAGTTTGTAATTTTTTCACAATTGTTTTTCCTCTTAAGTAGTAAAGTCCCTCTCAGAGTTCATTTGCTCCACCATCCATGATATGAGGTCCTGTATAGTGCAAAATTTATTTGTAAATTAAACAACACAATCAAATTCATCAATCAATTAAGATATTGAAATAAGATTGCATTGTAAACTTCATGAACATTAGTTAATTTTACATTATCGCTTAGCACCATTGTTCCTTCTTTTGTAGCAGCTGTTTGTTTCCCATTTTGAAGCATAACAGGACTTTCGATTATGTCTCGAATATGAGATAAGCATTCTATCCTTCCTATCATATGTTTAGAGGCACTCGTGTCTATAGTCCATTGCATAGGAGAACGCTTACTAGTGGGTATTTCAGTTGGTCCTATCTTGGCATTATTTAGAGTATTCAACAAAGTTTGTCATAACTCACCACTAAGGCCATTAACATCCTTTCTATCCACATTTGTCATTGACATTGTTGTGTTTGTGTGCATTCTTAGAATGAGTGTTGAATTGACTTTAATTGATCCTCTATGTCCTCTACTAGTAGTAGTTATGCTCTGTTATCCCCATTTTCCATTTCCATGAGTGTGATCGTCCTACCAATCTGGATAGCCAATTATCTGAAAACATCCATCATATTCATGTCCCTTGCAATTACAATGACTGTATACCACACTTCATTTTTGTTGCTTGTTCAAGACCATGTTTGCACTGCAAAACCATCACCTATTGCTCTTCCTTTACTCCATGTGCAATTTAACAATGGTACTAAGTTTATACGACTTAAAAATTATTTTCTTACTCATGGTATTGTGCATGAAACATCTTGTATAGGAATTCCATAACAAAATGAAGGTGTGGAACATAAACATAGGCATATACTTAATATGTCACGTGCTTTATGGTTCCAATCAAATCTCCCTATTGAATTTTTGGGGGAATCCATTTTGACTACATGATACTTGATAGATCAAACCCCATCACTTATTTTAAATGGGAAGACATCGCATGAAATCTTATATGGTACAAGGCCTCAATTTGGACATTTGCGTGTGTTTGGATGTTTATATTATGTATATAACCAAGGACATAAAGGAAATAAATTTGGTAGTTAGCCAAAAATGTGTTTTCTTGGGATATCCTTATGGCAAGAATGGGTGGTGAGTTTGTGATCTTGAATTTGGAGTATTTTTAATTTCAAGAGATGTTGTGTTTTGCGAAGAAATTTTTCCTTATCTAACTAACGACCAATAAGAACCATTTTATGAGCACACTGATTCTATACTGGGTTTTATAACTTATTGGGATGGTATAGATGACAATGAGGAACAAAACAATGTTTAACATAGCCACATGCGAGAAAACATTGTTCCTAATGTTGACACCAATAGGACAAGTGGCAATGGTGATAATCTAGAAGGCAATCTATCAACACTCGAGCCACCATATGTCTCTCTTTTTGAATAATTATAGCACATGACAACAATCACGAACCTATCCATGATAAGGGGGGTTTCAACTTTGTTGCAAATGAAGAGTCTTTGCAACCAGGCCAATGCACTAAAATACCTTCTACTCATTTGAAAGACTTTGTGATAAACACTCTACAAAATAAGTCCTTCAAAGAGTTCATCTTGCACATCACAATCCTCAAGTATATCTTATCCTATAATTCATTACGTAAATTATGATAATTTTTTGTCTAATATAGACATTTGTTTGCAGTC
This sequence comes from Sphenostylis stenocarpa, assembly GCA_963425845.1. Taxonomy (NCBI): domain Eukaryota; kingdom Viridiplantae; phylum Streptophyta; class Magnoliopsida; order Fabales; family Fabaceae; genus Sphenostylis; species Sphenostylis stenocarpa. The sequence continues at coordinate 41,793,456 of OY731398.1, read as the reverse complement.
ATCACTACTGATACCAAGCCTTAAACATTTGTTGAGGCCATGAAAGATGCATGATGGAGACAAGATATGAAACATGAAACACAAGCCTTAGAAAATAATTGTACTTGGACTATGACATCTCTTCCCGCAGGTAAAAAAAGCTATAAGATGCAAATGAATTTATCGAATTAAATATAATTCAGATGGATCAATTGAAAGATTCAAAGCACTACTTGAAATCTTGAGAAATAATAATCAAGTTGAAGGGCTTTACTATAATGAAATATTTAATTCTATTCCTTACAAAAGATCTTAATTTTTTTTGAAATATTTTTTAGACATTGAAATAGTTTGAAACTCCACCGATGTTTTTCTTTGTCAAAGAAAATAGGCTTTTGACATCATTTCTGAAGTTGGCATGTTAGGATCTAAACTTATTGCTTCCCCTTTAGATCAAAATAATCATCTTCCATTTGTTAAGTGACCACTACTCTTTAACCCAAAATGTTATTGTCGATTAATAAAACACTTGATTTATCTATTTGTTATGAGATTGAAGCTTTCCTGTTGTGTGCATATGCTTGCACAATTCAGTTCATGCAAAATCCATGTCTAGAACATTGAGAAGCTGTTGTTCACATTGTTCGTTATTTGAAAGGTAATCACGGGGCCAAGGAATTTTGCTTCATACTAACTATGATCTTCAACTTTATATTGGTGTGACTCTAACCGGGTAACTTGTTCTTTAATGAGACTTTCACTTGTAGGTTAGTTTTTACTTGGTAATTCACCTATTTCTTGGAAAACTAAAAAATAACACATTATCTTTTTTTCTTGACCTGTTGCTTTACTTTTTTTTATTGGAGTTCATCATTCACTGTTAGGAACAAGACAATAATAAAGAAAGAATGAAGGAGAGAAAAATAAACGACACAAGAATTTTAACGTGGTTCGGCTAAAATATGTATGCCTACGTCCACGACTACACTAGGAAGTATTTTTATTTCTGTGTGTATCTCAAACTTTACATAGGGTTGCTTATATAACAAAATAGAGAACCTCATCTCACAATCCTAATCGATGTGGGACTAAATCAAGCACCATAATACTAACAATTCTCCCACTTGGAGTTTGATTTACGTTACCACCTAGTGTAGTGCCTTCATCATCAATTTGCTCGAAGGCCAGTTGAGGCAATGCAAAGCCTCAACTTAGTTGTTGTAACAGTCTTGGTCAACATATCAGCGGGATTCTCTGCACCTGGAATCTTCAACAAACTCAAGTCTCCATCATTTATCAGGTTTCTGATAAAATGATACTTCAATTCAATGTGCTTACATCTGGAATGAAGGATTGGATTTTTAGCAAGACAAATAGCACTTTGACTGTCACTAAACAACGGAGAACCATCTTGTTCTCTTCCTAATTCTTTTAGAAGGTTCTTCAACCATATCATCTCCTTCGCTGCTTCTGAGATAGCTACATACTCTGCTTCAGTGGTTGAGAGAGAGACCCTTCCTTGAAGTTTAGACTTCCAACTGATAGTTGTACCACCCAATGTAAAAATATAACCTGTTGTGCTCTTTCTACCGTCAAGATCACCTCCCAAGTCTGCATCAGAAAACCCCTGTAAAATGAGATTACTTCTCTTGAAAGACAAATGCATCTTTGAAGTGCCTTTCAAATATCTGAATATCCACTTCACTCCTTCCCAATGCTCCTTTCCGGGATTTGATAGAAATCTGCTCACAACTCCCACTGCATGTGCTATGTCTGGTCTGGTGCAAACCATAGCATACATCAAGCTTCCTACTGCAGATGCATATGGCACTTTAGACATGTGACTTTCTTCTTCTTCTGTTTGAGAAGATTGCCTCTTTGAAAACTTTAAGTGAGTTCCCAAAGGTGTATTCCTGGTTTTAGCATTCCCAACATTGAATCTGCTAAGCAATTTTTCTATATATTTTTCTTGAGATAAGTTCAAAATACCTTTATCTCTATCTCGGGAGATTCTCATACCAAGAATTTGCTTGGCTGGACCAAGATCCTTCATTTCAAAGCTCTCTGACAATTGTTTCTTCAACTTGTCAATTTCTGCCATATTAGCTCCAACAATCAACATGTCGTCAACATATAAGGCAAGAATGATATAGCTATCAACATATTTCTTCACATAACAACAGTGATCTTCTTCACATCTGCGAAATCCTGAGTTTCTCATAAACTCATTAAACTTCTTGTACCATTGTCTCGGCGCTTGTTTTAATCCGTACAAACTTTTATGAAGCTTGCATACAAGATTTTCTCCGCCTTGTACTTCAAAACCTTTTGGCTGTGTCATAAAAATTTCCTCTTCAAGATCCCCATGTAAGAATGCAGTTTTGACATCTAACTGCTCCAAATGAAGATTTTCTGCAGCTACTATACTCAAGATAACTCTGATGGTAGTCATCTTGACAACAGGAGAGAAAATTTCTGTGAAGTCAATTCCTTGTCTTTGTTGGAACCCTTTCACTACGAGTCTAGCCTTATATCTTTTGCTGCCATCTGGTTCTTCTTTCAACCTATAGACCCACCTGTTTTGCAAAACTTTCTTTCCTTCTGGTAGCTTGGTTAAAGACCATGTTTTATTCTTCTGAAGGGACTTTATCTCATCTTCCATTGCTAGCTCCCACTTAATAGATTCATCTCCCTGCATAGCCTCAGCAAAATGCTCTGGCTCACCAGCATCAGTCAACAACAAATAATGCAATGAAGGGGAATACCTTTGTGGTGCTACAATTGTTCTGCTAGATCTTCTAACCAAGATTTCAGGAGTTGCTGACTCTACTATTTGTTCAGGTTCTGTCTCAGGCTCTGACATAGGCTCTACTTGTATATTCTGCCTTCGGTTGACTACATCACTTTCTGAAATTTCTTCTAATGATACTTGCTCTAGCTGTTTATTTACATTTGCAGATTCTGCAATCCTGTCTCTATAGAACATGTTTTCATTAAAAGTAACATTTCTACTTCTGATAATTTTCTTGTTTTGGTCATCCCAAAACCTGTAGCCAAACATGTCAGATCCATAACCAATGAAATAACAACGTTTTGCCTTAGGGTCCAATTTATCTCTACTATTAGAGTCTAACATAACATATGAAGCACAACCAAAAACTTTCAGATGTGAAAGATTTACCTCTTTTCCAGACCATACTTCTTCAGGTAACTTATAGTCTAAAGGAACTGATGGTCCTCTGTTTATGAGATAGGCTGCTGTGTTTATTGCATCTGCCCAAAATACCTTGGGTAATCCTGACTGGATTCTCATACATCTTGCTCTCTCATTCAAGGTTCTGTTCATTCTTTCTGCCACACCGTTTTGTTCTGGTGTTCCTGGAACTGTCTTGATCATTCTGATCCCATTCTCTGAACAAAACTCCTTGAATTGACTACTGTCATATTCTCCACCATTATCAGACTTCAAACATTTGACCTTTAAACCTGTTTGAGTCTCAACCTCCTTTTTCCACCTTTTAAACACAGAAAACACATCAGATTTATTTTTAAGAAAATAAACCCATACCTTTCTTGTAGAGTCATCAATGAAGGTTACATAATATTGTGAACCTCCAAGGGATTTCACTGAAGCTGGCCCCCAAACATCTGTATGCACTAGTTCTAGTCTTTCAACTTTAGACGACTTACTTGTTTTTGAGAAGCTAACCTTTTTCTGCTTTCCAAAGATACAATGTTCGCAAGGTCCAACGTCAACATGCTTCACGTTAGGTATTTTACCTTTTGATATCATGAGCTTCATTCCTTTCTCACTCATATGCCCAAGCCTCTGATGCCATAAGGAGGAATTGTTGCCAACTTCTGCAACTGATATCATATCCTCATCTGCAATCATGTAGAGAGATCCTTGCTTCTTTCCACGAGCAACAACAAGATTACCTTTCATTACCTTCCAATGTCCATCTCCAAAAGTGGTGTAATGTCCCTCATCATCCAACTGCCCTATAGATATTAAGTTTCTCTTTAAGGTTGGAATATGTCTGACATTATTCAAAGTCCACACGTTTCCATTAGAGGTTCTGATGTTAATATCACCTCTTCCTATGATATCAAGAGATTTTCCATCTGCAAGGTAGACCTTCCCAAACTTTCCAGAAACATAGTTAGATAATAGTTCTAAGGAAGGTGTAGTATGAAATGACGCACCTGAGTCCATAATCCATGAGTCAATAGAATTATCTAAACTACATAACAGTGCATCTTCAACTTCATCAGTTGCTGCATTTGCTGATTGATCATCATCTTGCTTCTTGTTGTTGTTGTTGTCCTTCTTTGGAGCCCTACACTGATTTGAAAAGTGGCCCTTTTTCTGACAATTCCAACAAGTGATATCATTCCGGACTTTTGCTTGTGATCTCCCTCTGGATTTTGATCTGCCTCGGCCTTGATTACGACCTTTCTGGCGACTTCTTCCTCTAGTTTCAGTACTCAATGCTGAACCTGAATTAGAACTGAAAGATTCTACTGAATTTTTTCTGCGAACATCTTCGCTTAAGATCAAGTCACGGATGTTATCAAGCTTCAACTTGTTATTGCTTGCAGAATTACTTACTGCGATAACGGTTGCACCCCAACTTTCAGGTAGAGATGATAATAAAATTAATGCTTTCACCTCATCATCAAATATTATACTGCACTGATGTCAACTGCGCAATAATTGCATTAAATTCACTAATATGATTAGTAACCGAGTTACCTTCACCCATTTTGAGGTTGACTAGCCTGCGAATCAAATGCACTTTATTGGCTGCAGAGGGCTTCTCATACATATTTGACAACGCCTGCATCAAATCTACGGTTGTCTTTTCGTTCATGATGTTGAACGCAACATTCTTGGCTAATGTCGGCCGGATCACACCAAGCGTCTGCCGATCTAACAACTCCCATTCGATCTGCTCCATGTCGGTTGGCTTACTGCCTGTCAAGGGTAGATACAACTTCTTCCGATACGAGATAATCTTCCATCTGCATCTTCCAGAACCCGAAGTCACTGCCATCGAACTTCTCGATCCTCACCTTTCCTTCTTCCAATGCCATTGCTCTCACTGCTTTCGAAGAAAGCTCCCACTGCTTCTCTAAGCTGAGATTCCCAAGAAAAAAGACCAAATCTTTTCGATGTGGAAGATCGAGACAAAGCTGCAACCACAGAGCATACTAAGAAAATTGGCTCTTGATACCAATTGTTAGGAACAAGACAATAATAAAGGAAAGAATGAAGGAGAGAAAAATAAACGACACAAGAATTTTAACGTGGTTCGGCTAAAATATGTATGCCTACGTCCACGACTACACTAGGAAGTATTTTTATTTCTATGTGTATCTCAAACTTTACATAGGGTTGCTTATATAACAAAATAGAGAACCTCATCTCACAATCCTAATCGATGTGGGACTAAATCAAGCACCATAATACTAACATTCACATCCTATAAAACTTTATTATTGTGATAGTCAAACACCTCTTCTTGTTATTGTCAATCTTGTTTATAACATATAAAATATATTAAAATTGATTATATTTTATACTAAATGAAATTCTCATGGCCCACTCATATTCAATTGGCAAATATTTCCGTTGTAGGCTGTTAGGATCGAGCGCTTACCACTAGGCCAAAAGCTATAGCCATTAGTCGAGCCGCAACTCTTTTTACTTTAACGACCTAAGCGCCACGATTCAATTGTGACTCGACCCACCGACCTTCGTCACAGGACAATTGATGCTACCTGCAACAGTAGCGTTAGGTAAAAAAAATTGAATATTTTCTTTGTAAATCATATTGACAAATATTTTATCATATATTAGAATATTATGTTTAACTGTAATTATATTAAAAAATGTGGATATGTTTGCATCCATATTTAATATATATCATACTAGTTTTCTAAATAAGATAACATATTGATACATTTCCCATTTCTAATAATATCTATGTTGGCTAATAATGTGACACACGAGTAGAGCTTCACTGGTGGCTTGCTCTTCCATTTTGAAGCAGCACGATTCTTACCACTATTGGTTCTATTGTGAACGAATTGCTAAACAAATTGTTATCAATAAAAGTTATTCTGAGTTGGGAATTCATAAGTAAACAATCATCTTTCACAACAAACAGAGCAACATTAAAAACCAAATCATACATTTTAAATCTATAAATTGTATAAGTCTAATAAAATCATTAAGGAAAGATCATGAAATTAGTTAATCCACACAATGTTTGGCAAAGTTTTCTTGTATGTCATTTTCTCTGCATGGTGAAGAAAGACAAGTATCACCTACAACGTTGTTGGGGGGAGATAGCAAAATCCAAAAATTCATTTTTCTCGTATAATTAAAGTAGGCTCCGAAAATATTAAATAACAGATAAATAATAGCGTACACCAAAAATAGAATATCAAACAATAAAAAGATATCAGATTTTAACGTGGAAAAACTCAAAAGTAAAAATCTATGAGATCTAGTCTGGCAAAAACTTCCACTAATAATAATTAATGGATACAATAAAGTTCTCTTCGAGTCATCAAAGATCAACAAAACACTCTCTCTTTATTAATAATGTAGATAATATATAATTCTAATAGGTATCTAAAAAATAATAAAGAACCTCTGCACTAACTTTTCTGCGCCTCTTCTTTAAGCTGACTTTTCTGAATTGAGTTACCCTGAATAACATTGAGAACAAAAAAACTTCTTCTCCTTTTCTGCACCAAGTTACCCTAAATAATTCTTTCTTCTCCTATTCATGTGATGGTTTCTTTCTGCATCTTCTCTATTTTTTTTTTTTGTCTTCTATTCTCTTTGTGTATTAAAGGACTCAAATACAAATAAAGATAATCCTATAATGAGTCAATAGCCCAAAAAAAAAATTCTTATTTCTTTTAACTTAATTAATATCCACCCAATAAATTGATTACCCAACTCAAAATAACATTTCTATCTCAAACTTATCAAATACATAATCCTTTGAATAAAGGAAAAATATTGTAAAACATTACCTCCGGTACAATGATACGAGATCATAACTTGATTGCACTCATCTCTTTTTTAAGGACAAATTCCATATTTCATTGCACACTTGTCACAAATAAAAACAATCTGAAAAAAAAATTCTAACAAAATTTTCAAATCCTATAAAAAAATAGTTAAAAGAAATAAAAATAATTTGGTATGAACATAAAAATATATAATTTAAAGAATAATCTTTCAATCATCATTTTGGATATTAACTTTCTTATTTATTTTTAAGTATGCATCATTGTTATATTTAACTAAAGATTTCTCTATCAACAAAATTCACTTTTTTATCTTCATCTTCTTATCACTTAAACCTTACAATTTATCATCATCTTTAATTTATATTTCTAAACTAAATTTCAAAATTTTCTTTACAAAATCTTCAGTAGTTTAATATATATGTATACCTTATAATTACAATTTTAATTGTTAACTGAACATACAAACCTTTTTTACAATTTTTTTAGTTACTTAGAGCCATAAAAAATTGTCATATTTTTTGTTTTTTATTTTATTTTGTTTTTAATGTAAGATATTATGATAAACCAAGCGAGTTGAAAAAACTTTGGATGAGTTTACAGTTTCCACGTGCAACTCGAGCCAATTCATGTAGTCAGTCTGTCCGGACGGACCAAAAGCAGTTTACAAGAGAAAAATTCCACGACAGAAACCAACCTAAGATTTCTAGTCTGTTAATATCACGCAGATGGAATTGAAAGTATGCCGCAACACAAATCACACTCGCACCAATGTTGTGCATCAGGTTGATGCATGGCTCACTGCGGCGGGAGAACCCAAAAAGCATATGTTGGTTGAGTGGAAAGACCTCTCAAATGGATCAACTTCAGTACCATCTGCTACATCGCTCTTATCAATGTCGAACTTTTGGTATAAAGATTCAAGAGACTGCATAACTTCGCTCATTGCAGGACGGAGTTTCCTTACAGGCTGTCGTAAGAAAGACAGACAGATTTCATGCAAGAACCAAAATGGCAACATGCAACCCTTGAGTAATTTCAAGTTTAGCTTTAAAATTTAGTAGTTAATACCTGTATACAGGGGGAGATGATATCAGCATAACGAGAAAGAGCCTTGGATGAAAATGTTCTTTTCATGCGGGGATCCACCAGCTGTTCCAAACTCTCTCTATCAGGAAGCATGGCCGGAGCCCATTTCACCAGATATTGCTCCTCCTTTGGCCTGACTCTGAGTTGAAACAAAATGGAATAAAGGGTCCATCATTCATTTAAACAACCTATGTGCTGGGTGAGTGAGCGGAAAGTTAAAACAAAAAGAACAGGGCAAGATATTGAAAACAAAATCGTACCTATCGAAAGGTTTCTTTCCTGTTAACAGTTCGAGAAGCAATACCCCAAAGGCAAATACGTCTCCCTTTCTGCTGCTGGTTCCTGGTTGGCCATGATCTGGTGCAACGTAGCCCATCTCTTCCATATTAATCTCATTAGCCTGTTTCCAATAGTCACCAAAGCGATCAGTGAATCTATGCCTGCAATGGGCATACTAACGAAGATTGTTAACAAACTTCTGATTCATTTGGAACAGCTAGTTTAGAAAGTTTAAGCTGCTTTTAGCTACTATAACTTAGAACATACCATCATTATTCCTCAAAAAATTATAGTAACAGTCAAACAATAAAAAGAGCGGATACTCTTATTATCAAACATTTGTTGTTCATTTGGTTTTAATTTTGAAACAGAATGTATTCTGTGAGAACTTAAAACCAACCAAAAGATAAAGCAGGTGTAAGGTGTGAGTGTGAGCATTAGCATTAGCAAAGATAACTATAATCAATCAATGAGTTATCAACAATGGCTCAATTTTAGGAATAACTTCAGCAACTAGAACCTTAGCAATGACTAACCGGAATTTCAATTTGATTGATATTCAGTTGTCTCAATATAACCAAGCTACAGTCACAAACATGAGGCATCAAATTTTCATCCAGTAGAATATTGGCAGCCTTCAAATTGCCATGGGCCACAGGAGGGCAGAACGCTGAGTGCAAATAGCTGGAAATATTTGCGTGAGGTACAAGAGTTGAGATACGTAATGGCCAGAAACCCAGTTCCAAGACGCTACTTTACAATTACGAGTAACAAATTTGGGTTGGAAAATGGAACTTACTCCAGAGCCTTAGCAACACCTAGAGCAATCTGGAGACGGTGAACCCATGACAGAGGTTTGCATGCCTCACTATGAAGAGCGTCATGTAGAGTGACATTTCCAACATAATCGTACACAAATAGACCCTTTCCTTTCTCCATACAGTAACCATTGAGTGCTACGATGTTGGGGTGCTTCAGTCGGGAAACCCTGCAAATGACATCCATGAGCTTTTCCTCTTCTCTGAAAGACATGCCCGCGATGTTAATCTTCTTCACGGCCAAAATCTTCGACGAAACAGAAAAAGTAAAAACACGTTAAATGGTTTGAAAGCAGCAATTTGAAAACTGAACTTGATAAAAATAAGTTAGTATTTAAAAGACAGATTCAGATTGTACTCTGTCATCCGGAAATTTAGCTCTATAAACAGGGCCAAGAGATCCCTCTCCCAGAATGTTGGCTTCACTGAAGCAATTAGTGGCTAACTCAAGCTCCGCCACTGTGTAAATTTTCATTCTTCCAGTGGATCTGCCTCTTCTAGAAAAACTTTTACTGGATGGTTCCTCTGTATCATTATGGTTCGTGGAAGGCAATCTCACAGGACCCAGAAGGGGTGCAGAATTAAATGAAGGAATGTGTGGACTTTCCTCGAGTGCGGTAGAAGATACCCCTATCACCAGAGGGAAAAAATAAGCATGGTTAACGATATAAACGAATTCAAATAAATACTCAATGGATGGTATACTAACCCAGAGAGGTATTTGTTCATTCTAGAAGTGAATTTTCAATAAGATCAAGATTTTCTTACGGTCACACCTCAGTTTGCAACCATAACGAATGGAATATAAAGGGCCTCACAGTCCATATGTATTTCTATGTGAATTACCTATGGTTGCACTGGTCGGATAAGAATGCAATGAGCTATGGTTGCTTTCTGAGCTCTTCAAGTTCGGGCTCTGCACACGAAGTTTATTAAAACGGATTGCAAAAAAGAGAGCCACCCCTGTGGCCATCAGTGTTCCTCCACCAATCATAAATGCTATTCCTCCACCAACATGTTTCTTCTTGTGCTTAGTTACTCTGACAGGAGCCATATGTACTCTGGGAAGAGCCTCACTTACTCTGGGAGGAGCCTCATTTACCCTGGGATGAGCCTCATTAACTCCGGGAGGAGCCTCACTTACTCTGGGAGGAGAATAATTCTTTATGGCATTTGCCTGAGTTGTGGGTGGGCTACTAGTGTTCTGCTCAACTGATACAGTATCCAGAGGAAATGTCCAGGGAGGAGAGTTGTCGGCCACATGGAATTTATTCTCTCCAATCCTAAGTGAAGGTATAGAGGGTGACTACTCAATGTTTTGCGTTCATTATTTCAATCTGAAGCAAGAAACTAGAGATGATCAACACTTGAAATAGTTTTCACTTACCATAAATTCAGTATAGATTGAAAATGCTGCGGAAGAAGGCCACTAAACAGATTACCTTGAATGTTCCTGGCAATAAAGGCAAATGAGCAAGTAATAGAACTGAAAATATACATTGGGAAAATGTGAATGACAACCCTACAAATCTGTCAGTGGAAGTTCAGCCAAGTAAGCGACTGATCCGGTGAACCTGTTATTCTGGAGGAACCTGTACATAAGCACCATTCTATAGATAAGAAAACAGACCCTAATCAAGTATAATTCTTCCTTTGCGTATATGATGAAACAAAAATCACGTTTAGAAAATTTAGTAAGGCAAGATTTCTTACAATCTGGCAAGGTTTCTTAAGGAACCAAATGAATACGGTAGATCTCCTGAGAAATTATTGTACGAAAGGTCCCTGAGGAAAGGAAATCATCCTTTATGAGTTTCCAATTAATGCAATGTGAACAAGGAAGAATGTTATCTTTACACCTTTTTTTTAGAGAGTAAAATTTATGAGTCCTACTCCGTATTTAATGAGTTCCACTTCCTATTTAAAAGTGAATTTCACCCAAAAAAAGTGTAATGAAAAATTTCTAGCATTTCTCTGACAGCATAAGAATCAAACTGTTTCCATTTGGTTGTCTCACTTTCTCACAACTCCATCAGGTTCATTTTCATTTTATCGTATTATCGTTCATAATGCTTGACTTCAGTTAACCTAAGTTTTTTATATTTTTATAAGCAGCCATGTTTCTCTGGCGCTGCTGAACTGTCATTTGTCTGCATAAGAAAGCAGTCAAGAGGACTTGCAATCTGTATTTTTGTTTTATTTATTTACTTTTACTTAATATGTAGTTGTAGTTTTACACATAAAACTTGATCTATCACAAATATTAAAATATTAGGAAAGTTTATGTTGTATTCAAAGGTTCTTTCTCGCGGATCTTGAAGGCTTCAACTTTCAAGTACCTGAAATTTGATTGTTGTTGAATTGCTTATTCATTTTGTACATATCCAAAGGTAGGTAAGACCAGGAATAGAGGACATACATTTCTTTGAGATTATCTAAACCCGTAAATACATCACCAATGGGTCCATGTAGTAAATTGTGGCTTAAATTCCTGCAAGACAAGATACTAATAATAATGATTTCAACAATCATTAGTAAAGCTCGATCACTTTACCATGCTTAAGAGAAGAGAAAATGTGAAGAATAAACTTTAACTAATTTTCTAGTTAAGCATATTTCCTTGTATTACCATCTCTACCAAACCCGTTTTTAAATTTGTTGTATGATTTAGTACCTAAATCATTCAAATCCCTTTTCATGTCACTCCTTTTATTATTTCTGACGCCCAGTAACTTAAAAAAAGGTGCGGATAATTTAAAGACTGAATAAAATACATAATTTTCCTCAGGACTAAATTGCAAACGTGGTAACTTTCCGACGAACGAAACTCCATTTTACTCCGATGTAGCTCAGATGTCATAGATTTTTACAACTCTGAATGATTGTGGGATATTTGGTTCAAATTGCTGCAATAGTGTAAGCTTTATTTTATTTATAAAATACATATATACATGCATGCTTATCACAAGCATAAAATTGAATTTTGCGGGAACAACGTGAAGAAGAGAAGCTGACTTACATATATGTGACATTGGGGGGTAAACCGAATGGTATTTCGCCCTCTATGTTATTTGAACTGACATCACTACAGAAATCAAAACCTGGAAATAAATAAATAGCAGATTTGACAATAAACTATCCTAGTAAGAGCCTAATGATGCCATACAAACACTCACAGTTGCTTCAAGTTGGGTATATTATATAGCAGGCTTCCAATATACCCACTGAGGTTTAATCCTTGAAGTTTTCTGCATGTCGACAGAGAGAATTACTAATAATAACTATTAGTGATATTAACTATGACCAAATAGGAAATATAATCAGAGAACTTTGTGTATTACAGCTGTATAACTGATGGCCCAGAACAAGCAACTCCTGTCCAAGACTCTCCACAAGGATCGCTACCATTCCATCCTTTGAGCACTGGTGGATAGTTAAAGGTCCTATATAGATCCTGGAGAGCTGACACTGTTTACCCAAAAAAAAGTACAACAAATATATAGTTGAGAGAAAGCGAAGAAAGCTAAGTGCCAAAAATAATGCTAACATTCATCATAGTTTTATAATAAAAAAAAAAAAAAAAAAACTGTGAAAGTGAAACGTTAAACCAGCTCAGTTCTTAGCCACAAGCATGAAACCAAGTTTTACAATTCATTAAGATGACACATAATTACAAATCTAGATTATCAAACTAGATTCAGCAACAGTGAAAACAAGAAAGTCTATAACATAGCCAGTAAAAATTTTGGTAGCAACCAAATGCTTAATATATGAAGGTAACGGATTAATTTTTCAAATTTGTTTCCAATAAAAAAATCTAGGAAACAGAAGAACCAATAAACAGTTATCTTTTACGAGTAACCTTCGTGTGGATGCGTGAACGCCAAGCCCTGAGAAACCAAAAATGATAGTACAAAGAGATTAAGATGCACATAGAAGAAGTGGCGAAACATTTTCCTGAGTACCGGAAAACACACAAACACAGAAATATCAAGTGGCGTTTTCGCGTTCTTTCTAAGTTCTCAAACATGCATACAATTTGTTTCTGGTTAATGGAATTCGGAACAGAACTTAATGGAAGAGAAAATTTCAAGGGAAGAAAAAAAGAATCAAGATTGCATCGAACTATAGTGACAGTGAGGATGGTGTCTTCAACTGTTTCCTTGGTGAGATGCGGTCCACATAGCCGAGTCCGTTATATTTAGTTTTGGCGCGAAACAAGTCATCGGGCCTACTAATCTGACAAAGTCCACTGGGCTTTCACAACTCAGCGTAACCTTTTTTCAGCGCAATTCGAATAATTATGTTTGGGCTTTGTGGGGAAGTGGGCCTATATATAAAAGGAATTGCTTAATGATTTATTTTGTCGTAATATTTATTTTATTTTTATTATTTTTAGGTAGATTTTAATTTATTTTTTAAAACTATCATCACCTCAATAAACATAATTATATCAATTTCACATCCATAACTATAATGATGAAGGGAACTAAAACCAATTTAATATAAAAATAACAATTCATAACTAGATAAAATAAGTCTTGAAAAAAATGACGTTAGACAAAATCATTTATAAGGGCCAACACATCATGTACCACAACCACCAAAGCATCACTACACCCAACAACCAACCTCAGCACGTGCTCCCAACACTCCTTCCACCTAGCTCAACCTAAACTACTTAGGGGAATATGAATATCATTGGTTCACGGACACACATACTATAAAAAAAAACCCCGAGTTTTCAAAAATTCTGAAAACAATGTCTTCACTCATCATGATAACATCAATGAAATTTCCATAATTTGTGTTACTTTCATGGCCACCCCTTTTGTTTCATTCTATTTTAGGATCCTTTGTCCCTTTTTTTTAACTTTACTATCATGCTCCTCGTAAATTTGCAGGGGATAACATCGTTTTCAAATTTCCATAATTTTGGTTTTTCATGTAGTATGAAGGTTACTCTATTGTAATAACTATGAAGGAAATATGAGAAATAATACAAGAAGAATATCTTTTCATCAAGATAATTACGATTTAAATAAAGAATTATTTTAACTTCCAATAAACAACACTAATAATATCTTTAATGACTTACACTCTTATGCTTTAACTTGTTAGAATTAATTTAATTAATTCATTCCATTATGTACCTCATGTGAAATATAATAATGCATTCAAATATGATTTAATAAAATATAAGGATCTATTAGTTACTATGTGAAGATAAAATAAACATAAAATAAAATAAAATAAAAATTTATGATAACTAACTTGATGGACATTGGTTAATAAAAAGAAATTAGGTTTTGTCTTTAGTCATAAGGTTTTTTCACGGTAAACTATCAAGAAAGCGTGAGAAGAGAAAGAAAGACGAAAGAGATAGATTGAGAAGATGAGATTGAAGAACAAAAAAATTAAAGAAGAGATTCTCATGAATTAAGGTTAGTCTTCTTACTATAATTCATGTATTGATGTAGTTATATTGTGAAAATCAATAATTTAAAGATCTTGTACGTAGTTTTCTAGAATGAATTAAGAGCGTAATAAAACTACATAATATTTTACATGTGGTATCAGAGTCGGGTTATTAGATTTATGATTTTTCTTTTATGAAAGTTTTTCCCAAATTAAGATAAATCCTAATTATGAATTTAGGGGTTTATCTATCAGATTAACATAAACTCTAATTTATTCTCAAATTTATTTTTTCAAAATTAAATAAAGGGATAAATCCTAATTTATGGATCAAGAAAGGATAAGAGTATCTATCAATCGATTTAAAAATAGCATGATATCTCACTTTTCATTGATTTCCGCTGCGATTAATTTAAAACGTACACATAGGATTATGAAATGTGCAATTGAGATTAATTCACGTGCACCAATATCACCAGTATGGAATTAATATGTAGCCCAA
The DNA here is from genome assembly GCA_963425845.1 of Sphenostylis stenocarpa. Lineage (NCBI taxonomy): Eukaryota > Viridiplantae > Streptophyta > Magnoliopsida > Fabales > Fabaceae > Sphenostylis > Sphenostylis stenocarpa. The sequence continues at coordinate 41,778,321 of OY731398.1, read as the reverse complement.
TGTGCAATTGAATTGCAAATATGAATAAGTGAATGGCTTCGTACATTAATTTTCATCAAATGACTTTATATTAATGAAATGTGAATATCAGAGCAAGGCTATCACGGGAGATGTCAAGGATGATGAAAGCGGAAGTGGTTAATGGGGTCCAGTTGAAATGGATGAATACGGTGATGTGTTTGGATGATGGTAGTCAAGGGACCATTGGATCCCCGTCCGCGAGGGACTCCATGCACGTAATCACCCGTTTGTACTCTTGGTCAAAATATCACAGAGGATCTTGGCTTTTGCGCCTATCAAAGTTGAAGCACTTCCATATATATATATATATATATATATATATATATATATATATAATTAATTAATGAAAAATGTTATGAATGGTTAATAGCAATTAAAGATGTTATTTATTTGAAATTAAACATGATAAATTTTGTTAGTTATCAAAGTGGCCAAAATTTTAAGGTTATTTTTATTTCAAAATATTAATGATTTTATTTCAATTACCCATATTATGAACGCTAAACTTATGAATAATTGATTTATGGGTTAATTGAAGTTCATTATTATAATGCATTTCAGGATCGTCCAAAGGTTGATTAGTTATTATTATAATTAATGAACATGAAAGTAGATAATTTTGTGTGCGTCACTAGTTTTATTTAAATACTCAAAGGTGTTAGGTGATTTTAGTTGATGCATATTTTAACTATCATTAATGTTATAAAATGATTAGCATAATTATGTTTGTGTATTAGTGGATCTCCCAAAGGAAAATATTAGTATGCATAGAATGGTTATTTATATTTGAATCTGTATTTATGTTTAATTTTTATGACTCAAAGCGTTAATGTTAGGCATGTGTTAATTGTAGTATCTGTTTCTGTAGCTCTACATTCGCTTTCTTCGTCTGTTCCAGTCTTTAATGGATTAAATTTCTCTGATTGAAGTGAACAAGTCCAATTTCACTTAGGTGTGTTGGATCTTGATTTGGCTTTCCAAGTTGAAAAACCAGCTGCTATCACTGATGTTAGTAGAAATGAAGAGAAAACTCATTATAGAGTTTGGGAAAGATCAAACAAACTTAGTCTTATGTTTATGCGAATGAGTATAACAAGCAATATTAAGTCTGCTCTTCCTAAAAATGAGGATGCGAAAGAGTTTATGAAATTTGTGGAAAATCGCTCTCAAACTGTTGACAAATCTCTCGCTGGGACATTGATGAGTACGTTGACCACCATGAAGTTTGATGGTTCTAGTAATATGCATGAACATGTAATCGAAATGACAAATATCGCAGCAAGACTCAAATCTCTTGGAATAGCAGTGGAAGAAAATTTTCTTGTGCAGTTCATTTGAACTTGTTATCGTCTGAGTATGGTCAGTTCCAGAAGAATTATAACACCATGAAAGACAAATGGAATGTGCATGAATTGTACAATATGTTAGTCCAGGAGGAGACTAGACTCAGGAACCTAGGAAGTCACTCTATTCATTACGTGAAAAATCAAGGAGCTAAAAAGAAAGTTGTTAAGAAACATGAAAAGGGTAAATGATCATTAAAGATTAACAAGTCCTCTACTAACATTCAGAAGAAAAATGACAAATGTCATTTCTGCGGAAAGTCTAGACATTTCCAGAAGGACTGTTTAAAGCGTAAAGCTTGGTTCGAAAAGAAAAGTGAGCATAGTGCTTACGTATGTTTTGAGTCAAACTTAACTGAAGTTTCCCATAATACTTGGTGGATTGATTTTGGATGTACGACTCATGTTTCTAATGTGATGCAGGGATTCCTTTCAACCCGAACCATAAACCCAAATGAGAAGTTCGTCTTCATGAGGAATAAAGTCAAGGTTCCAGTGGAAGCTGTCAGGACTTATCGTTTGATCCTTGACACTAGATATCACTTAGACCTTATGGATACTTTTTATGTACCGAGTATCACTAGAAATTTAGTTTCTTTGTCTAAGTTTGATGTTGCTGGATAGTTGTTTCAGTTTATTTAAGCGTACTTGTATGATTGGAACTGATACACTTTATGATGGTTTATATAAATTAAATTTGGATAATTTATATGCTGAAACTCTCATGACCTTACATCATAATGTTGGCACTAAACGTAGTTTGGTGGATGAAAGATCTGCTTACTTGTGGCATAAGCGTTTGAGACATATTTCCAATGAAAGACTGCAAAGATTAATAAAGAATGAAATTTTTTCGGATTTAGATTTTACTATCTGAATATATGTGTAGATTGTATTAAAGGAAAAAAAAAACAAAACACACAAAGAAAGGAGCCATAAGAAGCACTCAACTTCTTGAAATTATACACACTGATATATGTGGTCCATTTGACGTAAATTCTTTTAATAAAGAGAAGTATTTCATCACATTCATTAACGATTTCTCGCGTTATGGATATGTCTATTTACTACATGAGAAATCTCAAGCAGTAAATACCTTACAATGTTATATAAATGAAGTGGAGAGGCAATTAGACAGAAAGGTGAAAATTGTCAGGTCAGATAGAGGTGGTGAGTATTATAGAAGATATGATGAAAGTAGACAAAACCCTAGTCTGTTTGCTAAGTTCCTTGAGAAGCGTGGTGTTTTTGCTCAATACACAATGTCAGGCACACCGCAGCAAAATGCTATGTCTGAAAGACATAATCGAACCTTAATGGATATGGTTAGGAGCATGTTAAGTAATTCATGTTTACCTGTATCGTTGTGGATGTATGCTTTGAAGATTGTCATATATTTGTTGAACAAGGTTCCTAGTAAAGCGGTTCGAAAGACTCCTTTGGAGTTATGGAAAAGAAGAAAACCCAGTTTGAAACACCTACATGTTTGGGGTTGTAAGACAGAAGTAAGAATTTATAATCCACAAGAAAAGAAAATGGATGTAAGAACAATCAGTGGATATTTCATTGGTTATCTAGAAAAATCAAAAGGGTATATGTTTTACTGTCCTACTCATAGTACAATAATTGTTGAAACTGAAAATGTTCGGTTCATTGAAAATGGTGAAACCAGTGGAAGTAAAGTTTCACGAAATGTGGAGATTAAGGAAGTTAGAGTACAAGTCCTTGTAATTAGTACATCTTCTTCAAGAATTGTTGTTCCACATGTTGTAGAATCACACGACAATCAAGAAGAATAAAAAATTAATGATCCTGAGATTAACAATGAGCCGATAATAGAACAACCACAATAAATAGTATTAAGAAGATCTCACAGAAAAAGAAAGTTTGATATTTCGAATGATTACGTGGTCTATCTACAAGAGTCATAAAATGACCTAAGTATTGATAATGACCAAGTTTCATTTTCAGACGTCATTAATGGTGTTAATTCTGACAAATGGTTAGATACTATGAAAGATGAGCTTAAATCAATGACACATAATGGTGTATGGGATCTTGTGGAACTTCCAGAAGGATGCAAGAGTGTTAGGTGTAAATGGGTCTTTAAGACTAAGCGTGACTCTCATGGCAATATCGAACATTACAAGGCCCGACTTGTTGTCAAAGGTTTTACTCAGAAAGATAATATTGATTATAAGGAAACATTTTCACCTATTTCTAAGAAAGATTCCTTTAGAATTATCATGGAATTAGTAGCTCATTATGATCTTGAGTTGCATCAAATGGATGTTAAAACTGCCTTTCTGAATGGAGATTTAGAGGAAGATGTTTATATGGATCAACCGGTGGGGTTTATTGAAGAAGGAAGAGAGCACATGGTGTGTAAACTTAAGAAATCAATATATGGACTTAAACAAGCTTCTCGACAATGGTATCTTAAGTTCAATGATATTATTTTGTCCTTTGGATTTAAGGAAAACACTGTTGATCGGTGTATATATGTGAAGATCAATGGGAGCAAGTTTATATTTCTGATTCTGTATGCTGATGATATTTTGCTTGCGACTAATGATCTTGGTCTATTAAGTGAGACTAATAAGTTTCTCTCTAACAACTTTGAAATAAAATATATGGGTGAGGTATACTATGTGATAGGAATAGAAATATTCCGTGATAGATCATAAGGACTATTAGGTTTGTCTTAGAAAGCATATATTAATAAAGTTTTAGAGAGATTCAGAATGGAGAAGTTCAACATCTCCCGTTCCAATATAGAAAGGAGACAAATTTAGTCTCATGCAATGTCCAAAGAATGACTTGGAGCGGAAACAGATGGAAAATATCTCTTATGCATCTGTTATTTGGAGTTTGATGTATGCTCAAACATGTACGAGGCTAGATATTAGTTTTGCAGTTAATATGCTGGGTAGATACCAGAGTAATCCTGGATTGGATCATTGGAAGACTGCAAAAGAAAATCTTAAGATACTTACAAGGAACAAAGAATCACATGCTTACTTATAAGAAAGTTGATCACCTTGAGGTGATTGGATATACAGATCCAGATTTTGCTGGTTGTATGGATACACAAAAGTCTACATTTAGTTATGTGTATCTTTTAGCCGGATGAGCGATTTCATGGAAAATTGTGAAGCATTCTGTCATTGTTGCATCCACCATGGAAGCTGAATTTGTGGCATGCTTTGAGGTCACAGTTCAAGCTAATTGGTTGCGGAATTTTATTTTAGGACTTGGAATAGTCGACAGCATTGTCAAGCCGCTAAAAATTTATTGTGATAATTCTGCAGCAGTCTTCTTTTCTAAGAACGACAAGTATTCCAAAGGTGCTAAGCATATGGAATTAAAATACTTTGTCATTAAAGAAGAAGTTCAGAAACGAAGAGTGTCAATAGAATATATTAGCACTGATCTTATTATTGCTGATCCTTTAACGAAAGGATTACCGTCCAAGTTGTTTGTTGGCCATATAGTGAATATGGGCATTATGTTTACTAGTAGTGAATGTTAAATGTTAATGTTATTATTAATGCTTATGTGACACTCTGAAATCTTTAATGTATAAGTTTCTGAAATTTGTGTTTTCTTCTTTATTTATATACATGCAAATTATGATGAAGAAAACAAATTATGTTATTATTATTGAGATGATATTATGTTTGAACTCATTATGGACTTCTCATTATAAAGTCATATTAAGGAGAAAGATAATATATAGAAGGGAGCATGTCGATTGAATGACATGTAACCGTCATGACTTTTGTTATAGTTGTATCTTTAATTATGAATAATGATAGAACCAATTTATGTAAGATCTTTTAATACGCATTATGACATAAGTATTAAATCACATTATCGTATGACATCACATGAGTCAAGTGGGAGAATGTTAGAATTAATTTAATTAATTCATTTCATTATGTGACTTATGTGAAATACAATGATGGACTAAAATGTGATTTAATAAAATATAAGGACCTATTAATAAAGATAAAATAAAATAAAAACGTATCGGTAACTAACTTGATGAATATTGGTTAATAAAAAAGAATTAGGGTTTTGTCTCGGTCATAAAGTTTTTTCATGGTAAACCATCAAAAAAGCGTGAGAAAAGAAAGAAAGACAAAAAAATAGATTAGAAAAAGGAGATTGAAAAACAAAAAAATTAAAAAAAAGATTCTCATGAATCAAAGTTACCGTATAGTTGTTTTCTAGAATAAATTAAGAGCGTAAGAAAACTACGTAATATTTTACATCATTTGAATCTTGTAATTAATTAATCTATCATTCAACCTAGTCTTTTTGATAACTTGGACCCAATGATGTTGTAAATTCTCAGCAATTTGAATACTCGGAGATATGCCTCCGCTTATATACATTATTAAACTACCTTAAAATCATGTAGGAAATTAATAAAGATATCTTGTATTCTCAAATAGAAATAGAATTAGAAAATCCTAACACAATGCACTCGAGGAATAAATATCGAGCATGTAAATGAACATCATCTTACATAAACAACCATACCTTTTTCATTTCAAACTAAGTTTCAAAACAAAATTGATATCGAGCATGTAAATGAACATCATCTTACATAAACAACCATACCTTTTTCATTTCAAACTAAGTTTCAAAACAAAATTGACATCAAACTCGGTTTACAACTGAATTCAACTAAAATCAAACAAGAAACTTTTTGTTTTACTTTATGAAATGCTCGTTGGGGCCTACCAACTGAAAACCAAACATGCCTTGTTATCCAAGTCATTCAACCCGACGCTCTTCAGTATATTCTTAGGTGAGCAATGTGTGCAACACTCTGTGTTGAAAATAGTCAAAAGATAATATCAAATAGCTTCAAGCAGTGGTAGCAAATAACAAAGAGACTGTCCTCCTGATCACAAATAATTCCAGAGGAGACAACAATGGCAGAAGACACCAAATCTATGCTAAAACTCTAACAAAACACACTCTCAAGTGATTGAGCCTGAAAGTTCCACAAATGAAGCAAGGCCACCCACCTTGCTTATCAATTTAAACAAACCAAAACATGCAATAGTTATCAGTCTGGTAAGTAACCAAGTAGGCACAGGTTTGTGTTATAAGTTATTACAAACCCAACAAAAAAGTGCATTAAAGTGACCAATCAGCAGATTCATATGTCCTAGACTGTTCTAGATCCATGTAATGCCTCCTGCCCTGTTGAGACAGATCCAGCTCACCAGGAAGTTGGCTATTGAGAGGCTGTGAAATATGACCCAGACCTAGATCAGGGACAACCTCGGGCGAACAGTTACCGGAATCAATGCCCTTGAAACACCACGAGGCATTTGGAAGTTCATGGATTGATGTACCATGAGATGATGCAGTAAGTTGTGCCATGGGTGTCCCATTGAAATTTATCATGCTATTCAACCCAAGACTTGGTGCTGTGTTTCTAGAACCCCATGTTTGACTTGACAGAAGAGAGAGAGCACAGCTCGAGTCAGTGACACCAGTGTAACTTTCCCCTGGAGGATGACCGGGGGCGGCAAAGTTTGTCCCACTCAGTGAACCTTGTAAGAAAATGTCAGATGGTGTCTCTGAGTTGCCGTGCCAGCTAAGTGTGGAGGTTTGATTTCCAGGAGCTAATTCGGATGATCTAGGAGTTGGAAGTGAATTTCTCAGACTAAGCTTTGGATGCGAGGTCAATTCCATCAGAAAGTTGCCACCCCTGCCACTATTATCTGTTAAAAAAATTGTCAGACAATAGAATTTATTTTATGTGTAATGCCAGGAATGGCTCGAGCTGAAACTAAATATGCTCCCTATAGAAAAATTGAGAGAGACATGAAACTGATGTTTTACTGATAGGTTCTAACCAAAAACAGATGAAGAAAGCCTGGCATAGCGAGAGGTTAAGAGGGAGCTGGGTGGGGGCTTTCTCCGACGTTCATTATGGCCAGCTAGTCGCCTGCGGCAACTTCTTTTTCCTTGATCGAACTCCGGAAGCTGGTGAAATCTGGCAAGGCCATGAAACATGATATTAGATTTTACAAATATAAATTATACCAATTTAAGTCAAAGATAGATGAATGAGTACAAGCATACTAAGTGCCAAGATTGAAGAAATGCTAACATGACAAGACTATTGTTTCCTAACATGGCATGCATGGTATTGTTGCCACAAATTGAAGTATCTCTTGTTACATCAAATAAAGATGAGATGAAATTTCTAACAGACTTGATAGAGTCATCATTGCAAATATTAAAGAACGAACGTAATATAATATGTATAAACACTAGAATCAGGTTATTTTTCCATCAGATGCAGTCATAATTTTCACATCTTGAAATGATGCACATCATGTGAGCATCTCTTGCACTGAATGGGATAGCATATTAGCAGAGTCTAAGATATTCCTTGCCACCTTGTGTTTGCAGAAACAATCCTCAAAACGTTGCTCATGGTGTGGGACCATGATACATAGAATTCAGCTTTAACATACTCGTAAAATAAGACCAAGAGAATACCAATAACGTTCTTTCTCTTCTTCATTACCAAAAGGGGTAGCACTATCTTTACTCTTTAGTGAAAGACACCAGAATAATTCAAAAGAAAAGTTAGCAAGCTTAAATACAGGGTACAAACCACAATGTAGATCCTCCAATAGCACCATTTAAAATGCTTTGGATGCTAGAAAAGTCCATCTTCAAAAATATATTTGCATTACCATTGCTAGTAACATGGATTTTATCTTAGCATATTCAGAAGAGTATTCTTTTCCCATTTTCTGATTGTTCTCATTGAGGAAAATAGATTGCTTCTCAGCCAGAAATTCTACAGGTCAAAAGTATAACTTCTGACAAAACAAGACAAAAATTATTATACTTGGAACAGCCACTATTAGAAAGCTATCCCTGCAATATAAAACCACATTCATTGACTAATAGACCCCATATTCTCCATATCGTGTAGCCGGAGACTTCCTATTGAATACTATCATAGAATGCACAGAAGCATCCCCGTAGCACAAACGAGTCAAATTGAAATGGATATAAACGTGACAAAAACAGCTAGCACCAAAAAACAGATGAATAGGCACATCATAAGCAAAGCGAGTGGTTAGGATTGCATGATCCAGCAACACCAATTGCACTCATTCTCAACGAAGTGTTAACAAGTCAAACTACACAGTAGGAGAAGTAATCAGTCAAGGAGGTAATACGTGAACAATCAGACAACCTATCAAGCTTAAGATATATAAAATCTCACAATATCTACAACCAGGACCCACTTTATGGATGACCACACAATGGCAAGTTGTGGCCACTCTCATACTCCAATTAGCAGAAAACTATCATTATGATAATAATGCAAGCCTTAACTAACAACCCTAGGTTCACTGAGGTCAAAAGGGATTGCTTTTGTAGCACAAATAACATGCTTTCACATGATAAAACACTTATTCATATCACAGATAACGGACCTATAAAGTTTCCTCATGTTTGATAATAAATTACATATGAGAAACAATAGTTTTATTTTTTTTCCAAAGGCTCTCTCAGTAATCTATAAATAAAATAAAAAGAAACAATGATTATCTCTCCAAATAAGATCCAAACACAAAACAGTAATCAGATAACAGAATATGAATACAGAATTGAGGGCCCGTACCCCAACCCCACAAGGCTAGAGGTAAAACACCGGAGTAGTGTAGTGTAGTATGGTTTTCAGTTTCAGACTACAAGTTGCACACCCACTTCAAACCTTTTTCGTACAAACTGAGTTATTATTTTTAATACCAAACACACCTGGGGTGCAAGAATCAATTCGCTGAAAAGGAAAACAATATGTCACACGCGTTATCAGACAGCCATTCAGATAAGCACTTTAAAGCTAAGCTAGAGGGAAAAGCAAAGTACACCGAGCACAATCAGCCAAATCATTACTGAACCAAACATCTCCACCAGAACAGACATAAAGAATCACACCAAAACTTGAACAAAAGCAAAACCACGATTAAGGAGCTAAACCAACAACTCCAAACAAGCAACAATCCTATAACTGCACCGACAAAACAGGATAACATATCTTACCTACAAACCTACACCACAGACACCCCAAAACGTAGAAAAAAGGGCAATTTTTTTATAATAAAATAAACAAACCCTGCCCTACTTTATCTCACCTATTATAGTAAAATATAAAAACAGCACTAGATGAAGAAAAAGAAGGGATTTTTTGTTTCAGGTAATAACAACAATGAAAGAACTATTGACCTGCTGCACTGTTGACAAAACCTTTGCTGAAGGCCAGCAACAATGACTGTAGGGGATTTAGAATGCATGCCACAGACCTTGTGCCTAGAATAGTAAGCTTTGGCATCACTCAGATCTACCATACACCCTTCAACTTGACACCTAGGAGGCTGAGTTGGTTGAACAGACCCACCTCTTCCTTTCCTTGAAGAAGAGGAGGAAGAAGAAGTAACACCAGCAGCAGCAGAAGTAAAAGTGGCTGGAGTAGCCAGACCCACATCCTCAAAATAGATTTTTTGGCCGAATTTCAAACCGTTGAGGGACTCAGAAGAGGAGAGTTTGGTGGCAGCAGCGTCTGAACCCATTGGTGGTGAGGTGAGGTGCGGTGGCAGACTAGAGTGCAGTGTTATTGATGTTATTATTCATTGTGGTTTGCTTGACAAGAGTAAGAGAGGAGAGAGAGTGAGAGAGGAAGGGGGGTTGGTTGTGAAGTTGTGAATGTGAAAGTGTTGTGTTTGATTCAAAGGAGTGGTAGTGGGAGAGTAAAGTGGAAGACAAATGAGGAGGTGGAAGGGTAGGGAAAAGGAGAGAGTTGACGCTGGGCCATAGTGGCAGTGGGCAGTGGCAGCGTGTGGTACACTGAGAAGAGAGAAGGAGTGAGTGAGTGTAGTCAGAGAACCAAACACACCCTTGTCTGTCCAAAACCAAAAATAATGGAGGTAAAGCGCCAGCTACGAGAAACAGATTGTACCCTTTTTTGTTTTTCTCCTTTTTCTTCCCTTCCCTTCTCAACTCAACAATTCAATTTTCCTCACTGCCTCCACATCCAATTCCAACGTTCCAAGTTTTAACCATTCCCGGCCCTAACAAGTGTAACTGTCGTTTTGTGCAACTTTTTCTGTCCCTGTCACACACTTGCTATGCTAGCTGGTTCTACATACGAAAGGGATGTATCCATCCACCCTAATTTTACAACAAAACAAACACATCTTTCTACGCATCTCTTCCTAAAATTCAAACACATATACATATTCATTTCAGAATGAAAATTACTACTAATAAATCCTGACCTTGCAATTCTTACCCTAGTTTTTTACTGAGGATCTCCTGCGTTTTCCTGGTGGTGGAATCTTTCCCTTATGCACCTATTTTCTCCTGCTCCATAAAGTAAAGAAAATCATGGAAATAGTTGTGGTGAAGTTCGGATATTTTAACGTTATCTTACTCTCATTTCCCACGTTTCTGTATAGTTCAACAGTACTATACAATACAAGTCAGCGTTATAAAGACAATCTCTGGTTTAGTTAAGATTTATTTGAATTGAATGAATTTCTTCATTAACATAAATAACAAAAAAAAATCATTGGTTAAAAAGATAGTTTATATAGAAGTAAACAATAATTTTGAAAAAAAAAACATAAAATATTTTAAATCAGTATACTCCTAAATAATTTTAGTTTGCCAAAAAAATCATTGTATTTTATTGTTTTCTTAAAAAAAAATAATGAAAATTGTGTCCAGCGTTTAAACTTAGCTTATTGTTTTTTTCTGCTTCTGCAATCACTTTGTCAAGCTGGTCATTGATTAGAAATTTGGAAGCCAATGCGTGTGTTTATTTGTGCTGAGTATTTCGCGAAATTTCTGAACTCGTTTTAAACTTAATTATTTCAATCCAGCATTACCACATTTAACTTGTTCATCACTGTTTCAATTCTTGTCAATATCATACTATTCCATTTCAGTTCATAGAAACATTGTTTGGTTTATATATCTTTCAAGAAATAATTATTTGTCGCTTAAGCGATTTTGATAATAGTGAGTTAGCAATTATAATATGTCATCAGTCTCACATGTACCTCATCACCATCACGTCAATGTGTCGTATCAGGAAAAAAAAATAATGAAAAGGATATATATATATATATATATATATATTTTTTTTTCTTTTTTTCTTTTACTCATTTTGGTTTTTATTATAAAGGAAACTGATAAAGAATAACCAGAAAGGGATAAAAAAACAGATGAGGAGAGTAAAGCTTTTAAAATGTCTCTCGCAGTTCTTTGCACCTTAATCCTTTTGATTCTACTAAGATGAAAGGTACAGTTAAAAAAAAAAAAAAATATATATATATATATATATAGTTATAATGAATGAACATGATTAAACTTTAACACCTTTAAAACGTTTATTAAATTTTAATACAGTATTAATTTTTATTATATGTTTGCTACTGCTGTATATTTTTTTATCGATTCATATAATTTTTTATAATATATTAAAATGGGTAATTTTTTTTAAAATTAAAAATTTATTATAATTTTTATTAAGACTTATTTAAATTTTTAATATTTGAAAAATCTATTCAATTCAATAAATTATAAAAAAATACACCTAATAGATAATAAACATAGAGGACAAAACTTCCATGCCCTTAACGTTCAACACAACTCGGTTATATAACCAAGAAATCCAGCTCAGAAAGTATGGATACTGTATTTAGCTCTTATAACTAAATCAAATATAAAAAAAAAATCATCTTTCAACTATTTCAAATTACATTTTTCGTTTTTTGATTTTTTTTATCTATTTCAATTTTTATTTAAATTGTTTATTATAATTTTGATTACACTACAACTTTTTTTTAATAACAATTTTATTCATAACATAGTAAATATATTTTGCTAATGTATAGTTCTGAATTACGTATATGGTGACAAATACATGTATTTTATTATGTGATATATATTTACATGTACTTAAAATATGAGTTGCATGGGTGCGTGAGTACGTAAATAAAAGATTGTATGAGTGTATGATGAGTCTATTAAGTTGTTCATGGTAAAAGTGAGACATGAATGCAGGCAGAGCAACGATGGTGGCAACTGTTTCTGAAGTAGGTCCTATGAATCGATGCTGTAATATATCCGCAACTTTTGAATAGTATGCAATAATCAATACGAAACCATCATAAGATGCCAAAGTGGTTTAGCATAATGAATCGTGGCAGATTATGAAACCACCAACATTTTCTGCAATTTCTTTTTTTCTTGTAACGTTTTTCTGCATTTTTCATATCTACCACCAAACACCGCACTATGGACAAGATCTCAGTCTGCACAGTATGTCATTAATAACGACTCCACGAGAAGAAGGAACTACCGTGACTCATATAACTTACCAAACCTCTACAGTAAAAATAGTCTGTAATAAGTGTTTTACCAACTTTAATAACTTAACATATGTGTTTCAATTGGACTCCATGATGTATTTAAAATTAACTATTTTTAGGTTTATAAATATATTTTATTATCTATTGAGAAGATAGAATTAGTTATTTTTAGGTTTATAAACAAACTTTTGATATTACATAAGAATATAATTCTCATTGAAATTTTTACTTTTAGTCTTTTATAATTTCCTAACACCTCTAATCAACATATTTAGAGAAAGAAAGTTGAAGACATTCTCTAATATTTTTAATTTCGTTATTATTGTATTATCATGTGATCATTTCACCTTCAATTTTCTAAAACCTTTTAGTTAATTAGTATTTCTTTTTATTATATATATATATATATATATATATATATATATAATAAATTTTAAAAAATAAAATTATTCTTCAAAAATAATAACGTGTTTTTATTTTTTTATTTTTTTAAAATAAGAATAAATTTATAATTACAATAAGACTCTTTTTTAAGAAATTATTATCAGTTATAATTATCATAAGTTACGCATCCGAACTTATAATAGTTAATTTAATTTATTTTTTATTTTTTATTCTCTTTAGATATAATTATGAATTTAAGTTTAATGTAATTAATATATTATCGTAAAATAAAATTCATAATCATACTAAAATACACTCTCTATGAATATATATATATATATATATATATATATATATATATATAATTTTTTTTTTTCAATTTATATTTTTAATAGAGAGTGTCTTGATCTTGTATCCGTTATCCGTTTTGGAGTTTTCGTGTATCACTGTTTTGTCCTTAAAAGACATTTTAGTGGATTGAGAGACGAGGGTGTTTATAAACTACCTGTATCGAAACATAAGCCATCAGTCAATAACTAAGGAGTATATATGAGTAAAGTGAGACTCTACTTTTGATCCCACAATGGACGTCAATGTTCTATCTAGGAACGAGAGTGCACCTGTCTCATGTTCGCTATGATAATATATTTAGGATTAATTTTCATATCTGATATATTATCCATTTTAACACTCTCGTCCATTATGATTTTGTCCTTAAAAGGCACCTCAATGGGTTGAGAGAAAAATGTGTATATAAACTACTCGTAACGGAACATAAACCCACAGCCGAGGACTAAGGAGTATGTATGAGTGGAGCAAGACTCTACTTTCGGTTCTACAATGGGTGTCAATGTTTTGTTTAGGAACTAGAATATTTAGTCTCATGTTCGTTATGATAATATCATTAGGGTTATTTCTCATATTCAAGGTATTGTTCACTTTGAAAGTCTAATTTATCACGATTTTGTTCTTAAGATAAGTCTCGATGGGTTGAGAAATGAGGGTGTATATAAACTACCCATACCAAAACATAAGCCCCCAGCTTAAAAATTAAGGGGTATGTATGAATGGAGCGCGACTCTAGTTTTAACCACACTGGTGGACATCAATATAATTTCTTACCAATTTAAATTTGTATGTAAAATTTTACCAATTTCAAATTCATAAGTAATTTTAAAGTTATAAATAATTTCTTGATAATTTTATATTCACAAAAACAAATTCAATTTTAAATTTACAATTAATTTCTTGTGAAATTATTTTTTTAAAGAAAAATTGCAATAAATTTTGTATAAATTTTAAATTATATATATATATATATGAAATTGACAAAAAAATATCTTTATTGTATATTTTATTTTATTACATAATTAAATTATTATATAAGAAAAATTTTGTTTGCTTATTTATTAAAAAAAACTAAACTAAAATCAAAATTAACATGAAAAGTTTTTTTTAAGAGAATTATTTAGTCTTATTTCTTACCAGACAAAACATAAAAAAAATTAAATAAATAAATTTACTTCTTACTTGCAATAAATAAATTTAAATTTTTACTAATTTTCTTGAAAAATTTATTTGCAATTTTTTTTTATATTTAATAAATTTGTAAAAACTCATTATAAATATTTTTTTCAAACAAATTCTAACTATTCCCCATAATATATTTTTGCAAGAAAATTGACAATTATTTTTTATGAATATCTTTTTATTGACAAAATTGTAAATATTTTTTATGAATAAGTTTTTGAAATAAAAATGGTAAGAAATAAATAAATTTCTAGTAATGGCATTAAAACATGTACAATTTATTACATGAAAGAGACTTTTCTATTACCTCTTTTCTTATTTTAACTTCTACATCAAAAATGATTTTAAAGATGGAACTTCCTCTTCTTATAACATTTAACAGAGTTTGATCCAATAAATCCTAAAAGGGAAGCCACGTCAAATCAACCTTGGTCGAATTCATTGGTTGACCTTCACAAAGTCATTTATTTTTATAATTTTTTTTAAGAACATAAGAAATACTATACAAAATAGACTACAAGAGAAGATCAAATTTGCACAACTTACTTCTACGACTTTTCACATAATACTATATGATTTTAAGTTATCAATCAATTGATGCAAATAAAATTTCTAAGTTTTTATAGAAGAAACCTTTCAAATATTATACAAAATGACAAAAAAATTACAAAATCTATCATTCACCTTTATAGTTTGTTTCAATTTGGATGTTAAAATGTCTTCATACTCTAATTTATTGTATATTCACCCCTTAGGTTCGAGATTAGGAATTAATTATTGTTTGGTGTATCGATAAAATTTTGAACAATTTGATTAGTTTAATATCACGTGAGTCATTATTCAAGTTATCTTCACCCTTTAGGTTTGATATTGAAAACTGGTTATTGTATTGTTTAGTGAATCCGTCAAATTTTGAACAATTTGATCAATGTCATTATTCAAGTACCTTCACATGCAAAGCTTATTACGTAAGTACCTTCATATTGAAGACTCGCTACCTAAATATCTTAACATGTAAAACCCACTATCTTAGTACCTTACATCCAAAATTCACTATTAAATTGATAATGAGAATTTTTAGGGTTTTGTGTATATGTATTTATGATATATGAAATATATATCATATATGTATATATTTTATTCATGTACTCTATTTATTTATAGAGTAAAAATATGACAAAATATCAAAATATTAACAATATCTCAATCATAAATAATTAAATCAAAATAACAATGTAATATCTTATTCTCTTAAAAGATAAAAAAATCTCTTAATACCTAATAAAAAATAATAAAGCATATATTCTCAATATTTTGCATTGTTTTAATATCTCGTTTATCTAAAATTGATAATTTTTTCTTTCTATTCTTGTTTTCTTGTATGTGATCATCACTTTCTTCAATTTTGTTGTTGTCCTATCATGTTTTTCCTTTGCAATTACGTGCAAACAAATTTTTTTTTAATATGATATTTCTTCTTACAAGGTTTCTTCTTTTATACATAGACAATCTTACATTTAGTCCCTAACATATTGAAATTTGTTTTCTTCACTTCCATTGATCTTTTCTCCACAAAAATGTATATGAAGAAAACATTTTCTTCTTAGAACACTCATTCTTCTTGTTGTTCTTCTTAGGAAAATTTATGGTAGGTTGTAGTTTTTTCATCTCAATCTTATGCTTCTTAAGTTCATGATCACGTCTTTAAAAGTCTTCATCCTTTTGTTTGAGCTTAGTCTTTAACATTTAATCTCTTCAGTCATTTCATTCTCAAGGCGCATCTGTTATAACATTTCTTGCATCTCTAGCCATTCTTTCTCGAACAATTGTTGTTTCTCAGAGTTTTGTTTCCCAACAATGATGTTAGCTTGGTTGGTGGTTAGAGTTTTCTCCTTTAAAACTTTTCTTTTTCTTTACGGGTACTTCATATTCTTCTTCCAAATAATCTCAAATTTTTTTGGGTGATTTAGGGTCATGATTCTGATGAAAATCATCTGTAAAATACCTGCATATAAACATGATTTATTTTTACCTTTTTATTTTTTTTTCTTGTAGATTTTGATTTGAGCTAAGGTGAGATTTTCGGTAGCAGATCAATGATATAATTTTCTTCCACAACTTCCATAAACTTAATCCTTTAAGATAAGATTGCATTCTAACTTTCGTTATCGAAAATTATAATAGCAACTTGTGAAACTCCTTTTATTTTTCTTCTTGTAAGAACCAAGGCTTTGATATCACCAATAAAAAGTTTTAGAATTTTGTACATATATATTTCTAATAAATGAAATATATCTCTTAATAAAATATAATAAAACATTTATTCCCAATATTTGATAATAAAAACTTATTCTCTAATGAAAAGTTAAAATTAACTATTTTTTATAGGGATAATAAAACGAGTCGGGCTCATGCGGCGGCCCACCATAATATGGTGGGACGAATTAGTGTTTTCAACCCACCAACCCACTTTGGCCCGTCCTCGCTAAGCCCGCCAAACCGTGAGATCGGACGGACGGGCTCGCGACTCGCCTAATTAATAAAAAAATAATTTTTTATTATAATAAAGTTAATTATAAAGATAATATATAAAGTTAAAATTTTTAAAAAGAGAATTAAAAAAGTTTCACTCCCACAAGAATATTTTCCTTATTGAAACACAAGTTTCTCTCTCTTGTTTTCCTTATTCATCCTAAGTATTGATCATTTTTATCCTTATGACTTGAATTAAAAGTGTAAGAATTACTCAACCAAGAATAATGTGAAATTTTATCAAATAAAAAAGATATAGATATTTGAATTTTTCAATATAAAAAATATAAATTTTATAAGTTTTAACGTTATATATATATATATATATATATATATATATATTTGTTATTATTTATTATTATGTAAATTTTATTATTGTTCTAAATTATAATTTCTTAAAAAAATGTATTGATTTATATTATTAAATTAAAATAATATATATATATATATATATATATATTAAATTATTGACAAACAAATAATAATCTTATTATTAAATTTATTGAAATTTTTTATTTTAAAAAATAAATTATTTTTTTCTAAATTATGGCGAGTCACCGATCAATTTGTCCCTTGCGAGAGGGTCAAGATTTACAACTCATTATGACTATAACATGTTAGTTCGCCCGCTTTGCAGGCTAAAAGCGAAATGAGCCAAAATAAAGTGAACTAACCCGTTTTACCATTTTGAGTATATTATTATCAAATAACAAGATAATTTGTATTCAATATTTTAATTTTGCGTCTTTTAAAACTTTTTATTATAAGAGATATGAAAAGTATCTTATTAAAATAAATATTGTAATATATTTTAAATATGAACTTATGGTCGTACCTGAACAACTCATGGTACTATAAAATGACAAAATAGATTTCAAATATTGTAATTGCAATGAAACTTTAGTTTCATCAATGTCATTTATTTCTTACACAAGCATTTATCTTACAAAATACAAATAAGTGAAGAATTATATTTGAAGTCATATGAGTCCACTCTAACGATTTTTTTTTTCAAATCTAGCATAAATATACGTGGATAGCATCCTGTATATTATTTACCTGAATAACACATTTTCACCTAAATAGCACACTTTTTAATGGAAAATGTTAAAAATTAATAAAAATTTTAAAATATAACAATATTTATTAAATATAAATATATATTATAGAATTTTATTTCATATATATATATATATATATGAAATAAAAATAAATATAATTTGCATATAAAATAAAAATATATTTATATAATTATATTATTAAAATATTTTTATAAATATAGTAAATACAAATATATTTAATCTATATATATAATAATATTTAAATAATTATTTATATTTTTATAAATAAAATAAATTTAATAAATATATATATTTATATTTTTTTAGATAACATTTTTTATATAAATAAATTATATATATTATTTAAATATATTTTTAATATAAAATAATTGTAGTAAGTAAAAATAATATTTTTTATAAAAATATGATAAATACATTTTTATTAATATAATATAAAATAATTTTAATATAAAATTATATATAAATATTTTATTATATTTTTATAAATATGATAAACACAAATTTGTATTTTGTTATATACATTATAACTTTATTAAATATAATATATAATAAATATAAATATATACTTTTATATATAATAAAAATATATTATATAATTATATGTTTAATATATTTATATATACTTTTATAAATATATTTATATAATTATTTAAATATACTTATATAATATTTATATATGATAATATAATACTTACTACAATTATTTTATATTAAATTGGATGCTAGATTTGAAAAAAATCCCACCCTAACAACACTTACAATTACCTGCAGCAAATTTAGCCGAGACTTTGTTGTTGAATCGAGTTTGGTCCATTCAAATATGAAACTACACAGCAAATTATACTTTTTACCATTTTGTTAACTCATAATGTTTATATTATGTTGTGAGCTAAATAAGACTTGTTCAATGTTTTTATGTTTTGAGAATTCGCTTCTCAAGTAAAAAATTCTAACAAACTTGGTCATTCCTTTTTATTACCTTTCCTTTTCGATTAAGAGATATGATCTATAATTATATACATAAAAAAAATTTATAAAACGTTTGAGCGTTTATATTTTCATTCATATAAATTTCTTTAAAAATAAAAAACGGTTTGAGTTTTTAATTTTCAAAAATTTTAAAAACATTTGATAATTATTTTTGTTTTTTAATTTTTAAAATTAGGAAATAAAAATTGATAAAATATATTTTTATTTATTTTTCTATTTAAATTAATGATTTTGTATATCAAATAAGAGGTTAGTCACTTACCTTCTTGACTATAATTTTTTTTTTCAATTTTTGTCACAATTTACCGTCGTATTCAATTTAAAATTATTAAATAAGTAACATTAAAATGATTATTTGATATTAACTTTAATATTTAACAAACAATCTAGATCTTTATTTTTTTTAAATATTAACTTCAATTTTAGTTAGATTTAAGAAATTTTTGTAGATTTTCTTTATATATAATTTTGTCTCTTATTTCCAAAAATATCTTTGATTCTCAAACATGTTAATGACATTTATAGAAAACAAAATTCCCATAAAACATAATTTGAAGAAAAAATATGTATATCAAATATTTCCTAAAGACTATATCAAATTTATATACAATAATGAAGTTGTTTCCACCTCCAACGATCCATTAATCAAAAAGATAGAAGTGGGTCATACCAAACTTAGTCTCGTTCATTTGTCAATATTTGACTTAAACTTGAGACTTATTTATTTATGATAAGCCATTCTAAGATTATGAAACCCTAATTTGACTCAAACTATTAATACCAACAAAGCAAATTATTATATAGGATTGAAGTCTTCAGACAAATTAATAAATATATAATTTCAAGATACAGTGTAATAAAAAAACTAAATAACATTAATACCAATAATATTATGTTGTTTATTACTTAACAAATTAGCTTATGAAAAGGAAAAGAGCTTCTAAATGACTATGTCTATAAAATTTACTAAGATAAGTTGTAAAGAAAATTTAAAAATATTTGCACAAATTATTTTGGTGAATAGGCATAAGCTAGAGTATGTCTAAAGCCTCAGGTTCTGGGCCCTTTTCTGATATAATCTATATGACCATATGTGTGAGCTCTAAGTTTTGTGCAAAAAGAGAGTAAAAAGAAGACAACAACAAAGCTCATGAAAGACATTGCAGGGCTAGCTTCCAAGCAAGTCAACTAGATCAAACACTAGCTTAGGCCTTCTTCGGGGACACAGTCTCTACAAAAGAAGGGTCTCTCTCTCTCTCTCTCTCTCTCTCTATATATATATATATATATATATATATATATATCAACATCATCAAGCTTTTTTCAGCTTTACTCCTGATCGATCACAATCATCACATGTACCCATTCTCCTCCAATAGGAACATTTTATCCATGGCTTTTCTTTTTCTCTTCTCCCCTTCTTATGTTTTGGTCTTCCTATTTCCTCTCTGTCTCTACTATAAAAGCATGTTGCTAGAGATACCTATGCTTCTTTCTCCTTTGAAACTAAAATAACACTCAAATAGGCCAATATGTGATGACACACCAGTTGTTAAGTTGACTAGATGGACGTGTGAGGCCTTATGTCCAAAAGTTCAATGCAAGATTGGAGGACATTGAGGCTCATTGTTGACAAAAGTTGTAGAAGACTTGGAATTTTAATTGGCATTGGACCATTCAACAAGATTAGATTTCTTGACATCACACACATGCTTGTGGAGTAAACAAATGTATCTATCAGCAGAAACTTTGTTATCCCCTTGTACCTAATAATGATAAACAATAATATCTACAAAATTTCAGAGCATCATTTTGCAATAGTTTTATAGAAGACTAAAAGAGCAGTCTGCCATGGATCCTCCAAATTCAAATCAGAAATAGCATATGGAAGTTACAAAGAGCAAAATGAGCAATAACAAGCAACCATAACAAGCCTTACACAATCAAACAAACCCTGTCTCTGGTCATACCAAAACTCCATCAATTTCAAGGGCCTTAAAACAAAACTATCAAGCCAACCTTGCTCACTTGCAATCTACTCCAGCTTCAGCAGCACGGCGAGGCTTGTTCTTACGTCGGCTACCATTCTGTCGGAATCCAGTAGACTTTATTGAATCATCAGGGCCTGACTTTGCTAGGATGCCATTATCCTCTTTCATGGGATCTATCTTTTCTTTAATCTGTGTGGATCTCTTTCTTTTTCTTTTATTTACTGTGATAGCCTGAGTTTTCAAATCATTGGTAGAGCCATTACCTTTCACATTTTCCTCATCTTTCTCTGTAATGTCAGTTACTTCCACTTCTTCAATTTCATCAATCAGTGGCTTTAGTGGTCTTCCTCTTCTTCTGTATGCTGGGACTTTATCCTCTTCACCACTTCCAGGATCCTCAGATATAACAGATTGCTTCTTCCCTTTTCCTCTGCCCCTACCCATTGCCAAATGCCCTTGTTGACAAAATGTACTAAAATATTTCTACAAAAATACTGCATAGATAAAACAACTATACTTCAAAGTCCAAACAAAAATCATATAACTGAAATAAAACATGAGGTTTAAAAGATGATAGTTAAAACCGCACATCAATTTTGAGTGATGCTACTTGAAACCAATTCTTGATCAGATATATTTTTGTGTTTTAAGTATGACTTGCATCAATTATTTACTAAATCAAAAGTAACAAAAGTCAAGTTTGCAATTATAACTTCTCTTCAGTTTTTTTACTATTTAAGGATCAAATAAAGAATGCATCAGTTGAAATTCTGATATGAGCCAAGATCAATGACTTCAGGATATTGCTTACATGTGTTCACTCTTCAAATGGACAAAGATTGAAAAATTAAAAACCATTCAGAAAACTCATTCCAGAGGATGATTTCTTTTGTCAAGAATGCGCAAAAAAATGCATACACACGGGACTTGCATGTTTGATCCCACTATTTCCGAAATTCTGAATAACCAATTCAGAACAAGCAATCAAAGGATCAAGTGATCTTCACTTTAACCAAGGAAAACTTTCAACGCCAACAAACAGTGAAAATATTACATCGCATTTGAAATAATTTTCCTTACCAACAAATTGAACCACATCGCGGATCACCTAATCCTAAACCGAACAAATGAAGCCAGCTTCACTTTCTGGCAACAGCTAAAGAAAACCAACACATAGCAAAACTCAATTTCAATGTAAACAGTATAAAAATATTACAAATTTGTTCAACTTCGATCTAGTTCAAGCTCATGCAAACAGACTTCATAAACTCCTCTGCTTCAAAACAATAAGAAATCAAACAAGAAAGAGGATTTCAAACCACCTCCCAGTTTATCACAAGGATCAAAACAGAAGAAGATAAACATCAGAAATAGAAAAAAAAAAAAAAAAGAGAGAGAAAAAAAGAAAAGAAAAAGTAAGCAATAACATTATAGATTTGCACAGAGAATTAGATTGATGAAGTGAGAGACACAGAAGAAGAGAAATGAAGCTGACCTCCTATCTTGAATCAATTTTCTGCATAACAAAGACAACCCATTTCTCAAAATCAGATAACAAAAATCCAAAAAGAGGGTAGACCCAGATGGAAGCAGTGGTTTTTCTGTGAATGGCTGGAAGAAAAGCATAAACAGAGAGGGAAAAAGAGTCAAATTTTTGATCTGGGTCAAAGAGAGTGAAGAAACAGATCAGAGAAGTGAGGTGATGAAGAGGAATACGAGCTTAAAGACAGAGACTTGATGAGTGAAAAATGTAGTACTAGGTTAGAGAGAGAGAGAGAGAGAGAGAGAGTGCAGAAGTGAGCAAAGAAAGAAGTGAAAGAAGGCAGAGACAAAGAACAGAAAAAGAGTGGAATTGGGATGAAAAAATAGAAAATGGAAGATAGCTAGATAGAGTGCATTTTTTCTTTCTTTTTTATTATTTTTAATTAATTACTAGTGGTATCTAATAGTAATAAATATTTGTCAGATATAATAATTTTATTTTTGTCTTTTAAACTATAATTCTTTATTAAGTTATTATAAGACTAACCAAATACTGCCATGAAAAGGTTAAATCTTCTTCTTCTTCTTTTCATTGCAATTTAACTTTCTTATCATGAATGTAAACAAGTTCAAAGAAGTCATCGAAAATAGTCAATGTTTAAATTTTTTATTTTTATTTTTCAAATATATATTTTAAGTACTTTTAAGATTATTATTATTTTTGTTTCATAAACTAATTTAAGACTAAATATTAAGTTAAAAAAAAAGACGATGCATAAGTAAAGAATAATACAATATTTATTATTATTAATATTATTATTATTATTATTATTATCAACATTTGTAAATATTATATCAGCACAAGAATCATATTATTAATATATCTATTAATAAATTTAATGTAGATTATAGGATTTTGTTATTTCAAAGTAATTTAATGAATTAAAAATAAATTATCCGCAAACTTTAGAAGTTTATGAAGTGAAAAAGTTAGTTTGAAATTAATTTAAACACAGAAAAAACCTTTTTTTTTTCTTTGACGACAAGTAATTTTAATTCTCCAAAAATTATAGTGAGAATAATGTTTTGTCAACAAATTATGAAAGCATATTTTTGGATAATATCTTATTTTCAGAAAAATCATTTTTTTTTTTTAAATAACTACATGTTGTCATTATTTTTTTTTTTCTAAAATTACTAAATACTAGTCAAACATGTCTATGAAAATAACTTTTCTAGACATAATATTTTAGAGCATATAATTCTTAGAAGTATTATACCAAAACGTTTTCTAACATTTTTGAAAAGAGATAAAGAAATACATTTTATCTTTTTATATATAGGAAGAATAAATAAATAAATAAAAATTTCTAAGTCTCTCACTATATTTAAGCAAAAATATTATTATATAAAAGCGTGTAAAAACATATGTTATACCCTATATTATCATTAAACATAAAATGTTTGTTTAGATCTCTATACTCTTAAAAGTGATCACATTAAAATATACTCTTAATGTGAATTATTGAAACTAAATAATTTTATTTCAATCTAATAACTTTATTTATAGTATGATTCATTAAAAAATATATGTAGCAAAAACCAAGTTGATTTTTTTAAAACAATTATGTTAATATCGTTACTATTATTTTTATTAAAAATCATTTCTCTTTACTAATTTAGAAGTTGATTACAAAACATAACAACTACTGGCAACATTTTAACAAGTTAATAAGCTTACTAATTTTTAACGTGATTATTATAAATATTTTTGTATATTATTAATTTGTCGTGTATCAAATATTAATCATGCCTCACATTTATGTATGCGAACTTGATATTACCTATGACTAATATATTTTATACATATGATAAATTATAATATGGACATCCACTAAAAAGAATTATATTTTTGGAATTTCTACTTTTGGTGGTTAAACTTCACTTTCATTTTCTTATTATACCTTTCAAATCATATTAAACATTAATTATCATTACATACACTTTTAGGGTTTCCCTACCAAAAAAAATGCATATAGATTATGATTGGTAATATATACATATATCTTGAAATATTTTTAATTAAAACATGTTTCTTTCAAAAATAGGCAAAAATTTTAAAATCTAAAAAATAGTATAAAAATATTGATTTATGTTAAAACAAAACTCATCATATCATCAGTTAAAAAACATACCTGAAGTATTAGTATACAATTTTTACTGAGACCCAATATACCTCAGATTTTGCTGCTTAACTTACAAATTACTTAATGAAGTAATTAAAAAGTATACGTATAACTTACACATCACAGTTTTAACTAAGTTAGAATTATATACTTAACATTATTATTCTCACTATTGATTGATGGTGATATTTGTAGTTTTGCTTTACAACAAGTTTATGAATTTTATATAAAAGAAAATACTTTAACAGTTGATGCAAAGAAAAATAAAAGAACAACTTTTTGTCAAGTTTGTAGGACACTACAGAATGTAGCAAAAGTAAAAAAGTTTTAACGAAATAAAAATTTATAAAATTGAAAATATACAATATTTAGTATTTACTAAACATTTTATAAATAAATAAAATGATCAATAAAAGAAATATAAAATAAAATATATTAAATACTACTTAACCCGTACTAAAAACAAAATCCGAAATGATATATGCAACTTGGTAGTTTGGTCCCGCCCATAGGGCATTGTCCAATTGCAATGATGCCGTTTAACGAGTTTCAAGTTTAGTCCAATCTTTAATCATCTAATTGAAGGACAATTCAAATTAGACAGTGTATTTGTTCAAGAAAGTATAGAATTGAAGGGAGCCACCTAAAATAGGATTCTAATGTTAGGATTGAACGGTGGTTAATCAAAAATAGTTTGGTTGCTTTAAAGTTTGTATTTAAACACTGGACTTTTGCCTCAGCAAGAAAGGCAGAAATTCCAACCTACCAGTGTGGAGGAATAAGGAGCCACTAATTGTTCAAGATCACCTGTTTCCTCAATTTCGGAGTTTCAAATTGATATTTAGACAAGAATTTTAGTGAAAACATTTTCAAAATGATAAACTATCTGTCCCTGTCAAATATCTTAAGATTATTACATTATTAAGAAAGTTGATGTTCTTGCTAAGTTGTTATGCTGTGTTTGAAGGTTCTAAATAATTTTAGTTGGCTCTAATATGGATACTAAATTCAGCATAGTTGAAGAGGAACAACATTCTCTATCAGATGCAATGTGGGTTTTCTGCAACACTCAGATATCGTTTACCTGCCATGTAAATCAATCAATACTTGCACAACGGGTGATTTCAGAGGCAAATTATTACATAATGCCAAGCTGCAAGAGCATGCATGTTCCTCTCAGTGGTTTCTGTGGTTGGAAAAATAATCATGTTAACAAAAATTTTCATCCCAACAAACCTGAGCATCTAATTTTCAATTGTAAAATAATACAGTTTCTCATCCTCACCAGCTCCACTCCCCGTGTGGTTCATACTTGAGGAACAGATCTAGTCAGACTAGAAATCAAACCCTAGTGATCTGCAATGTAACTGGGTTTGGTAAGCGGGAAAGAAGATGATCTTGACAACAAATTATCTATCTAGTCGACGTTCTTCCATCTACAAGACATGCCATAAATATGAGCACTCATTATTTGTCCATACTGGCTACATGTCAATGCGATGCCTGCTAAAATATCTGATCTTCAATTGGCTATCTGCTGTGTGCACACCATATCTACCAACTTTAAGTGACTCATTCCAGGGTACAACTTGCAGTTCAGTCATCCTTAAAAGATGGTGAAATAAGGGTTGCACAATTAACTGAACAGAACCAGAACCTCAACCAGATTGCCAGATAAATCAATTATTACCCATATCAGAAGCAATTCAATCTCCGCAAACACTGGATTTATTATCTCATGTTTTGCTTTGATAAAAAAAATACCAATTGAAGTGGAGTATTTCTTCAAACATCTAAGCCTTAGAAGAAATTTGTGCCTTCAAATCCTGCCAAACTTGAAGGCCAGCCGGATGGCGCTTCACATACAGCTTCTCAAACGCTTTCTCAGAGCATGCAATTATAGTGCTCAAAGCAAGCCCCGCTGCTTCTACAGCTCCATGTTCTTTGAGCCAATTATACATTGAACACCTCAGCTTAAACCTTCGAGGCGAATAGGAAAGAAAGGAAGGAAAAGCCACCAAATCTGATATCGAATATCCTTCATTCACAAGATACTTGATTTTCAAGTTCATCCTCTCCGTTGTCTGATTAAGAATCCGCGGGGAATCTCGAATCATCCTACAGACAACATCATAATCCAAACCAGCATTAACAATAAATTCAAGTCTTTCCTGAAGCTCAGCTCCCTTACCCCTGAACAACCTAATCGACTGATTCATTTTTTTAGAGTTCTCCTCATACCCCAACCTCAGCATGAACTCCTTCTTCAGGGCCTTCGATTCATACTCCAAATACGAGCTCACCAGAGGCTCAATCCTCCTTCCCAAAGCCCAACTCTTCATTATTAGAGGATCATCCCTCACAATTCTACACAGCCGTTTCTTTCCCACATTCAAGCTAGTAAGCAAAGTAATCGTTCTCTTCATGGTGAAGGAACCCAGCACCAAGCAATGAGACTGCAAAATCCTCCCAATCTCCGAAGCCTCCATCTCAATCTCAGTCAAGAACAGAAAACACAGCCTCAAATTGGACAAAAATTTTGCAACCCGAATCTCCGGAAATTCGAGCAGCATGACAGAAACCTGGTTTACAGACAAGCCAAATTTCAACAAAAAATCAATCAAAGACAACACACATCGTCCAGACTCCTCAAAAATCAAATCAGGGTGACGGGTGACTAAATCAACCAACTGTTTCTCATTGTAAACTCTAGAAACCAAACTCAAAACCTGACGCATTACTCTCCAATTACAACAACCCTTGTTAATCAACAAACGCTCTCCAATCCAATCACAATCCTTTCCCATAACACTCTTCAACTTCTCCACAACCTTAACAAAATCAAGGTCAACACCCCGAACCAAAACGCAGGGACTGGAAGCAACCACATTGACCAAAGTCTTTGGTGAAACACCAAGGTTTTCGTATTCCCGAAGCCTAGAGATCAAAACGCCGGGTTCATACCGAAAAACCTGAGGCACGAGTTTGAAAACCCTCCCCATCTTAGTGCGGGGAACGCCATAGTTGCAGAGCGCCTGGTGATTCTCCATGAGCAGAACGTCGTCGTTTAGGTAAATCATGTGAGGCGGGAGGAGGGGGGCGTACTCGGGAGGGGAAAGACCCGCACTTTCGAAGAAGGGCTCGAACTCGTTGATGGGGTGGTAGCGGAGGTAGCGGGAGATGGAGCGCTTGGTGTCGACGCGCCGCGTGTGAGAGTGGGTTTTGGCGAGGAGGTCGTGGAGGAAGGAGGGCGAGTTTGTGCACATGTTGTCGGCGTCTAAGAAGTTGAGGCTGCGCGTGGAGTGGAGGTACTCGAGCAAGGCGGCTTGGGCTTCTTTTACGGTGGTTTTTGCGACGAACTTGGAGGCGGATTTCGTGCTCTGGAATTTAGGGTTTGGCCAGGGTTTAAGAACGAAGGAGAAGAAGCAATGAGAGTAGAGTTTTCGAAAGGAGAACATGGTGGGCACGGCGTCGTTTTGGAGGGATGATAACAGAGAAAGGTGGAGAGTGAAATTAGAGGGTGAGGGAGGAGAAGACACATTTTTCGGTCAACACGGCGCATCTAGGGCGAACCCGCTGCCATGTTAGTGAGTTTCAGAAGCCACTCCCAAGCCCACAATCCAACCATGTTCGAACTCATGTTACCGCCAGAGGTGCGTCAGTCATTACTTTATTTTAATTTTTAATTTTAAAGATACTGTAACTCAAGGAATATCTATATTTATATTTAAATTCACTTTTAGTAATCATAAATTTATGAGTGTGTTCTTTTAGTCTACGTAAAAAAAAGTATTAATTTGGTTATTCAACTTTATAAGACTAAGTAATTTTTTAGTAAATGTTAAAATTTCCTTATTATTACTTTTAGGCAGGTAAGTTTTAGGCCGTAAAATTTTGTTTTTTATATGATATTGGGACAAAAACAGTTAAATGTTGTACAAGTTAAAATTAAACAATAGTTATATTATACATATTTAATATAAAAAATATTTTAAAAATAAATATTATTATTTTAATGATATATTAAATTAATTATAACAAAATTATTTTTTAATAACTAATTTATAATTTTTTTATTTATACCTAATTTTACAAGGATCAATAATTTTAATATAATAAATTAATTTAATGTTCTTACTCTCATAAAAATAGAAATTAAATTATCCTTAAATTATGATAATTGGGATATGTGCTGAATTAAAAATAACAAGATTAATTAATATAAACTTTTAAACATTAGATTTAAAGTTTAAAGGTTTAAGTAAGAGAAATTGGTTTAATATGATACAATCCAATTTAATAAAATTATATTGTTATAATATAATAAATATATAACAAAATTCTCAATAATAATATTAAAAAAACAATAAATATTTTTATTATTATGATTAATGTTATAAATATTAAATATATTAAAGAAGGTAAAATAAATAATAGTTAAAATAATATGAAAAATATAATTACATAATTATTATTTAAGGTTTAAGTAATTAATACTAGATAAAAAAATATTTTATTTTATTTTTATAAAAAATTGACTTTTTTTATCAAAATCGATTAAACTAAAAAATTTAATTTTTATTTTATTTTATCATAATTTAATTAGTCCATGCATAAGCCATACTGATTAATATAATTGAATTTTAGTATATATATTAATATTCATAAATAAATAATAATTATATTAATCTTATTTAATGTTATTTTAAAAATATTTTTATGTTTATATTTGTATTTGTATTTAATTTTTTTTATTCATCATATTTTGTAGAAAAAATTAAATATGACTAATTCAGTACTGAATTTGTTGTTATAATATTTATATCCGCGATCTTATTTATCAGATTTAATAAGTTTAAATTAGGTGGATTATATAGGGATGACAATTAAACTTGTACTCGTGGGGATCGACCAGTCTTCGCCTCGAGTTTAATGAGAAAAACTCGAGTTGACCGGGGGCAAGTTCGGGTTTTTTCTGCTCTAAAAAGTTGGGGGCGGGATGGGTAATGCAATCCCCACCTCGACCCCGACCGTGATCCCGTCCCTGCCCTGACTTTATATTTAAATTTAAATTTTAAAATATTAATATTTTAAAAATGTTTTCTTTTCTTTTTCTATTACATATAAGGTCATTTTTTATATTTCACCAATTTTTTATTTTTCTTCTACTTATTTTTTAATTTTTTTGTCTTTTTTAATCTTTTATATCAATTAATTTATTATACTATTCTCTCTTTTATCCTTCAGTTTTTCACATTTCCTTAATCTCTCAGTATCAATTTGTTTCTTTTTTTTCAATCTTTTCAACCAATTTGATGAACACAAAGTTTATTTTTTTATTCTTTATCCTTTTCTAAATATTTTACATAAATCTTAGTAGTAACTAATATTATTTTATTTATAATTTATATTTATTAGGTTTTATTATGTCATTTTTTTATCTTATTATTCTTATTTATCATATATCAAATTTTATCTTAATAAAATAATTGTATTTTAAAGGATTAAAGGAATTGATAATTTAAACTTTTATTACTTTCAAACTAATTGAATAATAATTAACTTATTAAATATTTCCTTATAAACTATATATTTCATATTTTTAAATGACAACTTAACAATGAATTAACTTATATATATAATTAAATGTTTGAATACAGTATTATAATAATAATGTTATAAGTATTCAAATATTTGAATACAGATGTTATAATAATAATAATGATGTTATAAATAAAAAATGATTAAATATTTATTTTACGTATATATTTTAATATATATATATATATATAATAAATTAAAATGTATATTTAATTAATAATAATTATAAATTATAAAATTATAAATATTTATTTATATATAATAAATAGATAGTAAAATAATAGAGGAAGAAATCACCCTACTTCTCTTGCAAGCTCGCTAAAGAGCTTAACTTTTGATTTTGGTTTGAGTCTTCTTAAAAACAAATGTAGGACTCATGATTTCTAAAAAAAAATCATAGATAGAAATAATTACAATAAAAGTTTATTTCGAAAAAATAAAATAAAACTTAATAAGAAATCGAGCTTTGAGGTCCTCGATAAATGAAAAAGATAAAATATTTGTACATAGGACGATGAAGACTATATAAGATTTTTATATAATTCTTGTTTTCATATGATAATATAAAGGAGAATGATGAATATATTCAAATGAAAAAAAGAGACGTGGGGGATCATCTTGAGCATAACCAAATTTTAAAAAGTGAGTTTTAAAAAAGGGTGAATAAACAATTATGTTGAGATTTGTGCAAAGATACTTAGCCGATTTTTGGTCATGTTTTAGTTGGTAAAAATATAAAAACTTATTTAAAATAGGTGGCAGACCCAAAATATCACAGAATTTGGAAAACTTTGAAGAAAACCCAACTGTTAAGATGAAGTTTGCTAGGAGCAACATATAAAAGAGAGAGTACTTCACATTCAAAACATCTGAAAGTAACCTGGATATCTAAATATTTGAAAAGACATTTCTATGCAAAAGTAAAATTTTCATCATTAAAAAAATGTTTCATAAAAATTCGATTATAAGAAGTATAAGGACTAACGTTAATATATTTTACATTAGAATTAGAACAAACACCATAAGCTTTACAAATATTTTTCACTAAAGAAGAGGAAGTGAAAACAAAAGAAAAATGGACAACCTCCTCAAGTACCCAACTATACTCAAGGGGAGAGATTGAAAAGAAAAAACTACTCTTCCTAGTTTATGAAGAAGAACTATGACCCACTAGAGATTCAATCAAACCATGAGACTCAAAAGAAGAAGACATAATAATAAAAACTTATTAATA
This sequence comes from Sphenostylis stenocarpa, assembly GCA_963425845.1. Taxonomy (NCBI): domain Eukaryota; kingdom Viridiplantae; phylum Streptophyta; class Magnoliopsida; order Fabales; family Fabaceae; genus Sphenostylis; species Sphenostylis stenocarpa. The sequence goes on along the minus strand of OY731398.1, from coordinate 41,746,513 downwards.
ATACAACATATTAAACATCATAGGGTCTTTATAGGTGAACCTCCTTCTCATTCTTATAACAGTTTCAATTTATCCTGTATTCAGACCAATATTTATTCGTGATAAGATGAAATATCAAATTATTTATTTATAGATTTTTTTTTATTTTCTTGGCATGAACAATTACATTATATTAAAATCTTAGAAAATACCATAAAATCATCCCATGTTCTTTAAACTATTTTAGCATATAAACTAAAGTTTCAATTTTCTATCTTTTTCACCCAAACATAAACAACTCACTATTCATGAACAAGCTCTCAAACATTTTTTTCACTTCTTCAATTACTTCAATTATTTTCGACTATCTCCAAATTTTGTATTTCACCATGCAAGATAAAACAAAGTTAGCTCCTCGTCAATCGGGTTGAATATTGATGGGTTTTAAAAATTAAATTCAAATCCAATAATTTTTATCCTGTGAAAACCAATTTTATTCACTCGACAATCCGTTAAATCAACTATATTAACGTGTGAGTTTTCACAAGTGGAAAAATCATGCTCAATCCTAGATCAACAAAACAGAAAATGAAATTTTCAGTGAATAGTTTAAAGAAAATTATTTTTTAAATTTTATTATATATCTACTATTTAAAAAATAAATAATTAAATTTATAAGACTAAAAAGACTATTTTTAAAAATTTATTATATATCTACCATTAAAAAAAAATTATAAGGAGCTTATAATATAATTACATTTCCACTAGAAATAATTTATGAGTTGCTTCTATCTTAAAAAGTGTTAAATAAGGGTTTTATATTACCAAATCTTTATTAAGAATTTTATAGACAATTTTATTTTAATAACAAAATCTTAAGTAACTTTAAATAGGGGTGTCAAAGTGAGTTAACCGGACTCACAATACGTCAAAAATGAATTAGTTTAACCTAAATTATTTTTAGTGAACCAAACATTTTACAACTTTAATTAACTTATCACATATTGGTAGTTTAGTAATTATATTTCCCATTTCCCTTCCTTTTCTTCCTTCTTTTACTCCCCTTCTTTCCCTTTTCTCTCGCACTACTGCCTCATCTGCGGTGTGGCCCCATCCCTAATGCCACTGTCTCGTCACATTCACAATACCATTGCACCCACGGTTGCCACCACATCTTATGGCCATTGAGTCCTGTTACGGTCGTTTTTGCATATCTTATATAAGAGTGGTTTGAATCAACTTTAAATATTTTTTTCAAGTATTTATGATTGGAGATGCTCTCAACGTGGATATTTATTGATTATAAAGTTATGAGTGAGCTATGAATGAAGAAAATGAGAAGGTTTTATTGAAGATACGTAAAAGAATTCACTTAAAGTAGGTTAAGAGGATAAATAATTTGTGGAATAAAATTGAGAGTTTTAATTGTTAAATTAAAATAACTTAATTATTGAAATTTCATTTATCAAAAATCATAATTTTTTTACATTCTTTTTTTTTTTAATATTTTTTTTTCTAGGTCTAAGTATATCCTTGCACTCTTAAAGTTGAGTGGAATAATTTTAATCAATCATAATTTTCATTAAAGTTTTTTTTTTCTTTACCTATTTTTAAAATATTTTAATATTTAATTTGGTTATTAAACTTTTTGTGAGGAAGATTTGACTTCCAACAGAAAAAGAGGAATTGAAAGATAAAATAAGTTAAATTCATTATTTATATCGTAGTATTTTAGTCACAATAGTTTGAAATAGATTCAAAGATGTTTTGAATGAGTTGGAAAATAAATTTTTCATTAATTTTAGCACTGTGTGTAATTATTTTCAATGTCAATCTTTCTCTTAGCGAAATTTTTAGAGAAAACTCATGAGGTTCGACAACCATTTATTTATTGAGCAAAATTAATTCCAATGAAAACTCGAGAGATTTGGTTGTTGAGCTACTATAAAGTCCTTGGTCAAGGAGGTTGTCCATTGAGCGAGTATAACTCGTACTCAACAAAATTAATATTATGTGCTTAATTCACTTAGTGAATTAATTTGTGAATGAGTGAAGATAATATTTTATAATTTTAAATAATATGTCATTAAATGATTTTTAATACTAAAATTATTTATATTTCACTTAATTGTTATATTTCAATTTTTATTATTTAAGTTTATATTGAAATGATAAGTTATGATTTATGAAGTGGTATGAATTATGATAAGATGCATATGATGTAATTTAATGTAATTATGATGGTGTGTTATAGCATGAAAAATACTAATAGGATATTCCTATATATATATATATATTTATTATTTTATTAATCTCTAATTTTACTTTATATAACAAAGAATAACTTAACTAATACAATATGAAAGATGCATCAATTATTTTCAAAAGTTTGACTATTTTTTTAATCCTAAATTGAAAATTGCATTATTCTCCTTTGATGATTGAAGTTTGATTGCAGTTTAAACATTTCAAAAACCATTTTGTATTTACTTATTATGAAGATAATTAGGACAAACACACTTCAACATAACTTTAAATTTGTTTATAATTGAGGATTATTTGAAATGATAAAAGTTTAAAATTTATGAATTTAAGCATCATAAAAATTCATTATAAATTAACTTTGACAATGGGGTGAGGTAAATTTTACTTCCATAATCCGCTCCTAATTTTTTTAATTATCCCCACATCATTCTTAATTTTTGTCCCGTTGAAGTTAGAAATTAAATTCACATTCTTATCTCTATTGGGTTTTAGGTTTCCTTTCTCTCAACTTATATACGTTCTATATTATTTTAAAAAAATAATTATACTCACAATAAATTAATTTTAATACTTTTTTTATATTTTTTATACATAAATAAATATTTATATCAATTAAATATACACTTTAATTTATTATATTTATATTAAAATATATATAGAAAAAATATTTAATCATTTTTATCTTTACACAAATATAAAACACTTATAACATTATTATTATATTAAAACATTTAATTACAAGTTAATTATTTTTTAAATTATCATTTTAAAATATTAATAAATATAAAATATATAATTTATAAGAAAATATTTAATAAATTAATTTTTATTTAATTAATTCAAATAAAATATTGAATTATTAATTTTTTCTAATAATTTAAAATATAATTATTTTATTAAAATAAAATTTAATATATAATAAACAAAATTTTAGAAATAATAAAATATGATATAATAAACCTACGGATAATTTATAAATAAAATAATAATAATCTCGAAATGACCTGCCTCAATAGAAAAATCTAAATTCATTAAACCTTTAAATACAATCAAATAGAAAATCTAAGAACACCTATTCAAACTATTCAAATAAATTTAACTATAAAAATAATCAATACTCTTTTCATAAATATATAAAACCTATTCAAACTATAAAAATACAAAGTAAAATATAAAGAAGAAAAATAAATTTAACTTCATATCTGTTAAATTAGTTAAAATAACTAATTTGATGAAAAAAAAATAAAGCATATGAAAAAAGTATAAGAAAAAAAAATTAATAAAAAATATTTTAAAATTTAAATGTAAATATAAAATCAAAAGAAATATTTCATTATTTATCCGTACTCACATTTTCAATTGTCTTCCATACTTCCCTTATTGCTAAATAATTTATAAATAATTTCCCTTTCTATTTGTCTTTTTACTCTTCCTCCTGTCACCTACCTTAGTTCCTTTCGTTTTTTTCCTAAACCAAATATGCCAAGTTCCTTGTGACTATACGGTGGCGAAGGGGATGCATCCTGCGAAACAGAAGCCGTCGGATGGACATCTCTGCAATAGTGGCAATGTGGTGTGGTTCGTGAACAAATGTGAGAAACGAAAGACTTGCAATTTTAGAAATTTAAGCCATTTATACAGAGGCTAAATAACCACGGTCAAAAGTTGGCCAACGATTTGAAACTCAAAGTGTTGCTAACGTTCAAGATATTCAGAAAAAATATATATAAAAAATTTCTACCCAATATTACAAGTAATAAATAAGAATGTCAAAATTCAACGAGATTAAAGGATGGAGGGCTTCATTAACAGGTGATGGGGGTGACTTATGAAATGGAGGTAACTAATGGCTAAAATGATTTAAAAAAAAATGCAAAGAAAGAAGTGCCAAAATCATCATATTTAGTTAAATACATTCATTGCTTGGGATAGTAATAAGGGTAGTTGTTCATTCCTACAGGTTGGGTAGGCGGAAACCCTTGTTGGTCTTTCTTTGCAGACACAGGAGGATAAGGAATCTGCCCTTGTGTTGGATAAGGAGAAGGTGCAGTGTGAGGGTTTGGATACGGAGATGCAGAATATGGTGCTACAGTTTGGGGGTAATTGTAATTGATTGGAGGGCCAGAGCTTACATGAGCTTTACCAGGCTGCATATAGCCTGTGGTCATAGGATAGGCAGCCATTGTAACCACTCCAGGGGGAAATGGTGGCTGCCCAGTTTTACCTTTGTTGGAATCAGCATATTTTACAATTATATTCCTCCCCTGCAATGAAACAAGTACAATATGTCATAACTTCTAAAATATATACAGCTTCAATCCTAAAGCTATAACCGGGACTATATTAAGAATTTTAGCTAACAAGGAAAAATCTAGCGTCAAATAAGTTTTTACGGTCATATTGAAATTGATAATTTTCTAGTCTTGAATTAATAGTGTTAACATGTTACCCCTTTCAGATTATCACATGTCAACACACACAAATATCTGACTAAAATAATTATATGTCAAAATCGTTTATTCACAAGTAATGAAGTTACCATCAGGACCAAATAACATATATTAAATGTAGAGTATAAAAACCAGGGATAAGTTTTGGATGAACCAATTTCAATACGGATAAATTTTGAAGGTTTAAACTTATTTAACCCTAAAATCTAATATGCAGCTAAAAAATGGTAAGTTACCTAAAAGTGTGTAAACCAACATATTTTAATAGAACTTTTCCTTTACTGTATAATTAAGATGCCTTTTCAATGATCTTCAAATTTTTCTCTTTGTCGCAATTTCAAGACATTTTTAAGCATATAAACTAATCAGGTCCCACTCTCACAGCTAACCTCAGACTTTACATAAAATATGAAATGTTTGCTTACCCCAAGAGTCTTTTCAAGATCATTTATGGCCTTCTTAGCAGCTTCTGCTGTCTTGTACGTGACAAAGCCAAAGCCACTACAGTTGGAAATAAAACAATAATAACACGTTACAGGAAAAATCAGGTGTAGAAAACTACTTGAGCCTTACCAATACGGAGATAACAAAATGGGTTGTTAAACATGATTTTTGAAGTTGATAATTAGAAAAAAAAAATTAACAAAGTTGAGGCTTTGATAGAACAAATTGGTACAAAAAAACTTTGAAACTGATAATTTGAGAGAACAACTTTTTGGACTACTCAAATATATAGACAGATCTCTGTATATGACCATTGCTCTATATTAACAAGTTTCTTTAAAAGAAAAATAATGAAAAGCTGCACCTAGCAACCTGTTTATGGGCTGCTACAGTGAGCACAAATCGATTTTTCCAAAACCAACACTGGTTGCTATCCACCAGTGAATACATAATCAAATGGGTTGCTGTAACAAATTAGCAACTAGCTTTCTCAGGCAGAGGAGCTTCTCTCACGAAAATGAATAAGTATAAATTCTGTATCCTAGTAAAGCATGTTGCTACTTTTACCGTGATTCATTTGTATCCCTGTCATATGCAACTGAACCTTCTTCTATTTCACCATGCCTCGCAAAATAGGTAAGCAGCATTTCACTTGTGACTTCTGGTGATAAGCTTCCAATATAAAGCTTCCTCAAGGAAAGATCAGGAGCACTACTTGTTCCACTTAGACCCTCACAGGCTAGATTACAGACGGCCAATCTTCCCTGAAAACAAGAATTCCTATAATCAACAGGGGAATGTCGGAATGACAGCTGCAGACAGTTTCAAAGATTAATAGTTTTTCAGGGTTGGGGCAAGGAGGTCACCTACACACAACTAAGCTACTAAAATCTAGAAGTATTAAGAAAATGTAATACAGATAACCTTCCAGCGTATTAGCGACCTTAGGTCCTTAGGTTTAAAAAAATGTCACTATGCCTGAATGTTTCTCAACAGTATAAGGCAGAAAAGGTAAATTGGATTGTGCAACATGAGAAAACATAAGCTGGCAAAGTCCACAAACCCAAACTACAGGCCACGAAAAAAAACCCACTTCCAAGATAACCTTCCTAATAGATCTCATAATTTGGGTGTATTGGGATTGGCAAGTTGAGAAATTCAAGGAGGCAAACTTAGTTACCATGGTGTTTCTAAAGCAATACTGCAGATTTATGCATAGAAGAGATTTAAAATGGGGTAAAGATTACATCAATTAACTTGCTAGAAGCTCTCAAGGCTTGCTGAGTTGATTCCATATTTTTGAAAGTGATAAATCCATAGCCACGGGACTTCCCAGTTACTTTATCATAGATCACAGCTCCTTCCTCAATTTCTCCATGCTCTTCAAAAGCCTGGAAAATAAGCAATGGATAAGAAGCAATCTACAGAAAGAAGGAATTTTATTTTTGAGTCTCAAGGCTTGAGATTAGAGACAAGGTACTGGGTTGTAAATAAAGGGACATAAAATTGGCATTCTATAAAATAAATCTTGTTGGGGACATTCCATCTGACATGGATGCAATCAAATGCATGACACACTAAACACAATCACCAATGCACTCACAGCACGCAAAGTTTCTGAAGTGGTATTCCATGCCAAGCCACGAACGAAAAGCTTTCGATGGGCAGGGTCTGCACTTGCAATACTTTTTATTTCTTCTGCTATTGAAGGATATTGGGACCCTCTTTATGCCTCAACATGAAAACAAACACACATGCACACGGTCAATCACACAGCATACAAGTGGGAGCAATTGTTTTGGCCCCTTTTATGCAAAGCACACCATGCAAGCAGAAGGTACCAACAATTCAAAGAGGACAAATGCACATGGTATACACACATATAAAGAAATTCCCAAGAAGGATTCTGTTCTGACCAACTGAGGCAAAAAATCAATACCTGCCTCAAAAGTATAACAAATTCCTTTCATCAAGCATTTATGATTTTAATTTAATGTTTTAGGTACAATTAGTCGATTGTTTGTTTTCATCTCGTCATATAATAATGCTAAATTTGTCAATTAACAACCATGATGACCTGTGAGGACAAGCCTTGGCATACCAGTAACTAGTAAGGTTCAAATCCTCAAACAACCTCTCCCCCTTGAAAGGATAATGCAATATACATCTATGCTCCCCAAATCCCACTATGTGAGAATGCATTTGACTGGGTCACCCTTTTAGACCTATGACGACAAAGTGCATTGGGTCTGGATTAACAATAACTTACCAGCCAAGCCCTGTAGTATGTGCCAGACACCACCTTTCATTCCCACAACTAGAAATTGCTGGCAAAGGGGGAGAGAAAGCTTAATGGAAATGTAAGGAGTAAAGTGTGATGGTTGTTCATATTTTAATATGTATTTAGAAAAAGGGGCAAATATTAAGTTTGAAAATATTCCCTGAGGACCATGTCAATGTTGATACAGTGAAAATGCTAATTCCTAAATAAATAGCCTCGTAACCCTATTTCGTAAGGACCAATGTTTGAACAATTTTGAGGCCAAATCCTGTAAGTCGAACATAGTCACAAATCCAACTAGGTTAACAAAAAAAAAAAAAATCTAGATATTGCAGTCCCGAATGGACACTAATACAAGATACAACTTCATATACGTAATAATTATACTACTCATAAAGCACTTTATACTTTTATACTTTTCACAATTCAAGGAGAGGACTGCAATGCAAACGGATAAAACCGAAAAGAATATCAAAAAGCATGGTGAAGCTGATTGCACGGAGAGGATGACGAGAAAGAAGAAGTAGAAGAACGAAAGAAGTGAAATGGAGAATATGAAACGCACAGTTTCGCCAGAAGATCAACGAGCTGGGGTTTAGCTAGAGGTTCAATGAGGAAGCGAAGTTCTTCCTTGGAAGCAAAATCACCGTTTCCTGCTTCGTCCAATTTTCTCTTCTTCAAATCTTCCATGTCGTCTTCTTCTCGTTCTTCTTCTTCTTCTTCCCCCTCTTCCACTTCCACTCAACACCTCCGAACCCAATGCATTAGGTCTATAATTGGGCTTCTCTTATACATGCAGCCTGGGCTTCTCAACTTCAAGGCCCGTGTCCGGCCCAACTTCGCAACTAATAAATTTGTAAGATAAAAAAATTTATCCAAAATCTTCTACAAAAGCTCGTACACGAATGGATTTTTATTGTTTAATATGTTTATCATTATATTTTATCACATAACATTTCTTTTAAACTAAAACCAAAATTTGATATTATTATTAAGATAAAATTCAAAACATATTTTGTGTATTTTTTCAAATGTTGATAATAGTATATTTGTACACGTATTTGATCATATTTAATGTTTAATGTTGATAATTTTTTTTAAAATAGGATAAATCAAATTTTTGTTGTGGAATTTGAAATGTTTTTTTGGTGAAATAAATTGTTTGGATAAACAATTTAAAAAAAAAATCAAATTCTTAAAACTTATGAAAATATTGTTTTTTGGTAGAAATAACTAAATATTTAAAATATCTAATATTCATTTTGTTAATTTTCAAAATATATATTTAAAAATTATTTATACAGTAGAAAGTAAACTACCCAACCTAAGCTAAGAATTAAAAATTAAAAAAAATTTAACTTGATGAATTCATTTTTCCCATATCAAAACAATTTAAATTTCTAGTATTTAAAATGTTTAGAAATTTTAAATTTCTTTATCCAAACAAATGTAAAGGGTTGTATTGAGTTAGTTAAACTAAATAAGTAATTATGAAACAAAACCATCTTAATCATGTCTTTAAGTTACCATGCGAAGGATAATGAACAATAAACCATGTATTAAATACAGGTATCACAGTGTTTATATCCTCACTTAGTGAAAAGTGTTTTCAGTTTTTCTCTTAACTCTGTGACAACTCTCTTTTAAGTGTGAATACTGTGTGAGATTTGTGTGGGAGTGCTCAACAAGAGCATACTAGACATGATTGGTGAAAAAATGTTTCGTACATTTACAAGCTTGATTGTCTATTGCAAGACAAAGGCAGCAAAAATAGAGTAACATATCAAACAATTGACCCCATCATTTGGGGACAATTGCTTCCAGTTCTGTGTCCAGGAACTTCTCGAGTTTGGCTCTTTCCTTTTGGTAATCTAACATTCCTTTTAGTTGCTGGCTCTGCTGTTGAATCAGCACTTGCAAATTTCGTTGCATCTACCAAGATAGTAAAGGGTAAGTCAGTCCAAATGCTTGAGTTACATACAAATTTTCATTGATGTCAATCAAACAGATATTATCATCATAAAAATTCCGTGTATTACCTCTAGTTGTTGGCAAATATTCCTTCTAACTTCTAGCTGCAGTTGCCGTGATTCCTCAATTTGCATTTGGCTGCAAATTAAAGAGTATATAAATTTAAGAAAACTAGTTAACTGTTTGATATTTTAGTCAGAAAAAGCTCTTGCAATTACAGATAAAAAAAGTATCATAACAACACAAAAGTGTAGATTGTCATAGTTTAATTGATGTTACATTTTCACTTGAAGCTCAGCCACCCCATCCATTTTATGTCCTTCCTCAGATTTTTCTGAAAGACAACGTGGGAACTGTATGATAGACCTTAATAGCAGAGAATGAAATATAATTCATGGAGCGATAAAAAAAAATGTTGTTGGGTTGGATGTTTATCAGAAGGCAAAACTGAGGAATGATAATAATAAGGCGTATCCAAATACCTTATTAGATTTCACTTCTCCATTTCCACCTTACTCTTTTCACTCCAGTTGCTTTCGCAAGAAATATGTTTTAAAGAATTTCAGAAGGTATATATATGCATTGCAGTAACATAAGACATTGACAATGAGAAAAGTAATTTACCCTGCAAAGGTTTGTGCATGTTTATGGTAGACCTACATTTCTGCAAGGCACATATTAGAAATATTAGAGAGCCAATTAGTTGCGAAAGTGGCTATTGTAATGCATGACAAAGTTCAAGAACCAGAAAGAAATTGTTCGCTGAAATTAGTTTTTACCTGTAAATGACTTTTAACATGAGAAATGGATAGCAAATCTGATTTCATCATATCTAGTATAGCCTTAGGTTTTGCCTCTGCGATTAACAATGAACAAATTAAGTACAGGGTAACAAGGGTTCTTTTTGTTGTTTTTTTCTTTAAGTGTAACCAATACTATTACTTTGTTAACTTACTTTCTGGGCCACCAAGACTATTAACAATCATCATAAATGGCTCGTGTAGATCTTTGGTCCATTTTATTCTTCTTTTGCCTCTCCTAGAAGCAGAGTTGCTAGAAGTTACACAAGCAACCCCACAAAGTCGATGAGGAGCTTGCTTTTGTGGCTTTGTACAAGAGTCCAACTAATATAAGACACATTGCATCTCATTAGAACAAAAAAAAAAAAGTATATTACAAACTAGCTGATAAATGGATGAGGAGAAATTCCTAGGTTATGCGGTCTACATAAGATGCTGAAATAAATAAGTTATGTGCCTAAAAGTATTCAATAAAGATATATTTATATACATGCTTCTGAGGTCAATTTTTTCAACCGGTGCTTATTAGTATTCTTAGAGTTAAGAGCTTGATTAGAGGTTTCACCGTTGGAGCTTGCTGATGTAATTACTATTTGAAAACTGGTTCTTACATTAGAACTGATCTCTCTCCTCTCACTCTTTCGCATATCCAAAACCATTTGATTATATTGATTATATAGGACAACTCTCAAAATTATTTTGCTTATTAGAACAATGAAACAATATAATGATGTGGGTCTGTTGTATGACCCATTTTAAGTTTTCAAGAGTTTTACTACAAGAGAGAATTTTCTGGAGTTCCTAAAATCCTATATATCAGTGTTGGGTTGACTAGAGGTAAGTTAAGAACATATGAATGATTCTCTCTCTCTCTCTCTCTCTCTCTCTCATATATATATATATATATATATATATATATATATATCAACAGTAAATATGAGTGTCAATGATTAATCATGCCTAACTAAGAATTTTTAAATAAGGGAAGAGTAATAAACATTTGTCCTCTAAACGAAGCAAAGATAAACAAAGGTAAAATACAACTAATTAATTTTTTTGTTAAAGAAAAAATAAGGATGCTTTCATATCAAATCATTTGTACGTCAAATGGAATCAGAAACTACTAACCACACCCTCAAAAGTAAGAACCTGGTTTTTCTGAAAGGAAATCTCAGGAAGCCTTTCATCTGTGGCAGCATCATCTCTCAGTAATTTATCTTCTTCTTGTGAAAAGTGATCGTAATATGGCATACTATCAGGCTGCATGCTACTATATTTTTCAGAATAGGAAGTAATTTTACAATATTTTTCAGAAGAAGGACAATCTGCAACATTGCTGGACGACAAGAAAGATTCAGCAACCGGGCACAAGGAGCTTGTGAATTGAGAGGAGGGGGGATCTTGTTTGGTGGTGATTGTGGTGAAGTTATCCCCAGAAGCTTGGCGAATATTCAGCATGTGAGAGTCTGTTGTTGTTGTCTTTGGAAACTCAAAGCACCAAGTAGGAACTTCAATCTGATGTTGCTGAGCTTGAAAGCTCACAAGAGCTTTTGTTGCACTTGCACAAAAACCTTGTGGGGTTTGAATTTGAAGAGGAGTGGTCACAATGTTGAAGGGTGATTTTGTTGGTTCAACAACACTCACTTGTTCTGATCCAACAACCTTGACTAGGTTGCTAATCCCCATGTAGGATTCCCATTCAGTTCCGTACATCTGGGAACTATACTGATACATGCTTCTCTACTCTCTCAAAACCTAACCAACATCAAGACCTAAACTCTTGCTCAAATTTAGTTACTCCACTTCTCTGATGCTAATTTATATTCCAACAAGAGAAAAGGCGATAACAGTCCCTACCAATACAAAAACTTCAAATGCTTTTTTATTAAAAGAAAATGGTGTGTGGGAGAATAAAAAAATGTGAGGGATGAACAGTGTAAGGAAAAGTTAACAATGTATACAGACACAGTTGTGTCCTCGTACAAAGCGAATTTCTCAATGTATTAGGACAACAAGTTTGTCTAAGTACATTCTGACCTGTGAAAAGTATCATGCATAGTAGCATCACAGAGAAACTAATACACACACATTCTTAATTCATAGATGCAAGACAACCATAATTGTTTATTGTACTCAATAGCAATAACCACCACAATGCATTACTTTGGACAGGCCTGATCCCTCCAAAGTCCTATATATGCCCTCACTCTAACCTCATCTTGCAATCATTCTCTGATGTACACTGCAGTTCATACGTATATCTTATGTGGAAACTACTAGAATTGGATAGAATATTGTTCTTGTAAATCCAAAAAGTTGTACATAGTATAAGAGTCATTCTTTTTATTTAACTTATTCAAACTTCAAAACAGACAATACTGTAGTGAGTCTTTACACAAACACATGCATAATATGAGTAAATCTTGCATTCATTTAAAAAAAGAATATAAGTAAAGAGATAGTGTAGAGTATTGGGCATATAGAATAGGGTTTTGAAGATCTGAATAGCTAATATGGTAGATCTCTTTTAGTTCAAGAGAATATAATGGGAAGATAAGGTACAAGAATCCAAGCGTGCCATTGATTTGTTTAGTTTCAGACGAATTTATATATACCATATTTTAAGATAATAAAAAATATAAAAAAAATTAAATATAAAATTCCTATAAACAAAACAAAATAAATAGTTGTATCAGATAATTTCTACAAATTAATTTGTAAGTAAGAAGTTAATTTTCTTTTTCCTCTTCAAATTAGTTTGGAGAAGTTTGTTCAATCATGTATTTATTGTAGAAGACTAAAATTGGATCAAATTTCATACCCATATTCCCTGTATTATTATAATTGCTTAAAAATTATTAATCGTCAATCTTTTAATAATTAGATTATAAGTTTATTTTTTAACTATTATGCCTTGATAACCCTCCAAAGAAAATCAGGCACTGTATTTTTTTCATTTATTTATTTTTACATTAGTCATGAGAGATGATTCATTTTCTCATGTTTTTATTCGTTAAGAAAATTAAAATTTATTATATTAATTTACCCTTGATCTTTAAGTATTTTGCTTTCCCTTGATATTTGAGATTTGATAAGTAAATTTCTTTTTTATTGATTTTAGTACTCTTTGCAGTCAAATCAAATGACAATATTTTAATTATACTCCTGCTAAATTTTACTTATTTACAATAATTTTATTTAAACATTTGATTTAAAAAAAGTATAGTATATAAACGAGGTATTAGATTACAAATAAAAAAGTATACTAATGAAGATTTAAAAGAATACTTGAATTACATAGCACTACACAAAATAATATTTTTGCAATATTAAAGTTCATAATAGAAAGAATTTCAAGTATATAAATTATATTGTAAATTTAAAATACAGTTTAGAAATAAAGATAAAAATATATAGTAGATTGAAAAAGATAAATAATTAATATATAAAGGAGATCTTTCCATAAACTAATATTAAAATCACTTGGTAATTTATAACCTATAATGATTTGAATATTATTAGAGAACATGGACAAATTCATATGTTCAAATAACTATGGAGCATGATAATGACAAAAAAGATGCCAGTGATTCATGGTCTCAATCATCCACTTTATAACTTTCTTAATTACTTCTTAATTACATTAACTTTCTTAAAATTCAATCATTCTAAAAGAGGAAATGCTCGAGTAACTTTTTGTAAGCATTGTCCTTCAAATAATTTTTACCTTATATTTGAATTATAATAAAGAGAATAAAAAGTGAGATAGTTTGAATTATTTATTATTATAATAATAAATAAATAAATAATATATTAATTATTTTTTTAAACATAATTATAATTATGTCGTTACATGATGTCTTCTTCAGTTTTTTTTTTCGTAAAAAAGAGAGAATAAAATTTTATCTCAATACAGTAGTTAGAAACAAACACAAGTTTAAAAAAGAGAAATCGAACCCACGATAATAATAATAAAAACTTATTAATTATTATTTTAATTATTTTTAAATTTTATAAATGTTTAATTGATAAAAATGCAATAGTAAATTTTACACTAACAAATAACATGAAAATTAAATTCATGGCGTTGTTATAGAATTATAATTATCCTATTTATTCATAAAATTATTTTATAATTATATATTAAAACGAGTAAAAAAATATTTTAAATTTAAAATATATTTTTAATACACAAATATAAAACATATTAAACAATAAATAAAAACATATTTATTGTTAACAAATTATATCTACCTTCCATGAGATTATGATAAATCACGCTTGAATCACTTTTCTAAAATTGATATTTACTCCCCATCTAACTTTTAAATAAATATTTATCTCCTTGTATTTTTAATAAGTACACTCATTTCCTTTATATTTTTAATAAATTATATTAAAAAATATCATATAGACTAAAACTTAAATAAGAAACATGAAAATTAAAATTGATATTATTAATAATATTAGCAATAAGAATATGTAAAGGTCCAAAAATGAAATGCCAAGAAAGGACGGCCATCACAAATAGGATTCAATAAAAACAAGAGTCAAAGATTCCGGTCAATAAAATGATTATATTTATCGATGCTAAATATAATCATTTTCTTATCATTAATCGATAATAATCTTTTTAGCATTCACACTCAACGCTTATTAGTGTTTAATATTGCTCACCGTTTTCCTTTGGGACGTATTAGAATATTTAAACATCATTCTACACTAAAGATTGTTTTATTTAGTTGTTAATTTTAAGTTTTTAAAAGACAGTTTTATCGATTAATTTTGAAAAATTATTTTTAAAATAAATTTGAATGCAATTTTATTTTTAAAAAGCTTTTTTTCTGTTTTTTTTTAAATAATTTTAATTTTTTTAATTATTATATAAATATTTTTATTAAAATAATTAAAAAAAAAACTAAATTTGATAAAATATATTTTTTATTTTTATTAATGGATATCAACATTTTTATATATAATTATAATAAATCACTTATTTTATCACCGTAAATTTATTAAAAATATTTTTAAATTGTTGTTATAATTTTTTTATGATTATCTATTTCATTTTTTTCTAAAATAATTTTTAAAAATGAAATTATCAAATAAATTTTTTAATTTATTTTCAAAAATATCTCTAACACTATTTTAAAATTAAAAAACAAAACTAAATAAAAAAATGTCCTAATTATCTAATTCAGCATTTTGTTAACGTTATTTTTTATCTGCGAACTAAGAAAAAAATATAATAAAACATAAATTTTATTAATTTCTATCGTTGTCTCAAACTTAAAACTCTTAATTGGAATTCTCATTATCTCAAGTTTTTCAATAAACCAAACATTTGGTGCGGGTAAAAGTAAAAGCATGAAAAAGCTCAAATAATCATTTCCTTTTTCTACCTTGAATACAAAAGGCTGAGATGAAAACTATAAATTATTTTGAAAAATACTTTTTTTATTATTAATTGAATTTATTTAAAAATTACGAAATCAGAATATAATTTAACAAGGAATGGAACTCATAATTTTGTGATTTATTATAAAATGTAATTAACAGTAGAGAGTAATTTGAAATAAATGAATTGTTGTCACTTGTGCAATTAACAGAAGATAAAAGAAATGCAGAAGGAGCAAAACAATGACACCGTGCTTTGAAAAAAAAAAAAAGAGAGCAGAAAACTCTGCTTACAAAGTTTATTCCCTCCTCCTCAAGTAAAGCTAGTGTAATACAATGTTTCTTTTTTCTATAAAATATATAATGAAGGACTCAAAATTATGTACTAATTCATTGAGAGAGTTTGCATTTGTAGGATAAACAAAAATGTTATTCTTCCCATAACAAAATCCCATGATGTGATCTATCTGTTTCTTACAAGGAGTAAGGATGTGGAAAACTGTAATTTTATGCAAAACCATCAAATTATTTGCTTGGAGAGGGCTTGGAAGTGAAGAAGGATTTTTGAACCCCTCCAGGAACAGAAACCTCACCATCTTTATGACTAATTGTTGTCTCATCAGTGGCTGAATCCTGTGTATTTGACAGGTTATTACTTTTCTTCTGCTGCTGGTCAAACATTTTTTTTAGTTGCCTTCCTTGTTCCTCAATTCTCAACTGTAATTTTCTCTGAATCTGGACCAGGAAAGTAAGTGAAATGAAAACTTGAAGAGAGGAAAGAGTGTTATAAGAATCCAAATATCCCCACTCATTCATTAGTTTTAGCATCCAATTCCTCAAAATATCTGCCTAACTCTTATCCATATTATACACATGATAGTGCAATTTCACATCATCACCTATGCCAAAATGATTATGCCTAGAATTAGAAAAAAGGCTAAAATGTAAATAGAGATGTCTAGAAGCCTTTAAACATATCATAGTTTGCTTGTAAAAATGATTCATTATTTTATAGGTAGTGGTGAGAGTTTAAGTATGTGAGATATTGGACTTCATTTATTGTTCTTCTGTGACTAAATCTCTGCATCATATCTTCCATCTAAAGCTGGTTGAAAGGTAAAAAATGTGAAATTAAATGCTTATGATTCAAAAACCTTTCAGGTGGTTAAGCCAATATTGAAGTTTTTATATAAGAGGAGTGGAAAGGGCCACAAATTAAGTACAATGATAGCATAGATAAAATAGCAAGAAAAAATGATAGCACAGATATACCTCTAGTTGTTCGTGAAGACACCTTTGAGCATCTAATTGAAGCTTAAGTGCCTCTCTAATTTGTAATCCTCTATAGATCATGAACAGAGTTAATTTAGTAGATTATAAAACGAACTAAGCAACTTCATGGAAGTACTAGAATCATAGGAATATAATAAGTAGCATTACGTTTTGACATCAAGATGATGCATATTCTTTGTGTGGTGGGTTCTTTTGTCAGATTTCCCTGAAACAGAAGAAAGTTTTCGGTTGAGTACGTGGAGTGAACCTGATATTTGAAAGAATTGAAGAACAACGAAGACTATGAATAACTGTTGAGAAAGATAAAGCAAAGGAGAACAATTAGCCATATCCTGAAGGAGAAGAAAAATATAAATGTAAAATAATATGATTGAGAGATAGATTAAGTGTTGTATGAAATACTATGAGTTGTTGCATGATTAACAGAAGTCATACTGAGAGATAATTTCACCCTAACAAGAATTGGAACTAAGGTTGACTATGTTTGCCATGTAGTAAGTAGATCAACTCAAACTTTATACTACTTAAGGGAAGAAATGCATTTATTCTGCATTGGAACTTCTTACACTAGAGGTCAATTAACAGTTTATTAAAGTCTCAACAACAATCAAAGAATCAAAACCAAGGGAAAAAGAAAAGTTCATATTCTCGGACATGACAAGCACTATAACAAAAACATATGTTCATCATTTATGACACGAATATCAGTAAATTCAAGCACCAAGAAATGTACATGACATGAAAAGAAACTACGCTGCAATTCTGGTAAACAGCAAAATAGAATTTACCTTGACAGGGATCTGGAATGAATTTTGCAATTCTATATTTCTGCAAATGACTTTTGATATGGAAGATAGTCAAACCATCTGTGCCCATCATCTTTAATATAGCTTTTGGTGTTGCCTCTATAGTCAAGCAGCAATACAGGGCTATCAGATAATGCATAGATGCACAGCCAATTAGTAATATTTGTTTAGTTACTTACGCTCAGAGCCTCCAAGGCGATTCACACACTCAACAAACTTCTCATGAAGATCCTTAGTCCATCGTATACGTGTTTTACTTGAGACTACTGCCCCATTAGAAGCAGAGTTTCCAATAGTAGACACACTTCCTGCTGAAAGTGTTGGAGACAACTTCTCAATCTGAGAAGAAAATCTCAGCTGTGCAACAGGTAAATTAATGGATCCACGAGCAACCTGCATACAATAAATGTAATATCGTAAGCCAATTGAATCTTCCAATAATGGACACATGACAAAATCTACGTATGGGGTTTGCCAAATGGAAAAACTTACCATATGGTCCTGACTTCCTTTGTTAGGAAATGATGAGCCCCTGATAACACCATCAATGAACAACTTCTGTTGTTCAATTGGAAGGAAGTTGGTGGTGGGAAAATTCCCACATGAAATTTTATTGGACTTCTCAGGGGTTCCACGACATTGATTATTATTCAATTGAGATTTCACTATGGATTGCAAAGTGTTTGACAAGTCAAAGTTGGAGTCAGGTTGGTTTACCGAATCCAAGAAAAGGTTTTCCCTGGGAGATTGATACAAAGGGAATTCCAAGTCATTAATCTTACATAACTGAGATTGAATACCAACTTGGCAATCATATTCTGCAAACCCCATGCAGTTTTCTGCAGCATAAAAGGCAGAAGCTGGTGACTCAAAACGGCTGATAATGGTGCCAGATGATTTGACATGGCCTATGTTTGGTAACTGATCTATAGCTTCTCCTCCAACCATGGCAAGTGGTCCCATATTCCAAGCCTGTCTGATATCAAAATACTGACAGTAATGATTGCCAAACTCAGAATTAAAATCCCCACTTAGTCCATGACTTTGTTGAATCAATCCTCCCCAATGAACGTTGTTCTCGTTCATTGACACAAAATTTTATGTAGGATGGTAATCGGACTAATACATCTGATCATATATATCAACTCTCTGGAAGCTCATAAAGAATGGGGAGGGTAGAAGAAGAATGGAAAGGTAACAATAGTAATGCCAATTCGAGGCTATGGCATAAAATTCTCTTTTATATTCCCAAAAGGCTTCAGGTATAAGATTTGAATCTGATTGTCTTAATGCTAACGTGCAAGGTCATTTAGCTATTAATTATCTTGAAAAAGGGGATAAGAATGAACAATAATGAATTGACATTAACGAAGTAGAGTACATGGAAACAGACAGAAAGTTTTGTCTAAATGTTGTCTTCACGTGAATTTAAACCAAATGCAAAAGAATCAATAGAAAAAGCAGGAAAACTAAGCAACCTAACTTAGATGGGTCTCAAATAAGAGGTTAAAAGAAGTTCCCTGGAGGACAACTTCAACAACAAAGCTAGATGATGGATCATACATAAAAAACAGTCCCAGACTAATATTAAATTCTAGTTGATTATCTTAAAAATGGAGAATATTGAGATGGCCATATGGGCATCTGTAGTGTAATAATTAAATGTTAGATAAAGATACTGGCATAAATTCACATAATATATCTGTATTATTCCTACAAAGGATTCGGATGAAACAACTTTAACCACACACAGGGATGACAAATATGTTATCAAATTAAGTCCTGTTCCACTGCTTGCTGCCACTGCATCTTGCAAAGTGGGGTATCAGAAATTACCAGAAAAAGTGTATCTAATTTTTATATTCATCATAAAAGCACAATGGAACTTTAACTATAAGAATCCCAGTAAAATTCAGTAACCTAATGGGCTCTCCATTACATAAAGGTAAGAAAAGATGGACAATGGGACACATAAATTCAGTGCATTCACATGCACTCTCACTTCCGTATTGCTGCTGATCTTTCTTTACCCATATTTCTCACCTCTCTTCTTTTTCAATTCTCTCAATTTTATTTTCTTGCTGAACAAGGCTTCACTTTATTTTTCACTTTCAGATTGGTCAGAGACAAAGGGAAAAGGAACGTGTTACAAATGATGCACAATACTTCAAAATTAAGAAAATAGAAGAATGAACACGTTTAACGTGGAAAACCTTTGCTTGGAAAATCGCGGGCTGAGGTAACCAAATTCATTCATTGTAAAAATATTTGGGAACAAAAGAGTGACTTGAAACTCTTAAAACAATAAAAAAATATAAAAGTTGATAAAACATTTTGTTTATCTTTCTTAAAACAACAAAATATTTTTCTTGTTTTCTTGACACAATCATGTTTCCCTGATGGAACACCGTCTCATTTGCATGTGTTTTAAGTTATAAGAGTTTTTATCCTTTGCTGTTGTTTCTTCTAAATGTTGATAAGCTTACAAAGAGATAAGATATTATTTAACATGTAACATAATATTTTATAATATTTATGTTACATAATCAATTATATCAAAGAAAAATATTTAAAAATTTCTGTTAATAATTATTTTTATTATAATAAATAATAAATAAAATCATTAATAATAAATAAATTTATCTCACTTTTTTTTTTATAATTCTACCAATCTTATTTTTTGCTTTATTTTTCTTTCTTTCTTTTTATTTCTACTTCTCAATATTCACTCTCTACTCCAAACAACTTATTATTGTACAGAGGATGAACCTCTTAAATAAATTCTCACGGATGAAACTTATAAAAATATGGTGTATAGTGCTATTTTCTCTTATTATTTCTATAGAAATAAGCAGCGATTAGTCATGTTTAATTTTTGCAATCTTATGTTTTCTTTGTTATCATTTAAACCAATGACTAAATAATCTTAGACTTAGAAAAAAATACATGAATAGCTTAAGACTTATATTTTATTACTTTTAGTTGTCTCATAAAAGAAAATATTCTAATCATAATCAAAGTAAATATATTATTTATTAACATGAAAATTTCAAATTAAATAAATGTTCATTTTAATAATTTTGTAAGAATAAGAATAGAAATATTTATATTTATAAATAATTTTAAATAGAAGTTACTTTTTTTTAATTTATATTTTTTACTTTTCCACTTTTAACTAATATAAGTAATAAACATAATTTTCATGATTTATTAAAATTTGGAACAATTTAATTGCTATTTATTTATTTATCAAAATTTTAAAAGGACAAACATATATGAAAAAAAATGAAAGTTCAAAATGCTGAGATTGAATATTTTATATATTTAGAATTAATATATGAAATACAATTAATGTACATTTAGTTATAGTTTAATAGAGATTATACTCATTACTAGTTGTTAAAATCATTATAAAAATTTGAAAGGTTAAGAAAATGAAGGTGAAAATTTAAAAAGATATTCATACAGTTAATAAAAGCAAAATAAATTATGTTTATGTTACGTACTAAGAAAAACAGAATGAACGTAAAGGGTACAGGAAAAAGGAAGTAACTGAATAGTACGTGCGTGCATGCA
This sequence comes from Sphenostylis stenocarpa, assembly GCA_963425845.1. Classification (NCBI taxonomy): domain Eukaryota; kingdom Viridiplantae; phylum Streptophyta; class Magnoliopsida; order Fabales; family Fabaceae; genus Sphenostylis; species Sphenostylis stenocarpa. The sequence continues at coordinate 41,725,251 of OY731398.1, read as the reverse complement.
TGCAACTGAAGTATTATTTATATCAGAAAAACAGATAACAGAAAACTGAACTTATAACAGAAGCATTTTTAGTTTGGCTTATTCAACACTCCTCCTCAAACTAAAAATAACATGAAACATCTACAACATCAAGATTATCTATGAAACGTTTGAATTTTTCATTTTTCAAAGGTTTTGTTAAAACATCCACCACTTGTTCCTCAAATTTGCAGTAATCAATCTCAAGCTTCCCAGCTGCCACTTGCTCCCGAATGAAATGGTATTTAAGCTCTATATGTTTACTCCTACCGTGTAGAGTTGGATGCTTTACGAGGCTTATTGCCGATTGATTATCAATCAGTAACTTCATTTTTTGCACCTGTTCAACTCCCAATTCTCTCATCAGTGTTGTCAACCAGATTCCTTGGCATGCTGCATTGGATGCTGCAACATATTCAGCCTCACAACTTGAAAGAGCTACGATGGGTTCTTTCGTAGAGCTCCAAGAGATTGTTGCTTTTCCAAGAAAAAACACATACCCAGCCGTACTCTTTCTATCATCCTATCACCACTCCAATCAGCGTCAGTAAACCCAACCAGTCTGTTTTCTCCTTTGGCAAGCATGATTCCCAGTTTCAATGTTCCATGAAGGTACCTTAAAATGCGTTTTACAGCAAGTAGATGAGATGATTTTGGTTCCTGCATATACCTGCTAACCAAGTCAACACTCAAACTAAGATTTGGTCTTGTGTTGCAAAGGTATCTTAGGCCGCCCACGATACTTCTATACTCGCACTCGGATCCACGTTTTCTTCGTCAGGACTTAGCTCAAGCTTCAATCCGGACTCGCAGGGGTGCTTGCGAGTTACTCCGATGCATCCCAAATCTTTTTACTAAGTCCCTTGCATACTTCGTCCGATGTAGCAACATCCCAATGGGTGTTCTCTTGAACTCTATGCCAAGGAAGTAACTCAAGTTTCCCAGATCAGTCATTTCAAATTCTGAAAGGAGATCACGCTTGCACTCACAGATCAGCTTCTCAGTGCTTCCAGTGACCAGGAGATCGTCAACATATAGGCAAATGATGATTTTCTCATTGTTGTGCTACTGCATTTTCACGTAAACACCGTGCTCTGATTTACATTTGATGAACTCAATCTGCTCAAGGAATGTGTCAATGCGTTTATTCCACGCTCTTGGTGCCTGCTTAAGCCCATATAGAGTCTTCTTCAATTTATAAACTTTGTTTTTCTTCTCCTGATGTTCAAAGCCACTGGGTTGCTGCATATAAACCTCCTCCTCTAGTGGACCATTGAGAAAGACAGATTTAATATCTAACTGATGTAATGACCAATTAGAGTTTATGAAAAAAGCAACCACTAATCTAATCGTCTCCAATCGAGCAACAGGTGCATAAACCTCACTGTAGTCTATCTCTGCTCTCTGCAAGAACCCTTTGGCGACGAGTCTCGCTTTATAGCGCAAAATCTCTCCTTTAGGATTCATCTTCAGCTTATAGACCCACTTGAGCGCAATGGGCTTCTTACCAGGTGGTAGTGGGACAAGTTCCCAAGTCTGGTTCTTCTCGATGGAGTTAATCTCTTCCTCCATTGCACTCAGCCAGTGAGGATTCTTCACTGCTTCTTCAAATTCTACAGGTTCTGCCTTTGCAATCAACGCAAAATGAATCAAGCTCCCATCCGTTGTTACTGCTGAATCATCAAAGATTTCGTAATCCCTCAGACGTGAAGGAAGATGTGATGTGCGCTGTGATCTTCTTGTAGCTGATGCTTCACCTCGGTTCTGATCTTCTGAGTCAGTTTCTTCATCGAAAGTCACTTTTGTAGTGTTTTCTTCTTTCTCAACACGATCCCATGACCAACTGCTTGCCTCATTGAACGTAACATCACGACTGATTGAAACCTGTTTTGTGGCAGGATCAAACAACTTGTATCCCCCTGTTACATGATAACCAATGAACACATGCGGTGTGCCTTTGTCATCGAGCTTTCTCCTTAGTGGGTCCGGCACATGCTTATAGCACATGGATCCAAAAATTTTGAAGTGTGAAACACTTGGTTTGACACCTGTCCAGGCTTCTTCCGGTGTCACCTCTAGACGTTTTGTTGGTGCATGGTTCAACATGTGTGCAGCAGTAACGGCTGCCTCTCCCCAGAACTGGTTTGGCACATTCTTTCCCTTCAACATGCACCGTATCATGTTTAGCAATGTCCTATTTATACGTTCAGCAGTTCCATTATGTTGGGGGGTATAAGGTGGAGTCTTCTCATGAATTATTCCCTCCTTCTCACAAAATGAGTTGAAGTTCATTGATGAATACTCACCACCTCCATCACTACGCAAGACCTTCAACTTCTCCCCACTCTGCCTCTCGACCATCCTGACAAACTTTTCAAACACTTCTTGAACGTCACTTTTTCGTGCAAGCAAATACACCCACAATTTTTGTGTGTATTCATCGATGAAGGTGAGTATGTATTTGTTCCCTCCTGGAGTTGTGACCTGCATAGGACCACAAACATCAGTGTACACAACTCCTAGCTTTTTGGTTGCTCTTCCACCAACAAATTTCTTGAAGCGCAACCTAGTTTGCTTGCACTAGATGCATTCTGAGCAGACTTCTTCTGGTATTTTGATTTGTGGTAACCCTGTAACAAGATTATCATTACTGAGTCTATACAAATCATGGAAATTGAGGTGCCCAAACCTGTTGTGCCATAACCATTCTCCATCATCAACTACGGAAGCAAAACACTCATGTCTATGTGTGTTCATCCTCACTCTAAACGTTCTATTATCTGAGAGTTTGGCATGAATCACCAACCTTTTATCTTGATCAAGTATGCTAAGCCCATTCTCCTTCAATTCCATAAAGAACCCTTTCTGTAGAAGCTGCCTGAGACTTAGCAAATTGGTTTTTAATCCGGGTACGTAGAGAACATCATCTATGATGATTTCTCTATTCTCATGATCAATTAACACCACGCGAACTCTTCCTTCTGCTTGCAGACTCCGATTATCTGCGAACCTGATCTTCCCGTGTGAAACATCACTTAACTTGATGAATCAATCCGGACGTCCAGTCATGTGGGTAGAACAACAGGAATCAAGATACCATGAAGATGATTCTTCTGAACTTTCTTCATTGGTCTTTGCCATGAGCATTACTATATCTGAATCTGATGAAGCATCATCTTTAGCTAGGTTAGCTTGATTCTTGGACATCGCCTTGGACCCTTCACCCTTCCAACACTCACGAGCAAAGTGCCCAAGCTTTTGACAATTATAGCACTTCACCTTTTTCTTGTCAAATTTCCAGCCTTTCTCTCCACTATTTTTGGTGCCATGACTCTTACTTTTCTCTAAATCACCTGCAACATCATCTTGGTTGGCACCCTTTGATTGTTTCGAACTCTTCTTGGTTCCTTTAGATTTCATTTTGTAACTCGATCTCGCTTGCATACTTTTCTCTCACTAAGTCTGTATTCATGGGCCTCCAAGGAATGTTGCAGCTCTTGAATCCCAAGATGCTCCAAGTCTTTCGTTTCTTCAATCGTAATTACAAGATGATCAAAACTCGGTGGAAGAGATCTTAATACCTTGTTTACAATATGCTGCTCTGAAACTGTGTCACTGCATGCTCGGATTGCGTTGACCAGCTCCTGCACCTTATTCAGATACTCTGTTATAGTCTCAGTTTCTTCCATCATGAGGAACTCGAACTTACTCCTTAATGCTTGCAACTTAACCTTCTTGTGTTTATCTCCAACACCATAGGTCTTGTCAAGTATCTCCCACGCCTTCTTTGCGGTTTCAGCCATCGAAATTTGATTAAAAATCATGGAGCTAACACACTGATATATTAAGAACCTAGCCTTGCTATCCATCTTCTGTTGAAACTTAAAATTCGTTTCTCTTCTTCCGTAGCTTTGCTCCCAATTTCTGCGACATCATTTTCTATTATATCAGCAACTTCTTGAAAGTCGAATATCGCTTTCATCTTTATCTTCCAATCTCCAAAAGATTTGCCATCGAACACTGGCAACCCTCCCTGTATCAATCCTCCAAGACCTCCTGTCATGATAAATCTTGCAGACTTCTTGACCACACTTCAAACGTTTTTTCAACAGGTTTCTTGATCTGCGACTTCTTGATCTTCAAAGACCCACATGAAAGAAACCTCCAAGATTTTCTTGACTTCACACTTTCAAGGTCATAGAACGAACCCAGCTCTTAATACCATGTTACGTACTAAGGAAAACATAATGAACGTAAAGGGTACAGGAAAAAGGAAGTAACTGAATAGTACGTGCGTGCATGCATGCAGCTGAAGTATTATTTATATCAGAAAAACAGATAACAGAAAATTGAACTAAATATATATTTCTCCTTATTAATTGAAATACCACTCTAGTTTTTATCATATGAATTAAATTTAGCTATTCAATTTTTTTGTGGTAATTTATTTTTGGTGGTCCTTATCAAACTTTTCAAACATAAATGCTCTCTTTTATGCATACATACATAAAATATCAATATTCTTGTTACACTAATATAGAATGTGATTATTTATTAGTAGTACTAATTAAACCATGACTTTATACGAAAGAATTTCTACATAAATACTTATAAAAAATAAAAAGATAAAACAAGTTGAGTTTCTGTCTAGAAATTAAAATGAGTTTACTTACTTATCCTTCATAAAATTCTCTCAATTAATATCTTCAAATATTAAGATACAAACGCAACATAAAATTAGCTTTTGGTCAATTTGATGATTAGAATTATGAATTTTGATTTAAGTTTTTAATCAAATCCCTTATAAGAAAAAATATTTTAATAAAAATTAGAGAGAAATAGTTGACTAGTAATCGTAATTTGAATATGATAAGTGGAGTAACTCATAAACAAACGCAAGTAAAATTGATAAAAATAATCACAGAAATCAAGATGGATGCAAATTAACCTAATGTCGGCTATGAACGATACCTTGTGATTGTGTTGGTGTTGATTGAGGTTGACGTAATTGATTCCATTTTATTGAAAATTTACTTTTTATATTCACAGAAATTGTGTTCAAAACATAACCACGGAATGTTTAATAACATCATAAAACCCTAATAACTAGTGATGGGTTTAGTTCTTGGAAAAATCTGAATTTTAATGTATGACTCGGGTGTGGTAGTGAGTGGATGAGGATAAAGAAGTTGATATTAAGTATAAACAATTGCATTGTCTGTCACATACGAAGATGTCGATGATTTATTTTCTGGCAGCAACCCAAATGTCATTATCAAGTGGTGGGAATCAAATTAATGGGATTGGAGTTGAAAGTTAGAGGGTGGAAAGAAAAATTCCTTTGTAAAAAGTTCAGCCTGAGAAAGGAATAACCTACGTGGATTTAGAACCCTAAATTGAGTCACTAAAGTGCACCAACTGTGTCTTCTTCCTTGAAATTAACCCTTAGCTTACATCTTCATATTTTAATTACTGCTTTGAGATTCCTACTTTTGGCCTTTATAGATGCTTCCTAAGTATCTTCTTTGATTAGACATGGTCAATTTTATTTTATTCAAATATTTTTAATACAAATAGTTTCCATTTTCTAAATAGGGTAAGAAAGATAGAACAATGTAGCTGGCTGAGTATGAAAAAAAAATATGAAAGATTAGTGTATATTATTGGAGTAATCAAATGCCAAATATTTTTTATTTGAATCTGTTCCAAAGCATTGACATGAACGGCCAAAACAACAATTAAAAATCCAATAAGTTAAAGAAAAACAATGAAGACTGGATCCTGATAAAGATAAAGTTGGAATTGATAAATTAATAAAATTAAATTCCAATGAAGACTAAGATGCATTTTGATGAATTACATGAAATATATTGGCCCCTACAATCCCCAAGAGACACTTTTAGGGTTTCCATTGTCTTCCCTTTTTGTTTAGAGCAAAGGGTCGTATGATGAAGGAATTATGGATCACAATTTATACACACTACTAGTTCCAACTTTTTTCTTCATTTACAACATTTTTCATAAAATACTTGTAACTAATAGAGAATTTATATTAAAAAAGAGAGTAGAAAACAATTTTTATTTTCCAAAATAGTACGAAGGAAAAATGAACATTTGCATCATCTAAAAATAAGATTAATCTAATTTGACAATATCATAAAACTATGTTCATTGTTCCTTCGTAATTATCACAAAACTATGTTTATTGTTCTTTCCAATTTCTCTGTCCTTTAATTATTGGATAAATTGTTGTAACATGTTTTTGTTGCATCTTGCTCTGCTGGTTATTGTTGAACAGTTATGCTGCATTCCTATGACTATGTCGTGAGCATGAGCTTGTGATAGTAAAATGTTTTTCACAATACATAAATATGTTGTGGGTTCTTCGTACTTATCTTCCATAATTTAAATACAATTCTATTCAAGATATTATTGGATGTTATATGGACATTTCACCTAATAAGAATTTAAACCTTAACTCATCATGTTATAATAAAATATAATTAATGTTGTTGATCAATTGTTTATTTATTTATTATTATTATTATTAAAAGTTTCAAAATTGATAAAAGTGTGAAAGGTTTATGTGTAGGGCAAGAAGAAATGTCTTTGAATTTATGTCATGTTTAAAGATTGGAATATTCTTATTATTCTATAAAACTCTTGATTCATCGTAATTTTCATTCGGAGTGAATATTTTGGAATATAAAAATTACACCCAAAATACTATAGAAGATGAAGAATTGAGTCCTTAAACCTGCCCAAATAATAGATTGGGCTAGTTAGCTTATTTACGATGGGCCATCATTATTGGGCTTTGTGGTTGAAAGATTTGTGGATATAAAGAGTCACATTTTTTATATTTAAGAAAATAGAATACAATTAAAATATAATTAAATATGACTTAATTTTAGAGACACAACTCAAGTCTTTTTGGATAGCATATAATTTGAGTCATTTCTATATATTTAATCGTTAAATTAAGAATTTTAATTTTATAAAAAGATAAAAGAGTAACACAATCTTTATATTCGTTACCCTATGTACTCCAAGTCAAAATATTTAAACATTTTTTATAATAAAAAATTGCATATTTTGAAAAAAAAATCCTAAAAAAATTTAATATCAACTAAAAATATCATAACTGTCATAACATATAGAAGAATACCATTTTTACCTTAATGAGATAGTTTTGTAAATTGAGTTAAATATCTTATAAATAATATGTTATCAAAATAGTTTTAGTAATTTTGAGATAAAAAAATATCTTTAATAAAAAAGGATGTGATAAAAAAACTTTAAATGAATAAGAGATTAAGTTAAGTATTTTATTATTTATAATATATTATATATAACTTTTTTTAATATACCCTACACGTAGGAATCTTTTAATTAAAAAAAAAAGTATTTGGTATCTGATCCCCTACCGAGGCATCATAGTTGGTCATTGTTCACTTTAATAATTCAATTAAAGTCAAAATAGAAATCCAACACTGTCATTGGTTACTTGAACTGAGAAATAGAAATGTCAATGGTAGCTATAATTGCAACTACCAACTTATGAGCCTAGCACTAACTTCATAATTAACCTAGATTCACCCAAGATCAAAGAGTATAAGAGTGTGGGAATTGACAAACTCATTGCAACAACAATTTTATTGGTCTTAATCCTAATGTCAGTGATTTATTTCCAAAAGAGAGACATTAATTCAACTAATTGCAGCACACAAATTGCATTACATGCTGATGACAGTGCATGATCACTCTACTGTGGAAAAAGAAGATCGAAATTGACACGACATTTTGATTACATCATGTCAGGTCTTGTCTTTATTCTCCCTTGATCACCAAAACGTTGAAGCCACCAAATGATTATAATCACTTTACTAACTTCAGCAATATCTGCAAATGATATCAAAAGCACTCATATGGCTAAAGTGTGATCGAGCCCTGTTAACTGAACCATACTAGGTTAAGGTACTTTCGTATACTTCATCATTGCTAAGGAAAATAAAGTTCTGGGACTCTCTACCCTTAATTGAAACATAAAACACCAACGTTACGCAGGTAAAATATTGCAGCTGACTTGTTCAATCATCAAATTATTTTGGATTGAGTCATGTATAGAAATGAAAAATAAATGAAATAAAATGGGAGTTTCGTTGACAGTATTTTGATGAGAAGAAGAAAAGATGAAACGTAGAATTGCATGGGAGTTTCGTTGACAGTGACAGGTGATGCTTATGGAATATATTTATATATTGAAGAAAAGGTAAAGTATTGTGAAGCCACTTAACGTAACTTTTGGATTTTGGTAAAACCTAAAGTTTTTCTTGTTTTAGTTTGCTAGTTCATACTTTGATTTGATTTAGAAAATGTTGTTGGTATTCTTGCAGAGTACTTGGTTGAAAAGGTAGTGGGAACACTTGGTTTAGGCATCAGCAACACAGGCAATGACAGTCTGTGGGTGGAAATAAAATTCAGAATTAAGACAAATTTGAACATGAAAAATTCAATTTCGATTGAAAATTGTTAAATGTAGGAGGGTTTGTAATATATATGTTTTTACATGTCAAAAATTTTAATTGTATTTATAAGTTATTAGAAAATCCATTTGAATTAATATAAAATAATCAATAAATCATATATTTATATTATTTTATCTTTATATTTTGTGATCAAATTATTCTAATACAATCATTACTAAATAAAATATCTCTACTAAATTATAATTTCATCCCTTAAAATTATTTATGTCAAATTTTATTTTAACTAATAAATAAATAAAATAATAAATATCAAATAATTTATATTTTAGTATTTCCATTACATATATTTTAATCTACATAGAAAAAATTTAAATATTTTTAACTAATAGTAATTTTAGAAAAAATATGATTCAATTAAATAATATAATATGTAATAAAAATTATACTTCGAGACCAAATGATGGTTTAGATACACCGTAAATATATATATATATATATATATATATATATATATATATATATATAAAGTTATATAATAATTAAAGAAATTTAAATCACGTATATATGTAATAAATAAGAAAAAAAAACAATAATATACTTAACCAAATTATTTTTAATTAAATTAATTAGTTTATATCGATTTTTTTTTAACTCAAATTAATATAATAATGGAAGCCAACTTATAAGCATTCCTTAGGGTAGTCTTTTTTTTTTTTTTAAAGATGATAAATTTCATCAAGTTTAAGAAACAAAAAATTAACGAAATGACAGGTGACAGTAAAGTAGTGTTTCTTAAAATAAAAATAAAAATCGTTAAGCTAATGTTTGATAAAAAAAAGTCAAAAAATTTACTTGAAACTGAAATATTAACAAGAAATTTTATTTGAAAACTTCAAAACTAACTTATTGAATATGAGTGTTTGAGAAAATTATTTATTAAAATATATTAGAATATATTTTTATCTTATTTTAAACTCTTACTATATAGATAATTTTTTTAAGTGATAGGCTACCTAAAAATAAATGTATTTTGTTAATATAGGTAATATCAATCCATTTTCTTAATTTATCATTCAACTGTATAGTCTTGTACCTATACACCATTTGTTTCGAGTATGTTTGAGTTCATTCATATATGACCATTCTGCTGAAAGCCTGGCAGAGCCACTCCTTGTCCGTGCTCCACCGACAATCACTTCTCGCCTTTAGTGCCCGAGATGTCACGTTATTAGTTTAAATTATTATATTTTATTTATATTGTATATATTCCAGTCTTTATTTTATACTATATCTTAAATATTTTGTATCATCTTAAAAGTATAATATTAAAATAATAATATTTATAAAAATTAATTAATAAAATGGAAATTTTAATAACAGTTTCTTTATTATATATAACTTTTAAAATTATGACAACTTTTTTATTGAGTTATTGTGTATTGTATTTATAGAAAATTAAAATGAATTGATTTAGTTTAGTTTTTCATTTTTAAAATCAGTTTTAAAAATTAATTTTAAAAAATTATTTAAAAATATTAAAAATTTGTTTGATAATTTTTTTATGTTTAAAAAAAATTAGATGAAAAAAATAACACATATAACAAGAATAATAAATTAAAAAAATTATTATTTTAAAACTGAAAAAGAAAAATATTTTTAATAAAATCATTATCAAATACCATTTTTTAGTCTCTAATAGTAAAAAACTGAAAATTATTTTAAAAATACTATACAAAACATATTCTTAACTTTGTAGGAATATAAGTAATGTAATAAGTTAAATATATTGCATCATATAGACATATTAAAAAAGTAAAAATAATGTAAAATAAATGTATCGAGTATCATTATTAATCCCTTAAAAACTTATTTAGAGTTGTAATTTGATGTTAATTATTTTGGTAAAAAAGTCTCCTTCAAAAGTCTAGTATCTTGTGTGCACGTAATGTGGCTCATGTCTCCTTCAAATCCAACTAATTGACGGCTCAGGTTCATGTTCACGTTGGACAATTTCACTATAAAAAATACACGTAATCAAGTAAAAAAATACTACCTAACTACTACTACTATACTATCAATTTTTAAGCGTAGAATAATCACATTTTTATTTTTAATACTTACACGGAGGTGGAAGAGTTACGATTCTTTCTTACATTTTAGTATTAATAGTTTATGCATACTTGGTTCTAATTTTGAGAGTCAAAATTTCTGTTTGGTGCAGATAATTGAAGATCTTTCATGAATATCCTTAAACTATCATGCTGAACAGCTGTGAAAAAAAGAGTTATAAGTGATCGAATATGTATATATCTGCCATTAGCCTTCAATTAAATCACTCCACGGTGTAATCCAACTTTCTTACGTTATACTTTTACAATTATTATTATATGATGATCTAATTTCTTATGTCATTCAATGACACACGTTCTTCCCCCATATAATAATATGATGCAAACAAAGTTCTGCGTAAAGAAAGTGTCAAAGTACGTATAAATCTGTTGGGTGCTATTGTTTACGCAAAAAACATCTTCGGCTGCAAATTCAGATGAAACTTCTTAGCAATAAAAAAACCAGTTGTAGTGCAGAGGAAACTGCAGAACTATTAATGAAACATTTAATAATGGTTCATAGATAACGTATTGTAATCCTTGGGTTCGTAATTATGGCGATTCTTGAGCCTTAATCACCGTTCTCCAACTGCATACTATTGTAATTAACATGATTACACTACAGGAAAGAAATTGAGTGTTCGTCAAGCTGCTGAAACCAACCAAATTTTTTAAAACAAACAAGCGGGTCTATCCCCAACAACATATCCACAAAAGAAAAAGAACAATTTGACTATTTTTCCCACAGAAAAAGTGTAGGGTAGCCTTTAAATAAACCAGAAAACAAAGGGTAAACCAGTAATTCAGAAGGGTTGGCACCCCATATAAACTACAACAACAGCTCTCAAACATGGACCAAACCACATACGTGTAACACTCATCACTCTCTTTCACAAACTGTTTCAATCTACCTGCTCCTTTAGGCACACACAAAATGTTTAGCCCTTCACATCTCAAAACCTTGCACCCTCTTCAAGTCTTCTCGGTAAAACCATCGTCCCCATCTTCAACCATAAGCTCCATGAAGCTGAAAAGAATCGTCCACACCCTCATAGTCTCCCACTTGTGCCGAATCATTCGCGCACTCTCCAAAGTCAAAGCTGTCGTGGTTGAGATTCTTAAGGACAATTCAAGCATCCACTTCCCTCACAAAAAGAATTTCAACAACAGACGCAAGAAGATCATCTTAGGGTCCTTCAGGCTTCACTACAACTGGTGCTCCTCCAAATCCTCGCACGTGTTACCGGTTCCAGAACCGGTTTTCGAAGGTTTGTCTGCAGCCACTTTTTCTGGGGAGCCACAAGATGAAGATTGCCCCTACCTTCGGTGGCTTGAGGAGAAGAAGGTTGAAGTTGAAGGTGGTGAGAAGAAGGGTGCAAGTAGTGCAAGTGCACATGCAGGTGCAAATAATGAGCATGATATGAATGAGATTGATGTGCTGGCAGAAATGTTCATTGCCAATTGCCACGAGAAGTTCAGGTTGGAGAAGCAAGAGTCCGATAGGAGGTTCCAAGAAATGCTGGCTAGAAGCATGTAAAGTTGTAAACCAAAAAGCTCAAGGTGTTTCGGTGTTTCTTTTCGAAGTTAGTTCCCTCAGTTGCGCTGTGCTTTCCCACATTCGAATTCGAACCAGTTGACAACATGGGAAAGAAAGGTTGTCCATCGGGTTTTATTATTTATGGTCATATTTATTAATTTGCCTTTTTCTTTTTATCCAAACTTTTCAAAAGACAAAGGGAGGGCAGTTTGAAGATTTGTACATGATATGTGATGGGATTGGGAATTGTGCAATTCTTCTGTCTGTTGATACGGTCACGGTGGCTTTAACTTTTCATTTTCAGACTTATTTTGATGATAATTGAAAACTGCTGAATGGAATTATTATGTAGATCTCATCTGCAGTATTCTAGCTCATTGTATACATAATACATGACCTCTCTGCTTAATTACCACCCTTGTTTTCATATCAATCTACGTTTGGTTCCGTTTTTTTCTTTTATTGGATATATATATTTTGATTGTTGAACATCTAGCATAGTTATTTTACGTTCACATTCACGTATTCTCACTGTAATGGAAATATGTGACGAGGAAGTTACTCACATTCAAAACCGATACAACTGTACACAGCGTTGTGTTTCGAACACCTAAATATAGCCACAAGTTATTGGACATCAACGTCTTATCCATTGCAAAACGATTATCGGAGGTACTTTCTTGTTTGCTAGTCCATGTGTAGGTTGTGGCCAAAACAATGAGAAAGAAATATAAAACTTTCCAATTCATTTGTTAACATATTTGTTCAGTAGCCTCTTGGAGATCGAGTCCAAATATGATATTTTTACTTTTTAGCATCTTGAACCTTCCAGCACCCTACCATATCTCTTGCTGATTGCATAGCTATGGAGCACATGTCAATTGTTGAGCATGATTTTACAGAAGTTATGTTTACTTCAAATTGTTAACCATTTTTGTTTGTATCTGCACTCTAGATAAAGACTGGACTTGGTCTGTACCCAACTCACCTACTCCAACTCTCCTCTTTTTTTTTTTCCTTAATTTACAAACATTTGATGAAATTTCTGAAACTAAGAAATGGGAGAAATTGTTTAAAAGGGTACAAAATGAGCTTTATGTAGCACACTAGGTGGGAGATACACTAACAGAAAAGACTAGTTCTTGGGTTCATAGCAGAGAATCTTAATTAACCCTTAACATGATACAGACAGTAATAATATTAAAATGATGGTCCCCATTGGGTAGGTAAGTGCATGGATCAAGATGCACGCACTCTCACTCACTACCGGACAGCTAGACAGGTTTGAAACAGGCAAGATAGTTAAGGTGATAGATCCAACATGTAGTACTTTTCAAACCCAAAATCATGTTTACAAGTAAAGTAATATATACTAATCCAACGAGCTTGTCATCTGTTTCTGCAACCTTCAGATGTACCAACTTAGAAGGTTATCCTTCCCATTCAACTACTGATTGTGTTCTGTCTTACTTGACTAGAATAACATTTAAGAAAAAGAGAAAAACGGAAATCTTGAATCAGCCTTAAAGGAAGAGCACATGTCCATGGCAAGAGCACAGATCATTGATGTCATGTGCTGATGCACTTAAACAAAGAAAAGTTGTATTCTTTTAACCTGGTTTGGATATCAATTAGTTTTTGTTACTCTACCAGGTCAGCCAATAGTGGCTTTGCACACAAATTCGTACACTATTTAGAAGCTTTTTATTTATTTATTGCCCTGTTGATCATGGACCATGTATATGCAGCAACATTTGCTCAATAGTTTGAGTATCTCCGTAATTGAGCAAAAAATAAACCTGGTAGAATGGAAGGTAAAAGATTTGTTTGTCTTCAAGCGGGTGCCTGAAAGTCAGAGATAAATTAATTTATAGTAGCTAATTGCAAGGGTAAATAATTGATATTAGGATAATGAACTAGGAGTGTAGGGTAATCTTAGGATGGGGACTTCCTGTCTGATTTATGTTGGATCTTGAAGAAACCTGTGAGGAATTGATAATTAAACAAATGGTAAATAATTTTGAAAATAAACTGTTAAATATACAAAAAACTGTATTAGCACGATCCCAGATATGATTAATAAAAAATTGGATAAGCAAAGTATCACATCAGTTTGTACATGATTAGACTATCTTATGTAATTGTTGAGGAATCTCAACTATTTGATGAAAGGAACATATAAATATTATCAAACCATTTATTAATTCTTATTCGGATTCGAGTCTATTCAATGAAAAACAAATGGTTAAGAAAGAGAAATATTATATGTACTAATGTTGTGTGTGAGTACAGAAGCAAAGGAATTAGGAGCAGTCAATAGTCCTTCAGCAATTATACATGGTTAATATGACAGTAAAAGGAGATGGCCATGGCATCAATATTGATGCTTTTATTCTCCTGACTTATGCTTTATTCCGAAACTTCTTTAGCTGCTTTATTGCAGATATGTATGGAAGCTTTAATGGATACAAACTTGGTGCCTTTGGTCTCCTTGTTACCATAGAAACTGCTTTAACACATAAAAGTGAAGGGGTGGAACCACTTGTGATTTTATTCTCTAAGACAGGATCAAATGGCTGAGGTGCTTCTACCTGCTCTAATTCCTCACTACAAATTTGAAAGGCAACTTCTTGGACCACTGGCCTCTCAATACCCCAACTTATAGTCAACACTGTGGATACACAAAGAAACAAAGAAAGACAATAATACCACCCTTTTGGCTAATTATTATGATTCAACTTTTTCAATTAATGATAATTCATGATTAAGTAATTAATAGCAGAAAATGTCAAATGTAAATTCTAATATTAAAACTCATTTAAATTTGTTAACACGTTTTTTTAATGACATGGATACTAATGGGCCAAAAAGAACAAATCATTATTAATATAAAATTTGAAGACATTATTTAACTTATCTATTTCTACCTAATTCACATTCACATTTGTTCTCTCTTCTCTTATCAAAGCTATGAAAGGAGTAGTTACTACTTCCTCATTGAGTCAAAGATATTATTGAAATTCTTAAAACATATTCATCCACAAGTCTCAATTGTTCTCTTTATCATTTTGTTTTTTTCTGAAAATGTTTCATAAGACATCATTTTTGTAAAAGAAAAAAAAGGCTTTTCATCGTTATGGGTAAAAAAAAATTTGATTTTGTAAAAGGGGTCGAAAATTTTAAATTTTCCTTAAATGGATTTAATCGTGTCGATTGAAATCATGCTTGAAACCACATTTTTTATTAAAACTGTGCTTCTAACCACAATTTTATTTTTTATTTTTTTTGAAAAACTGATTTCCTAAAAAAAAAGGAGTTTCTCTAACCATGTTTCTGTAGAATTTTATCATGGTGAAAGTTTAAACATGAGTCAAAAGACGAGTTTGTACTTCAACACATACTCAACACATTTTCTACCGTTTCCTTTTTTAATTTTCACATTCCGTTCAACCTTTATTTTTTTACTATTGATCATTCATGTCAAGTTCTATCTCCAATATTAATATTATATTGTGTGACAATATATATTTTAAAAAAATAAAAAATTCTAATTTTAAAAAATATTGAGAAACTCTTGTTATCAATCACGTTTTTTTTTAATAACACTAAAATCGTGCTTGAAACACGATTTTAATAAAAAATAGCTTTCAAACACGATTTTATATCATCCAAAATTGTTTTACCTAACATGATTTAATCCATTTTGAAAAGATTTAAAAATTTTAACCCCCATGAGTAAAATCGAAAAATTTTTGCCAGGTGAGAAAAAGTGATGCAAACTGCTAATAACGTAACAATACACCCACAAAAATGATGGTGAAAGTGAAGAATGGCGAAAAAGAAATATGGATTCTGAAATATGAATAAAATAGAACAAACAGCTTTAAGGCACTCCCGGCTTTTTAGTCTATGTCTACGATCCTTCTTTCATGCGTCATAATCCATCATTTTTCTTTTTCAATAGCTTTGGATTGTGGATATTGAAAACGTCGTTTTCTATTTTTTGCAAAAAAAAAAAAAAGTGGTTTCAACAAATATAATAACGTATTTAAATCCTTACTGGAGACTTTCAATTTACAAAGGTGGGCTTGGAATTACGAACTTGATTTTGCTCTTGGGAAAATTACTTTGGTTTTTCACGATTGTTTAGTATTAAAATATTGTTTGACTGCAACATAAATTTTGTCTTAAAAATGTTTAGCAAAAATATTAGCATAGCTAGATGAATTAAAAAGGGTCCATTTATATGATTTTTTTAACATTTTTATTTTTTTATGAATACAATATGTTTTTAGATAATTATAATAACTTTTTAATTGATTTTGAGTTTTTATTACTTTCGTTTAAATATCAAATATTTTATTAAATATAAAAATATATTATATAATACCTAAAATAAATAGTACAAGATTGATTGATATAAGAATTTTAATAAAGTGATAAGGATAAAAAAAATACATTAAAACTCAACTTTTTTAAAGTAATAAATAATATCTCTAATGAAAATGGCTAACTAAAATTACTTAAAAATAAAAATAAATATTTTATTATAAATAATTTATTTAAGTTGTTTAACATTAAAAAAATATTTATATAAATTTTTAATAAATCTTTAAATAATTCGTATGTAATATTCATAATAAAATATTTAATTTTGTTCTTAATATTAATCTCTTTGAATATACCGTAAATTGTATATAAATAACCTTGCACAGTAAATATTTCTTTCTTTCTTCCATCCCGTTTGATTAAAAGGGGAGATCGCATTTTCTTCATTCATGCTCAAATTAAGTGGGAAAATGAAATCCTTATTTTTTAAAACATATGAATGATAATGTTAAATAATACTTTTTTTTATTAATAAAAAAATGAAATAAAATAGATAAATAATAATATAAGAATATATTGAAAAGATATTTGTTAAGTAATGGGTGTCTAAATATCAAAACCCAATTAAGTATGTTTCAAATCACTGCCAATAAGTTCCAATTTATTTGGCTGTAAAGCAAACTTTATGCCTAAAAGATGCATGATATGGCTACATGTTTCAACAACTCACTAGCCAACAACCAAACGTGCACTTCTCGCTTTGCCATCTGTTCTCATCACTCGTTTTGACCTTGCCATGATTGAGTTCCATGAATCACCCCTGCCCAATAGAACACATCAAACATTGCAATATTTTTTTCTTCACAAAGGAAAGTAGTTCATGTGAGTGTTACTAGTTAGCCTGCACCATCTCTTATCCCAAAACCATGATCAATGATACACTGGTTGAAATCAAATAACAATTCTTCTCTCTCTCTCTTACACACTCTTTGGTGAAAATATATACAAACTTTAATTTGGTCTTGTTTTTGAAATAGAAAGAAGAATGTTGAAGAGAAGAATATAAAGTTACACAAGCCAAGAATAATAAGTAACCCTACAAGGATGAAGTTTATAAATTTTGAATCTTTTGGATATAGATCTAATCATGATCTGTCAAAAATTCCAACATTTTCTTAATCAAAAGTGAAATTCCCACCTAGACCTCTGATCAAACTGGTGAAGTTACTTCCTTTTGCAAAGCAAAATCCTTGGAATATACTTTTTTAATTCTAGTTCTTTATGTACACTTTCTGCCTGAGCTTTCTCTAATTCCTTCAGCATTATCACTAAAACCATACAAGAGAAAACAGAAAACGAGAAAAAGAGCTAAGAATCTGGAACATTTTTAGTAAACTATATAAGCAAGAGACCAATAAAACAGACAAGATCAAATCACAAAGAATTCTTCCTTGCTGAGATCTCTACAAGAAATGTCTAGTCCTACTAGTTCTGAGTAGGATTTGGTATGCTGGGTGGTGCTTTCCTCAGGCTCGGTTCCACAACTTTGTTCTTCTGTTTCTTGCTTCCACTTATCTTATTTATACTTGTTGAAAAAGAAGCCAAGGATGAAGATAGAAGCTCTCTTGACACTGACAGACTTGTCTCTCCTGAAAACCTCTGTTCATGGGAGAGAGAGTACAAGGAGAACAGAAGAAAGTGAACCACAACCAAGGCCAAGACAGCTCCCAAAATTTTGCAACTTCTGATCTTCATGATAAATGGAGAGAGGGTTTTTAGTAAGAAAGTGAGAATGATGATGTTCAAGAGTTGGATCAGTTTATATGAAAAGGGCAAGAGCATGCCTTGTGCACGTGGTTCACCATTACTTTCACAATATCATATTCTAGAAGGGGGAAAAGGGGTAGCTGATTAGTTAAGCAATGGTGTTGGTTTTTAGTTAATGATATGGTTAATGTATTTTCAACATTCCATTACTGAAATGAATGTTAACAATAATTTGAGATTGAATGACAAATGCATGGTACTTTTTCACTCTCTAGAGTACTAGGTTAGAACCTGGAAGTTGCTGATCTTACTCCTCATTATGTAACAACTTTTAAGTAGTGATTCCTCTAGGATCATGTGATTGCACACGTGATTCTGAGCCAAAAAACCTTGTATACTCATGTACAGTTTTTCACAGCCTTCCCAACCAAAATAATGGTTTATCGGCTTTTTTATTAGATTGAGAACTTGTTGGGCTCATAGTTGGTAAAATGCCTAAGTAGTAGCCAACTAAACATATCATATCTAATAATTTCTATTTTGTCATTTTTCACCACTTTGAAAATTTCATTTCGACCAGTGTTTTTGCCCTATGGTTCCATGTTTTCAGCATGACACGTGAAAACTGAAAACCTTACACTTGAGTTAGATTAGAAGTGAAGCAGAAAATCCCAACTATCTTAGCTGGCTTGTCAGAAACATTTGAAAACACTGTTGCTCCTTGAAGATTTACACTAGACAATCTTTGTTTTCTTCTGTTTCTTTTGTACTCGAGATTCTTCATGTTTTCCCAAGGTTGGAAAATGGGATGAGTAAAAACTACGAAATTCAGCGTCTTTGAAAATTTGTAGTCACCTCACCTCACATGATTGAGCTAAAACCCCATTTTTAGTGGCTAATGTTGACTTTCCTCTAGGACCCTGTTGTTAGAGATTCATTGAGTGAATGTGAAACAATTCCACATACACAATCACCTTTATGTGCATTATTTTCACATCTGGGTTTTCCCAAAAATTTTATAAGTATTCTTAATAATGTAAGATTCTTAATAGACATTTATACTATAGAGTCTAATTTTTATTGTAAACTCGAGTAGTTGAAAAGGTTGAATGGTTTATTGTAAACTTTTTACATGTGCCTAATTTTTACAAATAAAATAAAATCTTCGAAATAATAAAAAATAATTTTTTTAATTAAAGATTAAATTTTAAAAGTGCATCCTCTAACTTCTTAATCCACTTATAAGCCTTTCTGCCTCTTAAACGTTATACTAGAGGAATGTGGGTCTTTTTTTTTTCAATTTATTTTTTATTATTTTACTATAGACCAAGTTAACCAGAATTAATAATCCCATAGTTGGTTAATTTAATGTGTAAAACGCGAGGAGGTAAGGGTTAAGATAGCAACTTAGGGGTGCTAATAGAATACCCAATTTAACCTCTTCCATTTCCAACTTAAAAATATAAGACCATTTGCATGTTTATTGGGCCATACTGTACATGAACTAAAGCCTGCTTAAGTCAGCACGTGAAGCACCTTGCCGCGTGTCTTTATGACATAAATTTAAACTTCAACTTCAAAAAGAGTTGTTTAATCTATGTATCTAATATTTATTTTATCAACTAATATTTTAATATTAATTTATTTATTATATATTACACATTATCAAATTAAAAAAAAAAACTAAATTAACAATATTCATAAACTTTAATATAAATCCATTCATGTATTTTATAACTCGTTTGTTCTATACATTTAAAACAAAATATTACCATAACATTCAAATAATATAATTACTCTTCATTGTAATGGACTAAAGCATATTCAAAATTTTATATTCTTACCAATATAATTTATACTCTTTGCAACCAATGATTTTACATCGTATGCATAAATATTTAATAAAAATTAGATTTAATAATTATATAATGGTTTAAAATGCAGTATATTTGCTACTTTGTGAGGAATTATTTTATTATCATGTTATTATTTGGAACGAACCAAATATAAGAATGGCAACAATACGTTCTTCCTACACACCAACATTCTTCTCTGAAGTCTGCACTGGAAAATAGCAAAGGAATCACAAGTCGTAGCAACAGAGACAAAAGAGAAAAAAGTTTATTATGAACCGTTGGTAATTGGTACATCTTTAGAATTTGCTCCTTCCCATTTTCATTTATACTCCAGAGAATTCTTTTCTTGCTTTATTTCTTTCTCAAGGACAAGGTTTGGATTGGCTCTCACACCTGATAAACAAAGAACAAGAAGAAACAAGAACAAGATTTCATTTCAAGTGAAAACAAATAAAACAACCAAGAAGTAAATTGTTTCAGTTGCAGCTTCGTCCACTATTCAGATACCATGGACGAATTTGTTTGTCAACTTGAGAAGGAAGCATACTATTATGTCTTGCGTGCTTTCAGAATTCAATCCAAAGATCTTTCATGGGTAAGTATTAGTTCCTTCTTTCCCTTCCTTCTCTCTTTATGATCTTTGTGTTTTCCCAGTTGAAGTCGAATCTCCTGCACTTGTTCTTCATCAGGAAAAGGAAGCAGTGCTAACTAATCTTAGGGAAGAACTGAGGATAT
Organism: Sphenostylis stenocarpa; assembly: GCA_963425845.1. Classification (NCBI taxonomy): domain Eukaryota; kingdom Viridiplantae; phylum Streptophyta; class Magnoliopsida; order Fabales; family Fabaceae; genus Sphenostylis; species Sphenostylis stenocarpa. Next base: position 41,704,412 of record OY731398.1, on the reverse strand, counting down.
CAAATGATGTTCACAGAGAGCTTCTTCGCACGCTTACTTCTGATGAAACTCTTAATCATTTAAATAATTTCAACAGAACGGAACCTCCACGTAACATGTACAAGTGATAGTACTTTTTTCGTATAAGTTTAAAAGTTTGGTGATAATGACTATTTAGTAACTTCTCTTGTGCTGCTTCTGCTTTGGTGCGATGCGATATTAATGTAATGGAAATGCAATCAGACAGAGAGAGTGCAACGTTAACGTGATGGAAAATACAACGAGACAGAGAGAGTACAATGTTAACGAGATGGAAAATGCAATGAAACAGAGAGAGGAACCAACTAGCCATGGCAGAAGGCACCAACATGCAAGACAAAACATACCTCCGCACCCCAAAAAGACTCGGAGAATATCCGAATTGGTTCGTGTGCCTTCACAATCTCTCTGATATCTTTCTTATATTTTTTCACAACAAAAATCACTTTTTGTGTTATTTTATTAGTATTGTGATGATGCCACACGAGGGCAATGTACACAACCTGGTGGGCTAGGCCGCCATAATGATATTCCAGTGACAGGAAGAATTAGAAGACATGATAATGCTGGGGGCACAAGCATACCACCTTCACCCGAAAGAGATGAAATGACTTTGGTAGACTCAAAAAAATTGATTGATGAGGTGAACAAATGACATTGATTTAACCTGCATAAGTATTGAGCATCAGAAAAATAGGGAAACTAATTATACAATGAGGCTCTGGTGTTTCCAGGTGGAAAGGATTCTTGCTGAAAGTAGTCCTTCAAATTCTTCGGAGCTTGAGAGGGCCAAGAATTTGTTGTTTGTACGTATGATTTATACTTGACCTTTTTTCTCCTGTTATCATTGTTCATACTTCATACTGTTAAGTGTTGTATGTACAGGAGCAAGAGAAGGACCTTGTTCAAGCAATTGCATGCATGACCACTTTCATTCTGTGATTATCACACCGTCTCTGATTAATTATGATACATAAAGGCTAAAATTGGTTGCCTTTTTTTTTTTTTTTTTCTTTGACAGAAAAAAGTAATAATGAGTTTAATGGGTATGTTCTAATTTTTAATTGAGGGCATTTATTTATTTGTTTATTTGGGGTTGGAGTGTTAAAAGAACATTCAATCTAGATTAAAAAAAATATTAATAAAATAATAAATTTTATTATTTAGCTAATATAATGGGCTATTAGTGGCGCTCTGAATGTCAACAAATCATTTTTGATTTAAAAATGTGAATAGTTTAATAATGATGTGATTGTGTAAAACTTTTATTTCATATTTTTTTTATTATAGAAATAACTATTATGAGTTTTTTTTATTGGAGATATCATTAAGTAGTGTTTATAAGTATAGTAAATTAGGTTAACTTAAATGAATTATTATATAAAATTTGTTATTAACCTAATTGAATTTTAAAAATAGTTTTAATTGAAGATGAGCTTTGTTATAATTTGAGTTAATCAAATTATAGTAACTATTTTTTTTATTTACCAATCCAACTGATATGTTGGTTTAGGTGATGTGTTTGAGTAATTAAAAAATAATGTGACATTCTTATTTCTTAACAAAAAAAAATCACTTCAAAATCAAATCTTTATGAGCAAAACACTACTTATAGCATATTAATTCTTAAAATTCTAATATATAAAAACAATAATTATACATTTATTTTTACAACTCTTAAAGAGTATGTAAGGTGTAAAATATTTGTTCATGATGATATTATTTACTCATAATATTCATAGGACAATATTTACATGATAAATTACAATTATATATATATATATATAATATATCAAAACTATTAGATAAATAATAGTTATATATTTATATTTTTATATAATTGGATTGAGTTAATCATATTTTAAATTTAAAATCCGACCTTATTAAATAAACCCTAACTCAATTGTAAGTTAAATTGGGTTAGAAGGATTAAATGCAACTTGACATTACAATATTCCTAGTAACACTCCTAATTATAATAATAAAATAACAGATAAAAAAAGAATATCAATAATATTTTTTAAAATTAAATAATCTAAAAAAACATTTTATTCTACATCTTTTTATTTATCTTCAATTAAACAATTTTTTTATTATTTTTTTTCTTATGTGATTTCTTAATTATATGTTTTATAGTTACTAAATTTTATTATTTTTATTAAATTATAAGTTGATTTTTATTTATTTTTATTAATTTAATGGTTAAACTTATAAATTATAATTTTTTTATAAAAATTATAATGTAACTTGGATTAACATGAATAGACATGATATATGGACAGTGAAAGTGACACTAATAATGTAACTTGGGATTTCGGTAGAGAACTGTCTAATGTACCAGGAAGTTATTTATTTGCACGTAATTGAAATTACGTGCAAGAATATATGATTATCGTTTTAGAACTAAAGGAGTTGTCTCTTATTCACACCCTAAATTATTCACATTGTGTGTTATAATATATTCTTAATTTTTTTTAATTATCTTAATATTTTTTTATTTATTAAATTATTTAAATACAAAATAAATTTCTAACCTTAAACCAACTTAAAAATATTTTAAAATTTCTCTTATCCAATACCTTTATATGCCATACCTAAAATAAAAAATAATAAATGAATTCAATCATGAACAAAACAAATAATTGTCCTCATACAATATCTTAAATCTAAATAACATCTGAGTTACACCTATTCATATTATCATATGATAAATATTAAATTTTATGATAATTAATAATTATATTTTGAGATATTATTATTTTTAAAATAAATAATTAAATTTTTTATTAGTTTATATTAATTTATTAAATATATTTTATAAATTATGTATTTATATTTATTAATATTTTGAAATTAAAAATCTAAAAAACAATTAATTTATATATTAATAAAAAAACTGATTATATTATTATAATAAATAATAATATAACGATTATTTGATATTAATATAAAGAAAAATAATTACATAATTTTACATATATTTTAATATAAATATAATAATTTAAAATTATAAATATTTAGTTATTAATAATAAATAATACATAAAAAATAATATTAAAATTAATTATGTATAATTAAAAAAAAAACATGAAACAGGTCCAAAACAGAGAAGCCTAATAGAATAAAGATATGGTGGTTATTATATATGTTCCGTGGATCATAATTGAATGAGTAAAATATAAAAATATAATGTCTTTTAACATTTTTAGAATAATACTAACTTAGTTCAATAGAAGAATTGTGGAAAACAGAATTTTTAAGGAAGGGTGAGTGACCTTATTTACAAAATGAATTAAAGAGATGAGAAAGAAACAATTTTTTTATTCTTACAATTTATGTTTAAGTTTCACACTCTCTAAATCTTACAATGAAAGCCAAGAGTTTCCAACGAGCCCTTTCTCACAAACCAAACACTGCGTTTCAAGACTCCTTTATAAAAGGAGCACGGAAGTCTATTCGACTCTCTGCCTCTTCAACTGCTCCTTACTGTTCCTTTTACACTCTTCATTCCTCATTCATTTACGTTCCGTCAGGCTCTCGAAATCCTTCTACTGTTAATTTTCTCTCGCTCTGTTGCAATATCCTCACAGCATCCTCATGATCAACGTGAAACGCGAATTCGACTCTGACGGCGATAGCAGCAGGACTGACAAACGAAATTCCGAACTCCACCCTGTTAACGACGACGCTGATTACCAAACTCCTAAACGCCGTCGAGGTATTCGTTCTCGGTACCTTGCCGTCAAGAACATGATTGAAGGTAATTTCGTTCTGCACGCTTGCTTAATTCGTACTCTTCGTTGCGTTGTACGACTTCGAATACTCTTTGCTAGTTAGCACTCGATGCTTGAAACGACCGCCAATCTGTGTCGTTATCGATTTTCTGTGTAAGGAACGGAATAGCAGCGTTTTGAATCTTGCTTGATATGTACGTCATGGTTTTTTCAGATGAAAGGGAAGAAATTGCGAGGCCTGACTCTGACAAATTCAACTTGATTTTTGATGAAATGGCGAGCTTACATCAGCAAGGTATTTATTTATTTTTACTTTGACAACACTATTTCTGCGGTGATGGGGAAGCACGTTAGTAGTTAGGATTAGTTTTAAGGAATTCTCTTTAGGAACTATTGTTTCAAGGCTGTTTGTGGAAATTAAACTAATTAATTTCAAACACATATTATTAAAAGCAACCAGCACTTGCTATATACACCCAAGTATGTATATTGTCTTTGAGAATTTCATCCAAAGCACCTCTGGTGACAAAATCACGTCAAATTGGATGACTTCCATATATATAGGCTACAACTCTAGCTTCCAAATCTCTCATTAAGTTTTGTATGGACACAAATACTATTGAGATATTATTTAAAAGAATTTGATAGTCTTTTATACAAGAGATTTAATAGCTTTTATGAAGTTCTAATTCTTTTACTTGTTTTTTCTAGTAAATATTATGAATATGTATGTTTTCATTGATAAACAATGAAAAAAATAATTTTAAAATTATTGATAATAAAGGTAAATTTGGTACATTGATAATATTGTTTTGAAAAATACCGAAATTATCCACGACTACCGTGCCACATGCCAAAAGTATGGAAGTGGGTAAAACAAATTCTAGAAATTGCCCAAGAGAAATATTTTATATGGTTAATTGATTTGTATAGGACGTAAATGTTACACCATCACCTTTGGTGTTAATTTAAAATATTGAGTGATTTATATGGGAACATTACTTCATCATATTTAGTATTCAGTGTCATAAAAGAATGTAGTTCATGACATCATCCTTTGCGTCAATTTTCAAAATTGAGTGATTTGTATGAGGACATAAATGTTATGCATATGTCATCATCTTTGGTGGCAAAAAAAGATGCAAGTCATGGCGTCATATGAGTTGGGGTAAATAAAGTGGACATGCAACGTCATTTGTAGATATGCTTGTTACCTTAGTTAATAAGGTGTTAGAACTTGACAATAAATAAATAAATCTAATTCAATCTTCTAAAATCTACTTCTAATATAAGATTTACGGCTTATTTATATATTACAATTCAATCTTTCATCAATTTAGTCATATCCATTCATATCTCTTATTGAAGTCCTTAACTGATGTCAAACACATCCCTCCCATCAACAATAAAATTGATCTTCGTATTCTAACATCATTGAGTGTCGGGGAGGCGCCATTCTAGTAGACGATTTCCAACTCTATAGTCATGCACCTCTGCAACGCTACAGGACAACATGGTGTGCCAACATGTATGGGGACTTCCTTGTCAACCCAATGTTTGCTCATTGGGATATCCTAAGTGTATGATGCCACCTTCCGTGCAAAATATCCCCTTTTGTAATTGGATCTGTTCTACAATTTTTTAGTAAATAAAAAACTATTTAACCTCGTTTCTTACTTTAGTCGTGCCGCATAGTAAAAAATAAAATCACATGACTTACTATGTCTCTCATGTTTAAATTTTGCTTTTGAATTGTTTCTAATGTTTTGCCGATTTCAGTTACAAAACCAAGAGAACAAGTAGCTGATGCAAAGGCCCTTTTGGAAATAACGAAATCCTTGGTAATGTCTGTGAGAACTACTGCCAATGGGGGAATAACTCCATCAGACTTTGTTACCCACATTCTTAAAAAATTCGGGGGACAAGTTGGACCAAGTAATAGCACAGAAGATTGCAGCAGAAACTCAGTAGCTTGGAATGATATTGGAGTTGCAGCGTCACATGTTTTTAGAGCTGGTTATGGGTGCTGTACAATGTAATCTCCGTTCGATATATATGAGAGAATTATTTGTTATCCCATTCTGATATTTCTTTGGATGTTCATTTCCAATTGCTTATTCAGGATGGGCCCAATGGATGCTAAAATAAAGCAGAGGAAGGTCATTAATCGTCGAAAGCGTGTGACACCCACTGAATTGGCGCGGCCTGAGGAGGTAAAACTTATTATCGAGTCTTCAGTTGCTAGAAATAAAAAGGGAGAGAAAATGAGTAAGATCTCATAAGCGGTTTTCATTTCGATAGACCTTTTAATGCTGCACAAGTCGAGCCTAAGTCGAGAATATGGAATTGTTAAAGCTATGATTTTATTGTTTGTTATTCAGAATTGTAAACTCGGTGATTTTTATGTAATATGATATACTAATCTCTTTTTCTTTTTTTTTATTACATTAAATGTATCTTTTTGCAGCTATGTGGAGGTTCAGGGGAAGAGAGAACTGAGACTGATAAACATATGTTAACTATGTTTAACATCTTAAGGGTTAATAAAGTTGTCAAGCTTGAAAATCTGGTTTTGAATCGGAACTCATTTGGACAGACAGTGGAGAACTTATTTGCTTTATCTTTTTTAGTCCGAGATGGTCGAGCTGAAATAAAAGTTAACGAGGCTGGATGGCAGCTAGTTGGTGAGCTATTTTGAACATGCTTATATTAATTAATTCTGAACTCGATTTATTACACAGCCTAGATTTCACGCTGACATTTTCTTCATGCACTTGCTCAATGTCAGCGCCAAGGAATGCTCCAGCTTCAAATTCAGTTCGTTCTGGGGATGTTGCTTTCAGCCATTTTGTATTCCGATTTGACTTCAATGATTGGAAGGTATTTGTTGTAACAAAATTAAATTTAGTGAATCATTTTTCGTTTGTCTACGTTATTATGATATTCATTTCTTCGTTCCGAAATAATAGTTTAGTTTTTTAAAAAATATTAGTTATCTTAGTCTTTTTTTAAGCATTTTTTTAACAGTATCGTATATGATTAAGAATAATCAATATATATTATTTATATTGAAAACAGATACATGAGCAATTGAAAATTTGGAATATTTATTAATTTGTGGGTCACGATATTACTTTGAAATGTAGGGAGTAGTTTTTTCTCCTTCCCTTTTTTCTTTTGAATAATAATAGACTATTGTAATGAGCCTCGACAATCAAATGGTTGTGGAATGTACCTGTTTTTAGAGAAGAATAGTGCAGAACTGCCTATATTAGTGCTTTAAACACTCAATTTGAATCTGTCTATTCTTTAAATATCGACCTTTTCTCTATCACTTTGATTTTAATAGTCATTCAGATTATAGTAGCACTATTTTTGTCCTTGCACTTTGATTTTGTTCTGGATGCAAATTATTTAAGAAAAAATAAAGGAGTTCCTTTTTATTTTAATTTAGTCTATAAGTTTTTTCTAAATGAACTTGAGTGACTGCAAGAAATTTAGTATTAATTTCCTTTTATTTTGTATTCGTGATCTTCCATTGAATTCTCAGTTGATGGTTCGCACTGTTGAGGTTGGAGAGGAGCTGATGCCTCATAGGAACAAGTCAAGTTAGATAGTGCAGTATCTGCCGAATCTCATGGAAAAAATGCCTACGACAAAAGTTTTGGGATCTATCCAAAAGAAACAACGCTTACAACAAAATGATGCATTTTTTACTCACTAGTGTTGTAGTGGAAAAAGAGGTCAAGACTAGGTTGAGATGAAGTTTTTACATGGACGCAGACGGCACCAGCGCATAGTTTTGTTTAACTGATTTTTGTATATTTTTCTGAAGCAAGGGTGTTCGACAATCGGTGTATTTTTTAAAATTGAACTGAGGAATTAGTCGAAAATCTGTCTTTTATTTTTAAATATTTAGATTTTAATTAAATTGATATAAAACGGATATAAAAATAGTAAATTTAATTGAATATACTTTGATAAAAAATTTAAGATTAAAAATATTTACATTTTTTTAAACAATTTTATTATAAAAAATAGATTAATTTTTAATGTTTTTATCTTAAATTAAACATATTAATTTAAATAATAATTATTTTATTATGTTTTTATTTAACTTTTTATGTTTTTTTTTACAATCTTTTTATTCATAATTTTTATTTGAATAAAATAAAATAAAAATTAGTTAAAACTGAAATAATTTATTTACTTACCAAGAATTTCATTTATTATTATGTAACATATATTTACTATTATTATAAAAAACAAAAAGTATCAATACTGAGATTATTTGTGACCCTTAATTAATTCAATTATGTGTTTTAAGTCGTTTTGGTTGGTGGTTGAATAAGTAGAAGAGTGAAATATGAAAGAAAAGAAGAAAAAGTTGATGTAAAATAAATTTGTTTAGTTTAGTGAAAATATAATAGAAATACGTGAAAATTTTGGAAGTGTATCTAATTGATTTAATTGAAATTGTAGATGTTGGTTAGTGTTTTTTATATTAGATGACTCTTGAGTGTAAGTTTTGTAATAAAAATGAGAAAGTTGAATAAAAAAATGGATTATAATTATGTTTTATTAATATTATTTTTTATTAGTAAATCCTTTTTAGAAAGACATAATGTTTTTTAAGTGAAAATTGAAAACATAATTGTATTTAAAAAATAAATACAAAATTTTATAGAGAAAGTGAAGATTGACGGAGAAAATAAAAATAATTTGATATTTTTAAATTAGTGATAATTATTTGAAGTTAAAATTATTAATAACATAAAAATTAAATGTTAAAGTTAAGTCTGTTAATTATAAAATAAATTTTTGTCGTGGAAAAATAAATAAACTTATATACATGTATTACTCATTGACCTTATTCAGTATATTCAATCATGAAACTCTTCAAATTCATTTAATTAATTTCAACTTATTCTATACTTCATTCAAATATTATAATAGTTACTTTTACCCAATCAAACATTAATTTGATAATCAAATTAACCAAATTGTTTTTAATTATTAATTACAAACAATAACCAAATTACAACCCAAATGAATGTCATAATTAAATGCAATAATCATTCAAAAACTACTTGATACGATTCATAAATGACAAAGGTTATGGATTCATCTTGGTGAACGAACAAGAAAATCAATTGTACGAGGTTTCAATGTGTGATTTAAAACATAAGTCATGAATTATGTTTTAATAGATTAATTAAGGTGAAAAATGGACATAGTTAATTATTCAAATACATGATTACTAAGAATTGATTACAAAATCGTGTTAGGGTTCAATTTAAGTTTTAAAATACTTCAAATGTAATACACTTGACTATATTAACAACATAATCAATCATGTGGACAATTTAATTAATTATATTACATTTTAATTAAATAAATTTAAAACCATCTTAGTTTTTCTTTTATTTTTCTATAATCTTAAAAAAAAAATTAATTTCGATTCATGCAAATTGAAACAAATACGTTTATATAAACTTGACTTGTTTTGAATTTATTAAATGAATGAACAAGAGAGTTAAATTGTATTCTCATATATTTCGACAAAAAAAAATCATAACAATCATTAATTTCAACAAAACAGAGAAAGATATATTAACAATCATTAATTTATGTATAGAGTCTTTCAATTTAATATATATATATATATATATATATATATATATATATATATATATATATATATATAATTTAGAGACTTGTGGAAGTTTATAATTAAAAAAAAATATTTATATAAAATTAAATAAAAATCACTTTTTTTAAGATATATAAAATGACAAAAATGAATGATGTCACGTGAGGAGTGAAGGAAGCATGTGAGGGAAAGTGCGGCAGCGTAAACGTCATAACAAATCCAACCTCATCAAACCCTCTCCTCTCTCTACGCTCCTTGTTCCAAAACCCCTCTTTCAGGATCACCACTCCTAGGGTTAGGGTTTTTCCTCGTTCAGTTTCTATCATTTTTGTTTTTCTTCTTTTCCTTTCCTCTCATCAATTGTAAGCTTAGGTTTTCCCTGCAATCTTCTATACCTAGAAGTCGCCATTTCTTCCGGATCTCGATCGATGGATACCCGCAAGAGGGGAAGGCTCGAACTCGGTTTCAACTCAAATGGTGGATTTAAGAAATCCAAACAAGGTTTGATTTTAAGTATTTTTGGTTTCCTGGGTTTTGCTATTTTTCTTCGCTTTGGTTTATTATGCTGCAAAAGTTGTTTGCCTTTGTTTTCTTCTTTTGTGTTTTGTGTTCTTCTTTGAGGAGAGAATTTTCTCTCGCAAGTTTATGAGCACAGCTTCTGCTGTGGTAGATTTGATTTAGATTGGTCTGTTTTTCAGTAGTTGGGGCAGTGGAAAACTTAACCTCTGTTTTCCCTGTCTAATGAACTCGGAACGTACGAAATTTTCTAAAATGTTATCACTCAAAAATAATTATATTTTAAAGTTGTTGGTTAATACTAATAGCTTTGGAATAAAATTTACTAGAATAATAAGCAAGGAAATGTTAACTGAGAATAAGTAATAATGTTTTGCAACAGAAACGGAGTCCTTATCTACTGGTGTAGGAAGCAAATCGAAGCCTTGTACCAAGTTTTTCAGGTTCTAATCTATTCCTATCTAATAAAATTTTTGAACTGTCCATCTATTCTCAGTAGTGGTTTATTATAATTATTTTAAGAATTAACTGTTTAATTGCTATAAAACTTAATTGTGCAATTCTGCAAATTAACTTGGCATTCAAAGCTCTTATACAGGTACATATGGTCTAAACAAGTTGTAACAGAAATAACAGAGTACAAAAAGATAACAAGTTGATGGACTATAGTTGGCACCAAGATCATTTTATCACATAATGTTTACCTTACAGCTTAATTAGTTTGTTTCCCGTGTAATTATGTTTAATATCGATTTTTCTGCCTTTAATGGGTTCTATTGCTTATGAACCCACCTTTCAATTGGTAAGCTATTAACAAACTAATATGAATTGAACGTCATTTGGGTGGGTCAGGTATGTTGTCAAAACTACGTATACATTTTGGTGGTTTTGTACTTCAAATGGTATGCAAGTGCGGTAGGCTGCAATGACATATTTATGTGGCAGAATTTTGAAATATTCCACTATCTATCATTGACAATGCTATTTGGTTACCAGTTGGTAATACAATAAATATTCATTTGAAGCTCTATATTTTTGTTTAAGTTCTTTGATTGCCTTTCCTTTTCATATAATTTTAGAGTCAGATTCAATTGTCTGATTTATAATTTTCATTGGTGACTGTCAATGTATATACATTTTAAAAAATTTCTAGAATGAATAATAAATAAATGCCAGTTTCTTGTGTTTGGGTACAGCTTTTCTAGATGTTTGTTGGGTGTCTATGTCTCTTTTCTATGTTCAATATATTCTTTTGACTTTCATAATGCACTATTCAGGGATCTGGTATTTTTTACTGTAATTATATTTCAGATTGAGTGAAGTTAATTTTGGATGGGTACAAACTAGAAGCTGTATTCATTTTATTAACTCGTGATAGCTGTCTGCCAGATTTGTTACTGTGACCTGGTTTGTCCTAAGAAGTGGGCCTTGCTTGAGATCTGCTTCTATGACATTGCCTTTCTCCTGTTTGGCTTAGTGTTCTTGCTGTATTATTTCCTTTTCAATTTCTTGGTTTTCTAATTTACTTTTTCCATCTAGTTCAATTTGGAGGGACCATTCGACCTTTTAGCATTTCAGTGTGCATAAGAGGTGTCTGAATATATTACAGTATAGTAGACAACTCTGATAGTCTAATTTTGTTTGTTTGTCCTGTTTTAAAACTCCCTTGATGACTATTTCTCTAAAATTGCCATTAATTTTTTGGTTAAATTTTATACTTAAAGGAAGTGGGAAATGAGTTATTATCTTCACTTCCACCTTCTAAATTACAAAGAGAGACTTTTGTGTAATCTGATTGTGATTTGTCTTGCAGCACTTCTGGTTGTCCATTTGGTGAGGGCTGCCACTTCCTGCATTACGTTCCTGGTGGCTATAATGCTGTTGCCCATATGATGAATCTAACACCTGCAGCACCTCCAGCATCAAGAAATGTTGCAGCTCTGCCACCTGTACCAAATGGGTCCACACCACCTGCTGTCAAGACCCGCATATGCAACAAGTTTAATACGGCTGAAGGTTGCAAATTTGGTGACAAATGCCATTTTGCCCATGGCGAATGGGAACTTGGTAAGCATATTGCTCCATCATTTGATGATCATCGAACCGTTGGACCCACTGCAGCAGGTCGTTTTGCTGGTCGAGCGGAGCCTTCTCCTGGTCCTGCCACAAGTTTTGGTTCCCATGCCACTGCCAAGATCAGCGTAGAAGCTTCCCTGGCTGGAGCAATCATTGGGAAGGGTGGTGTGAACTCAAAACAGATTTGCCGCCAAACTGGAGCCAAACTTTCGATCCGGGAGCATGAATCTGATCCTAATATTAGAAACATTGAACTAGAGGGGAATTTTGAGCAAATTAAGGAAGCAAGTAACATGGTGAAGGATTTGCTTCTGACCCTGCAAATGTCTGCCACATCAAAAGCTAACCCAGGTGTTCCTGGTGCACCTATTCGAGAGCATGGAAGCAATTTTAAGACAAAGTTATGTGAGAATTTTTCCAAAGGATCTTGCACATTTGGAGAGAGATGTCACTTTGCTCATGGAGCTGCTGAATTGCGTAAATCAGGATGAGCTTTCTGCTAGTCCGGTACATTAGCCAGAGTTATTATTATTGTTGTGCATTGCTACTTTAGCAGTACTAACAGGACTTCTGATGTTAGTTTTGCTGTTGAGTTGCGTTTCATATAATCTGTTTTGTTTATCATTTGCTACTTCCGCTTATATAATGAAAGTGGTGTTCTCTTTAGGTGACCCACTTTGTTGGAAATCATGGCTCTTGTCCCTATTTTGGGGTTGGAGAATAATTTTATCTAATAGATGCATTATAGTGTGATGGGATGGTAAAGTAATGATATTATTATTATTATTATCTAATTTAATTTATATATAATAATAATATTTTCATAAAATAATTATGTTTAATAAACATTTTTTATAATGAATAGAAAAATAGTATTCATTCGCCTTAAACTCTGAAATTTTTCTGTTTGAAGAGTTAAAATCAGAAATTTTAAAATTACGTTAAATTGAGTAATTTAACAAGGATGAAAAAAGAATTTTATTTTGTAGATTAAACAATAATTATTGTGAAACAAATGTAGTAAGTTATTAGCACATTCTCAGCGTTTAATCAAATACTGAATTCGTATCAAACTATTTCTGAGGTTGTCTTTAGTATGATAAACTGTGGCAGCAACTTTTTCTTTTTCGCATCAAGATAGGATTTCACGTAAATAATGAGATTAAAATCTACAATAAAGGCCGTAATACTTAATGAGATCCATACCCAAACCACATCTAACAAAAGGCCTTAAGAACAAAAATATATCTTCAAAAAGAATAAAACTATTTTTTTTTCATATTTCTATAGAGAATGGAATCTTATTGATAAGTTTATTTTTTTAAATTATTATTAAAAAATTTATATTTTTCGAAGAAAATACTATTATATGTGTATATATAATGATAATATTATTATCCCATCACACTACAATGTATCCGTCTATCAAAATAAGGCCAAGAACCATCATTTGCAAAGGTGGGTCACCTAAAGAGAACACCACTTCCATTATATGAGCGGAAGTTGTATTTGAAAATAATTATGTAAAACCCAACTCAATACCAAAACTAATATCGCACTATAGTACTGCAAAAATAGTATTTCACAACAATAATATAACACTTAATTAATAGAAACTTCATTCTCGTTTACGCAATTCAACAATTCCATGTGTAAAATGACATCTTTTTCCAAATGTCCAAGATCCTTTGCTTAAAATTCCTATAATAAATTTTATATATATTATGTAAATTTTTTATAAGTGGATCAATTGACCCAAATCATATCAACTCATTCTTAATTGGGTTGATTTACTTAAATTTAAAAAAAAAAATCTAAACCAATAAAAAAAATGACTGGTTTAATTTTTTTTTTCTCTAAATAAACAAAGTCATTTTTTAGTTGAGCACGTATAATCTTTCACATTTTTACATAATTTTACAAAACATTTCATTCAATTCATTTAATGGTGAAATAAATAATTAAGAATTCTGTATAAAATAAATAAATAGCGAAAAAAGAGAGAATGAATATATATTAGCATTTCTCAACCAGCAACATAAATCCGGTGTGAAAGAAATAAACTGGATATATAAACTCAAATCTACCCATCCAAAACGTTTGAGAAATAAATTAAGCTACGCAAAAAGAAAAAATTGACCTAGGTTAAATAAGATTTATTTTATTTTAATCTATTTAAATTATGATTTATTAATCAATTATTTCAAACATCTAATGATTAAAATTAATTATTATTTTAAAATAATAAATTATTAAAAATAAATAATGATAATAAAAAAGTAATTTTGTGATTGAATGAATGTCATTTTCTTATAATTTATATATTAATTCATTATGTCTTAAATTTTAAATTTAAAAATATTTTTTATTTTATTTTATTTAAACATATTTAATTAAATGATTTGATATAAATAGATATGTTAAGATTAAAAAAAATAATCAGGTCAAAATTGATCTGTTTGTTTAATATAAACCAAACTAAGTTAAAAATTGTGATTCATTTTATAATATAGGTTACATCATTAATTTTCTTACTTCCGGGTTATACTAGGTTGACCATCTATTTTAACAATTTTATTTAAATTACATAACTAATAATTTGTGAAATAAACAAATGAAAAAAAGAAAAGAAAAAGAGAGTAGTTGATAGATAAATTGATTTCCTTGGAGTTTGTAGATTGAACCATTCCGACGAAATCTTAATCTTTTATCAGGATATGAAATGGATGAGGAAAGAGGAGTGTGACACTTTTTTTATTTTTTCCATCATCCATGGCCTTTAGTTCCTCCAATTTATTCTTGTGTGTGAAAAGCAAGAAAAATGTGATGACCATGGTGGGAGAGTGACTCTGAAAATTAAGAGTGGCTGAAAAAGAGAGATAAAAAATTTGAGGGAATAACACAGTTGTTGATATTAACTATAACATATAAGTTAACTTAACTTACCATGGATTTGGGTTGGATTTAATTTTTTTATTTTTATTTATAATGAACTAAAAAGTGAATTCCACTTACTTATTCTATGGATTAAAAGGATTTATGTCGGTTTACGGTGGGTTCGTCTTTTAAAAGTAATTATAATAATTTAGTAATTATGTTTAGTATTATTCTATCTTTCAATTTTTACTTCACGTTGTTTCTATAAGTCAATTTCTCAGTCAAGTTTATGATTAATTGTCAGCGTTCGTTATTGCACCTGAGCTGCTTTCTATTCGTATGTCGCACCACTGTGTCACCATGTTTGTTGCACCACCGCATCACAATGTTTGTCACATTTTAATCTTATATTTTGGTCGAATTATAATGTTTAATATGTCATTTATTACCTTTGCCGCATTTCAATCGCATCACAATGTCACTTTATTTGAGTTTCACAATTTAATTATGCTTATTAAAAAAAAATAGTAAGTGAACCAACGTAACTCACTAACTTATAATAGAATGAGTCATTTCGTAACATTTCTAACTTATCATGAAATAAATCACATTAGACATACTTATTTTCTTCTTAACAACCCAAATTAACTTATTTTCACTTCTCTTATTAAGCCATTGAGATAGAATCATTAAAAAAAAAAAAAAAACTCTTTTCATACCCAAGCCCCTTTTTATAACCTATGAATATTATTTTACATTATCTCTCGTCATAAACTTTAACTTACCTACTCATTAATTATGTATTTTATTTTCTTTTTAAGTTATCTTTAACAAGTGATAAAAGAGAGTACATACTCGACCAGGTAAAAAATAATAATAATAATAAAATCAGACATTAGTGTACTTTTATGATTATATATATATATATATATATATATATATATATATATATATATATATATATATATATTCGATGTACTAATATTAATTGGAAAACAAGTTTTTATATAAGTTATTTTTTACATTTTTATTATGTTGGTTATATAGTTAATATAGATTTCAATAAATAGATAATGGGTGAGCTTTCATTTTTCATTTGAAAGATTAAAAAAAATATTCAGCTAAAAAAAATAGATTTATTTCGATCCAATCCACATATCAATATGTAAAATTATTGGCTTTGTTTTATAAAATATAATTATTTAAAATAAAAATAATATTATTTTATTAATAATATATATAATAATAATTTAATAAAATATTTACTTATTAAAAAATAAATATAAAAAGAAAGATTTAATTTATTTTAAAATCTAATTATTACAATAAATTATTTTTTAGATTATTAAATTACTAAAAAATAATGATGATAATAAATAATACATTTTTAATTTTAATTTTAATATTTAATTTATTCTCTCATGATTTATACATTAAATTATTAAATATAATTAAAATTAATTTTTAATATAAATTAAATTTTGAAATACATTTTTTTATTTTTATGTAAATTTTGTTAATTATTTATTAATATAAATATCTTTATATAGTTAAAATGATTTTACTAGTTTATTAACATAAAAATTATTATCATGTCAAACACATTGATAATCTTACTCTTTATATTTATATATTAATTATGATCATTTATCACTTTTATTCGTTATCAATTTTAGTCAATTCACTAATTATATTTATAAGTGATTTGGGAAGTATTGAAAGATTTTTTTATTTACATATATTTCTCCACATAAGTTTATTAAAAAGTGGTGGACCAATCAAATATAAAAATATAATAAATTGAGTTAATTAGAAAATAATAATATTAATAAATAAATAAAGAGAATATACAATAACTAAGTTAAAAAAAATAATGATAATAATCGTATTTTTTATATCTACACGTGTATATATCTTATTGTATTAATTTTATATAAAAAAGTTATATAGATTATTTTTTATAATTAACTAATATAGATATCGCAAGGTTGATAGTAAGTAAACTTTTCATATGTTAAAAATTAATATAAAAACGAATATATAAGATCGATTATGTAAACAAATTAAAAGATATAATTATATTTTTTAGATATAAATTATTGATATTAACTTTTCACTATAACCTATTTTTTTCGTAATATATTATTTTTAATTATGATTAATAGGTTCATAAAAAATAACATATGAAAATGTAGAGTATAGATAAAAACAAATGTTTAAAACATCGTATTTTTGCTAAAAAAACAAAATAAATTTATTATGTTTAAGTAATTATGTAATAAATAAAATACTTAATATATTTTTAAAATGTTTAAAATATTTGCTTTTTTTCAAATTGTAAATTTTAAAAAGTGTTTGAAGAGTGTTTTCAAACTTTTATTCTGGTTGTTTATTAAAAAAATGTGTTTATATGTGTTCAATAATTAATAATATAAATTTTAGAACAATAAAAACTAACAATAATATTTAAAATCTTAAAATTTTATTTTTAGAATTTATATGATAAATTACAAATTTAAAATTATTAGATATTAAAAATAAACATATAATTTACCTTTTAAAAAAATGTTTTAGAAAAATGATAAAAGAATTAAAAATTAAAATTTATTTTATATCCTCTTTGGGTCCTATCCCTATGTTGAAAGCCCAAAGACCTAAGGTTTTAAAGTTTGGGGCATGAAAGTCAATAGATCCATTAAAAGGACCTAAGATTCAAGAAGACCTTTAGAGGGCCTGAGACCCAAAGAAGATTATAAGGTTAAAAAGACAAACCTGATAAAGACCCTAAGACCTGGGAAGATCCTTAAGCTCAGGAAGGCCCTAAGGCCTTTTAAAAGGCTTGAGGTCGAAGAAGGCTCATTAGAGGTCTTAAGTTCTAGGGAAGTTGTAAGACTAAGGAAGAACTTGATAATAATGAAGATCTTATTGAACTCTATATTGATTGGAGATCTTGAAAATATGATGAAGTCAAAGAATCTATGGGCTAAAGGGTGTAGTGATTAATGAGTATGCATCAATATTAATAGTTATAATTATTTATTCTTTTCTGCTGCATGAGGTTTCATTATTTGAAAGAATTAAAAATGTCTCTAATTGTTTTAATATGTTAAAAACGTGTTTAATCGATTAATTTGTTCTTAAGACTTGAATTTAACTAATACATTTTAAGATTAAATGATTAAAATCAGTTGGAAATATTCCTGACGAGTTTTAAGCTGATGAAATAATCAATTAAAACAACTTAAAATATATCTTGACAACTGTTTTAATCGATGCACATTCGAATTAATCGATTATTTTCATTAAAGTACTCAAAAACCTTTTGTTAGTATTTTAACTAATGTAACTTCGAATTAATCGATTAAAATCACTTGATAAGTTTTGAAAAGTATTCTGTTAGTATTTTAATCGATGTAACTTCGAAATAATCGATAAAAATCACTTGAGAAGTTTTGAAAAGTGTTTTGTCAGTATTTTAATCGATGTAACTTTGAAATAATTGATTAAAATCACTTGAGAAGTTTTAAAAAGTGTTTTATCAGTATTTTAATCAATATAACTTCGAAATAATCGATTAAAATCACTTGAGAAATTTTGAAAAGTATTTTGTCAGTATTTTAATCGATGTAACTTTGAAATAATCGATTAAACACAACTTAGACAAGTTTTGGTTAATTGTTTTAATCGATTAAACCATGTTTTTATCAGTTAAAATCACTTATGAAGTTTTGAGAAATTTTATGACAGTATTATAATCGATTAAACCGTGAATCAATCGATTAAAATAACTTAAGAAATTTGTGTATAATTGTTTTAATTGATTAAGTCGTGTTTGCATCAGTTAAAATAAATCTGAAAAATTATGAAACACATTTTAACCGATTAAAAGACGTTTTAATCGATTAAAACCATTAGGATCAAAAATTAATAATCGATTGAAAGAAGTTTTAACCGATTAATTAAACCAATTAGTTAGAAAATGTCTTTATATAAACAGATTTGCTTCATCGTTTTAAATACTCACCTTTGAGATATCAATCAAGTAATCAATAGAGACCTTTTAAAGGAAAAAGTGCACTAGTTTTTGTGAAATTTTTCAAAGTTCTTTCTTGAGGCATTTTTACATTCTTGCATGTGAAGAAACTCTTTTTGCAGAGGAAGAATTGCATCTGCATAACCATGTTTGGTTGTTCTAGTTTCTTTCCTTTGTTTTTGTTAATTCATATCTGTATTATGTGGGTTTCTAGAAGATTTGGACACTGGTTCTAGAATTGGAATTTGGTTGCAAGTTGGTTCAAGAACTGGAACTTGGTTCTTGGTAAAGGTTTGGTACAAAAACTGGAAATTGGCTTTTGGTATAGATTGAGTGTTTTGTGATTTGGGTCTGTAATAAAAAACATAATCAATCTAGTGGAACTCAACTGAAATTTGGTTGAGAATTGGATGTAGTCCTGTGATTTTGGTGAACCAGTATAAATCTTGTGTTTCTTTCTCTATTTCTATACACTTTTTAATTCTACTTGTATCTTATATAATTCTGCTTGTATTTCTTGGATCAATTCTCAGTTAGAAATCTCAATCTTTTGAAATAGATAATTTGTATCCATAAAGTGCGAAAAACTTTTAAAAGATCAATTCACTCACCCCCCTCTTTATCTAAGCCTACTTTTCTAACAAACCTAAGGTCCAAGGAAGGCAGACTTAATAGGGGGATTAAGGCTTGAAAAGACAACTTTCTTAGCAAGCATAAAACTTGGGAGGGCCTTAATACCCGAAAAGAGAAACATGTTAGAGATCCTAAGGCCCCAAAAGACCCTTAGGTTTGTTAGTACTATAAGGCTTGAAAAGAGCCTAAAGTCTGATAGGTCCTAAGGTACATTAGAGGGCCTAAGACCAAGAAAAATCTTAAGGCCCATTAAAAAGTTAAAGCCTAAGAAGGAAGACTCATTAGAGGATTTAAGACCCTAGGTAGGCCTATTAGAGGACCTATAAGACTCGAGAAGACCCTAAGACCAAAGAAGGCTAACCCGTTATAACCAAAGGGTTTGAAAACCTAAACCTAACATTGAGCTAAAACTTTTTGGACCCTAAAATCTTAAACCTTAGGACATGGGAGCCTTACCTCTTATGTTAGAGGCATGAAAACCTAATTCTTACCCTAATCATGGGCTAAAACCTAAACTGTAAACTATTGGACTTGGGACCCTGATACCTACATTAGAGGTATGAAGACCTAACCTTAACCCTAACCCTAAACTAAAATTGTAACCTCAAACCTGAGATCTAAATATCTTACCTCCTATGTTAAGGGCTTGAAGAGCTAACCCTAATCATAAACCTGAACTAAAATCTTCATCATAAACCTTAGGTTTGACCCCT
The DNA here is from genome assembly GCA_963425845.1 of Sphenostylis stenocarpa. Classification (NCBI taxonomy): domain Eukaryota; kingdom Viridiplantae; phylum Streptophyta; class Magnoliopsida; order Fabales; family Fabaceae; genus Sphenostylis; species Sphenostylis stenocarpa. The sequence goes on along the minus strand of OY731398.1, from coordinate 41,684,159 downwards.
ATCTCTTAGGGACTTGAAGACCTAACCTTATCTTTAACCTTGAACCTAAGACACTGAATATAATCCTATTCTTAAGTTAAAACTTAACCTTAACCATAATCCTAACTATAATCTTACCTCCTAGTCAAGAGCTTACAAACCTAATCTTAATCTTGTCTTTAGAAAAAAACATTAACCTTGAACCCTAAGATTTAGGCCCTATCTTTTATGTTAAAGGCTTGAAGATGTAACCCTAAACTTTTGGATTAAAGGATGATTTTGAGGGAGTGAAAAATGATAAATTTGGGATGAAAGTAAGATTATTTGGATTAAGAAAAAAGTGATAAAAATATATAAAAAAAATGAAAAACATTTTTGCAAAAGTTTATAAATGATTTAATTGATGTGAATGATAAACAAAATATTTTAATAAAAATTTTAAAGATTACCAAATTATCCTTGATAAAAATTATTATTATTAATATAATTTAAAATATTATAATTTTTTAATTATTAATATTAATATTATTATAATTATTTTTATTATTATTATTAAAATAATTATTAGTGTTATTATTAAAAATATTATAATTATTTAAATGAATTTTATTTTAATTATTAATATTATTATTAATTTTTTTTATTAAAATAATTATTAGTATTATTATTATTATTAATATGATCATTAAGATTAAAAGAAATAGGGTAAAAAAATGAATAAAAATATTATAAGTGATAATATTGATTGAATTATGAAAAATAAATAAATATTATATTAAATAATTAATTAATTAAAATATTTTTAATATAAATTTATTTTATAATAATTTATAATTAATATTAAATTATACAAATTATTTTATAATATAATTATAATATTCCATTTATTTTACAAAAATTATAATATAAAAATAATTTAAAAAATAACAATATAAAAATTATTTTAAAAATATAATATAAACAAGTCATTAATTTTATTTATTATCTTTAAAATAAACATAATTCATTAAAAATATTATTAATTAATGTTGTTTTAGAAAATAAAATAAAAATCTCTAAATTAGTGTATATGATGTAATTTTTTATCTATCCTTAACTAATCCATTTGTAAGAATCTAAATTACTTTTATTTTATAATAGGTATCTTCATTTGTATTTCTTTACTAATTAAAAAATTATATATTAGATAGATTTCATTACATCTTTGTTTCTCTAATAAGGATAAATCTATAAAAATAAAAAAGGACTAACTTTAGTCATAAACCTTAGCTAAAATCTTAGATCTAAAACCTTGAACTATGGGACCCATAAGCCTTAAGTTGAGGGTTTGAAGACATGATCTTAATCTAATCCGTATTTAAAACTTTAACCACGAACTCTAAGGCTTGAGGGTCATACAACATCAAAGGCTTGAAGACCTAACCCTAACCCTAACCTTGGACATGAAGGTTATACTCTTATGGGCTTGAAAATCTAACATTAACCCTAAATTAAAACCTTAATCTTAAGCCCTAAGTCATGAGATCCTACTACTATATTGGGGACTTGAGGACCTAACCCTAATCCTAACCCTCACTTTGAACTAAAACCTTAACCTTGAATCTCATGTCCCAGGAGGCCCTACCTCTTACATCGAGGGCTTAAAGGTCTAACCCTAACCATAAGCTAAAATCTTATTAGTGTGGCTTGAGGGGCCTACCTATTACATCAAGGACCAATGTCCCTACTTCTTACATCAAAGGCTTGAAGATCTAACCTTAAGCCCTAAGCCTAGGACCTACCTCCTATGTTGAGAACTTGAAAACTTTAACCTTAAACCCTAGGCCTAGACCCTACTTCCTATGTCGAGAACTTTAAGATCTAACCTTAATCTTGTAGCTTGGGGCCCTACCTCTTATGTCAACTACATCATAGGCTTGAAGAACGAACCTTAACCTTAAACCAAAACTTTAACATTTAACCTAATACCCTACCGCCTGCATCAGGAGCTTAAAAACTTAACATTAACCCTAATCATAAGCTAAAATCTTAACCTTGAACCCTAGGACAAAAGACTATAACCTTAACCCTAACCCTCCCTTATAATTGAATATGAGGCATGAGACCTTAACCCTAACCTTAACCTAACTCTAACTATAGGACAAAAGACATTAACCACAATATAACCCTAACTTGAGACTCAAATCTTAATTTTAACTTAACATTAGGCTACACCTTAATCTTAACCATGGATTAAACCCTAACTTTCATCCTAATTAAGGACTAAATCCTAATCTAACTGTGGGTAAACCCTTAACCTTGGGTTTGATCCTTAACCTTAAGCCTAAAATCTACTTAATAAACCATAACTTAATGTGACCTTATGTGAAACCCTAACCCTATCACACCGATAATACGATGAAACTTACCCTAACCCAAATTTGGAACATGAGACCCTAACCCTAAACTAAACTCGAGACTAAACCTTATCTTTCAAAACTTAACCCTTAACCCTTAACCTTAGCATAAATTGAACTAAACTTTAACATTAACCATAACCCTTAACCATAATCCTAACATGGACTGAACTAAACCTTAACCCTAACATAGACTACACTGACTAAACCCTTAAACTAAACCTTAAGCTTGAATCCTAAAGTCTATCCCAAAACTAATGGTAACTTTAACCCTAACCCCTCAAACCAAAATCATAACCATACTCCTAATCATAAAATCTTAACCCTCTAAATATTACTAAACTCTTTACCTTAATCATACGGAAACCCTTTAAACATTTACTAAACTCTTTACTTTAAAAATATGAAATCGTAACATAGTCCTTCAACCCTGACCTGTTTAAACGAACTAAACTCTTTACCTTAACCATGACTAAACCCTAACCCTTGAAATCATAACTAATCCTAAACTATAAACTCTTTAAGCAACCTTTAACCTTACAACTTATCTAACCCTATCCTAACCATAACCATGTCAAACCTTAAACCTAGACCTAAGTTTTGCGACTTGATAATTTTATTGAAAGTGGAAATCAGATAATAAATGTAAAAATGGTGTTTGAATTTTATTTTTTTACTTTTTAATTAAAAATAAAAATGTGATCATAAATCTAAAATAATAGCATAAATATCTAAATGTTGTATAAATGCCTATGTGACTTGATTAAAACTAAATAAATACTAGATTAAAGTAATAATTAATTAAAATATATTTAATATAAATTTATTTTTATAATGATTTATAATTAATATGAAATTATAATAATTATTTTATAATATAATTATAATATTTTATTTTATTTTTAAAAATTATAATATAAAAATAATTAAAATATAATATAAATAAATTATTAATTTTACTTATTATCTTAACATAATATTAACCTAAAATATAAACATAATTTATTATATATCCTAAACTACTTAACTAATCAATTTATAAGGACATGACTTTTAGTCACCTTTTTTTTCTCTATAATTTTTTACTATTAAAAGGTTATATATATTGGATAGGCTCCATTACACCCTTGTTTCTTTAATAATAGTAAATTTATAAAAGTAAAAAAAGGCTAACTCTAATCCTAACGTTAACCCTAATCTTTAGCTAAAATCTTGGATCCTAAACCCTTAAACCCTAGGACCCAGAAGTCTTGCATCGAAGACTTGAATACCTAACTCTAATATGATCCTTGATTAAAACTTTAACCTTGAACCCTATGACATGAGGATCTACGAGCCCATGTCCCTACCTCCAATATCAGAGGCTTGAAGGCCTAACTTTAACTCTAAGTTTCTTTAGTAACAATAAATTAATAAAAGTAAAAAAGGGCTAACTCTAGTCCTAACCTTAGCCCTATTCCTTAGCTAAAATCTTGGATCCTAAATTCTTGAGCTTTGGGATCCAGAAGCCTTACATCGAAGACTTGAAGACCTAATTCTAATATGATCCTTAATTAAAACTTTAACCTTGAAAAGGATTGTACGACATGTCCCTACCTCAAATATCAAAGGCTTGAAGACATAACTCTAACTTTGATTTTGGACATGAGGATTCTACCTCTTACATTAAAGGCTTGAAGACTTAATCTTAATCTTACACTAAAACTTTAATCTTGAACCCTAGGTCATGGGGTCCTACTACTGTTGGAGGCTTGAAGACTTAACCTTAACCTTAAACATTTCTCATGTAACCTTAAGTTAAAATCTTAACCTGAAATCTTGGGCACGGGAGGCCCTACCATGTTAAGGGCTTAAAGTCACTACAAGAAAAAACACATTTAGCGACTGAATTTTTTCAATCGCAATTAGTGACCGATTTAATTTTGGTCACAATTAGCGAACGATTTAGCGACCGCTTTAATTCGGTCGCAATTAGCGACCGATTTAGCCACTGAAATATGATTTGGTTTCACTTTTTTATTTAGAGACCGAAATAGCGATCAATAGTTTGCGTCACAAAATTTCGGTCGCTAAATCGGTGGCTATTCCATACTAAAATAAAAAAATCATTTAGCGAGTGATTTAGCGACCGAATTACAAATTGAAATAGTGACCGAATTGAAATCGATCGCTAATGAGAAAATAACGACCGAATTGAAATCGATCGCTAATGAATATTATTTTTTTACTATATTTAAATTTATTTTTTTATAAATATACTTTAATTGTTTTAGTATATTTTTTACAATTTATTTTTTAAAAGTAATTTATTTTTGAAAAATAATTTAATTTTTAAAATATACTTTAAAAATAAACTTTGGTCTCAATATTAACAAAATGAAGATTAACTTTAATTTTAAATTACTAAAATAAAAATATTATTAAAAATAAATGAAATTTATTTAAAATTGTAATTGTAATAAATTAATACTAGAGTGATATTAACTATTCAATACATTATTTAAGAAAATTTTAATAACAAATATTCTTTAATTTATTTTTCAATTGAAAATTTCAATTGAAATTAAATTATATTTTAAAAATTTATATTAAAAAATTAAACACATCAAATTATCACATTTTAATTCCTAATTAACTTAATTAAAAAATTACAATTTTAATAAAATTATTAAAATTTTATTTTATAATACTTTATTTTTAATCTAAATTTTAAATTTATTGCTTTATTATTATTAATTACTTAACCATGGTTGTTGTCATATAATTGATATACCAAAAAATATTTATATCAATATACATTAGATAATAAATATATTATTTAATTAAATTATTAATAAAAATATATTTATCTTTAGTTAAAATATTTTTTAGTTTAAGTATACTAATTATTATTTTTCATTTTTAACATAATTAATAACAAAGATTAAAAATAGACTGTTAGAGAAGTTAAAAATTTAAAATTAATCTATTTTATAAATACTAAAAATAAATCATATTTAAATAAATTAAAAATATATTTAAATTTATATTCAACATACCTCCAATTTTTCTCAATAAATTTATAGATCACATTTGGAAACTTCATCACTTAAATATCTTCAAAATGATTAACTTTTTTTTTCAAAGCCAAGTTTTTCTTAACAGTTTTTTCAAAAATATAGTTAATATAAATTAAGGTTGTACCTTTTTAAAATTTCAACTTTTTTTATATATTGGATTTTTATTAAAAAAATTCTAAAATTGCATAAGAAAATATAGATTTAATTATATTTTTAATAAATTTAAAATGATACTAGTTTTTATTTTTATTTTTAAATATTTATTTTAATTTTTAAAACAGAGAAACTATAATTTTAGTTTTTAAATACTAAATTTAAAGAATTAAATTTATTATTATTTAATATTTTAATTTTAGTATTAAAAATTTAAATTATATTTTATTAAATTAAAATAATTACAATATATTTTTCTACTTTGAGAATTAAAAATATAATTAAACTAAAACTGAAAATATTAAATACATTTTTGAACTCTTTTTTATAATATTTTATCATTATTATATTTTTGGATTAATTGTTTTTTTCCTAATTTTTTATAAAGTCAATTTTAATATTTAAAAGTATTTAACATTTTGAATTCTGAAACTTTTTTTCTATTAGCAAATTTAAAAACGTAATATACTAAAAAAATATTATACATAATTATTTCATCCAAATTTTTAATAATATGATAAGTCATCAAATTCGTATATAAAACAAATTTAATGATAAATTAAAATAGAAAAACATTTATAAGAGACTATTTATTTTTATTTATGATGGATCAAAAGTGGAAATACATTTAAATTTATAATTTTATTTATGAAACAAATTTAAATTTATAATTAACGAAAATAATGAAAATCTTAATATAATATGATACTTTTAGTAATGTATTTTTTCATAAATTTAAACTTACTTTTTTTAGTTTAGTTTTTAAATTTTATGTACTATTATTGTTAATTGATATACTAGAATAAATGTATATAAAAATAGTCTTTATCTTCAAAATTCACTTCTTCAAATACTATCTTTATAATTTTCTACTTGTTTCTTTATAGTTAAAAAGGTCAACATTTATGCACACACTTAAATATAATATAAAGTAAAGAGTATTTGTTTATTCTATTTTATTTCCAATCTATAATTTGAGATTTTTTTAAATATATTTTTATATTTTTAAAATTAATAATTTTAATGTAGTTATCTAAGTTTTTTATGTGATGATTTTAATTAATTGATATTATCGAACCATTTAATTTGATTTATTATAGTAAAAATCATAAAAATAAATTTTAAAATAATATTAATTATTTTAAATTATAAGAAAATAAATAATAATAATAAAAGAAAATAAAGTATTCTATAAAAGAAGACTAATTATTATAAAGATAAAATAGAATATGGGAGGAAATAAGGATGATAATATAGTAAAAATGATAGAATTTAAAAACAATGTAGAATGTGAAAAGTTTAAAAAGAAAAAAAAAGTTAAAAATGGATATATATATATATATATATATATATATATATAAAAGTAATTGGATTAAATTTATTATCCCCTTATATATTATTATACTTTATTAGCGTAATTTTAGTTTAATTAAAAATTAGAATACAAATATATTATACTATACTAATATACCATTATATTATAATATTTATATTTTATTTTCATTGTGTATAAATTTATATTTTACATTTTTTCTTAAATATATAAATATATAAAAATATAAATTTATAAATATATAAATATGTAAAGATATAAATATATATCTTTAATATTTTTTACATGTAAAAATAATTTATATATATTTTTAAACTTTTTTCTAATATTTGTTTTTAAAAATAAAATATTATTTTAAACTTTAATTTTTAATTTTTTCTTAAATATATAAATATATAAAGATATAAATGTATAAAGATATAAATAAATATATAAATATATAAATATGTAAATATATAAATATATAAATATGTAAATACATAAATATATAAATATGTAAATATATAAATATATAATATGTAAATATATAAATATATAAATATGTAAATACATAAATATATAAATATGTAAATACATAAATATATAAATATATAAATACGTAAATATATTAATATTTAAATATATATTAAAATATATAATTATATTTGTATATATAGATTTTATAAATATATAAAGATATAAATAAATATATATATATATATATATATATATATATATATAAAAGATATAAATATATAAAGATATAAAGATATAAATATATGTAAAGATTTAAAGATATAAATATATGTAAAGATATAAAGATATAAATACATGTAAAGATGTAAATATATAAAGATATAAATGTATAAAGATATAAATAAATATATAAATATATAAATATGTCAATATATAAATATATAAATATGTCAATATATAAATATATCAGTATATAAATATATAAATATATAAATATAAATATAAAAATATATGAATATTTAAATATATATTAAAATATACAAATATATTTGTATTTATAGATTTTATATTTATATATTTATAAAAGTAATTGGATTAAATTTATTATCCCCTCATATATTATTATACATTATTAGCATAATTTTAATTTAATTAAAAATTAGAATACAAATATTCTATACTATACTAATATACCATTATATTATTTTTGTATAAATTACATTGTATATAAATTACAAAACTAATAATTTTTATACTATACTATACTAATATATAATTTGTATACTATACTAATAGTATAATATACTATATTATAATATTATTTGTATACAAAATTAATATCTTTATATCTTTATATATAAATATATAAAGATATAAATATATAAATATATAAATATGTAAAGATATAAATATATGTAGAAATATAAAGATATAAATATATGTAAAGATATAAAAATATAAATATATAAATATGTAAAGATATAAATATATATCTTTAATATTGTGTACATGTAAATATATAAAGATATAAATATATAATGATATAAATATATAAAGATATAAATATATATAAAGATATAAATATATAAATATATACATATATACATATATAAATATGTAAAGATATAAATATATATCTTCAATATTTTGTACATGTAAATATAATTTATATATATTTTTAAATTTTTTTCTAATATTTATTTTTAAAAATATAATATTACTTTAAAATTTAATTTTTTAATTTTTAATTTTTTTCTTAAATATATAAATGTATAAAGATATAAATAAATATATAAATATATCAATATATTAATATATTAATATATTAATATATAAATATATAAATATATCAATATATCAATATATAAATATATGAATATATCAATATATAAATATATCAATATATAAATATCACTACTAAAAATTCTCATTTTTCATGGGAATATTTTTGTAAAATTTTGATAAAAATTGTAAGAAATAAGTTTTCTATAAATTTAAACAATTTTTTACAAGAAAATTGGCAGAAAAAAACTAGTTTTCTAGTAATATCCATATATTAATATATATATATATATATATATTAATATATATATATATATATAAATATAACTATATAAATATATAACAATATAAATATATAAATATATAAATATATAATAAATAAATATATAAATATATATAATATATAATATATAAATATATAAATGTATAAATATATAAATGTATAAATATATAAATGTATAAATATATAAATGTATAAATATATAAATGTATAAATATATAAATATATAAATACATAAATATTTAAATATTTAAATATTTAAATATTTAAATATATATTAAAATATGTAAATATATTTGTATTTATAGATTTTATATTTATATATATTTATACATATATACATTTATTTGTATATAAATATAATTTATTTGTAAGTTATAAAGATATAAAAATATTATATATTTATTTGTATATAAAAATATAATACATTTATTTGTATATAAATATATGTAAAGATATAAATATATAAATATATGTAAAGATGTAAAGATATAAAGATATGTAAAGATATAAATATATAAATATATAACTATATAAATATATAAATATTTAAATATTTAAATATTTAAATATTTATATATTTATATATATAAATATTTAATTATTTAAATATATATTAAAATATGTAAATATATTTGTATTTATATATTTTATATTTATATATATTTATACATATATGCATTTATTTGTAAGTTATTATTGAAAAATCTTAGTAGTTTAGTTGTTGGAGTTTTAGCCTCCAACTCAAAGGTACTTGGATTCGGACAATGACAATAATCTTTTAATAAATCAAACTTTTAAAAAATATAATATAAATTAAAAATATAATACAAAAGGTGGTAGGCGAGTTTCGTGTTGTAAATAAGTAAATATAAATAAAAATAATTAACTTTATCATTGATTTAGCGATCGATTTAAATCGGTCGCTATTTTTTTAACTTTGCCATCGATTTAGCGACAAATTTAATATATTAATTTCGATCGCTATTTTGCGACCGAAATAAAATCGGTCGCTATTTTGCGACCGAAATAAAATCGATCGCTATTTTGCAACCGAAATGAAATTCGGTCGCTAACACATTAGCGACTTGGCTTTTTGCGACGACGTCTTTCGGTCGCTAATTTCGATTGCTAACTGATTAACGACCGATTTTTTCGGTCGCTAAAATTATTTTTTCTAGTAGTGAGTCCTAACCCTAATCATGAACTAAAACATTAACTGTGGCTTGAGGAGCTTATCTCTTACATCAAGATCGTACCTCTTATGTCAAGAACTTGAAGATCTAACCTTAACCCTAGTCCTAACTATGGACTAAGACCCTACCTCCTATATCAAGAACTTGAGGATCTAACTAGCCTTAACCATATGCCAAAAGCTCATGTTCTACCTCCTACAAGACCTAAACTTAAACAACAACCTTAACCTTTGTACCCTACCTCCTACAAGGCTTAAAAACCTAACCCTAACCCTAATCATATGAAACATAGGACCTAAGACTCTAACAACCTTAACCTTAACCTAACCTAACCCTAAATGTTAACCATAACCCTTGAGACTCCAATCCTAATCTTAACTCTAACCTTATCTCAAATAAACCCTAACCCTTAATCTTAACTCATTAAACCTTTAACTTAAAGGACATTAACCGGTTAGATCATTAACCTTAAATCCTCCTTAAATCCTTGGGCCTAGACTTTATGAACCCTTAAATCATTAAGCTTAAATATTCTAGACCCTACCTATTGGATAAACTCTTAATCCTTGGCCTAGATCGATAAACCCTAAATCATAGGGTTTAACCCAAAACTAACCCTAACAGTAACTTAAACCTTACAATTTAAGCATAATTTTAATCATAAAACCATAACCATAATTTTAATCGTATGACTAATCTCTTATCTTAAAAACCAAAACTTAAACATGACTAAAGAAGACTAAATTCTTATCATCTAAAAATGACTAAATTCTTACCACCTAAAAATGATTAAACTCTTATCTTAAACTTTAATATTTAATAATAATTTATAACTATAATCTTAATCATTACTAGTATAAAAATAATATTTTATAACAATATATTATGACAATTCTAATTCATCAGTCAAAATAATAATAATTTTATAATTAAAAATTATTTCTTATGATTTTTTATATCGATTCAAATTTAAATTATCATAGTAAATAAATTTTATATTAATTTAATTTGTAACTATCATAATAAATATTTAATAATTTTAAATCGTCATAATAAATATTTATTATAATTATTTAACTTTAAATTAATATAAAAAAATGATTTTATATTTTAAATATAAAACACTTTTATGTCAAACATAATAAACATATATTATAAAAGATATATTATAAAAGATATTCAGATTTAAAATATTCAATTTTACTTTATCATTTTTCTTATTTTTTATTTTTTTAACAAAAATTCTACTTAATTTTATTTTTATTTTTTTCATTGTTTCATTTTTATATTTATTTAGTTTTATTTTTTTATGTTTAAATTATCACTTTTTCCAATTTTGTTTTTTATTTCATTTTTTATATTAATTTATATTTTTTTATTTAATTATTATAATGATTTTTTATGAATAATTTTTTAAATGAATATATTTACATTTTATATTTATTTAACAAAATTCTACTTAATTTTATTTTTATTTTTTTCATTGTTTCATTTTTATATTTATTTACTTTTATTTTTGTATGTTTAAATATTTTTGTATGTTTAAATTACCACCTTTGTTTCTTTCTTATTTACAACAAAAATAAAATATAAAAACCTTATTTCATTTTTTTATATTAATTTATATTTTTTTTTTCAATTATTATAATATTTTTTTTATAAACAATTTTTTAAATGAATATATTTACATTTTATGTTTAATTATATATACATAATAATTATGAAATATAAATAATAATTATGTTTAATTTTCACTGTTTGATAAAATATTTATAAAAAATATAATCGACGTAATAAACGGTTATTTAATAACCTAACATACATAGAAAATAATATAAAATAATCGTGATCGAAACATGATCGATTTTTTATTTTTTTTTATCATCTGAAAATAATATAAAATAATCGTGATCGAAACATGATCGATTTTTTATTTTTTTTTAACACCTAAAGATGATAAACTCTTAAACTTTTGTAACTCTTACTTAAACTCAGAAAATTCTTTAAAGATGACTCTTAAACTCTTATCTTAAAAATAAGAAAACAACATAGTAAACCAAAGATGAAACTCTTATCTTGAAAATAAGAAAACAACAACATGCACTAAACATGAACTAAAAATGAAACCCTCTACACATAAACTATTAAACTCTTTAGAAATGAACTAAACTCTCCATGAACTAAACTCTTAAACCTATACTTATCTCATTAATTAAAGCTCTCTTAATTAAAACTTCTATAGAGTAGATGAACTTATCTCATTAAGTAAGAGATGAACTAAAATAATGAGATGAAATTTAAACTCTCTACAGATTTCTCTCTAGAAATAAATCTAACTAAAATCTCTCTAGATAAAGAACTAAACTCTCTCTAGAAATAAATTAAAGAACTATATTTCTCTCTAAAAATAATTAAAAAACTAAACTCTCTCTAGAAATAAATTAAAGAACTAAACTTTTATCTTAAGATAAGAAAATCCTCATAAATGATAAAACAAAAAATCCTCGTAGATAAGAAAATCCTCATCTATTAGGCATGTTTATCTTAAATAAGAAAATCAAGAACTCTTCTCTAGACATGAGAAACCGTAACCCGGACTAAACTCTTCGCAGTAAGTTTTGGCTGAACTTGGGGTCTAAATTAGTTTAGGCTGAAAATGGAAATCGAATGATTGAAAATGGAATTCGAATTATAAGTGTAAAAATGGTAATTTTATTTTTTGTTTTTTAATTGAAAATGGAAATCAAAAGTGTGAGACGGTGTTTGAATTTTATCTATTTATCTAATCGTTCGTGAATAAAGTTCATATTAATACAGTATTATGTAACAAAAATAAATGAAACTTTCATAACAACGATTTATATTTATTTATTTATTGAAATGAAATGACACAATTTATATTTATTTATTTATTGAAATGAAATGACACAGGATACTTCCACGAAAGTAAAAACACTAACAACAACCCCCATCCACCCTCCATGACAAAAACGAAGAGAAAAGGGGACAAACAAGAACATGAAAAATAAAAGAGTACACCATTTTTAATAAAACGGTTGATAATATAAGCTTTGATGACATAATCATCATTATTTAACTGTAAGTACCACCACTCCCATACTCATAATCATTCGGGTTTCCACCTGCACGAGTATTATGGGCCGTAGCAGTCCCACCCGGTCCTCGATTGGTCCCAATGGGGTGCGAGCCCACCACTCCCTCGGTCACATGGCCCGTGGGCTGCCCAGTTCCATGACCCGGCATCGCCGACGTCTGGTGAACCCCGGGGAGATGACCATGCCCCCCGGTGGTAGAGTACGTGGCGGTTCCGGTCCCCGTTCCGGTGGTGTAATGCCCCTGTCCCATATGCCCCGCGGTGGCCGACTGCTTCGCGGCAGCGTTATGCTCACGCGCCGCCTGCTTGTCCAGCTCAGCCTGGGTGACCCTTGCTTCCTTCTTGTCGGTCGCCATCTCCTTTTGCAACGGATCACGTGCTGTCATTCTTTCTGCCTGGTTTTGGCATAAACACATTCATTAGTTCCATAATCAACTACGTAACATTTCATGTAACACGATAGGAGGAAAAAAATTGAACAATGAATATTGCGTATCATATCAACTTCATATAATAAATACTTAATTATACAGAATGATTGAAACTTAAACTGTGGATATGATAAAAGCATGGAAATAATACCTTCTCTTGGACAGTGGCTTTGGTCTTCTCCAAGCCAGCTTTGGCAGAAGCACCAATGTTTGAAGCTGTTTCCTTCATGGATTCTCCTACTTTCTTTCCTCCTTGCATTTTGAACGCTCGATTCTATTCTTTTCTTCTTCTTTCTGTGTTTTTCAGATTATGTTTTCTTCACCTCACTGTACGTGACTCTACCAGCACACACCAAATAAATAGATTTAGGTGCTACGCTATCTTTTCCACACGTGCCACTGTAGCACACGTGCCAAGTTTCTGAGCATAATTTCATCAATCTTCTTACACGTAATTGCCGCGTGTCTGTTCGCTACCACCTTCAATACAGGTGGGGGACACGTGGCAGATAACCACTTCTTATTCAAAATTATCCACATTAAATCAGATCGATATTATTTTTATATTAAAATCATATGACTATGTATGTATTGTATGAAAATTTTTATGAATTATATTTTAGAAAAAAATATTTGCTTAAAGACATTTAAATGTTTTCCGCTATTATTTATGATAAGATTGAAAAATGTACAATTGATTTATTTGATCAATGATATAACATTGTTACAATCGCTGTATAGGTGAGTATTTGGGCCGACCCATCAACCTGGGCCTACGAGGCCCCTCTAAAGCTAAAGTTAGTCATAAAAATGTCTTGTTTTAAAACTTGGTTTTCGGAAACAAAAAATTGAAAAATGATTTTCTTTAATTATATTTATAAAATTATACTGTACTAAACCTTTTTATCTAACTTATTTATTTAAATTATATAATTTTATTTTATTTATCATTTTTTCTATCTGAACTCTTAAATTTACGCATTGTGTTAGTTTAATTTATTAAACTAAATTACTTTGAAATTATTAAGCTAAATTATTTCGAAACGAAATAGAATTTTGTTTGAATATAAAAGATTTTTTTCATCATGAAATTAAATACAGGATAATGTATATTTTGATGAAAAATGAGAGTTCAAATTTAACTAAAAGTACATTTCTTTGTAATTACAGTAAATTATTATGGGAAAATTATTATATATCACACTTTTCAGCGTATTTATTAATAAGAAAAAAACAAAAAAACTGTAAAAATGTTTTTCTTTTCATCAAATTTTTATTTATTACAACATTATTTAAAAGAAAATGTTGACCAAAATTTATATTCTCGTAAAACTAAACAACGATAAAATTAATTTTTCCATAAATCGTTTTAAGATAGAAAAATTATACAAGTTAAAAGTAATTTATTTATAATTTTAAAATAAAAATTTAAGTAAAATACATAAAGAAGTTTCTATAAATTAGCTTTATGAAAAAATTAATTTCAATTTTTTTTTAAGATAAGTTTATGAAGAAAGACATTCAAACACCATCAATAACATTTGAAACTCATCATTTCTCCTTTACCTAGTTGTCTCATAGCATATACATAAAATTAAGGAAATATATTTTTAATAATAGTTTTTTTTTTAAACAAAAATTTAATGGAAGAAAATATGAGCCTTGACTTGACTGTCAAATTTTATTTTTTAAACTATATATTATCATATCCTTTTATTTTTTATATAAAATATTGTAACATATTTTTTAATATCATTATATATTTAACGTTGTTATTATTATGCTTTGGTTGTTGTATTCATTTTCACATGTGTTTATTTAGATAAGATCTCGATCCATTATTCACCTTTTTAATTATAATACCCATAGTTACAAAGTTTATATAGTAACTTTTAATTATTATGTTCATTGTTTATAGAACCAAATGAAAACTCTTAAATTTTGATTTTTCTCGTTTACATACATTCATGTTAATATATTGGTTGTATTTTGATGAGTTATTAGGATTTTATATGTTGATGCTTACATAGAATGATTTGGTTGAAGGAAATTATATTCTTCTGTATATTTTATTGTCATATTAAGTTAGAGTCTCTTTTATATTTTGAAATTTAAGGAGGAAATATTATTAATCCATTCATTACAAGCTAACAAACCTAAGAGAATGTAATATTGTTTTAAATTCAATTGTTTAAGACAATAAATTATTAAATATTTCTTATTTTATATTGTTTATTTTTGTTTTTTCCACAATATCCACTTAAAAAATATTATTTATGACTATGATACAAAATTATTAAACATTTTTCTTAATTAACCAAAGAAACAAAATAACCAAGAAAACTGTTTTATTAAAAATATATCAATTGTGGGAATGATGAGAACGTAGAGTATAACCTATCATGACTCAATAAATAAAGATACAAATTAGATACATCTCCACTATTTATGGTAGAGGTAGAAGAAAATCAGTTTACTCAATGACATCCCCACTTGCCTTTTTTATGCTACAAAATATAAAAACTTCAAAACGTTGGTTGTGGTACACGCACACAACATAAGGGGTTAGAAAGATAGGAGCTTGTGTGTAATTTTTATATTAAACAATATATACTCTTTAATGTAAATATAAACATTTTTAATCCAACCAAATGTTTAGTAAATAATTGAGACAAATAGCATAAACTACAATTTTAGAAAGGATAATACGCAATTCTCATCCAATTTGTCTAAGATTCCAAATTGTCATCCAAACTGTTTTAATTAAGTAAACAAGTACTTAATAAAATTAATAACAACATCCAATTATAATTTTTTTAATGTCAATTTGAATATGTGGAAACTCTTAGCAGACTGTAGGTTAATTTTTTTATTGCAATATAAATAATAATTATCGATGGTATTATGACTTTTAAGATAAAGAATTTAGTATATGATGGATTTAAAAAGTGTGATTTATAAGTCTTAATTGTCTTCAATTAAAGGTTAAATGACAGTTTAGTTCAAGATAGAATTTATTATATGATAATGATTAACTTAAATCTAAGAATGATAAAACGGACTAATTTGTCCCGTTTTGACCTATTTTATCTTTGGTCTACCAAAAAATAGAAAGGATAGATTCACGGGCTAATGAGATAGTTCGTCAATTTTTTTTTTAAATAAATTTTTTTATATATATTTAAATATATATATATATATATATATATATATAATTATAAGAATAATTATTAAAATTTTATTAATTAATTAATATTTTTATTAGATAAATTGAAAAAAAAATTATAATTATATGTTAAAATAACTAATTATAATCAATAATTTAAATTTAATTAATTACTTTTTATAATTTAAATTATAATATTAAATATATCTAAATATTTTAATAAAATAAAATTAAAAAATATAATATTTTTAATTATAATTTTGTATTTTTATTTTAATATATAATTTCTTTTTTATAACTGGCCACCAAATTGACGAGGCTAGGCGGATTAGAGCTTAACTCGTTTGTTATCTACTTAAATCTCAACATTTTTTACTTAGACTAAGATATTATGTAGTGTCCAAATAAGGGACTATGTCTTAATCTCATTATTGGGAGTTAATCATAGGTCGACACAACTTTAAGAAGTTAATATCACATAATTCAAAGAATCTCGCTCATAATTAAGAGTTATTACCATAAATTACAATAAAAAATCAAGTTATTTAATAAATATAATGACATAATCTTGGGACCTTGGTTTGGAATCCAAATCTAGAGCATACCAACCCATTATAAAGGATTACAGTTAGGTTACAGACACCTTATACTTTAATCATGGATAACCAAAGTTCCAAATTTGGTAATAACACTTGGCATCATGGGGAATGGTAGAGTATTTTCTATTACATAAAAGGAAAAAAGTCAAGAAAAATGAGAGGAATAAGAAATCTTTATGAGAAGATAATAAGTAAGGGGTAATAAATATCATAATATATATCTCATGAGTAATTAATATAGAAAAGAGTGCAAGCTTACGTACCTCCATGAGTTCACGAACCAAATTTTTATGACCAATATATAAGCATCACTAATGTGCATGCAACATATAAGATTGAAATATATTTTAATTTTTGTTTTTATCTTTGATTTATTATTATTATTATTATTATTATTATTATTATTATTATTATTTTATGTCTATTTACCAATTTCTTATTAACTAGTTCAACAAACATAAACAATATATATATATATATATATATATATATATTACTTAGGATTATATTTTTTTGTAAAATAAGTTAATTAAAAATATAAGTTAATTCTTAATATCTTTCACTTAAAAAAAGTAATTATAAAAAAATATATACTAGTTTATATACTTGTAATGTTTTTTTTTCAATAAGAAATAATTATGTTATTTTTTAATTAATAAAAAATATTACTATTTTATTATATATGATTATTTATTATTAAATAAATGCAAAATTAACAAATAAAATATATTTTAAAATATTTATATATAATAAAATTATTATGTTTTGAATTCATTAGTATGTGAAACATTGAAATTATATTTGTAGATAATTATTGATTGATTTGGTCTACTTTAATTTTATGCATGTTTGTTCAAAGGTGGGTCTGACATAACCTTGTATGGTTCGACATGATCTTTTGTGGTCTGACAATATGACCCTGAAAACATAATCTTGTTTGATCTGATATGACCCTATGTGGTCCACTATGACTTGTGTGGTCCGACACGACCTTGTATGGTTTGACATGACCTTGTGTGGTCTGACACGACCCTGTGTGGTCCCATGACCCTAAAAATACTACCTTATGTGGTTCGTTACGATCTTGTGTGGTCTGACATTACCTTATGTGGTCTGACATGACATTGTGTGGTTCAAGACAATCTTGTATGGTCTGACATAGATCCTCGTCATGGTTTCTAATAACTGACATGACATTATGCGATCATCGTCATGGTCTCTACTGACCAGAATAATTCTATGTGATTCTTGTCACAATCTCTAATGATTGGAATGACCTTGTATGATCATCGTCATGATCTTTAATAATCATAATGACCTTATGTGGTCCTTGTCATGGTCTCTAACAACTAGAATGATTCTATGTGGTCCTTGTTATGGTCTCTAGCGATTGGATAGGGATTCAGTATATGACTAATATTAGTATAATTGTTTTCTACAACAAATCTTGTTTTTTCTCTTTCGTATTATTTTTAGTTATAAGAAATTCTTTCCTTTCTGTTCTACAAGATTGTATATATACCTTATTTGTATTCTTTTTTAGTGTGAGAAATTCTTAATAAAAACAGATGAACTATATCGTACGTATATGAACAAGACTGACTTAAGTCTCATTGTCTTCGACTAGAGGCTAAAGAGCTATATAATGTCCAAGATAAGAGATTCGTTATATGAAGATGACTAACTTAAGTCTCAATGTCTTTGACTTGAGGTTAAGGGGCTATGTAATATCCAAAATAAGAGATTTGATATATGACTAATGCAAAAGACTAACTTAAGTCTCACTGTTTTCAACTAGAGGTTAAAGGGATATGTAATATTCAAGATAAGGGATTCATTATATGATGATGGTTGACTTAAGTATCAGTATCTTCAAATTAAGACTGAGGGGCTATGTGGTGTCCAAATAGGGGGTCTCGTCTTAATCCCGATCTCGAGGGTCAGTCATAGGCCGACATAACTTTAAGGAGCGAAAATCATATAATCCCAAGAATTTGGTCTATAATTAAGAGTTATTATCACAAATCACAATGTGACGATCAAGTTATTTAATTAGTGTAATGACAGAATTTTGAGACCTTAGTCCAAGGAATCCAAACCTATTATAAAGGGCCTTAGAATTAGATTACAAACATATTTTACTTGAATCGTAAATAATAAAAAATCCAAAGAATTTTGATGATAACAAGTACCAAATCCATATTGTAATTATTAAAATGTATTAATTTCAAAATAAAAACTAAAGCTCGGTGGCATGCAACTTTATGCCTAGACTACAAGTACAAGAAAAATAGAGTGTATAAACTCCATAATAACTGCATCTATCTTTCATTCAAGATAAAATTGTAAACACACACTTACAAGTAGATAGAGATTTATGCTTGAAGGAAATTCTTGCTTTCAATAATGATTTATCAAGAAGACATTAATTCCTCACCACCATAAATACCGATATAGTCTATATAATGTTAGAACATTAATCACTAATGAAGATAGGAAGTCATGTATATATTATAGTAATTTCTTATTGATTAAAAAATTAGCTTAGGAGATAAAGATCACTATGCAAATCACACAATTCTTTTTCTTAATATTTTTATATATGATATAATTATTAATTTAATTAAATTTTGTGAGGTAATTATATTTTATTAAATCTTGACATAAAAATAAGACATAATATAAAGATTTATATATATATATATATATATATATATATATATATATATATTAATTTTACATTGTTTTTCATATCATAAATAAATATTAAATTCGATAAGTAGTTTTTTTTTTAAATTGTTGATTTATCAATGATATTTGTCTTTTAACTAGTTCCTAAATAATTACACATAAATAATTTGGATATTTTGATACTTCTATCTATTTAAATTGATATTTTTAATTATATCACACATGAGAGATAAAACAGAGAAATAAGAATAAATATCATATAAAATAAGATCGTCTTAAAATAATATACAAAAACCACATTTTTTTTAATTTTATAACATATTCCATTTTATTTTATATAAAAAATATTTTAATTGATTTTTTTAGTGACTATTTAGGATAAATAAAGTTAAAATTAATCAATTTTTAGTGATATTTACTCGTTTAAATTCCTCCAATTTTTAACTACAATGTCATCAACTTTTTATATGAAATTAATCAATCTTTAGTGATATTTACTCATTTGAATCCCTTAAACTTTTAACTACAATGTCATCAACTCTTTATAAAAAAAAATGTAATAATATGAATTAATAAAAATGATCAATATGTAACTAATTAAAGATAAATAAATATAAAAAATAACCACGAAAAATAAATTAAATAATGTAAGTAAAAAAAGGACTAGTGTGAAACCACGAAAAATAAATTAAATAATGTAAGTAAAAAAAGGACTAGTGTGAAACTAAATATAAATTAATTAAATAGATATAAAAAAATTTGTATGTAATTAAAGATAAATTAAGTAAATAAATATAAAAAATCTAGTACCATAAATTAAATTAATAAATATAAAAGAGAATTGTGTGTAGCTGTAGATAAAATAAATAAAAACTAATATATAATTTGAGATAAATAAAAAAACATTACAAAATTAAAGATAAGTTAAATATAAAAAAAATTTAGAAATATATCATCTAACAATGTTTAAATAAATAAAATAAAAATAAAAATATTTTACTAAGCAATGATAATTATTAATAGAATGAATAAAAATAAATATCTTATTTTCTTATTTTAATAATTAAAAATATTTATATATTTTCTTTCCCTTTTTTTCTTCTCTAATTTTCTTTTTACTCTACTCATGGTTTTTGTTTATGGTATATATATATATATATATATATATATATATATATATATATATATATATATATATATATTTCACATTTTATTATCACAAATAACCCTTCAATAATTTCATTTAATAATATGATATTAATTTTAAATTATTTTTAACTTGATTGATTATAATAATAATAATAATAATAAGTTGAATTGTTTAGATATTTGTATTTTTTGGTTGTTTATGTATCATCTCCCTATTTTTATTTATTTGAAATTTTAACATTAATTACATGCTTATTTTTTCTCTCTTTTTATTATTATTATTATTATTATTTAATATTTGCTATTTATAAATAAGTTTTTATTTATAAAAAATTATAATTTAATAAATTGTATTTGAAAAATTTATATAATAATTTTTTTTTACATTAAACATGTCAATCCTCTTTTTCAAAAGTTGTAGAAAGATCGGTTATCTCCATTTGTAATAATCAAGTGTTCATTTTATTTTGAAATTAAAGTTTATCCGACAAATTAATAATATTAATTGTATAAAAATTCACTGTCAGTTTAATTTTTATTCACTATCAGTAAACTTCCATAGTTAATCCACTACAAATCACCATAGACATGTTTATTAAAGGAGCTGTTAACAAAGATTAACAATCTTATATCTCAAATAATTTAATAATTTAACAAAAATATTATAAATTTTAGTTGTAGTCAAAACATTTCACACCAGTTTATCTTAGTGCGAAAGCAATTGATATTTCTCATTGGAGTGAGTTTGGTGAGTTCTTGCAAAAGCATTCAATAACATATTATAGCAAAGCAAGTCAAAATTGGAAATCATGAGAGATATTTTAAAGTATTATAAATACACACTACTCAAAAATGTCGCAATGAGAATCACCGAACTTCATAAAAAATATATATATATATATATATATATATATATATATATATATATATATATATATATATATATATATATATATATATATATATATATATATATATATATATATATATATATATAACCCACATCTCGTGTCCTGACCCTACTCCAAACCCCAACCAGTACAACTATGGCCGACCCTGGTTTGGAACCCAAACTTACCCAACCTTAATTACAATTGATGCCATAACCCTTCTACTAAACTCAGTATTTATTATTTTGGTCCAGTCTCGACACAATTAAAAGTCAAGGCTAAAAATAGACTAAACAGTGGTATCATTATTAAAAAGTCTCTTAATCATAATCGAAACATAATTTTTACTAATCAAGCACTAAGAATAAGAGTAGAGCAAGACACTTCACAGTAAACACTAGTCTATAAATAAATAATGGTTGAACCTGATCTCTACTATCATATTATTATTAGATATAATTATCTATTTTAGAACTCTAATATGTCATGATTTATCTTTAAAATGTATTTTGATGGGTTGAGAGGTCTCGTGTCCTAAGTGGTGTGAGACTTATGAGTATATTAACTATTTAGGAACAAAATAGTGTCTAATCTTATGTTCGGTATCATCTTTAGGATCAATTAGCTCATTTGAGATATTGTCCATTTTAAAAAACTAATTTATCATGATTTTGTCTTTAAAATACATCTCAATGGGTTGAAAGAAAATAGTGTATATAAATTATCATTTGTTTTGACTCCTAAGCGATATAAGACTCATAAATATACCATCACTACAAGAAAATCGCATATTTTTGATGAATTTTTACCGACGAATTTGTAACTGTCTATAAATGAGTCATTACCGACGGATATATCTGTCGGTAAATTAACAATTAATTACCGACGAATATATCCATAGGTAAATTTATCGGTAAATTAACAATTAGTTACCGATGGATATATCCGTCGGTAAAATTATATAATTTTTACTTAATATATTCTAATAAATTAATTATTCACCTAATTAAAAATTGAATATTTTTTATTTAATAATTTAATTTAATCATAATTAGATTAATTTATAACAATTTATTAAATTAAATAATTTTAAAAAATAAATATATAAATATATTTGTATATTTGTATATAAATATAATTTATTTGTAAATTATTATCAAAAAATTATAGTAGTTTAGTGGTTGGAGTAAATAAATAATAAAAATATAAAGGGGAGGGGGATCTCTCAAAAAATAGGCGAATCTTGCCCATGACAATTCTCTTAATCTAATTATAATTCAAAGCTATAAAAATATAATAGGGGAAAATAAATAATAAAAATATAAAGGGGATGGAGATCTCTAAAAAAATAAGCTATAACATAAGTAAAAAAATGTAATAAATAATAAAAATATTATCGACGGATTTACGTCCATTGGTAATTTCCTAAAATATTTATCGACAGACTATTTAAATCTGTCAGTAATATTTATCGACAACCCAATTTTCGAAGAAATTTTAGCTGTCAAAATTCCGTCAATAATATCTATTTACTGACGGATTTTTGTTATTACTGACAAATTTTAACCGTCAGTAATTTTAATATTTCTTGTAGTGCATAACACTTACAACCCAAATTTGATGATCCTAACTCGTGCTCCAAACCAAACCAATGAACTTTAACCGTTGACAATGCACAACCCATTCTCTAAGAAAAGAACATTATTATAATTAAAAAAAAAAATTAACATAATTGTAAACTAGCCACTTACAACAAATGTAACAATAACCAACACTCAAAAAGAGAAACAGAGGACTCAACATTAAGATAACACCTTAAAATTGGATGTCGAAAAAAATTATTTCATTCAATTATGTCTATCAATATCATAACAAACAAATACTAAAGAAAATGAAAAAGTGAATCAAAAGAAAGGAACGAGCTCAAACATTTTTTCTCCTCTCTCCTCTAACAATTTTTCCTTGTAAACCATATAATCTTTCATTCAAACACTTACTTTCTTGAATTGTGTGTTTCTGTCTTTTTCATTTTTATTGACCATGTTATCATCCACGTGTCCCCTTTCATTGGTTTGTCTGTAATAGTCTCCAACCCATTTTCCTTCTGGACTCTTATTAGAATAACTTTGAAAACCAAAGTGATGAAGCCAAGAGTTGTGTAATAAAGAAAATCAATATTATGGTGCGAGAGAGGTAAGGGTAGAGATTTAGGGTTCACATTGGGTTTCCTTTTTTTTTTTTTTTCAATAATGATAAGCCACAAATGTAGTCAAGGGTGGTGCCTTTGAAAACACTTATAATTAATTAGGCCTCCGTAGAAATAAATCAATCCAAACTAACATGAAAAGAAAATTTGTATTTTAGTTATCTTTTTATCTAACAAAAAACCTATTATGTAAAAGAGACTTTATTTTGAATTAACATGTACATATTATATTATGTATAAGAATTTTGAGGCTATTATTTTTCATGATTTTATAAATTTATTTTATAAAATTTTTATGTTACTTGAAGATGATAACTTATTAAGAAACTTAAAAAAAAAACAATGTTATCAAAATGAACTTTAGATTGAGTTGTGAATTTTAGATTGAGTTATAAATTTTACAATGATATTATGTCATGGCGAACTAAATTTTTAATTTGTGATTTCAACACAATTTTGATTATTTTTACAAGTTTCATTACTTAAAATCATTATTCACATGTGTTACCACATAAACAAATATATTATCATTCTATTACATTAATGAGTTTTACATTATTTAAGAGTTAAGATTAAGAACAATTTATATACACTTTACTTTCTTAACCAACTGAAACAATTTTTAGGAACAAAATTTTGACGGACGAAAACTCAAGAGCAAACAATATCTTAGATATAGAAATTGACCATAACAATATTATTATAATGAACACGAGATCAAAACATTTTCATTCTCACACGAAAACAATAATCAATATTTTTTTAGGGTTAATCTATCTTATTTTGTTTAGTCTCGTCTCTAACAGACTAAACAAGTTGATTAGTTATAGTCGGAACAAGTTGTAAATCTTAGTTTATCCCATCAAAAGGCGGGTTGATAGACTAACTAGTTCGTATGTCAATATTATATATATATATATATATATATATATATATATATTAAAAATACACCTTTAATTATATAAATAATTTTTAAGTTTTTTATTAATTATATTTATGTGTTAAAATAACTAATTTTAATCAATAATTTAAATTTAATTACTAATATTTATAATTTAAATTATAATATTATAGTATATTTACATATTTTAATAATATGATAAAAAAATATAGAATTTTTAATTACAATTTTTTATTTTAGGTTTAGTATATAAATATTTATTTAAAGCAGGTCAACGAGCCAATATGTGCCGTTTAGCCCTTGGTCCGCCAAGTTGACAAGATAAACTTATGGATAACAAAACAAGTTAAGTTTGACAAGTCAACCTACCAGTAGCATCCAAAAATGGTAACACAGGTTAGTTAGTGATTTTTGTTCGTCGACTTATTTTGGCTAATCCCGCCTAGCTCGCTAACTCAACGGGTCAAGGATGGACACGAGGCGGACGGGTGGATTGACTCGCTTTAAAAATATATTTATATATTAAAATTAAAATAAAATAAAATATAATTAAAAATATTATATTTTGTGTATTATGTAATTGAAATAAGTAAATATATTATAATTTAAATTATAAAAAATAATAAAGTTTTAATTATTGGTTATAATTAATTATTTTAATATATATATAATAATTTTTAATTTATATAATAAAAATATTAATTAATAAATAACAAACTTAAAAATCATTCATATAATTAAAGATATATTTTAAAAAAACACATATAAAAAAATTTATATATAATAAAATAAATTATTGGCAGATTAGTCCAATAACCTATTAACTCGCTCTTTAATGAGATAGGTTGGAGTTTGTAATCCATTCTAACTATATTAGACTAATTTATCTCGTCTTATTTTTTATGAACTATAAGTGGGAATGAGTTAAAACTAGACGAGTTAACCCATTTTATCATCTTAAATAAACAAGACAAAATAAAACTATCAATAAATAAGTGGACAAGATAAGTAAGTTGAACTCGTCACTAGAACTTAATCATATATATTTTAGTTAAATTTCATTTATTAAATTTTAGTTTTTTTTTTTTCAAAATATACATATGAGACAATTTTCATCTTCAAAGTTTTGACATAAGGATACTGAGATTAAATCTCAGTCGTATTAATATCAATAAATTTATTTATTATTTTTCAAATTCCCATGTTAATTTGATTTATTTATATTTATTATAATTTATTTTCTAATGTTTTGACTATATTGTCCTCTATCATTATTTATTTTGTTTAATTCTCGTATTTGTTTTGCTGTATGGTATATTTTGCATAATTTTATTCTTTAAACATTCTTATTTACTCTATGTTATTCTTTATTTTTATGTTGTTTTTAATTCTTATTATTTTTATTTATTATTTATTATGTTGTATCTGACGTTAGATTCTAATTTACTTATTATTTAAATTTTTTATTTTAATATATACTTTGGTTTAAATTTGCAGTGATCTAATTTCTTATTATTTATTTATTTAAATGCATTTTATAATTTTATTTATCGCTAAACTTCATTATTACTAATTCATTTAGATTTTGTATGGTATATTTTAATATTTATGATTAATTACCATTTTAATAAAAGAACGATGAATTGGTAATAGATTAACAATACACACAAGGATGATATTAAATTGAGATGGACACATTTAATAGCTATATGGTATGTATGTTATCCTCTGAATTATCTATAATTATTTTATACTTACAAGTATCTATAATACTTATTAATATAATTTTATTTTTTTAATTTTAACTAATATTATTTAAAAATGTATTTAAAAAAATATAAACTCAAAATTTTTATTTTAAAATATAATTTAAATTAAATCACCATGAAATATTAATACAAATAGAATTAGTTTTCTAAAAATAAATCTAAATAAATTGTATTACAAAATATAAAGTTAAATACAATTAATCTCTTTAAAAAATAACTCTAATTATATAAGTACAAATAAAAATATAAATTTATAAATATTTTTTAATTTTTGTTCTCATAAGTATTTATAATTTAAGTCACTTTTATATAAAAAATAATAAAATTTACAAACAAATGACATAAATATATTATTTTGAAACTTAAAATGAAATATTAAAAATATAAGATTTTAAAATTTAATATGAAAATAAAATTTAAAATTTAACTATTTGAACGTGAACTCATATATGTGTATGAATATTATATATATGTCATACTTATCCATTGGGCAAGTAGATAAATCAAGTCCAAGGATAAGTTATGCACCCATGTTCATTAAAGTAACTCATTTAAATGATGGTGGTATTTCTAAAACAATGTTTTCAATAATATATTAAACATATATTAATTATATACTTTTATATAATATTTTAAAAAATATATTTATATACAAATTAATTTAAATGTATAGCTATTAAAAAAAATAATGTGCAACTTGTCTCAACTTACTCGTAAAAGTGGTTTATAAAATAGTACAATAGGACTCTAGTATATGGTTGTGAATCATATGGTGGATAATTGTTGTATCGAGATTTTTTATAAATGTTTTTTATCATTAAGTAAAATTTAAAAATTGAAGGCCACGATTTAACGATCTCCATTCAAAATCCCTATGGAGATCGTCGAATCGGTTTGTCACTCGTTGGATGTTCAGGACCATAACACAAGGGTAGTCACGTGAGGGTCGAAGATATTTTGGGTTGGGAAAGGTACAGTATCAGAAAAACATGTGAATATGGTAAGTGAGAGATAAGAAAAAAAATTATTTAATGAAAATAATAAAATAAAAAAGATATTTATTGCAAAATAAAAATAAAATTTTACTTACATTTAAGTTGTGTAAAACCTATTTATATATTTTTATTTAAAGAGGTTTAATATTTTATATCTTAGTAATAATAGATGCAGTGCCAACCAAAGGTCACTCACCATCAAACATGTTCATTTATATGACTGAGTTGAAAAACTAGGTTTTAAGAAAATGACTTCATTAATGAGAATAAACATGCTAACAACATACTTTTTTTAGTAGAATCTTTTAATTGCATTTTTTTTAATTTCTGATAATTACATCCATTTAATAAATAACATAGGTAATTGAATTGGTTTTTATTTAAGTGTAATTAATGTTTTTATACTTAAATTAACATCAAATCAATAGTATTCTCCGAGTTAATCTTATAAAAACATTTTTTAAGCCTTGCGTGAATCATTCGTGAGAATATTGCGAAGAAACCTTACATTTTGCTTTATTTATGGAAATGGAAATGCTATCCTAAAACATTGGGAAGTCCGAGTAGGTGGATTCCGACGTCTCAACGTAATTTTTTTATTGGTTGTTTATAAAAAAAAGGTGAATATGAATATATATTTAAAAAATAAAATTTGAATAAATTATTATATATTATTAAAATTATTAGAAGATATATTTTTTATAAATAAATTATTGTGTTTTTTAATGTTTACAAAATTTTCATCTAACTAATATAAAATTCTAGTGTTTTGTTTGTAAGAATATTAAATTAGGTATGTAAGGGAGGGTAGTGGGCCTGAGACATGAGAGGGGAAAGAGGTATAGGAAAGTAAGGGTGAGGTATGAGTGATGGCAAGTGGGATGGTAAGGTGAGCCACAACCAAGGATTGCCATTAGCCAAAGAAAGTGTAAAAAAAACACCCAGTGGGCCCCACGTTCATTGGACGGAAGGCACACCACCACTGTTCATTGCTCTCTTCACACGTACAGACTCCTCCTCAAATACTGCTTAAATACAGACCCCTCCGCTTTCTCCTAACCCTTGCCCCCTCTCTCACTTCCTCCTCTTCACACATTCTCCACCGCACCAATATACCTTCTCCCTCACATTTTCAGGTACCTTTCTCTCTCATACCTCTCTTCGTTTTCTTGTATTCTTTTTTATGATTCTCGTCCAAAACCAATGTTATGTATTTATGTATGTATGTGTTTATGCTTCTCTCTCCGGTTCAATTTCGCCTTTCTACCTTCCCTATTCTCCCTCGATCTAACCGTTTCCGCTCTATGCGCTTTCATTCACGTTCCACGGTTCTTTTATTCAGCACGATTTTCGTACTATTGCAACTAATTCTTACACTTTGTCCTTGATTTTCTTAATCTATTTTCTCCTTCACGTATGCATAAATACACCTGTCCTTATTACTATATCTTGTATTTTTTTTACGCATCTTCATCGGATCTAAGTATGAATCTTCTTTTTCCGCCCTGTTGCTTGTCGGATTTTTGGTTTGTGCTAGTACTCAGAAAACGATAGCATTGTGTTCTTCTCGACTGTAACAAGCGTGTGTGTCGTGAATCTGGAAGCAATTTTGCGTGAGGTAACCTGGCCCTCTGTTCTCTTTCAGATCTCGCTTCTTCTCTTGAATTAATGAGTGTGTTCATCGTCAAACTGCCTGCTCTCAGGAGTTAGGATTTGACTGGTTATTCCCCTTTGAATTTTTTGCTTCCGCACTACCCTATTTACTGTTGTGCTTGATACATTGATTTGGACCAATTGGGTGGCTGGTGAGTTAGAATATTCGAATTTGCTAGCCCAAGTTGGGTTAAAAAATCTATGCAACCCTCCAAGGAGATAATATTGCTTTTGTTGGGAATTTATTTATTTATTTTTAAATTACATTTTTGATAAATAATTACGATTGTTTCAATTATATATATATATATATATATATATATATATATATTTTTTTTTTTCAATATTTGTATTATCAAATTTGAAATCTGGTTTAGCATTTCTATTTCATTTTTAAAATAACAAAATTCATAGAGGAAGTTCATAATAAATATTTTACTATCCTAAATTACCAGGAAGGAAAATTCTCTGAAATCGTTCTTTTTATTGGGGAATGTTATGCAAAATGTGTTATTTTTTTGGACAAAAGGTTTTTATTTTGATATTTTTAAAAGTATATACATTATTATTATTGGTAAGTCAGATCAATAAATAAGAATAACAGGCATAGTTGATTAACTTTTCCTAGATAAAAGTTTATAATTATTAGCAGTTTATAAATTAAATTTTAACTAAAAAGCTGTATATAATAACTTTGTTCATTGCTATCAATATCTTTTAAAATATATATATATATATATATATATATATATATATATATATATATATTTATACACTATAATTTTTGTCCTTCATCGTTGTTAAGCGCCACTTTTTATTTGTTTATTATTTGTTACTATGTGACATAGAAATTACTTTTTCTGTTATTATTTAATATATTTTTCTGTTCATAAAAAATGATATATTATGTGGATTGCCCCTTTAAAGAAAGTTCCGTGGCATTTGATTTTGGGTAATATATACCACTAAATTATTTTTTTCAAGATTTTTGATTTGACTGTCTCTGTTTCTTATTTGAATATAATGATTTTTCATTTAGTGTAAATGTTATCTTAGCGGAGAGGAGAGTGAAAATTGTAGCTTTTTTTTTTTATATATTTCAATATATGGACGGCGAAAAAAGTCTAGCTTTTTTTTTCAACTATGGACTGTTTACCGAATTGGGTAAGTAATCTATTTATGAAATCAATTGCTTTGTCGACTGGAAGACGGAACTCTATTATAGCACGAGGGAACCCATTTATATTAATATTACTTTTACGAAAATTAGAGTTGACTCTATTTTAGTGACTTATTCATTATACTTTGTTTGGATATTAAGTGAGAAAATAGCAAAGAAAATATTGAATAAAGTAAAAAAAAAATAGTTTTTCGCCTTTCAAAATTGTTTCAAAAATTACTAAAAGAATAGTGTTATAAAATATTGTTTATATTTTTATATGATATATGTAACTGCTCGATAATGTGTCCTCAGTGTAACTTTGGCTTATCTTGTGCCGATTTTTCCGCCGATCGAAAGGAGATGTATGTTTGTATCTATGTTTTTATTAATTCAGTACTTGTTTATTTTAATATGATAAAATAATTATTTTAATGTGTTTGTAATATGATTACGCATGTATTCTATTTTACAACAAGTTTATATATATATATATATATATATATATATATATATATATTTATTTATTTATTTATTTCATAAGCTAAAATCAGGATGACTACATACATTTTTTTTAAGAAAATATACTGCAATAAAAGGACTATTTTTAAATATTTGCATCGCAATATAAATTTTTTTCGTTTTTATCTAAACTTGAATAACCAATTATAAATTATAATAGCTGAATAAGTGTCAGTGCAAAAAATTGTTATTATGTATTTTTTTTTATATAGTTCTTACTTTCAGATAGTTTGAAATTAATGAATAATCTATATTTGAGATTCTCTCTCTATATATAACTATTGCTATTTTATTTTGTTATTTATCTGTTATTATTGTACTAATATTAGATAATTTCGTTTGCATTAGCTTATTATATTTTAAAGGGTTTTTAACGAATAAGGTGGTATTTGTTTTAAATTAATTTCTTTAAAAAACAATTTAGTAACAATGTTTAATTTTAAATGATTTTTTGTTTTGTTATAAAATGCTTACGAAACGTGTGTCGTATTGGTACTGTTGCTCATTTGAAATTCGAAACGCTGTGGGTCATGGTAATAAAATCTTGCAAACTTAACATCAGCGAAACTTTGGTGGGAGATGTTGCAGGTGCCGTTCATTAATTGCTATAAACAGCAAAACTGAGATAATTAGATCTGAATGCTTTGTCCAACATAATATATTACTAATAATAGTCATCTCTTTATCATTATTACTTGTAACATGACATGTTCTGGTGGGTCCGCTTTGGATTCGTTGTCTGTTACTGAAAATACAAAAAAAAAATGTATGTATCAAAGATCAATATTACTTGTTTATATAATTGATTGATTGACGAGTTTGGAAGTTGTATTAGTTTTGGGGATGAAAATTTATTCCATCATTTTGTGTTGACATGGACATCATGCTTTTATTTATGCCAAAATGTTTTTGATGCACTGTTAATTGAACCACCACGACGTAACATATAACCCAAATTCCCATCCGAAGTTCCTGCGGCTGGAATCTGAACAGACTATAGCTGCTTTGTTTAGCAATTGGAGTCTGGCCCACCTAAGTTCCGATGAGGATGGTGGCTGCCCGTTTTCCTTAAAGAAATATTTATTAGAAATGATGGCGGTGTAAATACTGTACAAATCGATTTGAGTTTCTGATAATTTTCTTAGTCATTAACTCAGTTATACTTTCTGCCTCGAAGAGATCCTCACTGGTTAGAAATATGGGGAAAGTTTTGGAAAGCTAGTGTAGTGTCATATCTAGCTATTTTTGCTTATTATTTCTCATTGGAGAAGTCTTCCCGTTTGTTTGCTTATTCTTCTTAATCTTTCTTTAAATTTTTTTGTATGTGGGGTTATTTTTAGTTATAAAAGCAAAGATTTTAGAACTATATTTCATTTTGTTTTCTCTGACTATACATTCCATTATGTACATCTATACTGAGTTGGTTTGGGCAAGAGAAATATAGTCCTGCTAACGCCCATTCTAAGAAGAAAATTATAATATAAACTCTTTTAACATGTAACACACCTTCTCGTACTAAAAGTATGAGTGTGTTGACCGCAAGTCTCCATTCTTCCATAGCTAATAATGCGTGCTTCTCTATCCCCGGTTAATCTGTATATTATGATACCAGTAGGATTATCTCCCCCTCACCAAACAGGAGTGTGGAGATGAAAAGTAAAGAACTAGAAAACGATATTGAGAGAAACATGTTGCCTACTATTGTTGAAATGTGCTCACTGAAGTATTATGCTCTGTTTTTTAATAATACATTTTTTGATCTGAGGAGCACATGCATTGTGTTCATTCTAATTCCGTGTGCGTTTAGAAACTACCGAGGTAGGTATTGTCGGCAATCCTTGGTTTAAGATATTAGTCTTGTTCGTGTTAATGAAAAGTGTTGCAAGAATATGCCCTGATATTGTCTTGTGCAGGTTGTGTGAAGATGGGGGCTGGTGGCCGAACCTCTGTTCCTCCTGCCAACAGGAAACCAGAGGCCGATCCTCTGAAGCGGGTGCCATTTGAAAAACCTCCTTTTAGTCTCAGCCAGATAAAGAAGGCCATCCCACCACACTGTTTCCAGCGCTCTGTTCTCCGCTCATTCTCCTATGTCGTTTATGACCTCACCATAGCCTTCTGCCTCTATTATGTTGCCACCCGTTACTTCCACCTCCTTCCCCATCCACTCTCTTTCCTTGCATGGCCAATCTACTGGGCTGTCCAAGGTTGTATCCTCACTGGCCTTTGGGTCATTGCCCACGAGTGTGGCCACCATGCATTCAGTGACTACCAGCTGCTTGATGATATTGTTGGCCTTGTTCTCCATTCTGGTCTCCTAGTCCCGTACTTTTCATGGAAATACAGCCATCGCCGTCATCACTCCAACACCGGTTCTCTTGAGCGGGATGAAGTATTTGTGCCAAAGCAAAAGTCTGCTATGCAGTGGTTCTCTAAATACCTTAACAATCCACCAGGCAGAGTCCTCACACTTGCCGTCACCCTCACTCTTGGTTGGCCCATGTACTTAGCTTTTAATGTTTCAGGCAGGCCTTATGAAAGGTTTGCTTGCCACTATGATCCTTATGGTCCAATTTACACAGATCGTGAACGACTCCAAATATATATATCAGATGCAGGAGTACTTGCAGTATGCTATGGCCTTTTCCATCTTGTCATGGCGAAAGGGCTTGCCTGGGTGGTGTGTGTTTATGGTGTTCCATTGCTAGTGGTCAATGGATTTCTGGTGTTGATTACATTCTTGCAGCATACTCACCCTGCATTGCCGCACTACAATTCCTCTGAGTGGGACTGGTTGAGAGGAGCTTTGGCAACAGTTGACAGAGATTATGGAATTCTGAACAAGGTCTTCCATAATATTACAGACACTCATGTAGCACATCACTTGTTCTCCACAATGCCGCATTATCATGCAATGGAAGCTACAAAAGCAATAAAGCCTACTTTGGGAGAGTATTATCGGTTTGACGAGACTCCATTTGTCAAGGCAATGTGGAGAGAGGCAAGAGAGTGTATTTATGTAGAGCCAGATCACGGTACTGAGAACAAAGGTGTATTTTGGTACAACAATAAGTTGTGATGATTAGTGCTGCGGGGCTTCTCTCGTCAGATGGGAGGTATGAAGTTTCCTTTGTGACTGTTAAAGTATGCAAGCTTGTTTACTGGGAATAATTTTGTTGAACCCTGATGTTGGTAGCAGTATCTAGAGAGTAAGTAGCATTGCAGTTTTGTTTGCCGAATAAGATATGGCATCTCTGAACATTTAATTATTGCACAAGGTTTGAAATCAGTGCATGTAGACTGAGTTTCTCAAGGCTTTGGGGAAAGCTTATTCTTGTTCCAAGTTCTTAATCATTTTGTTATGGACTCTGAATCCTTAAACTCGTTTGTTTCCAGTCATCAGCATATTCTGTTTTCTCATTATTATCATTGCGTTAGATTAGGGGACTAGTTAGTTGGTGTTTATTGAATCTCTAGTCTCCTATCCAAGCTCTGGACGTTGTAGCTAATTCCAATAATAGCGATTTTAAGTCTAAAAATAAAATGACCGGCATCTTATAATATATATTTAGGATGATAAAAATATAGTAACTCTCTTGTAACGATTCTATAAATTGTTATTATGTCTATGCAAAATAATAAAAGTAAATAACAAGATCAATATCAATATTTATATTATATTATAATAATTGTAATATAGACTGAAATCTTGATTTATCGAAGAAACTTCAAAATATAGTATCATAACTTATTTATATAATTGTATACTTAAGTTATTTATATAATTGTATACAAAAGTAGCTCCCACAAATATCATCTGACTGTATTATTCTTGCTGTCCATTAGTTGTATCTTCATCTCTTAATTCCAGTTTGGTTTTTATATAAAAGTGATCATATACACATAAAAAAGAGGGGGGTAAATATTAAATGATTCAATATAATGAAACAGATATGGAATTAATAATTACATATCATCATCAATTACAAATCATTAATATACTAGGACGTTTTTTGAAAGTCTATTCTAATTATGTCCTAACTCCGAGACTATTATTTATGAGCACATTATGGTTGACATTCACATTACTATTTTAACCACTCTTTACACAGAGTGGGATTACTAGCGTCCTTCATCACTCATCCTGAAATACCCCTCCGAGCGCACTACCAGATCATCTCCTATCGACTTCTCACCACATGATCTTGTAGTCAAGCTCTTCATTAATAAAAATCTCTAATAAATCATTCTAAATATCTTTCTACCACTTCTTTAAAAAATAGATCTATGATTTAAAAACTTATTATTAATTTTATTTACCTTAACCAAAATCAGGTAAAGACAAATTGTCAATTATAATTTTATAATTCAAACACCTAATATAATATTTTATGATTCAAATTATTCTAATTTAAATAATATAATATTAAAATAATGCTAAATTAATATATAGTTATAGTAAATTATAGGTTCATTAATTTTTAATATTATATATAAACGTAATCTAAGTTTATATTTAATTTGTTATATTTACCTAAATATAATGATTTTTAACCCTAATTTAATTTTATATTTAGTATTTTATATTAACCTAAATAAACTAATTTTTATATTTAATCTAACTCACTTAAAACCTACATTAATCTCACATAAAATATTTTAAACATAATCTAACTTAAAACCTATTCGAATCTTAATACAATTTTTTTTCTCCCAACTTAAAACCTATTCGAATCTTAATACAATTTTTTTCTCCCAACAAATTCTTTTGACACAAATCTAAATCATACAAAATTTAACATAATTAACAATCAACTGACCCTTAAATATAATAAACTTATTCTTATCCCTAAAAATTTTTAAACACATTTCTATTAAATCATAATCATAAAAATCTAATAATAATTAACTCAAAATCAAATCATAATCATAAAAATTTAAACACAATTAACTCAAAGGCAAAGAATAAGAAACTTGTTAGGTCTTTCGAGGGGATTTATTGGGGAGATACAACATCAATGAGACCTGAGTCCAACCCATATAAAATATTGACACCACTCTCAACCAAAAACCTTAAGATATTAGGTTATGAGTCATAATTCCTTATATGTTGCTCAACTTTTTCATTCTTACCTAATGTGAGACTTAGAATCACACTTATATTTCCTAACAATCTCCCCTTCAAGTATGAGTCTCTCCACATTTATACATCCTTTGGAGCACACTATTGACCCTTCTAAGTATCGTCGTACATCATAACGGGACACTCTTACCTGAAACCCTTGTTAGGAAGCCTTTCGAGAGGGATTTATTGGGGAGATACAACATATTGGGTAATCAATTCTTTGTGGTTCGAGAATTGGTTCTCTCACCCATAATCGATTCTTTTTGCCACTCTCCATGCCAACATACATCACACATACACACATCAAACCACCACCACGAACTCACCCTTGCACACAAACATCCAATAATACACAATCACCTCCTATCTCGTATTTAATGGCGATTTCAAGCTGGGATGAAAATTGTATGTATATGTGCCGCATGTGATTGACTTGCGATGATTCCTTGCCATGAAAGGGATGTATGCACAATCATTGACGAATTCCCTACCATCAAAGGGGATGCATGTAATGCAACTGTTGTGGGATTCCGCTTCATGTGAGAAGCATGGGTAAGGGTGACACAATCATTGCACCCTCCTTCCCTATGTGTTTCTTTGTTATTCTCCTCAATATAGCGAGACCTCTTCATTTATACTCTCCTTCAAATCGTTCCTCATACTTCTCTCTTGATATAAATCACAAGGGGTGATTTAGGATCTTTAGGGTTAGAACCTTGTAAGAAATCTAGGAATTAAAAAAGAAGGTGGAAGGAAAGAATCACACTTCCCAAGGGAGGCAACACACAAAGGATGTGAAAGTCCTTTGATACAACCAAGGGTTTTTGAATCACTCAAGAATTTAGGAGAATCACTCTCACTACGATAAAAAAGATAAACTCTAATATTTCTGAATAAAATTTCACTTGTTATTTCTTGATAAAAATGGTTCAGCTGATATAGAAGCATTGTCATCAGAATTACAAAAGACTCAATAAAAGAAAATAGATACTAATAATAACCCATTAATCTAGGAATTGAAAACTATTTAATGAAAACAAATAAAGGCTAATAATGATTCATTAACCTAAGAATTGAAACTACTTAATGACTGATTGTATCTGAAACTGTGGCAACCAAAAGTCAATCAGCTATGCACCCCTTGGTCTCCCAAAGGCAAATGACTAAATTTTCAATTGGGCCCTTATTACAACTTAAAACAAAATCAAACTAAAGTCCATTAATTGATTAATTCAAAACATAATTTGGTCAACCAACAATATTTGTTGAATAGCTTCCTTTATTTCCCTTGCTCTAGCCCTTATCATAGGTCATGTTCACATCATTCTCTCCCTCTTGAAAAGGATTTGTCCTCAAATCGGATTCATCATCTACATAAAAAAGAGATAAGTCTGATAAATTGAATGTAGAACTAACATTATACTCACTTTTTATGGCTAAATAGTTCTCCCTCACTTCAAGTGTTTCACTCTTCTTTTGATCACTATTTTTTCTCTCAAGTGTTTCACTAACGCTTTCTTTCTCTCTCTTTTCTTGAAGAAATTTTTCTTTCATTTTCTTTTTATCCTCACACACTTCTTGTGGACTAAAAGATTTGAGCACAATCTTCTTGTCTTGGTGCATGAAAGAGATCTTGTTGGTGAACCCGTTATGATTAACTCTTTTATTAAATTGTCATGATCTCCCCAAAAGTAAGTGACTGACTTCCATAAGAATAATATCACAAAGCACCTTATCATTGTATTTTTCAATAGAAATGTCCACTTCAACTTGTTGTCTCACTTGCACCTCTCCATTCTTACTAAGCCATTGAAGTTTATATGGCCTAGGATGTGGTTTGGTAGCTAAATTTAGCTTTGATACTAATCTAGCACTAGCCACATTGGTGCAACTACCTCCATCTATGATCATCATGCACACCTTGTCATTGATTAAACATCTAGTGTGAAAAATATTTTTTCTTTGACTTTCTTCCATAGGTTTCAATTGACTATCAAGTAATCGCCTAATCATCAATAAATCTCCCTTTGGAATCTCCTCCTCCTCCTCAGTGTCTTCACCCTTTTCTCCCTCTTCAACCTCAGATTCACTTATATATTCTCCCTCTCTAAGAATCATGGTCTTTGTGTTAGGGCACTCATAATCATAGTGTCCTAGGCCTTGACACTTGAAACACTTCACATCTCTACTTTTTTTAGAGGGTTGTTTTTCATATTTTGAATGAGTCTTTATAGGAATAGGTGTGAAACTACTAGAAGTAACAATCCCATCTTTTTTGTCTTTGTCCTTCCAACTTGAAAATCCAAAGTTGGTAGAACTCTTCTTAGTCACTTCTTTTCTTTTAAGTTGTTACTCCACTCGAATTGCTTTATGAAGTAAATCTTCCATATCAACAAACTTTTGCAACTCAACAATATCACATATATCAATATTCAAACCACCAATAAATCGGGCCATAGTTA
Source organism: Sphenostylis stenocarpa (assembly GCA_963425845.1). Taxonomy (NCBI): domain Eukaryota; kingdom Viridiplantae; phylum Streptophyta; class Magnoliopsida; order Fabales; family Fabaceae; genus Sphenostylis; species Sphenostylis stenocarpa. The sequence continues at coordinate 41,645,196 of OY731398.1, read as the reverse complement.
CCTCTTCATTTTCTTCAATCTTTGCTTGAATCATGAGCATGTCCATTTCTTTGAAATACTCCTCAACCCCTTTGTTGCCTTGAGTAAGTTTTTGGAGTTTAAATTTCAAGTCCCTTGTATAACTAGCCAGCACATACCGCTTCCTCATGATCCTTTTCATCTTAGTCCATGTATCAACTATTGACTCTTCATTTCTATCTCTCTCCTTTTGTAGTTTGTTCCACCAAACAAGAGCATAGTCAGAAAATTTCGTTGTTGCAAGCCTCACCTTTTGGGTCTCCTCATAATTGTTGCATGAGAAAACATGCTCTATTTTCATCTCCCACTCCAAGTATGTTTCCGGATCACTTTTTCCTTTGAACGGAGGAATGTTAAACTTGACTCCTTCAAGCCTACTTGGTCTTGCTACTCCATCATTCATTCTCCTATTTCTCCTTTCTTCTTCGTCTTCAGAATTTCTATTCTCCAATCGGTTCAATCTACCATGGAGCTCATTGTTACGTCGTATCATTAATCCTTCCAAATGTTGTACCAATACTCTCATTTGAAATGGACTAATTCCTGTTTCTTGATTGTAATTTTCCTCTTCTGCCATCAATTTGATGTTTAAACCCTTAAACTGGAGCTCTGAATACCAAATGATATGAATCACAAGGGGTGATTTAGGATCTTTAGGGTTAGAACCTTTTAAGAAATTTAGGAATTAAAAAAGAAGGTGGAAGGAAAGAATCACACTTTCTAAGGGAGGCAACACACAAAGGATGTGAAAGTCCTTTGTTATAGAAGCGTTGCCATCAGAATTACAAAAGACTCAATAAAAGAAAATAAATACTAATAATAACCCATTAATCTATGAATTGAAAACTATTTAATGAAAACAAATAAAGGCTAATAATGATTCATTATCGTAGGAATTGAAACTACTTAATGACTGATTGTATCTGAAACTGTGGCAATCAAAAGTCAATCAGCTATGCACCCTTTGGTCTCCCAAAGGCTGATGATTAAATTTTCAATTGGACCCTTATTACAACTTAAAACAAAATCAAACTAAAGTCCATTAATTGATTAATTCAAAACATAATTTGGTTAACCAACAATATTTGTTGAAGAACTTCCTTTATTTCCCTTGCTCTATCCCTTATCATAGTTCATGGTCACATCATATCTTCAAACCGATTGATGTATACACAAAGAATTTTCACTCTTTTACGTGAACAATACATTTGTAATCCAAACACGGGCAAAATGATAAAGAGACTAGGAAACAAAAACAAACAAATATATATATATATATATATATATATATATATATATATATATATATATATATATATATATATATATATATATATATATATATCTTTATCTTTTTATAAGATGTCTCTCATGTATATCTATCCAAAGATTCTTTTCACTTAACTTTTTTATTGAAAATTGAAAACTGCTTAGATATCTTTAGATTAAGATGATTAATATTTAAATTTAGGGATTAAGATGACTAGTACCTCTATTAGGATTCCCCACTTTATAAAATACATTTTTTATTTTTTATCTTATTTATTTTATTTTTAAGTGAGTCTAAATGATCTATTATTGTTACGTATTCAAAATCAAACTAACCGAAAAAACAAAAAAAAATCAATAAAAACATTTAAAAAATAATCAAAACTAATTTTTTTAAATTTTTATATTAAAAGATTTTAAAACTATTAGATTTCGATTTCATAATAAGAAACCAATTAAAATCAAAACTAAATTGAATTTATAATATATTATTTAAATTCAAACATAACATGACAGTTTTTATAAGTGAGCTTAGTTTTTTTTTATTTTTTTATAATTGAGGACATATATTATTATTTTTAAATTGATGTAAAAACATATAGAAATAAATTAAAATTATAAATGTTATAATTAATTATATATAACATTTTTATAATACATTTTTTATTAAATAATTATTTTATTATAATAAATTTAATAAATTTATAAAAAAAAGTTATAAAAAATCATCTAAATTAAATTACAAAATATTAATTTAATTTAATTTATTTGAAAAATAAATTACATTTAAATTTTATATTTAGTTTAAATCACATTTTAATATACTTCCAAACACCCTTAATTATATATAGTTCAACCAAAATAAAAATGTACCATTTATTTTTTGATAGGGATAAGATATAAATAGTATAATTATTAATAAAAACGTAAATATTATCAATAAAAACAAAAAAAAATTGAAAACAATAAATATATTTTATCAAAATTTGTTTTTTTTTTTAAATTAAAAATAAAAAACCAAAATTATAAAACTGATAATAATTATCAAACAATTTTTTTATTTTTCAAAACTAAAAATTTGATATTTTTTAAAATAGTTCAAAAAGGCCAAATATTATATGTCAATAAAAATATTTATTAAAAACAATAATAACATATATAACCAGTTGTTGATTGAGATGTTTAAATAGAATATTAATTATTGAAAATATTTTTTTTATTGAAATTTTTTAATTTAGTTTTTAAATTTGTAATAATTATTTTATAATAAAATAAAACAAAATAAATAATAAAAGAGAATGTATATTTTAAAATTTATTAATTTTTTATAAAATTAAATTAATGATAAATTATTTTAAAATAATACATCATAATAAATTAATATATTTTCTTTTAAGGTAGAAAGTTACACCTATTTTAACTGTGTTTTCATTCAAAATATTATGTTAGAGTTTATTTTTAGAAATTTTGGTTTTTTAATAAGATGATTGACTTTATTTCTACATTATTGCACAAATAAAATTCTAGAAAAATAATATGGTGAATTTTGACTAATAATTTATTGAGGTTAAATAATAGATTATTAATAAATAATAAATAAATATGAAAAGATAAAATAATATAAAAAAATAAAAAATTAAAATTATAAATATAAAATATATTTAATGAAAGTTTTTGAGGATTAAAATTATAAATTTACCTAACTTACAAAATTTTGAGTCATGAACTTTCTTATTTATTTATCAAAGTGAACCTGTAAATTAGGTGGGTCAAATTTATTTTTAATCTATTAATAAAATAAAAAAAACAAAACAAATATAATTTAACTCGAACTCATAATGATCAAATTGACTCATAGAGTACAACCTATATTTGTACTTATATATCATTATATTTATAATACAAATAATAATAAAAAAATAACACCCATATATATAGTATAAATATAATAATAAAAAAATGATGTTAGCCTTATATTAATTTTAAGAACTAATCAAAATATTGAATTATATTTTTTTTTATAAATCTTTTACATAAAAATATATTAAACTTTTAGTTGAAACATAGGTGATTAAAATTGTTTGTGCCTTTTATTTTATAAAATACATCTTAACAACATCCTTATATATTGAAATTTATTTTAAGTTTAATTGATTTTACCATCATCACATACAAACAACTTACATAAAATTTTAATTTTATAGATTACAATTTATATCATGATAAAATAGGTTAATCTATTACGTTTTTTATCTATCTATCTTTTAATCAGTAAATAATACGAGGGAGAGTGATCTATCATAGTAAGATAAATTGCACGTCCCAATCCACCCATTAAAGAATTGACTGACAGATCAATATGTAAATAAATATAAAATATATATTTAATTATATTAATTATTTTTAAATTTATATATATTAATTAATATTTTTATTAAATAAATTAAAATAATTATTATATTTATACGTTAAAATAATTAATTATAATAAATACTTTAAATTTAATTAATTAATTTTTATAATTTAAATTATAATATTATAATATATTTATATATTTTAATAATATAAAAAATATAATATTTTTAATTATAATTATTTTTATTTTAATATATAAATATTTTTAAAAATAAACCACTGGACTAATCCGCTCCGGACTGATCGGTGGATGAAAATATGTAAAAAGAAAAGTGATAAGTAAATATATTATTTTTATGAATTAAATAATAATAAAATATAAAAAATTAGTTTATTTTTCAAAATCATCGTCTTTTTTTTTTTAATTATAAAGAAATATATATGTAGTTATATAATTATATAATTACTTAATTTCAATTACTTTATTATTTTATTAAATGATATTTTTTTATTTTATTTTTGAATCACAAACTAAACCTATCAATTAAGTAAAAATTGGTTAAATTTCGAAATAATGTTTTTTTTTTTTAATTTTGAATTGGATTTGATTATCCATATCTTAAAGGATTTGAACCAATTCATTAGTCATTATGCAAAATAAATTACGGGTTTAAGCTACACACCCGTTAATTACCAGAATAATTGCAGATTTTAATAATATAAACAATAAATTGCAGAAATTGAGTATTTATAAGTTGTCATTATCTGCAGCGTTGAAAGACCGAGTTGAAGCGAGGGAAGTGTTCCCGCCATGGGAATGGAGCGAGTACAGTGTACCTATGACTCTCTGGTCAATGCTCTTTATCTCTCTCTCTCTGCTTCCTTTGTATTGTGATTTTGATGATGAATGTGTTAATTTAATTTCTGTGGACGCAGGATGAAACTTTCGAAATTAGGGAAGAGATGTATCAGGGTCAGCAATACAGCCATATTTATTTCACACGTCTTCGTTTGATGCGAACCCTTTTGTATTCCCTCGTTCCTCATTGGAAACCTAATTTTCCTGGTACCTTACCCCTTATTCTTCTACTACACTTAGGGTAATTTAAAACTATTTGTGTCAGTTGTGGTGTTTCGTTGTTTTGAGGTTTCAATTAACTGCTTACCGGTTTATGTTTCGCACAGTTTGCACGGTGCTGGGATTGGAAGAGAGCAAGGAATGTGTCATTGTTGGAACCCTCTACAAACACATGAAGCTCAAACCTTGCATACTTGATGAGTATTCTAAGCAGGTTAACCTATGTTTATACTTTATGAGTATCTCTACTGTTGCATGTGTGCTTTTAAATTTTAAGTCAATTGTAAAAATGTAATTAAGAAAATATTAGAGAATATTGAGAGTACATAGTATGTGCTTTGACGGTGTAAATGTTTTTTAAATGTTCAATCAATCACAGATTGTCATTGTCATGTATGATAATTTGCTGATCTTTAAACTACCTATCTTAAAAGTCGTATAAATGTTGATGTCTGATTGGTTCACAGCGTGGACATAGAAATTAAGTTTGAAGATTAATTTAATTGATGGAAAAATATTTTAGTGTTGATAAACATAGAAATCCTGGCATTTGAAACTCGGTTTCCAAAAAATCTAAAAAATAGCATACTTGTGTTCTCAATGATTCGTAAATATGTTGTTCTGCGTAATGTAAGCTGTAGGAATTTGAGTATTTGTTAAAGAAATGCAGAGAACTAAAAAATGTTTTTTGGTTGAATTATTAATCAAAGAGGGAAAAAATATTTACTTGGTTTAATATGGAAGCTTTTAAGTTGTGTTGTGTTATGGGACTATGAAGAGTATATACGTCAGTCATCCTATTCTCAAGAGTGAGGACTTGGATTTGATATATAAGGGTGAATTTTTTGTTTTATTTTTTTTTATGATAATTGACAATAATGTGCCACGGTGCTGTATTTCACTATTTTTCTGCTAATAATATACAGAAATCAGTGGTTCCCCTTGTCCAGCCACGTAACTTCGTGCACTCAGATGATTACCTAGTTTTGGAAGATGAAAGTGGACGGGTTAAGCTCAATGGAAATATCATTCCGCCATCTGAATATGTAACAGGTCTATATGATGAACAACTTATCTTGATTTAGTAAAATAGATTTTGTGATAAGAAGGCAATTATTAAACATGAGCATGTTAATTCCAAAACATTAAGTTCGGTGTCCACAATTTTTTTGTTTTCCCTTCTTTCTTTTCGGATTGCTTTGTTTTCATATATTTGTTTAATATTTATCTGAGGTGTCTAGAAATAAAATATGTGGCTACTTTATAGGAATGCAACTCGCCTGCCATACAAATGACTGTCATCTGGACATGATAATATTATGCTAACATTGTCTGCAACAGGTATTGTGGTTGCTTTACTTGGAAAAGAAAGTGGGGCAGGTGACTTTTTGGTTCAGGATGTACTAGATGCTGGCTTACCACCACAGATAGAATTTCCCCTTAAATCAGGTACCTCTTGCATCCTTTGCATTTTATAATTCAATAAAGGAACCCATGACATATTTATGGGATTATTTTAGCCAGATCTTAGCTGCACATGGTAGATTTTGAGTTCCCCTTTGAGGATGAAAGAATATTTGGTGAATTAGCATCCCGCTTTCTTGCATGAAGTGATGTTTCCGTTATCTGTTTAATATTTTGTCAGAAGGATTTGTGCTGTTTGAAAATTTTATTATTCATAGTCAGCAATTAACAGAAATAAACAGATCCATAGATTGAATAACAAATGACCACATCAACGGTATATTACTTTATTGATGAATGAAAGCTGGCTTATATACAGTGATGAAAAATAACGGAATGCACAGTAATCATAACAGAATGCAAACTAATTATTTATTGTTGAGAGCCCTCCCTCAAGCAGGGAATGTATATTCATCGTTCCCAGCTTGGAACAAAGACCTTGAAATATGGATGGAGATAAGACTTTAGTAAAATGGTTTGCGAGCTGCATGGAAGAGGAAATAGGCAGGAGCTTTAGAAGACCACTGTTGACTTTTTCACGGATAAAGTGACAATCGATATCCATATGCTTAGTTTTTTCATGAAACACTGGATTAGAAGCTATATGTATTGCTGACTGATTATCACAATAGAGAATAGCCAGTTGAACAAAGGGAATATGAAGATCTTGAAGAAGATAAGACAGCCACTGAAGTTCATATGTTGTTGAAGCTAGAGCTCGATACTCAGCTTCAGAGGAGCTGCGGGATACAATAGACTGTTTCTTTGAGCACCAAGAAATAAGAGAGCCACCAAGGTAGATGGAAAAGCCTGTGATGGAGCGTCTAGAATCACTACATCCGGCCTAGTCAGAGTCGCAGAAAGCTTTGAGTTGAAGAGGACTTGTGGCAGAGAGAAAAATACCAAAACTTGGGGTACCTTTGAGATAACGTAGAACACGAAATGCAGCTTGGGAGTGAGCAGTAGTGGGATTGGCCATGTACTGGCTTAGTTGTTGAACAACATGGGCTATGTTTGGTTGCGTATTTGTTAGGTAGATAAGACGTCCAACTAAGCGGCGATAGGAAGATGAAGATTAAGCAAATAACGCATTACCTGAGGTAGCATGCAGACGAGTTGAATAATCCATTGGGGTTGAAGTGGGGCGAGAACCAAGCAAACTGGAGCCAGAGAGGATATCTACAGTGTATTTCCGTTGACAAAGATGAATTCCTTTACGAGATCGAGCAACTTCAAGGCCAAAAAAAACTTCAGATTGCCAAGGTCTTTTATTTTGAAAGCTTGACCGAGGAGAGTCGTGATGTGACGTGTCTCATCAATGTTGTTTCCTGTTAAAACAATATCATCAACGTAGACAAGAAGAGTTGTAGAAGTGTTACCATTGAAGTGCAGGAAGAGAGAATGATCAGCAGGAGATTGTTTGTAGTCATGAGAAAGAAGAAAAGAGGATAGATGAGTGAACCATTGTCTGTTGGCTTGTTTGAGCCCATACAAAGAACGTTGAAGACGACAAACCTGATTAGGATTGTCAGCGGAGAGACCCGGAGGAAGCGCATATATACCTCCTCATTAAGCTCATCGTGAAGAAAAACATTATTTACATCCAGTTGTTTCAAATGTCAATCATTAAGAGTTGCTAAGGTTAGCAATACGCGAATGGTGGTGAGCTTAGCCATAGGTGAAAAAGTATCTAGAAAGTCCAATCCTTCCTTTTGTGTATAACCTTTCGCGACTAGACGCGCTTTATGCCACTCAACAAAGCCATCAACATTGTATTTAATTTTATACACCCAATGACACCCGATGGCAGTTTTATGAGGTGGTAAGGTAGTGAGAGTCCAAGTGTGATTCATTTGAAGAGCATGTAATTCAACTTGCATTGCTTTAATCCAGCAATCATGACGGGAAGCCTCAACATAAGAAGTGGGTTCAGTATTGGCAGAAATAGACATAATGAAATGTTGATAAGATGAAGAGAGACGAGAATAAGAAAAGACTGAGTTGAGAGGTTATCGAACTCTTGGCGAGGTGGCAACATTGGTTGAAGTGAGAGCACTGTGGTAGTCTTGAAGATAAGTGGGTGGATGTGTGACTTTTGTCGAACGACGTAAGGGAGGAAGAGAATTATTAGTAGGGTGGGTAGAGGGTGATGTTGGTAAGGAGCTATGTGAAACTGGAGAGGGAAGATCAAATTGTATGTTATCATATGTGAATGGGACGGGGGAAGGAGAGATATTATTTGTGTTTTGTGCTTCAGTTAATGGGATTGGAAATGGTCTTTGTAAAAGGTGATATTTCGTGATATAGTAATATTATGGGAATGATGATCATAAACAAGGTATCCTTTAGTATGTGGTTTGAACCCGAGAAAAATGCATGGATGAGCTCTTGGATCAAGTTTCTGTCTATGAGATTTAAGAGTGCTAATGTAACATAAACATCCAAAGACATGAAGATTGGAAATATCACATGGGCTGCCATGAAGTTTTTCATAAGGTGATATGTTGTGTAAATGGAGTAGGAATGTAGTTAATTAAGTATGCAGCGTGAGGTAAAGCAAAATGTCAAAAACTTTGTGGAAGATTAGCTTGAAATAAAAGAGCACGTGTGACATTTAAAAGATGTTGATGTTTACGTTCAACAATCCCATTTTATTGAGGGGTTTCAACACAAGTTGTTTGATGAGTTATTCCCTTTAAGGCAAAGAAATCATGCATGAAAAATTTAGATTCATTATCAGTTCGTATGCTTTTGACCTTGCTGTTAAATTGAGTTTCAATGTATGCAATGAAATCTGTAATGTTTTTACGAGTTTCAGTTTTTGTGTGCATGAGATAAATCCATGTAAAACGAGAATGGTCATCCACGATGGTGAGAAAATAAAGATGCCCATGCATGGAAAGTTTCGAACATGGTCCCCATATATCCATATGCAAGAGATCAAAACAACTAGATGCATGTGAGTTACTAGAAGGAAAAGACAACTTTTTATGTTTTGCATAGTGGCATGTGTTACATGTAAAATTTTTATCACTGCGTAAGAAAGGATAACAAGATTGCATGAGATGTAATTGTTCAGAAGATAGGTGGCCCATGCGAAAGTGCCAAAGATCTATAGGAATTATGTTACATTTTGGATGAAGAATAGTGGAGTGTATGGCATGTGTTGTGATGTGGTTGGGTGTAAGATGATAAAGTTCGTCTCTCACTTCAACTGTACCAATCCTCGCTTGAGTGTTCGTATCCTACAAAATACATGAAGTGGAAGAAAAAATAGTTTACAGTTAGTAGTGGAAACAAGCTTAGAGATAGAAATGAGATTAAAAGTGAATGAAGGTATATAAAGGATGTCAAACAGAATTATGGAAGCAGATAAATATATGATGCTTGAATGGGTAGCACGAATATGATGACCATTTGGTAGTTTGACCGAAATAGGATTGATTTGATTGTAAGAATGAAAAAGAGTTAATGAAGAGGAGACGTGATCAGTCGCTCCAGAGTCCAATACCCAAGAAGTGAGTGTGTGTGAGATATACCTGAGGTTGGTGCATGATGAGTGGAACATGAGGAAACAAAAGCAATTTGGTTGGCATGAGATGGAAAAGATGTTGAGTTTCCAAGAGATGGTTGTTGGATTAAAGCGAGCAATGCTTTTTACTGCTCAGGTGAGAAACGAACCTCTTGAGACTCATGGTGCTGTGTTTGGTCATCAGCGACTTTGTTATCAACTATCACTATGCTATTTGCAGTGGTCTTTGCATTATAAAATTTGTGGCCAGGGGGAAATCCATGTTTTCTATAACACACATCAACAGTGTGACCATTCTTTCTACAATGAGTGCATGTCTTTCCATTTTTGATATTGCTCTCTCTGTTCTTCCCATCATAATTGGAAGGGAACCCGTGTTTTCTATAACAAACGCTCTCCATGTGTCCAGATCGTCCACGAAAGTTACAAATGGAATTTATAGCATTGATTAAACTTCCTTTAGATTCAGAGTTAATATTTGTTATGATATTGTTACCTAATAGTTGTCGTTCTTGCTGTGCAACATAGGAAAATATCTTTGAGATCATAGGCATGGGGTCCATAAGCAAGATGTGTGATCGAACATTCGTATATTGCTCATTCAAGCTACGTAGGAACTGCATAACCCGATCCTCGAGTTTGCGTTGTACAATGATAACGAGAATAGAACAAGAGCACCTCACACGGCAAGAACATATAGGATCTGGCCTGAAATTTTCTATTTCATCCCATAAAATGCGTAATTTTGTAAATAATTCCGTGACAGAGAGATCACCTTGCTTCATTGATGATGCTTCTTGCTGAAGATCCGAGATCCGAAGAAGATCACCCTGCGAATATCGGGACTTCAAATCGCGCCAAATTTCTTTTGCTTTATCCATCCACAAAACGCTTTGCCGAATTGAAGTAGATACGGAATGAACATTCCAGGAAATAACCATGTTGTTGCAGCGACGCCATGCACCATGCATCCGATCTGTCTTTGGTGGTTCAGGGGCACTTCCATCTACAAATTCTATTTTATTCTTAGCACTCAAGGCTGTTATCATGAATATGCTCCATGAATAATAGTTAGTGGAATCTAAAACCGGGGAGACGAGAGTAACTGCTGGATTCTCGCTCGGATGGAGGTATAAGAAGCTATCCATGCTAGGTATTTGTTCATTCCCCCCACTCATTGTTGATAAGAAAGAATGGAAGTAATAATAGGAAGATAAAGAAGAAAAGTTGAGTGCACAGCAGAGCTCTTCATATGAAGAGCTCTGATACCATAACAGAAATGAACATATTCATATATTGAATAACAAATGACCAAATCAACGGTATATTACTTTATTGATGAATGAAAGTTGGCTTATATACAGCGATGAAAAATAACGGAATGCACAGTAATCATAACAGAATACAAATAATGGAATGCACAGTAATCAAAACAGAATACAAACTAATAATTATTTATTGTTGAGAGCAATCATAAATTGTCTTCTTTTTCCCCTCTCTTATCATAGTCTCTTTCCATTTGATTGCGTAAGATTTTAATTATATTTGTTTGAGTTGAAGAGACTAGTTTATCTTTTTATATGGTCAAACTTTGAAAAGAAGTCCTATTCAAATATGCTGCTTGTTGTATGCTTTATTTCCTCCTTCTTGTGTTAATGCACAGATAATGAGCAACCGCCTTGCTATTTTGTTCTTTTAACTGTACATATTTGATCCTCCATACTTCAGTATTTGTTATTAAAATTTCCCATTTTAGTAAAATTATTGGCTTGAATTTTCTTTTATTTTGGTTCTACAGGGGAAGACAAATATGTTGTTCTTGTGTCAGGGTTAAGTGTTGGGAGCAGCAGCTCTAATCCTCTGCAGTTTCAGCTTCTCGTTGATCATATTACAGGGCATTTAGGAGATGAGAAAGTTTGTCCTGTTTTTTCCTCCTCTTGTCTTGTTGATAATTATGCAACATTAAGTTTTAACTAATGAAAAGTGACAAATTACACAGGAGCAAAGTATTGCATCACAAATTGTTCGACTTATCTTTGCTGGAAATTTAGTGGAGATACCTCAAAGACTTCTTAATGGACAGGTATGTATGTTACTGTATAGGGGGAGAGAGAGAGGGGAAAGAAAAACAAGAGAGAAAAGCTTACTTCTGCATGTCATTTACTATGTATTATAGGGAAAGAGTAGTATAATATGACAATTGTGGTATTATAGAAGTAATATAATAGATTAGTATCCGGCACTAATATCTTAACAGTTGTAATGACAAGTTTTTTTAAAGATAATGCATCTTTTTCTACTTGGTTTCCTCTGCTAATATCTCTTTGGTTAACAAGTTTAAACAATTCTCTCAATATGAGCATTAGTTTTACCTTTTTTTTCTTATAAAGTAAACTCTTTTATATGATCACCTACTCGTCTCTTGTAATTTATATTGTATCACCACCAATTAATTTTCTCTGGCATCTGAATTCCCTGATTGCACTTGCTCTCTCTTATGTGGTTTAGTTGCCGTAGTAGTTCACTTTTGTGGAGAAATATAACATAATCATCTGATACGTGTTAATGAGTAATTAGATGAGAGGAACTAAGTTATCCCGCCACTTCTTAACTTGTTAGGCTTGCATTTTAGATTTACATGCTCTGGTTGATTATATAATCTTGACATCCAGTTGCTAGACGACACCCATTGCACATGTATGTATTTCAATTTTCTTTACAGTTTATTGGCACTAATCCTTATGCATACAATTTGCAAGCTTGTGAAAATGTTGAATTCGTAGGCTGTTTTTATATTTTGATATTTAAGTCTGTGTTTGGATTTAAAGATAGATTTGAGGGAGTGAAAATGAGTGGATTTGAAGGGAAATAGAGGTAAAAGTGAAGTTGTTTGGATTAAGAGAAAATTAATAAGAAATTGGAGATAAGTTTGTGAATGATATGATTGGTTTGATAGATTAAAAAAATTGTTTTAGTTAATAAAATTGTAAGATTACAATTTTACCCGTGTCTTAAAAATATAATTTAAAATAAAATATAATTAAGATAAATTATCTTAAAATAAGATGTGAGTTATTATTTAAAATAAAAAAGTTTAAAAAACTGTTTACCCACATTTTTTAAAATTGTTTCACCTTAAAATTATTGTAAATTAGTAATTAAAAATCATCTTCCTATAATTTTTAAAATAATTATTATAGTAGATTTCATATAAAAATAATTATATAAGGTAAAAATATATAAAACTAAACGCATTATAAAAATAATAAATTTAGATTCTTATTTATTTATTTATGTATTATTATTTCAACTAGTTTTTTTATTACATTGTTTAAAGGGTTAATACACCAATATTATTATTATATTAATATTTTTTTCTGTAATTAAAATTAATATTTACAATATTGTTAATATTAATAATATATTTTTTTGACGTTGATTATCTAATTTATACATTCTTTTTACTAAAATTTATAATTATATTTTACAATTAACTTACAAAATCATACCAAATATTTATATATTATAAAATATTTTAAATAATTGATAATTATAAAATTATTAATTTATCGTTAATACACTAATAAATAAAATCCTTATTAATATTAATATAATAATAACATTATTAATACTTAATACATGTATAACAAACCCAAATTATTATTTAATAGTAATAATTAAATATAACTATAGTTTAATATTAATAACAAAGTTGAGAATGAAGGAGGTTGATTCTCTCAAAGTGAGAATCAATTCTCTCTATCAATTATAATAAATGATTTGAGAAGGAGAATCAATTCTCCTCAACTCTGACTCGGTGAGAAATATATTAATAACATTATTAATACTAAAAATATATATAACAAACCTAACTTATTATTTAGTAATAGTAATTAAATACATTAAATATATGTATGATTTGATATTAATAAATGATTTAAAAACTAATTATGGTTGAAAGAGAATTGATTCTCCTCATTCTCACTCATAATTTAATATTTCTTGTTGAAGGAGAATTGATTCTCATAAGATCGAGAATCGATTAAGGTTTAACAAATAATCGATTCTGCATGTATTTAAGGGAAGCGGAAATCGATTCTCATGCATTCAAACCAAGAGAGAATAGATTGTCATGCATTCAAACCAAGAGAGAATAGATTCTCGTTTTATTAGCTCTCAGAGTATTGATTCTCTATGGATCGAGAACAACAACACCCACAATGACCAGCCACAACACCACCCACAGTGACCAGCAATAACACATAAACTAAACTCATATCGAACCTACAAACCAGGGCAATACTCATCAATGATCACATGCATCCATGTAAAAGGAGGCCGGGGATCGATTATGGTCTCAGGAAGAATCAATTCTTCACGCGTGAAAGAAGCGAAAATTAATTATGCTCTCAGGGAGAATCGATTATCCATGTGTGAAAGAAGTGAGAATCAATTATGTTCTCAGGGAGAATTGATTCTCATGCCTTCAAAAGAAGGGAGAATCAATTCTCCATCAAAGATGCGAGAATCAATTCTCTGTGATTTTCTCTCCGCCTCTCTCAACTGATTTCTTGACCAAGCACCACCACCACCACCAACGCACACCACACACCAAACCAACTCACCTCTCACAAACGAACTACACGAACTCACCTCACACACAAGACAACAACTCACCTCCATGAACAACCCTCTCATGTATTTAATGACACTCTCGCTCATTAGGACAGTAGTTGCATGTGAGGGCTATGGTTGAGTTATAACGATTTCCTCTGCAAGCACAACCATGATTCTCTACATGAAAGGGGTGCATGCAACCTCTGAAACGATTCCCTGGGTGCGCTGCATGCATGCATATAGCCACATGAATGTTGCATTATTTCACTGCTTATGGATTGTGAGAGGAGGGCAAGAGTGTAACTTCACTCTCCTTCCCCTTTCTTTCATTGTTTTTCTCCTCATGTACACGAGGGTTATTCTTTCCCACTCTCCCTCAAATTTGTCCACGTCTTTCTCCACAAATTGGTGGATACAAACACGACCAATCTGCGCTCTTCCATCTGCGTGAACAGTATTTAGGGTTTCAATTCAGAGTCTAAAGGCACATCTAAAGGCACTATTACATTGTAAGTTTCAATGCAACGTCTAAAGGCATTGTTACATTATATTTATAGATAAAAGAGATACAACAAAGAGGATATAGACCTCAGCCCAAACCCTTAACCCTAGTCTAAGGAACATAGAAAATACAAAAAGATAAAAAAACATGTCTCAACACTCTCCCTCAAGCTGGAACATATAGATTATATGCACTAAACTTGGAACAAATGAACTGCATCCTAGGTTTTTCTCAAGGATTTAGTTAAAATGTCTGCTAGTTATTCATTGAAGCTTACAATTTCAGTTACAAGTTTCTTTTGACACTAACTTTTCTCTAACAAAGTGACAATCAATCTCGATATACTTTATTCTTTCATGAAACACTGGGTTGGAGGCAATATGGAAAGCTGCCTGATTATCACAAAACAACTTAATTTGCCCAGTATCACAAAATTTTAATTTTTGAAGGAGTTGTTTGATCCACTAAAGTCCACAGGTAGCAAGTGCCATAGATCTATATTCAGCTTCTGCACTAGATCGAGTAACAACATTTTGCTTTTTACTTTTCCAAGAAATCAAATTCCCTCCAACAAAGATACAATACCCAATAGTATATCTTCTATCAATGGGACAACCAGCCAATCTGCATCACAATAACCTAGAATTTGAGCATTACCTTTATCTTCATATAACAATCCTTGTCCTGGGGTCCTTTTAACATATCTCAAAATGTGAATCAAGGCATCGTACAAGTATTTTGCATTGGCTAACTACTTCAACTGCATAAGAAAGATCCGGTCGGGAAATAATAAGATAAATGAGTTTATCAACCAACCTCCTGTATGTTTCTGGGTCTGACAACTTTTCTCCTTTATCTTCTATCAATTTCTGATTAGGGTCCATTGGGGTATCAATGGGTTTACAATTTGTTAAACCTGTCTCCGAATGTCAAGAGCATACTTTCTTTGAGAAATGATCACACTTTCCTTTGACTGAGTCACTTTAATACCAAGGAAATACTTCAATTGACCAAGATCTTCAGTTTAGAAGTGAGCACATAGATGATTCTTCAGTTGGTTGATCTTATTATAATCATTGTCTGTAATAACAATATCATCAACATAAACCATAAGATACACACTTTTGCCTAAAGAAGAATGACAATAAAACACTGAGTGATCTGTTTCATCCCTTTTCAAGCCAATCAAGTGCACAACATGATTGAATTTCCCAAACCAAGCCCGGGATGACTATTTCAAGCAATAGAGACTAGTGTAGCTTGCACACTAAATCAGACTCCCCATGAGCAACAAAGTCAGGAGGTTGCTCTATATAAATCTCTTCCTCAAGATTACCATGAAGAAAGACATTTTTAATGTCCAGTTGGTGAAGTGGCCAATGACGACTAGCAGTTATAGCAAGGAAAAGACGAATAGTGGAAATCTTAGCTACTGGAGAGAAGGTATCGTAGTAGTCGAGGTCATATATTTGAGTGTAGCCTTTAGCTACTAAATGAGCTTTAAGACGATCCACTTTATCATTATTATTAGCTTTAACTGCATAGACCCACTTACAAGCCCATAACCTTTTTGCCAGGAGGAAAAGGGACAAACTCCCAAGTGCCATTGTGCTCAAGAGCCCGTATTTCATCAATTATGGCTTGTTGCCATCCATGGTGATCAAGAGCCTCATAGACAGTATTAGGAATAGTGGTGTCAGCCAAAGAGACAATAAAAGAGGAATACGAAGGAGACAAACGATGGTAACTTAAAAAATTATAAATAGGAAAGGGATTTCGAGAGGAACAAATATCTTTTCTAAGTGCAATAGGCCATCCCGAATTAGAAGTGAAAGAGGAGGTTGAAGGATCCATGGTATGGAAAGCTAATGGAGAAGATTCTAAATAACGATTATCTGGAGAATCTGGTAAAGGTGTAGGTGGGGTTCTGCGGTGATATGTAAGAAGAGGAGGAGAATGATTAAGATCTGTAGGTTGAATTGGAGAAGAATTAGGTATTATAAGTGGATCACATGAGGGTATAGGAGAAACATTTTGAATAGAGGAACCATCCTCCATGGGGGAAGAAAAGAAGGGTGTTTCCTCAAAGAATGTGACATTAATAGACATATAATACCTTTTGATGGATGGAGAATAACATTTGTACCCTTTTTGGAGGCGAGAGTATTCTAAGAAGACATATTTAATGGCCTTAGCGCTTAGCTTATCAAGACCTGGAGAGATATTATGTACAAAATAGGTACAACCAAATACACAAGGAGACACATGATAAAGAGGATCATCTAGAAAGATAAGGGAATGAAGAATTTGATTTTGAAGAGAAGATGACATCCGATTGATCAGAAAATAAACAGTGAGAATTGCATCTCCTCAATTATGAACAAGGACATTGGCATTCAACATTAGAGAACGTGCAATCTCAATAAGATGTCTATTTTTCCTTTCTACAATACCATTTTGCTATGGAATGTGAGGGCAAGTTGACTGATGTAAAATGCCTTGGGAAGATAAAAAAAGAAGAGGAGGCTGAAAAATATTTTTTGGCATTATCACTTATGAGAACTTTAATTATCTTTCCAATTTGATTTTTAATTTCATGGAAGGACACAAAAATGGACAAAATTTCATATCTGTCTTTCATTAAATAAACCCAAGTACATTTGAAAAATTCATCAATAAAGGTTACAAAATATCGGAAGCTAAATGAAGAGACACGAGTCGGTCCCTAAACATCAGAATGAATATTTGAAAAAGAAAAATTATATCGAGTTTCAGAATGTTTAGGAAAGGTGGATCTAACATGATTTTCTAATTGACAAAATTCACATTCTAAACCCCGAAGATGTTTGAGATTAGGAGCCATTACTTTCAACTTTGGTAAACTTGAGTGACCCAAAAGTTTAGGAGTAGGAGAAGCAATACATGACACGGAAGGACTTGGATTCAGATAGTACATACCACGTAGTTCATGTCCTTCTCCAATCAAACGGCCCGTACCATATTCCTGAATAACAAAAGAATTGAAATTAAAGGTTACAAAGCAATTCAAAGAACGATTCAATTGACTTAGAGAAATCATATAAGAGCAATTAGGAATGAAAAGAACAAAATTTTAAATTCAGAGAAGGGGTTAAAGGAACATGACCAATTCCTTGTGACTTTACTTTAGATCCATTAGCTACAATAATCAGATGAGAAATTTTAGGATAGGACATGGAGGAAAATGAGGAACTATTACCAAATATATGATCAGAGGCACCTGAATCAAGAAACCATGGGTTCTGACCTTCCACCGATTGATAAATGCATACTATTGAAATACTAGGCATTGAAGAAGATTGACCCTGGCTATTGAATTTTCCTGATTTGAACTTCAAAAACTCTTGATACTCCTCATCAGAGATCTTCATATCCGTTTTCTTTCGTGTGTTCCATCTTCTTGCAATAGGAGCATTGAGGACAACCTTTTGTACTCCAACGTCCTCGACTGTTATGTCCTCCCCCTCAACCACAAGGAGCAACCATAGCTGAAGTTTTAATTGTCTCCACCTGATTCTCAATTGTATAAGATTGAGAACTCGAATCAACCTCATGACAAGATTATCCATTGATGGAACCTGATGACCAACTAAGATTTGATCACGTACATGATCAAAATCAGAGTGCAGACTCCTCAAAATTAGGATCATATACAACTTATCCAGTTTGGAGTTTAACTCTAATGTATTTTCCACAATAAACCTTTTTAATTCCTCCACAATAGCTCTAGCTTTTGTAATGTGAGACATCATGTCATGATTTGTCTGCTTGAGAAATGTCACTCTTTGAGTTGCATCTAAGAGACGCTGAATATCATTAGCAAAAATGTCTTGAGCCTTTTTCCAAAAAGAGAAGGTTTTGAATGAACTGAGAAGCTCAAGAACCTCAGGTTCCATAAACTGCCATAAGATTGCACATAGCTGGAAGTCTATTTTCTCCCACTAAGACCTTTCTGAGGCAGAAACAGAGTTCACATCTTTCTCCAAATGATCATGATACCCTTGACTTAGAAACCATAGTTCAACTGCTGCAGACTAGGATAGATAATTTTTCTAGTTGAGTTTGGCACTGGTTATGGTGGCAGTAGCAGAGAAAGAAAAAATACTATATGAAGCCATCTGAATCAGAGATGAAAGATAAAACCTAACTAATAGGGGTACCCACGTGACCTAGCTTCAAAAGGTCTCAAAATAGAAAAATAAGGGCTTCATTGGGCTTGGAGGATGCCGGCGAGTTGACCTGTGGTAATCGGCCTTGATTCCGGTCACTACAAGGTGGTGCGTGGGACACATGCATCTGAGCGCTCCACTTGGAGAAGCTGCACGTGACGACGTGTGGGATTGTAGATGGAGGAGCGATTGGCTGGAGTGGGTCGCGCTCTTTGGGACACACAAAACACCACCTTCACCAGACCAAATTGAGACGGTGGTTGGCAGCAAACAGCGGCCCACGATGGTCGGAGATGACAGGGATGACCGAAAATCAGTGTGGGATCGTACCCACTCTAATACCAACTTGATTAACTTATTTAGGGTTTCAATCCAATATTTAAAGGCACTGTTACATTGTATTTATAGATAAAGGAGATATAACAGAGAGGATATGAGTTTTAGCCCAAACCCTTAACCCTAGTCTAAGGAACATACATAAAGAATACAAAAAGATAGAAAAACAACATGTCTCAACACATATATTGGACTCTTGAAGGACTAGATTTGACAGATCTATGTCAGGATGAGAAAGTAGATCTCTATGCTTAGTTGGTTTTGCTGAATTGGAAGAGTAGTGTTTTGGCATAAATCTGGAATCTGATTGGGGGAGTAGATTATTTTATTTTATTTTTTGGCTCTTTTTTTTGGCTTTTGGCATGTGTTGTTGGCAGAGAGGCATGTTTCCTTGAGTAGCATTTTGGTCTTCAGTTTCTGACATAGAATTAGGTGGAAAAGAGAAATAAACCGAAAGAAGGGGGGAAAAGGCAAAATAAGTAGTTTTAAATAGTATGCTATACCCCCAAAATATTGGTGCTGATATGCCCCTTCTTGCTACAAGGGTTGCTGCAGCGGAGTGGCTTGGCATACCAGATCAAATAGTGGACTGAAATGCCAGCCACAGTGGGCGCATAATAGTGCTGTTTTGATTCTTAAAATCCCTTTGAATGCAGAAATAGGGCTTTTCCGGAGGCTATTTTTGGGGGTTTAATTTCGAAAATTGAAATCTATAGTTGGAATAGTAGTGAAAATGACAAAGAAGACTTGCATATAGAAGATGGTGATGGATCATTCCTAGTTAGGAGACTTGTATTTGACTTTGGTTGTTATTTACTTGTATGTATTGTTTCAGACACCAATGACTTTTTATAGTTAGTCATGTTTTGAG
Source organism: Sphenostylis stenocarpa (assembly GCA_963425845.1). Lineage (NCBI taxonomy): Eukaryota > Viridiplantae > Streptophyta > Magnoliopsida > Fabales > Fabaceae > Sphenostylis > Sphenostylis stenocarpa. The sequence goes on along the minus strand of OY731398.1, from coordinate 41,624,946 downwards.
TAACTTTTATCATTTTTTAGAATTTATATATATACAGTATACATTATATGAACTAAAATAATTCAAAATAGCTGTTATCCCAATATACTCTAAAGTGTTTTTGGAGACAGCAGCCTATATGCTGCTATCCCACTAGTGCTTTTGGAGTTAGCCACTTACATGCTGCTATCTGAGGTTTAAAACATTTGCTAAGAAAAACAAAATCGAGAGGATAGTAGTGACTGATCGAACAAATTGTGCACTGCACTTCTGTTATTATTCCAGCTTCTCTAAAATACAACTGCCCTGCATTATTTAGAGGCTACTACCCAACAGCTATGAACTACCCGTAGCTGACTAAGTAACTATTATCCTACTCTTGTTTATATTCACATAGTAGTCTCCTTTTGCTTGTAATAGCTAATTGAGCTGATTTCAGTAAATAATACAACCAATTTTCTCGCATTTAATCTATAGTTCCTAATGTGATTTATTGGCCTTTTCATCAATATTTGTAGAATTTGGCTTCAAAGGATCTAGCAAGAATATCTGAGCCAATAAGGGAGCTAGACATTCTGTTGAGTCAGGTTCATTTCTTTACCTTCATTCTTATATTGACTCCTTGTTTTTCTTAATAATTTGCTTAACTTTTACTTGCTTTTCAGATAGCTGCTGGTTTGCCTTTGGATATCATGCCAGGACCCAGCGACCCTGCCAATTTCTCATTACCACAACAGGTTCTTATGCTTTTCTTTCAAGGTTTATACATGGTATCTTAACGTGCTGTTTTTCTCTTTTACTAAAATTATCACTTTCAGTCATTGCATAGATGCCTTTTCCCTGGGTCGTCAATGTATAATACTTTTAGATCTTGTACAAATCCTCATTGTTTTGAGCTTGATAATGTCAGGTAAATAGTATATTCTCGAAATTACGTCTTTGCTGCTAAATGTACTATACTTGAACATGACCCCGCACTGCTTCCAGGTTTCTTGGGACATCAGGTCAAAATGTAGATGATCTTGACAAGTATTCGGATGCAAAAGATAAACTTGAATTCATGGAAAGGACATTAAGATGGAGGCATTTAGCACCCACTGCACCTAATACTCTTGGTATGCACATTATATTGCCTCAATGCTTTAACACTTCCTTTATTAGCTATAATATTTTCTTATTTTTCCGTGTAGCTCAGCCAATTTTCCTGGAGGGTTGAACATTTATTATATTACCTGCTATTTTTGAAGAACTATAGTGTTTTTCCAAAAAACAAAAAAATTATATATTCTGACTTCTGATGGTTACTGTTGTCTTTCAGGATGCTTTCCTTATACTAAGAGGGATCCTTTCTTCATTGAGAGCTGTCCTCATGTTTACTTTGTTGGAAATCAAGATAAATTTGAAACTCGTGTCATAAAGGGTATTTTTATTCTAAAATCTAGATTATAGTTGTAGAAATAAAACTTTGTTTCTGATTTGCGTTTACTATAATATCCCTTCCCTAAAACTGAAATTAATTTTGCATGTTGATTGCAGGATCAGAAGGGCAGTTGGTCAGACTCGTATGTGTTCCTAAATTCAGTGAAACTGGAGTTGCTGTTATGGTGAGCTCCAAATCTTGTACACTTCATTTTAACTTAGATATGGCCTTCTATACTTGTATAAATATATTTACTCCATTAGCACATCAGTAACATGTCTCTGGTCCGTTGTTTAAAGTAATGGATTGTTGTCCCTGTGAATATACTAATGAGACTCACTTTAGGCGTTTCATTAAAGTTACTTAAAAATTTAAAATGGGTTTCTGTAAATGATTAATAAGCTAAAATATGCTTCTCGGCTAGGATTTCAATGTTATCGTTCTTGCTGCTTTTCTCCCTTCTATGATTATATAATGGAGCAATTTTAAAAAGTTCAATTAAAAGGAAGGACATCTGAAAATTATGTTTTTACTCTTTTGACAAGACTTTCTATGCAGAGTTCTCTTTTACGAAAATCATGAAAGGTTTTGGTCTTGGTATGAGATAGAGATTGGTTACTGGGGGTTTCCAATTATTTTGGTTACAGATTGGTCAACGTGAGACAAGTAGGTTTTAGCATGTGGATTGTCTTTTTCCACTATTTCGGATAGTGGTGATATTTCCTCCAAGTCCCAGTTGTAACATGGTTGATATAGTTTCCAGTTGGGTTAGAGGTGATGCTTGTAAATTTGTAATTGAGTTTTTAATGAATCAAATAATAAAGTCTTGTTGAAAAATTGAGTTGCACGTGTTATTTACTTTGTTAATGTCATGAACTTTCATGACCTAGCTAGTAATCTCTCACTTTCTCGTCTAAGAAGGTAGAAGTTTTAGTTCGATCCTTCTTGGTTGCCAATTCTGGAATAATCTATATTTGATGAAAATTAGTCAAGAGCAATAGTAGTTGTTGGATTACTACTGCTCAAGGGTTGTTTTCTTTGCTAAATGTTTGGTTGTGATGCAAAGCTAGTTTCATCTGATGTAATTCATTCAGACTTATAATTTTTCTTCCCTTTTTGGCAGTTAAATATAAGGGACCTCGAATGTCACGCTCTCAGTTTTGGAACTCAATTCAGCTCATAACACTGCAGAATGAAGTTGTTTTGGTAATTAACTCTGTAAGCTTCTAATTTAGAGCAGTTCTAGGATGAACAGTTTCTGTAGCTCCTCTAAACGTAGAAAATGTAGAGTAGGAAAGTTTTACCCTTGATCTATGGGTTAAGTTTCTGAGGTATTTTCAACTGAAATCACTGGTATGCGTGCACATCCTTATTTTTTCTTTTACTTGCACATTTTATTACTTTAAAGAACCTAATTGAATTATAAGGCATAACTAATTAAAAACTCATACGTTAAAATAATATTCTAAAAAACAATTAAGCCATTACTAAAGTCATTTTGATGTAAACATGCTCATGTAAAAATGGCTCTTAAATTTTATCAGTAATTAGTGTGGCTTTCTCACTATTATAATTTCAGATAGAATTTATTTAAATTTATCTGATATCTAAGTCTAGTGTTATAGAGTTTGATCTTCAATGATTTTGGTAGTTCTCGTGAAGAATGAACATGTATGCTTCATAACATACTAAAACTAATCACAGAAATAATTTGACTCTTGAAGGTCAATGTCATTTACATCATGCACAAAGAATAAGATTTCTTATCGTAATTTCCAAATACAGGATATGCAAAGTTTGTTTATTTTGCTGCCTTTGGTGTATCTTGAGACATAAAGCAAATAACTGAAAATTGAAGGTTAAAGTTGACAAAGGCTACCTGCGTTTCTTTGGTGTCATATTTTGTAGTTACTTATAATGTATTCACCCTCATGTTCATTTTTCTTACTAGTTTTCAATGTAACATATAATTTATTTACACTTGGGAATTTTTGTTTGACAATAGATGTTTGTTTATAACTTTTCAATTCAGAAATTTACAAGGTTTGTTTCCCTTCATAGTATTTGTACGATTATATGTTTGCAAGAGCAGATTATCAATAACTAGGAACTAGGAACGAATTGAATTGATAGGGAAGTGGGGGAGTTGTCCGTATTATATATATATATATATATATATATATATATATATATATATATATATATATATATATATATATATATATATATTTTTTTTTTTCATCCATCCATCTCGAATTGAGAATCTTTATAAATAATTCACCATACAATCTTACTATAAATATTTTTAAAAGTAGATTTCATGCGCTGTCATTTTGCACATAAGATTTTCGTCAAAAACTGTACCAATCCTTTCGATCGGATGATTCTATAAATTAAAAACACATAAATTATAAATTTTGAAGAAATCATCTCTCATTCTTATCAAACATAACATTCGCGTGCTACGAAAATTGAATAGATTTCTTCTGTTCGTTATAGAAAAAGAATTCAATATACTAATTTTTTTGAAAATAATACTATTAAGGTACTAATTTTAAATGTTAGTTTTATTATTATATTATAAGCGACGAGAATGTATGCGAATGCGGGGAAGGCGCGGATGCAAAATATGGGTAATCATCACCTCATCAGATCGAAGGGTTTATAATGTGACACAGGTTTTTATGTTAGAAGTTGTAATCTTCTGAATTTCATTCTTTATTTTGTAACTTTTAATAAAAAAGCACATTAAAAAAAGTTCTTGGCATTAAATATTAACCTATCAGATTACTTTCTTTGCGATACTCCCGATCCAGATCCAACTTTAATTTACATCTTCCCATGGCAGGTTTTACTATTAATAATCAATCTTAAAAATTGAATTAATTAACGAAATAAGTAACTGTTTCCATAGTGACTCAGATAAAGCTCTTCATTTATTATTATGACAAGGTAGTTCATAGTACGTCAGAAAGTAGCACTGAAACTGAAGGAGAGCGCAATTGTGGGTCCTTTCAGTTCTAGTATTGTATTGTTCCCATCAGAAAATTCACATGCCATGCCAACCTTACGCAACACACAAAAATCCAACCCGTAGACAAAAATAAGAAAAATCTTAGGAAAATTAAGCCAATCATAATTTATTATCGAACCCAACGGCTATATTTTCTTCCCTCTCTCATTCATTATTCAACAATTATGTCTTACCACTCTTGCTTCTCGTAACGGTCCTCACCACACAACATATATAGTCATGTTAATATTTTCTTACATTGCATAAATAGTACATGATACCATATAGCTTATGCTATACCCATTATGCCAATTATTGTTTCACTTGCAATGGACACTGCTAAGGTTCAGCATGTCACCAAAAAATCTTCGGATGAGCTTCTCAGGAAGTTTGCTGAAGTGGGTTGTGAGGAGCCTGGAAAAAGGAGGAGGAAGAAGAGGAGCGAAGATGAATTGTGTGACTCTGACAGCCCTTCAACTGGTGGCGCCGCCCTGGTGGAAAGGAGGTCCCTTTTGCCGTCCAAGGTGACACGGAGGAGGTCGGTGGTGCTCCGGCAGCTCAGGGTCAGAAACAAGTCATCACTCTTTGGAAGCATTCACAAGGTGAGGCCCATTCATTTCATTTTCTTCAAGCATTTGGTCCATATATCAGGCCAAGTTTTATTAGTGAATTATTGTGACATGAAGTTTTAATTTTAATTAAAAAAAATGTATTTTAATTTTGTTTCATGCTTAGTGGTAACAAACCTTATTTGTTCCAGACATGGCGTAGAACCATTGAAGGTGCCTCCAGAGTTTTCTTGGAAAAGCATTATCATCCCCATAAGCGTTTGATGAATGACATTGTTTAGATTCTGTTAAAAAATCTACAACTTTTCTTTGAGCCTGCCCTGTGCTAATTAACCTATTTTTCATTCTATGTATATTCTCCCATTTCATTTTTTGACTTCAAGTAATAAAATTTATATCTTCATTTTCCATTTGAGTTTGTCAAAAATTGAAATCTTTGTTCTATCTACACTTTATATTCCAATTATTGCTTGATAATGTTTTTTATAGTATAAATCATGTGACGTATATGAACATCTAGTTCCTATGATTATAATTCACAAGTGCTTCAAATTAATTTTGTTCGAAAAATAAAATATAATCTTTTTTTTAAATTGAAGGATTGAACTGGAATAATGTCTAAAATTTAACGTTTAATTCAAACTTGTATATAATTCGTTAATCATAAAAAAAATTTAAATACTTACGTTGAAAACCTTATCATTAGAATCAATTATTGGATACATAGTTAAATAACATGTAATATTACAATTTTTTTTTAAGCCAAGATAAATAGTTTATTTAAATAAATTATACGTTATAATAATGAATGATTCTTATGCATGGTGATAAAATACATTCTAATCACATTATTAGATTCTCTTATTTAGTATATTTGATCCTTGGTTTACACGTAACTAAGTGGCTGAATCAATTTTTGAGTGGATAATAAAAAGCTTCATTAAAATAATATAAATCTTGTCTTCTAGAAGTGATTCCTCCAAAGTGTGCTGAAACACTAAGCACTTAAAATTAGAAAAATGAAACGTGAGTAATTATGGGAAGGGGACGATTCTCTCCTAAAAATGTCACATAGATGGTCCAATAGCAGCCACAATTATTCAATGCATATGTCACAGGATTTTGATTGGATGAGGTTAGGTCAAATTAGATTGGAACCATTTTTAAGTTGAAAAATTTAGCCAAGATAAACTAAATAATTAAAATGCAACAACAGATTCAGAAAAAGGCTATTTTTACATGCCACTTTTGTTAAAACACTTTTCCTTTTACTTCTACAAGATAAAATAAGGCTATTTGTTAATAATTTTAATATTAATGATAATAATAGTAATAGATTTTACTATCAAATATTTTTTAGTATTAATAATTATAACATAATATTTATAATGATAATACTACTTATTATTTAAATTACTAGTTATAATAAAATAAATAATAATAAAATATATTAAAATTAATTATAATATAATAATAATTATTAAAATATAAAAATTAAAATAATCTTATATGATACGACCTTATTTAAATATATATATATATATATATATATATATATATATATATATATATATATATATATAATACGACTTGTTTACAATTTTTTAAAAGTTTATCCTCGATATATTTAAAAAACCTTACATCAATATCATGAAAAACTGTATTAAAGTATAATTAATCTTTCTATATAAATAAAAAAATTTGAAAAATTAATTTAAATTTATCTTTCTACATACGTTTGTTTATTATTGTTAAAATGCAATTTAATCCTTATATACATGCGCTAAATTATATTTTATTATAAGATTAAATTGATTATAACATATAAAGATTTACTTAAAATAAAAAATATTGTGAAACATTAAAATTACTTTTTAATTTATTTTAATTATAAAATAAATTGAAGCTTTCATGTATTTTAAAATACTAAATTGATCCAATCTAATATGTTTTAAGCTCCAGCTGAAAGTAAAGAATGAAAAGTGATTATATAAAAAAAAAAAATCGACACAGAAACATTTTCCTTGTTTGATAGTAAAAAAATGGAAATTAAGGTTGTTATTTTCTACACTAATATACATATCTTATTCTTCACTCGTATACGAATAGAAAAAAATGTAATAGAAATGTTATTCTATAAACTTATTCTCATATCATTATTATATAAATATATTTATATATATATATATATATATATATATATATATAATTACTATTTTAATAAAATATTATAAATATAAAAGGAACTAATGAATAATTTAATATTTTTTAATGTGATATTATTTATTAATTTAAACTCAAATATTTAAAAAAAAATTTATAATAAAAAAAATTTATAATTGTATATGAAAATATATATATTATTGAAAAATCGAAATATTAATTAAAAATTATTAATTAAAAAAGTTAGTTCATTAGTAAAAATGAATAGTTACAGAAATTGTGAGGAATAGTTTAAAGAAATTAAAAATATAAGTGATTTAATAACAGTTTTCATAGTTACACCGGTAAGAAATTTTGGCAATTTTTTATCTTGGGTAAAGACATTCCACTACTGACCTTTCAAGCTCAATTTTTTATTTTTCTAATAGTTGTGTTGGAGAATTTTTGTAATAAAAAAAATTTCACTATACTCTTTCAAGCTCATTTGTTTATTTTTCTATTTGTTTTGAGTAATATTTTTACATTTTAGGATTTTAGTTTTCGCGAGTCACATCGGTGAGAAATTTGTACAATTTTTTGTGTCGGGAAATTTTGTTTTATTTTTCTAGGAGTTTCTCTGGGAAAGTTTTTTAGTAAAAAAAATTCTACTGTGGTGTTTCAAGCTCATTTTTTTATTCTTCTATTTTTTTAAGTAATATTCTTACTTTTTAGGAATTTAGATTTCGTAATTACTCCAGTTAGAAATTTCTACAATTTTTTTGTGTTGGGGATATTTTTTATGCATAAAAAAATTTCACTGCACTCTTTCAAGTAGTTTTGGGTAATATTGTAACATTTTTCGAATTTAGTTTCGTAGTTACCCCATTGAGAAATTTATACAATTTTTTGTGTTGGGGAAAATTCTTAGTAAAAAAACCCCACTACACTCTTTTAGGCTCTATAATTTATTTGTTTTCTTTGTAGTAATAATTTTACATTTTCGGAACTCGGTTTTTGTAGTTACACCGAGTAAGAAATTTCGACAATTTTTTGTCTTGGGTAAAGACATTTTCACTACAACCTTTCAAGCTCAATTTTTTATTTTTCGAATAGTTTTGTGTTGGGGAATTTTTGTGATAAAAAAATTCCACTACACTCTCTCAAACTCATTTGTTTATTTTCTTATTTGTTTTGAGTAATATTTTTACATTTTAAGATTTTAGTTTTTGCACTCACACCGGTGAGAAATTCGCACAATTTTTTGTGTTGAGAATTTTTTTGTTCTTTTTAGAAGTTTCTCTGGGAATTTTTTTTAGTAAAAAAAATCTACTGTGGTGTTTCAAACTTATTTTTTTTATTCTTCTATTTGTTTTGAGTAACATTCTTGCTTTTTAGGAATTTAGTTTTCATAATTACTTCAGATAGAAATTTCTACAATTTTTTTGTGTTGGAGATATTTTTTTCATAAAAAAATTCCACTCCACTCTTTCAAGTAGTTTTGAGTAATATTGTAATATTTTTCGAATTTAGTTTCATAGTTACCCCATTGAGAAATTTATACAATTTTTTGTGTTAGGGAAAATTCTTTGTAAAAAAAGTCCACTTGCACTCTTTTAGGCTCTATAATTTATTTGCTTTCTTTGTAGTAATAATTTTACATTTTTGGAACTCAGTTTTCGTAATTACACCAATAAGAAATTTTGGCAATTTTTTGTCTTGGGTAAAGACATTCCATTACAGACCTTTCAAGCTCAATTTTTTATTTTTCTAGTAGTTTTGTGTTGGGGACATTTTGTAGTAAAAAAAATTTCACTACACTCTTTCAATCTCATTTGTATATTTTCATATTTGTTTTGAGTAATGTTTTTACATTTTAGGATTTTAGTTTTTGCACTCACACCGGTGAGAAATTCGTACAATTTTTTGTATCGGGAATTTGTTTTTTTTTTCTAGGAGTATCTACGGAAAATATTTTTAGTAAAAAAATTCACTGTGGTGTTTCAAGCTCATTTTTTTTATTCTTCTATTTGTTTTGAGTAATATTCTTGCTTTTTAGGAATTTAGTTTTCGTAATTACTCCAGTTAAAAATTTCTACAATTTTTTTGTGTTGGAGATTTTTTTTTCTTAAAAAAAGTCCACTGCACTCTTTCAAGTAGTTTTGAGTAATATTGTAACATTTTTCGAATTTAGTATCGTAGTTACTCCATTAAAAAATTTATACAATTTTTTTGTGTTGGGGAAAGTTCTTAGTAAAAAAATTTCACTGCACTCTTTTAGGCTCTATAATTTATTTGTTTTCTTTGTAGTAATAATTTTACATTTTTGGAACTCGGTTTTCGTAGTTAAACCGAGTAAGAAATTTTGGCAATTTTTTGTGTTAGGTAAAGACATTCCACTACAACCTTTCAAACTCAATTTTTTATTTTTCTAGTAGTTTTGGTGTTGATGAATTTTTGTAATAAAAAAAATTCAATACACTCTTTCAAGCTCATTTGTTTATTTTCCTATTTGTTTTGAGTAATGTTTTTACATTTTAGGATTTTAGTTTTCGCACTCACACTGGTGAGAAATTCGTACAATTTTTTGTGTGGGAGAATTTTGTTTTTTTTTTCTAGGAGTTTCTCTGGGAAGTTTCTTCAGTAAAAAAAATTCTATTGTGGTGTTTTAAGCTCATTTTTTAATTCTTCTATTTGTTTTGAGTAACATTCTTACTTTTTAGGAATTTAGTTTTCGTAATTACTCTAGTTTAAATTTCTACAATTTTTTTAGGGGATATTTTTTTTTCCAAAAATAATTCCACTGCACTCTTTCAAGTAGTTTTGAGTAATATTGTAATATTTTTCGAATTTAGTTTCGTAGTTACCTCATTGAGAAATTTAAACAATTTTTTGTGTTGGTGAAAATTCTTAGAAAAAAAATTTCACCACACTCTTTTAGGCTCTATAATTTAATTGCTTTTTTTGTAGTAATAATTTTACATTTTTGAAATTCAGTTTTCGTAGTTACACCAGTAAGAAATTTTGACATTTTTTTGTGCTAGGTAAAGACATTCTATTATAGCCTTTCAAGCTCAATTTTTTATTTTTCTAGTAGTTTTGTGTTTGAGACTTTTTGTAATAAAAAAAAATTCTACTACAATCTTTCGAGCTTATTTGTTTATTTTCCTATTTGTTTTTAGTATTGTTTTTACATTTTAGGATTTTATTTTTCGTAGTCACACCGGTGAGATATTCGTACAATTTTTTGTGTAATGAAATTTTGTTTTTTTTTTCTAAGAGTTTCTCCGAGAAATTTTCTTAGTAAAAACAATTTCACTGTGGTGTTTCAAGCTAAATTTTTTTTATTCTTCTATTTGCTTTTTTTGTAGTAATAATTTTACATTTTTGAAACTCAGTTTTTGTAGTTACACTAGTAAGAAATTTCGGCAATTTTTTTTGCTGGGTAAAGACATTCCACTATAGTTTTTCAATTCAAGCTCAATTTTTTATTTTTCTAGTAGTTTTGTGTTGGGAAATTTTTGTAATAAAAAAAATACCACTACACTCTTTCAAGCTCATTTGTTTATTTTCCTATTTATTTTGGTAATGTTTTTATATTTTAGGATTTTAGTTTTCGTAGTCACAACGGTGAGAAATTCGTACAATTTTTTGTTTCGGAAAATTTTGTTTTTTTTTTCTAGGAGTTTCTTTGGGAATTTTTATTTAGTAAAAAAACATTCCACTATGGTGTTTTAAACTCATTTTTTTATTCTTCTCTTTGTTTTGAGTAATATTTTTGTTTTTTAGGAATTTAGTTTTCGTAATTACTCGAATTAGAAATTTCTACAATTTTTTTGTGTTGGGTGTCGCCGCCGTCAAAACGAGGCGGTCGAAGCGACGCGATGGTTCCGACTTTCCAATTTTCGCGTTTTTATGGGTGTGGTTACAATGCCTTTAGGTTGTCCGATAACCGGGCTGAACCTAGAGGCGAGGTTTTCGAAAGACTGTTCTTGGATTGTCTGATAACTGGGCTAACCCAGGAACTAATTTTGAAGGATTCTTTTGGAGTCGCTATCGATGTTTTTACCAGAAACATCGGAAAAGGAGTGAAAATGCGTTGGTTTTCGAAAAACCAACTTTGGTCATTAGAACCAGAGTTGGGTAAGGGAGTTAGTTACGTGTAAGGGAAGTGTTAGTTCCCTTACGACGCCCCTTTCAGGTTCCTTATGATAAGCCAGCCATTTAATTAAATAAACCGGTGCAAAGACTCTTTTACCCTTTTATTTGCGAAATTAAAGTTATGACTACATGGCCCTGATATCTATTGCATAATTAAAAATAAAGCAGTAAAAGAGAGAGGGAAAATGTAGAAACCTCCGAGGCAAGCTTTATATTAATTTCTTGAAAACTAGGGTGCTTTTTGAGTAATATTTTTACATTTTACGATTTTAGTTTTCGCAGTCACATCGGTGAGAAATTCGTACAATTTTTTGTGTTGGGAATTTTTGTTTTTTTTTTCTAAGAGTTTCTTTGGGAATTTCTTTTTAGTAAAAGAAATTCCACTGTGGTGTTTCAAGCTAATTTTTTTATTCTTATATTTGTTTTGAGTAATATTCTTACTTTTTACGAATTTAGTTTTCGTATTTACTTCAGTTAGAAATTTCTACAATTTTTTTGTGTTGAGAATTCTTTTTTCGTAAAAAAATTTCACTGCACTCTTTCAAGTAGTTTTGAGTAATATTGTAACATTTTTTGAATTTAGTTTCGTAGTAACCCCATTGAGAAATTTACGCAATTTTTTGTGTTTGGAAAAATTCTTAGTAAAAAAATTCGAGTGCACTCTTTTAGGCTCTATAATTTATTTGTTTTCTTTGTAGTAATAATTTTAGATTTTCGGATCTCAGTTTTCGTAGCTACACCAATATGAAATTTCGGCAACTTTTTGTGCTTGGGTAAAGACATTCTACTATTGCCTTTCAAGCTCAATTTTTTATTTTTCTAGTAGTTTTGTGTTGGGAAATTTTTGTAATAAAAAAAATTTCACTATACTCTTTCGAGCTCATTTGTTTATTTTCCTATTTGTTTGGAGTAATATTTTTATATTTTAGGGTTTTAGTTTTCGCAGTCACACCGGTTAGAAATTCGTATAGTTTTTTGTGTAAGGGAATTTTGTATTTTTTTTCTACGAGTTTTTCTGGCAATTTTTCCTAGTAAAAACAATTCCACTATGGTGTTTCAAGCTCAATTTTTTTTATTCTTCTAATTGTTTTGAGTAATATTCTTTCGTTTTAGGAATTTAGTTTTCGTAATTACTCTAGTTAGAAATTTCTACAATTTTTTTGTGTTGGGAATATTTTTTTTTCATAAAAAAATTCCACTACACTCTTTCAAGTAGTTTTTAGTAATATTGTAACATTTTTCGAATTTAGTTTTGTAGTTAGCCCATTGAGAAATTTATGCAATTTTTTGTGTTGGGGAAAATTCTTAGTAAAAAAATTGCACTGCACTCTTTTAGGCTCTATAATTTATTTGGTTTCTTTGTAGTAATAAATTTACATTTTCGGAACTCAGTTTTTGTAGTTACACTAGTAAGAAATTTTGGCAATTTTTTGTGTTGGGTAAAAACATTCCACTATAGCCTTTCAAGCTCAATCTTTTATTTTTCTAGTAGTTTTGTGTTGGGAAATTTTTGTAACAAAAAAATTTCACTACATTCTTTCAAACTCATTTGTTTATTTTCCTATTTGTTTTAAGTAATGTTTTTACATTTTAGGATTTTAGTTTTTGCACTCACACCGGTGTGAAATTCGTACAATTTTTTGTGTTGGAGAATTTTGTTTTTTTCTAGGAGTTTCTCTGGGAATTTTTTTTTTTGTAAAAACAATTTCAATGTGGTGTTTCAAGCTCATTTATTTATTCTTCTATTTGTTTTGAGTAATATTCTTTCTTTTTAGGAATTTATTTTTCGTAATTACTCCAGTTAGATATTTCCACAATTTTTTTATGTTGGGGATATTTCTTTTTCATAAAAAAATTCCACTCACTCTTTCAATAGTTTTGAGTAATATTGTAAAATATTTTGAATTTAGTTTTGTAGTTATCCCATTGAGAAATTTATACAATTTTTGTGTTGGGGAAAATTCTTAGCAAAAAAATTCCATTGCACTCTTTTAGGCTCTATAATTTATTTACTTTCTTTGGAGTAATAATTTTACATTTTCCGAACTCAATTTTTGTAGTTACACCAGTAAAAAATTTCTACAATTTTTTGTGTTGGGTAAAGACTATTCCCCAATGGCTTTTCAAACTCAATTTTTTATTTTTCTAGTAGTTTTGTATTGGGGATTTTTTGTAATAAAAAAAATTTCACTACACTCTCTCAACCACATGTGTTTATTTTCCTATTTGTTTTGAGTAATGTTTTTACATTTTGGGAATTTAGTTTTCGCAGTCACACCTGTGAAAAATTTGTATAATTTTTGTGTCGGGGAATTTTGTTTTTTTTCTAGGAGTTTCTCTAGGAAATGTTTTTAGTAAAATAAATTTCACTGTGATGTTTCAAACTCATTTTTTTATTCTTCTATTTGTTTTGAGTAACATTCTTGTTTTTTAGGGATTTAGTTTTTGTAATTACTCCAGTTAAAAATTTCTACAATTTTTTTGTGTTGGAGATTTTTTTTTCATAAAAAAATTCCACTGCACTCTTTCAAATAGTTTTGAGTAATGTTGTACAATTTTTCGAATTTAGTTTCCTAGTTACCGCATTGATAAATTTATAAATTTTTTTTGTAGGGGAAAATTCTTAGTAAAAAAATTCCACTGCAATCTTTTAGGCTCTATAATTTAATTACTTTCTTTTTAGTAATAATTTTACATTTTCGTAACTAGTTTTTGTAATTACACCAGTAAGAAATTTCAACAATTTTTTGTGCTGGGTAAAGACATTCCATTACAGCCTTTCAAGCTCAATTTTTTATTTTTCTAGTAGTTTTGTGTTGGGGATTTTTTGTAATAAAAAAAATTCTACTACACTCTCTCAAGCTTATTTGTTTATTTTCTATTTGTTTTGGGTAATGTTTTTTACATTTTGGGAATTTAGCTTTCGCAGTCACACCGGTGAGAAATTCGTACAATTTTTTGTATCGGAGATTTTTTTTTCTAAGAGTTTATCCGGGAAATTTTTTTAGTAAAAAAAATTTCAATGTGGTGTTTCAAGCTCATTTTTTTTATTCTTCTATTTGTTTTGAGTAACATTATTTCTTTTTAGGAGTTTAGTTTTCGTAATTACTCTAGTTAGAAATTTCTACAATTTTGTTTTGTGTTGGGGATATTCTTATTTCATAAAAAAATTCCACTGCACTCTTTCAAATAGTTTTAAGTAATATTATAACATTTTCGATTTCAGTTTCGTAGTTATCCCATTGAGAAATTGATACAATTTTTTGTGTAGGAGAAAATTCTTAGTAAAAAAATTTCACTGTAATCTTTTAGGCTCTATAATTTATTTGCTTTCTTTGTAGTAATAATTTTACATTTTCGAAACTTAGTTTTCGTAGTTACACCAGTAAGAAATTTTTACAATTTTTTATGCTGTGTAAAGACATTCCACTACAGTCTTTTAAGCTCAAATTTTTATTTTTCTAGTAGTTTTGTGTTGGGAGAATTTTGTAATAAAAAAAATTCCACTACCCTCTCAAACTCATTTGTTTAATTTTCTATTTGTTTTGAGTAATGTTTTTACATTTTAAGATTTTGTTTTCGTAGTCACAATGGTGAGAAAATCGTACAAGTTTTTGATTCGGGGAATTTTTTTTTTCTAAGAGTTTCTCTGGAAAAAAATATTAGTGAAAAAAAATTCAACTGTGGTGTTTCAAGTTCAATTTTATAAATTTTCTATTTGTTTTGAGCAACATGTTTGCTTTTTAGGAATTTAGTTTTCGTATTTACTCCAGTTAGAAAATTATACAATATTTTTGTGTTGGGGATATTTTTTTTTCAAAAAAAATTCCACTGCACTTTTTCAAGTAGTTTTGAGTAATATTGTAACATTTTTCGTAGTTACCCCATTGAAAAATTTATGCAATTGTTTGTGTTCGGGAAAACTATTAATAAAAAAATTTCATTGCACTCTTTTATAGGATCTATAATTTATTTGCTTTCTTTGTAGTAATAATTTTACATTTTCGGAACTAAGTTTTTGTAGTTACACACCAGTGAGAAATTTAGTCAATTTTTTGTGTTAGGTAAAGACATTCCACTACAGCCTTTCAATTCAAGCTCAATTTTTTATTTTTCTAGTAATTTTGTGTTGGACAATTTTTGTAATAAAAAAAATTCCACTACACTCTTTCAAACTCATTTGTTTATTTTCCTATTTGTTTTGAGTAATGTTTTTACATTTTAGGATTTTAGTTTTCGCAGTCACACGGTGAGAAATTCATACAATTTTTTGTGGCGGGAAATTTTGTTTTTTTTTTCTAGGAGTTTTTTTAGGTTTTTTTTTTTGTAAAAAAAAATTTTCCTGTGGTGTTTTAAGCTTATTTTTTTATTCTTCTATTTGTTTTGAGCAATATTCTTTTTTTTTTATGAATTTAGTTTTCGTAATTACTCCAGTTACAAATTTATACAATTTTTTGGTGTTGGGGATATTTTTTTCTCATAAAAAAAATTCTACTGCTCTCTTTCAAGTAGTTTTGACTAATATTGTAACACTTTTCGAATTTAGTTTCGTAGTTACCACATTGAGAAATTTATGCAATTTTTTGTATTGGGGAAAACTCTTAGTAAAAAAATTTCATTACACTTTTTCAGGCTCTATAATTTATTTGCTTTCTTTGTAGTAATAATTTTACATTTTCGGAACTAAGTTTTAGTAGTTACACCAGTAAGAAATTTTGGCAATTTTTTGTGTTGGGTAAAGACATTCCACTACAGACCTTTCAATTCAAGTTCAATTTTTTATTTTTCTAGTAGTTTTGTGTTTGGGAATTTTTGTAAACAAAAAAATTCCACTAAACTCTTTCAAGCTCATTTGTTTATTTTCTTATTTATTTTGAGTAATGTTTTTACATTTTAGGATTTTAGTTTTCGCTGTCACACCGATGTGAAATTCGTACAATTTTTTGTGTCGAGAAATTTTTTTTTAGGAGTTTCTTTGGAAATTTTTATTTTTACTAAAAAAAAATTTCACTGTGGTGTTTGGAGCTCAATTTTTTATTCTTCTATTTATTTTGAGTAATATATCTTGCTTTTTAGGAATTTAGATTTCGTGATTACTCCAGTTAGAAATTTATACAATTTTTTTGTGTTGGGGATATATTTTTTTCATAAAAAAATTTCAATGCACTCTTTCAAGTAGTTTTGAGTAATATTGTAACACTTTTCGAATTTAGTTTCGTAGTTACTCCATTGAGAAATTTATGCAATTCTTTGTGTTTGGGAAAACTCTTAGTAAAAAAATTCCACTACACTCTGTTAGGCTCTATAATTTATTTGCTTTCTTTGTAGTAATAATATTACATTTTTGTAACTCATTTTTCGTAATACCGACCAGTAAGAAATTTCGGCAACTTTTTGTGCTAGGAAAAGATATTCCACTACAATTTTTTTGTGTTGGGGATATTTTTTTTTCATAAAAAAATTTCAATGCACTCTTTTGAAGTAGTTTTGAGTAATATTGTAACACTTTTCGAATTTAGTTTCGTTGTTACCCCATTGAGAAATTTATGCAATTTTTTGTGTTTGGGAAAATTCTTAGTAAAAATATTCGACTACACTCTTTTAGGCTCTATATTTTATTCGCTTTCTTTGTAGTAATAATTTTACATTTTTGGAACTCAGTTTTTGTAGTTACACCAGTAATAAATTTCGGCAATCTTTTGTGCTGGGTAAAGGCATTTTACTACAATCTTTCAATTCAAGCTCAATTTTTTATTTTTCTATAATTTTTGTGTTGGCCAATTTTTGTAATAAAAAAAATTTCACTACACTCTTTCAAGCTCATTTGTTTATTTTCCTATTTGTTTTGACTAATGTGTTTACATTTTAGGATTTTATTTTTCGCAGTCACACCGGTGAGAAATTCGTACAATTTTTTGTGTTGGAAAATTTTGTTTTTGTTTTTTATTTAGGAGATTCTTTAGGAATTTTTTTTAGTAAAAAAAATTCCTCTTTGGTGTTTCAAGCTCATTTTTTTATTCTTCTATTTGTTTTGAGTAATATTTTAGCTTTTTAGGAATTTAGTTTTCGTAATTACTCTAGTTAGAAATTTCTACAATTTTTGTGTTGGGGATATTTTTTTTTCTTAAAAAAATTCCACTGCACTTTTTCAAGTATTTTTAAGTAATATTGAAACATTTTTCGAATTTAGTTTCATATTTACCCCATTGAGAAATTTATGCAATTTTTTGTGTTGGGGAAAATTCTTAGTAAAAAAATTTCACTGCGCTCTTTTAGGCTCTATAATTTATTTGCTTTCTTTGTAGTAATAATATTACATTTTCGGAACTCAGTTTTCGTAGTTACACTAGTAAGAAGTTTTGGTAATTTTTTGTGTTGGGTAAAGACATTCCACTACAGACCTTTAAATTCAAGCTCAGTTTTTTATTTTTCTAGTAGTTTTGTGTTGGAGAATTTTTGTAATAAAAAAATTCAACTATACTCCTTCAACTTTATTTGTTTATTTTCCTATTTGTTTTGAGTAATGTTTTTACATTTTAGGATTTTAGTTTTCGTAGTTACAGGGAAGAAAAATTCGTACAATTTTTTTTTTCGGGAAATTTTGGTTTTTTTTTCTAGGAGTTTATTTGGGAATTTTTTTTTTGGGAAAAAAAAAATCCACTGTGGTGTTTCAAGTTCATTTTTTTATTCTTCTATTTGTTTTGAGTAATATTCTTATTTTTTAGGAATTTTGTTTTAGTAATTATTCTAGTTAGAAATTTCTACAATTCTTTTGTGTTAGGGATATTTTTTTTCATAAAAAAATTTCACAGCACTCTTTCAAGTAATTTTGAGTAATAGTGTAATATTTTTCGAATTTAGTTTCGTAGTTACCCCATTGAAAAGTTTATACAATTCTTTGTGTTGGAGAAAATTTTTAGAAAAAAAATTTCACTGCACTATTTTATGATCTATAATTTATTTGTTTTCTTTGTAGTAATAATTTACATTTTCAGAATTCAGTTTTCATAGTTACACCAGTTAGAAATTTCGGCAATTTTTTGTATTGGGTAACGATATTTTCACTACAGCCTTTCAATTCAAGCTCAATTTTTTATTTTTCTAATAATTTTGTGATAGGGAATTTTTGTAATAAAAAAATTCCACTACACTCTTTAAAACTCGTTTGTTTATTTTCCTATTTGTTTTGGGTAATGTTTTTACATTTGAGAATTTTATTTTTCGCAGTCACACCAGTGAGACATTCGTACTATTTTTTGTGTCGGGAAACTTTTGTTTTTTTTTTCTAGGAGTTTCTTTGGGATTTATTTTAGGAAAAAAAAATTTCACTGTGGTGTTTGGAGCTCATTTTTTTATTCTACTATTTGTTTTGAATAATATTCTTACTTTTTAGGAATTTAGTTTTCGTAATTACTCCAATTAGAAATTTCTACAATTTTTTTGTGTTGGGGAAATTTGTTTTCATAAAAAAATGCCACAGCAGTCTTTCAAGTAGTTTTGAGTAATACTGTTACATTTTTCGAATTTAGTTTCGTAGTAGCCTCATTGAGAACTTTATGCAATTTTTTGTGTGGGGAAAAAATCATAGTAAAAAAATTTCACTGCACTCTTTTAGGCTCTATAATTTATTTGCTTTCTTTGTAATAATAATTTTACATTTTTGGAACTCAATTTTCATAGTTATACCAGTAAGAAAATTCAGCAATTTTTTGTGTTGGGTGACATTCCACTACAGTCTTTCAATTCAAGCTCAATTTTTTATTTTTCTAGTAGTTTTGTGTTGGTGAATTTTTGTAATAAAAAAAATTTCACTACTCTCTTTCAAGTTCATTTGCTTATTTTCCTATTTTTTTAGTAATATTTTTACATTTTAGGATTTTAGTTTTCACAGTCACACCGGTGAGAAATTCGTAAAATTTTTTGTTTCGGGAATTTTTTTTTTCTAGGAGTTTCTATGGAAATTTTTTTAGTAAAAAATGTTGAAACATACAAGGACTTGATGTTGAACTTACTGTTAGACAAATGATATCTACAGGGTGGTGAATAGATGCACAAATTAAAATAGATGTCAAATTAAAAATTTATTTGTGAGTCAATAATTTGTTAAAGCGGAAGCAATAATATAATCAGGAAAAGAGAAAGAGATAAGGGAGAGAGAAGATCACACAGAGATTTATACTAGTTCGGGTATAGCCAACCCTACATCCAGTTCTCAGTCAACTTTTAACACAAAAGTGACTCCCCATTCACTATCTTTCAAATTCAGTTTACAAATTACAATCAATTCAGCAGAAGAACCAGTAAAAAGTAAACTAATTAAAAAGACAATCACCTCCTTAGAAACCCACTAAGGATGAATACCTCCCTAGAATCCCACTAGGGATGAACACCTCCTCTGAATAAATCAAAGGATGAAAAACACCTCCTTAGAATCCCGCTAAGGATGAACACCTCCCTAGAATCCCACTAAAGATGAACAACACCTCCTTTTCCACCAATGCAAAAAGGATGAAGGTAATAATAATAAGAATAGACACACCTGGGTAATGGAGACAACAAATTGTAGAAGCCTGTAGAATGCCAATCTCCAAGAAAAAGTGTGTTAACAATGAAAACACAAAAGGCAGTAGAGAAGAGGGTTTTCTCAAAAGGTGTAAAATATCTCTGTTGTCTTGCTCAGAATTCTTTCCTCAAAACTGATTGAATGTAAATTGTATTTTCGAATTCTGTAATTGTGTGTTTTTTATTTTTCATCAAAACTTAATTAAATAGAAAAATAGCATCAGAAAATGGCCGTTGGACATTAATAATATCATAGAGAAAATCAGGATGTATTCCAAAACATTTATTCTTTAAAACAGATATATTTTTCAAATTTGAATTGCATAATTGATTATATTACCAATATAATTAATTATGATATAGAAAATCATTTTTCCATTTCTGGTGCATCATAATTAATTATGACAGTGAGAAATATCATGTTATGAATTTTATCACACTTGTGCTTTGGAGGCTTATGCATAATATTACTTCATCAACTTGTACCTCCATATCCAGTATTCTAAGACTCTATCTAGTCTTCAGGAATCATCTTGGGCTTGCTTGAATCATCATCTTTATCAAAAACATATATTGGGCATGTAGGGAAATGTTTCACATTGTCACCTACGTCATAAATTTAGCTTGTCCTTAAATTCATCTTGAATGGTGTTGACTTGAATGTAGTTGACTTGAATCATCATCAAAATCATCTCTTGGGAATGTAGCTCATTGCTTTCACTTACATGGACATGAAGTTTGTTGATTTTGATGATGATTCAAGAACAAAGAACTTAGAGAGTTGAAGACTTATATTCTTGTGTAATAACTCTGTTTTGATGAGTTTGAGTCTGTAATATTAGAGTCTAAGATAGCCAGTACATAGTTTACTCTTTATAAGCTTCAAAAACTCATTTTTATCAAAATCTCACGGGTTTAATCGATTAAAGGGTCAAATAATCGATTATTACAGAGAGAAAAACCATTTTCTGTATCAGCTCTATGTAATAATTGATTAACACTCCTGTTAATCGATTAACAAGTCTGTTAATTGATTAAAATAGTGCGTTGAGGGCTCCTGTTGATTTTGGCTCTGTAATAATCGATTAACACTTGAGATAATCGATTATTTTAGTCAGATTTGCATTTTGAACTTCAAATAAAATATATTTTCGAAAACCCTAGTCCCAATACACCAAGTTTCAAAAATTCTCAGTTCCTAAACCCTAATTCATCTACTTAAGGTTCTCTAAGGCTCTCAGAAAATTGAACAACCTTTTTCAAACAAAAGTTGAGAGCTGTGATTGCCAGAGAACTGTTTGTTGGAGGAAAAAAGGGCTTTTAGAACCTGGTGTGGGCTAGAAGCGATAAGGATCACTAAGTGGAGTTCTTGGTGGATTGTGTGTTGTGCTGTCTCTAGGGAAAACCGTTCTTCATCTCTTGTGTGACTCAAGAGAGATGTTTTCGTTACTCTATCTTTTCCATTGTTATCTGTTTGTAAAAACTTGATTATAATGACAGCGTTAATCCTAAGTTTGAGTGATTAGCAACTGGACGTAGGATCTTTTGATCCGAACCAGTAGAAATCTTCTGTGTAAGACTCTATCCTTATCTTATTTACGTTTACACAGTGTTTTAATCAGTAAAATTTGGGAAAAAATTTTAAAACCTAATTTTTGTTAAGAAACCAATTCACCCCCCTCTTGGTTTTTGTCCGTTCACGCAAACATTCCGCTGCGCGATTCCAACAAAAAAAATTCCACTGTGGTGTTTCAAGCTCATTTTTAATTCTTCTATTTGTTTTGAGTAATATTCTTGCTTTTTAGGAATTTAGTTTTCGTAATTACTCCAGTTAGAAATTTCTAAAATTTTTTTGGGTTGGGGAATTTTTTTTTCAGTAAAAAAATCCACTACACTCTTTCAAGTAGTTTGAGTAATATTATAACATTTTTCGAATTTAGTTTCGTAATTACCCCATTGAGAAATTTATGCAATTTTTTGTGTTGGGGAAAATTCTTAGTAAAAAAATTCTATTGCACTTTTTTAGGATCTATAATTTATTTGCTTTCTTTGTAATAATAATTTTAAATTTTCGGAATTCAGTTTTTGTAGTTACACCAGAAAGAAATTTTGGCAATTTTTTGTGCTGGGTAAACACATTCCACTACAGTCTTTCAATTCAAGCTCAATTTTTTTATTTTTCTAGTAGTTTTGTGTTGGGAAATTTTTGTAATAAAAAAAATTCCATTACACTCTCTCAAGCTTATTTGTTTATTTTCCTATTTGTTTTGAGTAATATTTTTACATGTGAGGATTTTTGTTTTCGCAGTCACACCGGTGAGAAATTCGTACAATTTTTTTGTGTTGGGAAATTTTGTTTTTTTTTTAGGAGCTTCTTTGGGATTTTTTTTAGTAAAAAAAATTCATCTATGGTGTTTCAAGCTCATTTTTTTATTCTTGTATTTGTTTTGAGTAATATTCTTACTTTTTAGGAATTTAGTTTTCGTAATTATTCTAGTTAGAAATTTCTACAAATTTTTTGTGTTGGAAATATTTTTTTTTCATAAAAAATTTCATTGCACTCTTTCAAGAAGTTTTGAGTAATACTGTAACATTTTTCGAATTTAATTTCGTAGTTACCCCATTGAGAAATTTATGCAATTTTTTGTGTTGGGGAAAATTCTCAGTAAAAAAATTTCACAGCACTATTTTAGGCTCTATAATTTATTCGCTTTCTTTGTAGTAATAATTTTATATTTTCGGAACTCTGTTTTCGTAGTTACACTAGTAAGAAATTTCGGTAATTTTTTGTGTTAGGTAAAGATATTCCACTACAGCCTTTCAATTCAAGCAAAATTTTTTATTTTTCTAGTAGTTTTGTGTTGGGAAATTTTTGTAATAAAAAAATTTCCACTATACTCTTTCAAGCTCATTTGTTTATTTTCCTATTTATTTTGAGTAACATTTTTACATTTTAGGATTTTAGTTTTCGCAGTCACACTGGTGAGAAATTCGGACAAATTTTTTGTGTCCATAAATTTAGTTTTTTTTTTCTAGGAGTTTCTTTTGGAATTATTTTAGTAAAAAAAAATTCCACTACGGTGTTTCAAGTTCATTTTTTTATCGTTCTATTTGTTTTAAGTAATATTCTTGCTTTTTAGGAATTTAGTTTTCGTAATTACTCCAGTTATAAATTTCTACAATTTTTTTGTCTTAGAGATATTTTTTTTCATAAAAAAATTTCACTGCAATCTTTGAAAAAGTTTTGAGTAATATTGTAACATTTTTTGAATTTAGTTTCGTAGTTACCCCATTGAGAAATTTATGCAATTTTTTGTGTTGGGGAAAATTCTTTGTAAAAAAATTTCACTGCACTCTTTTAGGCTCTATAATTTATTTGGTTTCTTTGTAGTAATAATTTTACATTTTTGGAACTCAGTTTTCGTAGTTACACCAGTAAAAAATTTTGGCAATTTTTTGTCTTGGGTAAAGACATTCCATTACAGCCTTTCAATTCAAGTACAATTTTTTATTTTTCTAGTAGTTTTGTGTTGGGGAATTTTTGTATTAAAAAAAATTTCACTATACTCTTTCAAGCTCATTTGTTTATTTTCCTATTTATTTTGAGTAATATTTTTACATTTTAGGATTTTAGTTTTCGCAGTTACACTGGTGAGAAATTCGTACAAATTTTTTGTGTAGAGAATTTTTCTTTCTAGGAGTTTGTTTTAGAATTTTTTTTTAGTAAAAAAAAATTCTTCTATGGTGTTTCAAGCTTATTTTTTTATTCTTCTATCTGTTTTAAGTAATATTCTTGCTTTTTAGGAATTTAGTTTTCGTAATTACTCCAGTTAGAAATGTCTACAATTTTTTTGTGTTGGAATATTTTTTTTTATAAAAAAATTCTACTGCACTCTTTCAAATAGTTTTGAGTAATATAGTAAGATTTTTTAAAATTTAGTTTCGTAGTTACGCCATTGAGAAATTTATATAATTTTTTGTGTTGGGAAAAACTCTTAGTAAAAAAATTTCACTGCAGTCTTTTAGGCTCTATAATTTATTTGCTTTCTTTGTAGTAACAATTTTACATTTTCAGCACTCTATTTTCGTAGTTACACGAGTAAGAAATTTTGGCAATTTTTTATGTTGGGTAAAGATATTCTACTACAGTCTTTCAACTCAAACTCAATTTTTTATTTTTCTAATAGTTTTGTGTTGGAGTGTTTTTGTAATAAAAAAAATTACATAACACTCTTTCAAGCTCATTTGTTTATTTTCCTATTTGATTTGTGTAATGTTTTTACATTTTAGGATTTTAGTTTTCGCAGTCACACCGGTGAAAAATTCGTACAATTTTTTGTGTGGGAAAATTTTGTTTTTTTTTTCTAGGAGCTTCTTTGGGAATTTTTTTTAATAAAAAAAATTCCTCTATGGTGTTTAAAGCTCATTTTTATATTCTTGTATTTGTTTTGAATAATATTCTTGCTTTTTAGGAATTTAGTTTTCATAATTACTCCAGTTAGAAATTTGTACAATGTTTTTTTTGTTAAGGGATTTTTTTTTAAATTCAACTGCACTCTTTCAAGAAGTTTTGAGTAATATTATAACATTTTTTGAATTTATTTTCGTAATTACCCCATTGAGAAATTTATGTAATTTTTTGTGTTGACGAAAATTCTTAGTAAAAAAATTTCACTGCACTCTTTTATGCTCTATAATTTATTTGCTTTATTTGTAGTAATAATTTTATATTTTCAGAACTTAGTTTTCATAGTTACACCAGTAAAAAATTTCAGCAATTTTTTGTGTTGGGTAAACACATTCCACTACAGCCTTTCAATTCAAACTCAATTTTTTATGTTTCTAGTAGTTTTGTGTTGGAGAATTTTTTGTAATAAAAAAAATTGCGCTACACTCTTTCAAGTTCATTTGTTTATTTTCCTATTTGTTTTGAGTAATGTTTTTACTTTTTAGGATTTTAGTTTTCGCAGTCACACTGGTGAGAAATTCGTACAAATTTTTTGTGTCAGAAAATTTTTTTTTTTCTTGGAGTTTCTTTGGGAATTTGTTTTTAGAAAAAAAAAATTCACTTTGGTGTTTCAAGCACATTTTTGTATTCTTTTATTTGTTTTGAATAATATTCTTTCTTTTTTGGAATTTAGTTTTCGTAATTACTTTAGTTAGAAATTTGTACAAGTTTTTTGTGTTAGGGATATTTTTTTTTCATAAAAAAATTCCACTGCACTCTTTCAAGAAGTTTTGAGTAATATTGTAACATTTTTCGAATTTAGTTTCATAGTTATCCCATTGAGAAATTTATGCAATTTTTTGTGTTGGGGAAAATACTTAGTAAAAAAATTTCATTGCACTCTTTTAGGCTCTATAATTTATTTATTTTCTTTGTCGTAATAATTTTACATTTTCAAAACTCAGTTTTCGTAGTTACATTAGTAAGAAATTTCGGCAATTTTATGTTCAGGGTAAAGACATTCCACTACAGCCTTTTAATTCAAGCTCAAGTTTTTATTTTTCTAGTAGTTTTGTGTTGGAGAATTTTTGTAATTTGTAAAAATTCCACTAGAGTCTTTCAAGCTCATTTGTTTATTTTACTATTTATTTTGAGTAATGTTTTTACATTTTAGGATATTAGTTTTCGCAGTCACAAAGGTGAGAAATTCGTACAATTGTTTGTGTCGGAAAATTTTGTTTTATTTTTTTTTCTAGGAGTTTCTTTGGAAAAAAAATTTGGTAAAACAAAATTACACTGTGGTGTTTCAAGCTCATTTTTTTATTCTTCTATTTTTTTTAGTAATATTCTTGATTTTTAGGAATTTAGTTTTCGTAATTACTCTAGTTAGAAATTTCTACAAGTTTTTTGCGTTGGGGATATTTTTTTTTCATAAAATAATTCTACTGCACTCGTTCAAGTAGTTTTGAGTAATTCTGTAACATTTTTCGAATTTAGTTTCGTAGTTACCCCATTGAGAAATTTATGTAATTTTTTGTGTTGGGAAAAATTCTTAGTAAAAAAATTCCACTACACTCTTTTAGGCTCTATAATTTATTTATTTTCTTTGTAGTAATAATTTTACATTTTTGGAACTCAGTTTTCGTAGTTATACTAGTAAGAAATTTTGGCAATTTTTTGTGCAGGGTAAAGACATTCCACAACAGCCTTTCAATTCAAGCTCAATTTTTTATTTTTCTAGTAGTTTCGTGTTGGGGAATTTTTGTAATCAAAAAAATTTCACGACAGTCTTTCAAGCTCATTTATTTATTTTCCTATTTTTTTTAGTAATGTTTTTACATTTTACGATTTTACTTTTAATAGTCACACCGGTGAGAAATTCGTACGATTTTTTGTCGCAGGAAATTTTTTTTTTCTAGGAGTTTCTCTGGAAATTTTTTTGGTAAAAAAAAATACCACTGTGATGTTTCAAGCTGATTTTTTATTCTTTTATTTGTTTGGAGTAATATTCTTAATTTTTAGGAATTTAGTTTTCGTAATTACTTTAGTTAGAAATTTCTACATGTTTTTTGTGTTGGAGATATTTTTTTTTCATAAAACAATTCCATTGAACTCTTTCAAGTAGTTTTGAGTAATATTGTAACATTTTTCGAGTTTAGTTTCATAGTTACCCCATTGAGAAATTTATGTAATTTTTTCTGTTGGAGGAAATTCTTAGTAAAAAAATTTCACTGCACTCTTTTAGGCTCTATAATTCATTTTCTTTCTTTGTAGTAACAATTTTACATTTTCAGAATTCAATTTTTTTAGTTACACCAGTAAGAAATTTCGGCAATTTTTTGTGCTGGGTAAAGACATTCCACTATAGCCTTTTAATTCAAGCTCAAGTTTTTATTTTTGTAGTAGTTTTGTGTTGGGGAATTTTTGTAATCCAAAAATTTCCTCTACACTCTTTCAAGCTCATTTGTTTATTTTCCTATTTGTTTTGACTAATGTTTTTACATTTTAGAATTTTAGTTTTCGCAGTCACACCGGTGAGAAATTCGTACAATTTTTTGTGTCGGGAAATTTTGTTTTTTTTTCTCTAGGAACTTCTTTGGGAAATTTTTTTGGTAAAAAAAAATTACACTATGGTGTTTCAAGCTCATTTTTTTATTCTTCTATTTGTTTTGAGTAATATTCTTGCTTTTTAGGAATTTAGTTTTCGTAATTACTCCAGTTATAAATTTCTACAATTTTTTTTTGTTGGGGATATTTTTTTTTCATAAAACAATTCCACTACACCCTTTCAAATAATTTTGAGTAATACCGTAACATTTTTTGAATTTAGTTTCGTAGTTACCCCATTGAGAAATTTATGCAATTTTTTGTGTTGGGGAAAATTCTTAGTAAAAAAATTCCACTGCACTCTTTTAGGCTTTATAATTTATTTGCTTTCTTTGTAGTAATAATTTTACATTTTTGGAACTCATTTTTCGTAGTTACACGAGTAAGAAATTTCGGCAATTTTTTGTGCTGGGTAAAGACATTCCACTACAACCTTTCAATTCAAGCTCAATTTTTTATTTTTCTAGTAGTTTTGTGTTGGAGAATTTTTGTAATCCAAAAAATTCCGCTACACTCTTTCAAGCTCATTTGTTTATTTTCTTATTTGTTTTGAGTAATGTTTTTATATTTTAGGATTTTAGTTTTTGCAGTCACACCGGTGAGAAATTTGTACAATTTTTTGTGTCAAGAAATTTTGTTTTGATTTTTTTTTCTAACTCTTTCTTTGGGAATTTTTTTTTAGTAAAAAAAATTCTACTGTGGTATTTCAAGCTCATTGTTTTATTCTTCTATTTGTTTTGATTAATATTCTTGCTTTTTAGGAATTTAGTTTTAGTGATTACTCTAGTTAAAAATTTCTACAATTTTTTTGTGTTGGAGATAACTTTTTTCGTAAAAAAATTCCATTGCACTCTTTCAAGTAGTTTTGAGTAATATTGTAATATTTTTCAAATTAGTTTCGTAGTTACCCCATTTAGAAATTTATGCAATTTTTTGTGTTGGGGAAAATTCTTAGTAAAAAAATTTCACTCCACTCTTTTAGGCTATATAATTTATTTCCTTTCTTTGTAGTAATAATTTGACATTTTCAAAACTCAATTTTCGTAGTTACACCTGGAAGAAATTTCAACAATTTTTTGTGTTGGGTAAAGACATTCCACTACAGACCTTTCAATTCAATCTCAATTTTATATTTTTGTAGTAGTTTTGTGTTGGGAATTTTTGTAAGCAAAAAAATTCCACTACACTCTTTCAAACTCATTTATTTTTTTCCTATTTGTTTTAAGTAATGTTTTTATATTTTAAGATTTTAGTTTTTGCAGTACACCTAGGTGAGAAATTCGTACAATTTTTTGTGTCGGAATATTTTGTTTTTTTTTACGAGTTTCTTTGAGAATTTTTTTTGGTAAAAAAAATTCCACTCGTGGTATTTCAAGCTCATTTTTTTATTCTTCTATTTGTTTTGAGTAATATTCTTGTTTTTTATTAATTTAGTTTTCGTAATTACTCCAGTTAAAAATTTCTACAATTTTTTTGTGTTAGGGATATTTTTTTTCATTAAAAAATTTCACTGCAATCTTTCAAGTAGTTTTGAGTAATACTTGTAACATTTTTCGAATTTTTTTTCGTAGTTACACCTTTGAGAAATTTATGCAATTTTTTGTGTTGGGGAAAATTCTTATTAAAAAAATTCCACTTGCACTCTTTTAGGCTATATAATTTATTTTCTTTATTTATAGTAATAATTTTACATTTTCGAAGTCAGTTTTCGTAGTTACACCAGTAAGAAATTTCGGCAATTTTTTGTGCTAGGTAAAGACATTCCATTACAACCTTTCAATTCAAGTTCAATTTTTTATTTTTCTAGTAGTTTTGTGTTGGGGAATTTTTGTAATAAAAAAATTTCACTACACTCTTTCAAGCTCATTTGTTTATTTTCCTATTTGTGTTTGAGTAATGTTTTTACATTTTAGGATTTTCGCAGTCACACCGGTGAGAAATTCGTACAATTTTTTCTGTCGGGGAATTTTGTTTTTTTTTTTCTAAGAATTTTTCTGGTAAATTTTTTTAGTAAAAAAAATTTCACTATGGTGTTCCAAGAGCATTTTTTTTACTTCCTCTATTTGTTTTGAGTAAGATTCTTACTTTTCATGAATTTAGTTTTCATAATTACTCCAGTTAGAAATTTCTACCATTATTTTTTGTTGGGGATATTTTTTCATAAAAAAATTCCACTACACTCTTTCAAGTAGTTTTGAGTTATATTATAACATTTTTCGAATTTAGTTTCGTAGTTACCCTATTGAGAAATTTATACAATTTTTTTTGTTGGGAAAAATTCCTAATAAAAAAATTTCACTGCACACTTTTAGGCTCTATAATTTATTCGCTTTCTTTATATTAATAATTTCGCATTTTCAGAACTAAGTTTTTGTAGTACAGGAATAAGAAATTTCTTCAATTTTTTGTGCTAGGTAAAGACATTCCACTACAACCTTTCAAGCTCAATTTTTTATTTTTCTAGTAGTTTTGTGTTGGGAAATTTTTGTAATAAAAAAAAAATTCCACTACACTCTTTCAAACTCATTTGTTTTTTCCTATTTCTTTTGAGTAGTATTTTTGCATTTTAGGATTTTAGTTTTCGTAGTCACACCGGTGAGAAATTCGTACAATTTTTTGTGTCGGGAAATTAAATTTTTTTTAGGAGTTTTTCTGGAAATTTTTTTAGTAAAAAAAATTCTACTATGGTCTTTCAAACTCAGTTTTTTTTTTATTCTATTTGTTTTAAGTAATATTCTTGCTTTTTAGGAATTTAGTTTTCGTAATTACTCCAGCTTAAAAATTTCTACAATTTTTTAGTGTTAGGGATATTTTTTTTCATAAAAAAATTTCACTGCACTCTTTCAAGTAGTTTTGAGTAATATTGTAACATTTTTCGAATTTAGTTTCTTAGTTACCCCATTGAGAAATTTATACAATTTTTTGTGTTGGGAAAATTCTTAGTAAAACAAATTCACTGCACTCTTTTAGGTTCTATAATATATTCGCTTACTTTGTAGTAATAATTTTTTATTTTTGGAATTCAGTTTTTGTAGTTACACCAGTAAGAAATTTCTACAATTTTTTGTGTTGAGTAATACATTCCACTATAACCTTTCAAGATCAATTTTTTATTTTTCTAGTAGTTTTGTGTTAGGGAATTTTTGTAATCAAAAAAATTCTACTACACTCTTTCAAACTCATTTGTTTATTTTTCTATTTGTTTTGAGTAATAATTTTGCATTTTAGGATTTTCGTTTTCGTAGTCACACTGGTGAGAAATTCGTACAATTTTTTGTGTCAGAAAATTGTTTTATTTTATGAGTTTCTCTCGGAAATATTTTTAGTAAAAAAATTTCTACGGTGGTCTTTAAAACTCAATTTTTTTATTCTTCTATTTGTTTTGAATAATATTCTTGCTTTTTAGGAATTTAGTTTCTGTAATTATTCCAGTTAGAAATTTCTACAATTTTTTTGTGTTGAGAATATTTTTCATAAAAAAATTCCACTGCACTCTTTAAAGTAGTTTTGAGTAATATTGTAACATTTTTTGAATTTAGTTTCGTAGTTACCCCATTGAGAAATTTATACAATTTTTTGTGTTGGGTAAAATTCTTAGAAAAAAAATTCCACTGCACTCTTTTAGCTTCTATAATTTATTCGCTTACTTTATAGTAATAAGTTTACATTTTCGAAACTCAATTTTTGTACTTACACCTGTAAGAAATTTCTGCAATTTTTTGTGTTTGGTAATACATTCCACTACAGTCTTTCAAGCTCAATTTTTTATTTTTCTAGTAGTTTTGTGTTAGAAATATTTTGTAATCAAAAAATTCTACAACACTCTTTTAAGCTCATTTGTTTATTTTTCTATTTGTTTTGAGTAATATTTTTGCATTTTAGGATTTTAGTTTTCACGATCACACCGATGAGAAATTCGTACAATTTTTTGTATCAGGAAATTGTTTTATTTTAGGAGTTTCTCTGGAAAATTTTTTTAGTAAAAAAAATTCCATTGTGCTGTTTCAAGAGCATTTTTCTTATTCCTCTATTTGTTTTGAGTAAGATTCTAGCTTTTTAGGAATTTAGTGTTCGTAATTACTCCGGTTAGAAATTTCTACAATTTTTTTGTGTTAAGGATATATTTTTTTCATAAAAAAATTCCACTGCACTCTTTCAAGTAGTTTTGAGTAATACTGTAACATTTTTCGAATTTAGTTTCGTAGTTACCCCATTGAGAAATTTATGCAATTTTTTGTGTTAGGGAAAATTTTTAGTAAAAAAATATCACTGCACTCTTTTAGACTCTATAATTTATTTCCTTTCTTTGTAGTAATAATTTTACATTTTCAGAAGTCAGTTTTTGTAGTTACACCAGTAAGAAATTTCTGCAATTTTTTGTGCTGGGTCCACTACAGCCTTTCAAGCTCAACTTTTTATTTTTCTTGTAGTTTTATGTAGGGGAATTTTTTTAATAAAAAAAATTCCACTACAGACTTTGAAGCTCATTTGTTTATTTTCCTATTTGTTTTGAGTAATATTTTTACATTTTAGAATTTAGTTTTCGCACTCACACCGGTGTGAAATTCATACAATTTTTTTTGTCGGGTAATTTTTTTTTCTAGGAGTTTCTTTAGGAAATTTTTTTATTAAAAAATGTTCCACTGTGGTATTTCAAGATCATTTTTTTTATTCTTCTATTTGTTCTGAGTAATATTCTTGCTTTTTAGAAATTTAATTTTCGTAATTACTCCACTTAGAAATTTCTACAATTTTTTTGTGTTGGGAATTTTTTTTTATAAAAAAATTCCACTGCACTCTTTCAATTAGTTTGAGTAATATTGTAACATTTTTCAAATTTAGTTTCGTAGTTACCCCATTGAGAAATTTATACAATTTTTTGTGTTAGGGAAAATTCTTAGTAAACAAATTCTGCTGCACTCTTTTAGTCTCTATAATTTTTTCGCTTTCTTTGTAGTAATAATTTTACATTTTCGGAACTCAGTTTTTGTAGTTACACCAGTAAGAAATTTTTGTAATTTTTTGTGTTGGATAAAGACATTTCACTACAGCCTTTTAAGCTCAATTTTTTTTTACTAGTAGTTTTGTGTTGGAAAATTTTTGTAATCAAAATTTTTTTACTACACTCTCTCAAGCTCATTTGTTTATTTTTCTATTTGTTTTGAGTAATATTTTTTGCATTTAAGGATTTTAGTTTTCGCACTCACACTGGTGAGAAATTCGTACAATTTTTTTTGTCGGGTTATTTTTTTTTTCTAGGAGTTTCTCTAGGAAATTTTTTTAGTAAAAAAAATTGCACTATGGTGTTTCAAACTCATTTTTTTTATTCTTCTATTTGTTTTGAGTAATATTCTTGTTTTTTAGGAATTTAGTTTTCGTAATTACTCCAGTTAGAAATTTCTACAATTTGTTTGTTTTGGGAATATTTTTTTTCATAAAAAAATTTCACTGCACTCTTTGAAGTAATTTTGAGTAATATTATAAAATTTTTCGAATTTAATTTCGTAGTTACCCTATTGAGAAATTTTTACAATTTTTTATGTTGGGGAAAATTATTAGTAAAAAAATTCCACTGCACTCTTTTAGGTTCTATAATTTATGAGGTTTCTTTGTAGTAAAAATTTTACATTTTCAGAACTTAGTTTTTGTAGTTACACCAGCAACAAATTTCTGCAATTTTTTGTGTTGAGTAAAGACATTCCACTGCAGCTTTTCAAACTCAATTTTTTCTTTTTCTAGTAGTTTTGTGTTGGGGAATTTTTGTAATAAAAAAAATTCCACTACACTCTTTCAAGCTTATTTGTTTATTTTCCTATTTGTTTTGAGTAATGTTTTTACGTTTTAGGATTTTAGTTTTCGCATTCACACTGGTGAGAAATTTGTACAATTTTTTGTGTCGGGGTATTTTGTTTTTTTTTCTAGGAGTTTCTTTGGGAAATTTTTTTAGTAAAAAAAATTCCACTGTGGTGTTTCTAAAGCATTTTTTTATTCTTCTATTTGTTTTGAGTAAGATTCTTGCTTTTTAGCAATTTAGTTTTCGTAATAATCCAGTTAGAAATTTCTACAATTTTTTTGTGTTGGGGATATTCTTTTTCATAAAAAAATTCCACTAGATCCTTTTAAGTAATTTTGAGTAATATTGTAACATTTTTCGAATTTAGTTTCGTAGTTACCCCATTGAGAAATTTAAACAATTTTTTGTGTTGGAGAAAATTCTTAGTTAAAAAATTTCACGGCACTCTTTAGTCTCTATAATTTATTTGCTTTCTTTATAGTAATAATTTTATTTTTTTCGAACTCAATTTTTGTAGTTACACTAGTAAGAAATTTCTGCAATTTTTTGTGCGGGGTAAAAACATTCCACTAGAACCTTTAAAGCTCAATTTTTTATTTTTCTAATAGTTTTGTGTTGCAGAATTTTTGTAATAAAAAAAATTCCACTACACTCTCTTAAGCTCATTTGTTTATTTTGCTATTTGTTTTAAGTAATGTTTTTACATTTTAGGATTTTAGTTTTCACAGTCACACCGGTTTGAAATTCGTAAAATTTTTTGTGTTGGAGAATTTTGTTTTTTTTTAGGAGTTTCTCAGGGAAATTTTTTTAGTAAAAAAAATTCACTGTGGTGTTTCAAGCTTTTTTTTTATTCTTCTATTTGTTTTGAGTAATATTCTTGTTTTTTAGGAATTTAGTTTTTGTAATTACTCCAGTTAGAAATTTCTATAATTTTTTTGTTTTGGGGATTATTTTTTTCATACAAAAATTTCATTACATTCTTTTAAGTAGTTTTGAGTAATATTGTAACATTTTTCGAATTTATTTTCGTAGTTACCCCAATGAGAAATTTATACAATTTTTTGTGTTGGGGAAAATTCTTAGTAAAAAAATTCTACTGCACTCTTTTAGACACTATAATTTATTTGCTTTCTTGGTTGTTATAATATTACTTTTTTGGAACTCAGCTTTTGTAGTTACACCGGTAAGAAATTTCAACAATTTTTTGTGTTGGGTAAAGACATTCCACTACAGACCTTTCAAGCTCAATTTTTTATTTTTCTAGTAGTTTTGTGTTGGGAAATTTTTCTAATAAAAAAAATCACTACACTCTTTCAAGCACATTTATTTATTTTTCTATTTGTTTTTAGTAATATTTTTGCATTTTAGGATTTTATTTTTCGTAATTACAACGGTGAGAAATTCGTACAATTTTTTGTGTTAGGAAATTATTTTTTTTAGGAGTTTTTCTGGGAAATTTTTTTAGTAAAAAAAATTCCACTGTGGTCTTTCAAACTCATTTTTTTATTCTTCTATTTGTTTTTGGTAATATTCTTGCTTTTTAGGAATTTAGTTTTCGTAATTACTCCAGTTAGAAATTTCTATAATTTTTTTGTGTTAGGATTTTTTTTTCATAAAAAATTTTGATTGCAATCTTTCAAGTAGTTTTGAGTAATATTGTAACATTTTTCGAATTTAGTTTCGTAGTTACTCCATTGAGAAATTTATACAATTTTGTGAAAGTGACGAAGATCTTATTGAATTACTTTGGCAAAGATCTTGTTGATTTGATGAAGTCAAAAATGAAGTCAAAGGCTACTTTGTGACAGTCAAAGGTCACTTAGATAAAAGAGTAGTGGGTTTAGTGAGTCTGCATCTCTACTTAGGTATAATCATTTTTATCTATCTGCTACATGAAGTTTCTTCATTGAAAAGATTCTGCAATTGCCTCTAAAAAATGTTTAAACGATTAAAAACAAAGTATTTTGTTAAAAGGTTTTTAATCACTTTTGTAACAGGTTTTTAACTGATATGTTTTCAAAATAATCGATTGTTTTCATTAGAAGGATTTTTGAAAACCTTCTGCCAGTATTTTAACTGATATAGAATTGATATAATCGATTAAAATGACTTAGAATATTTTGAAAAGTGTTCTGCAGAATTTTAATCGATACAAACTCGAAATAATCGATTGAAATAACTTGAAGTGTTTTGAAAGTTGTTTTGTCAGTATTTTAATCGATACAAATGCGAAATAATCGATTAAAACAACTAAGAGGTTTTTTCATAATGTTTTAATCGATTAATACAAGCTTGCTATCAGTTAAAATAACTTAGAAAGTCTTATGAAATCTTTTGGCAGAATTATAATCGATTAAAATGCGTTTCAATCGATTAAAATAACTAAGTGAATTTTTTTCTAAGTGTTTTAATCGATTAAAACAGATTGTTATCAGTTAAAATCACTTAGAAAAGTTTATAAGAATGTTTTGCAGTATTTTAATCGATTAAAAGACAAAACAATCGATTAAAACAATTTGGAAGATTTTTTACAAAGAGTTTTAATTGATATAAATGGTGTCGTATCAGTTAAAACAAATCTGGAAAATAATCAAGAACTTTTTAACAGATTAAAAGACGTTTTAACAGATTAAAACAAGACTTTTAACAGATTAAAATATTATTTTAACAGATTAAATAAACCGACGAGTTTGAAAATCTTCTATATAAACAATATTGCTTGAACCTTTTAATAATCATCTTTTAGCAATCAATCAAGCAATAATAAGTGCTACTTTCAAGAGAGAATCGTGCTAGTTTTGTGAAGTTCATAGAAGTTCTTTCTTGAGACAAAATTTGCATTCTCTTGGAGAAGAAACTCATACTGCAGAGTTGCATAAATCTGGTTTGAGCGTTCTAATTTCTTCTCTTTTTTTCTTTACTTTCTTTACTGTATTGTGGGTGCCTGGAATTGTGGGCACTGGTTTCTGTAGCTGGAATTTGGTTGCAGGGTTGGTCAAGAACTGGAATTTGGTTCTTGGTGAAGGTTTAGGTGCAGGAACTGAAATTTTGGTTCTTGTGGTAGATTGAGTGTGAGATTAAAGTTGTAATCTGTAAAACGTTCAATCTAGTGGAACCCAGCTGGAATTTGGCTGGAAACTGGACGTAGCCTTGGGATTGGGTGAACCAGTATAAATCTTGGTTGTATTTTTCTAAACCTTTCTCTCCTTTAATTCTGTGACTGCATATATTTTGATTGCTTGCTGTGTGTGATTCAAGAACTGGTCAGGATTCTTAATATTTGAAATAGATAATCTGTAAATTGTGAAAATCTTTCAAAGATCAATTCACCCCCCCTCTTGATCTCAGCCTACATTTCTAACAATTGGTATCAAGAGCAAGGGGCAATGGGCGATGACTCGGCCCCAACCCATAACCCACGACAACGTATTCTCAACGCGTAATGATGCAGTCCCACGACTCGTGATGCAACCCTGAGCGCAACCTATATCGTGATTCTACATTTTTTTAAATAGACGGTGATTCCAATGATCTTACATTGTTCCAATGTCGTGTGGGAACTGACATAGTGATGGGGTACAAAACCGTAAAATCGGATGATTCCACAATTTCCTTTCAATTTTGACTTTACTGCATATATATATATATAAATTATATTTGTGATTAATTATAAGATAATGTAGTGGTATTTTGTGTATTTTTTATACTAAGATATATATGTTGAGGCTTAGTCAAATGTATGTGTGGTTAAATCTGAAAGTGATGAAGATCTTATTGAATCATAAAACGAATATCTTGTTGATTTGATGAAGTCAAAGGCTAATCTGATGAAGTCAAAGATTATTTGGGTTAAAAGGGTAGAGTGATTAGTGAGTCTGCATCTATACATAGGTATAATCATTCATATCTCTCTGCTGCATGAGGTTTCATCATTTAAAAGATTTTGAAAATGCCTCTAAAGATGTTTCATCTGTTAAAAACCAAAGTAATCTGTTAAATAGTTTTTAAGAACTTGTTTTAACTGATATTATATGAGTTTTATCAATTAAAATGTTTTTAAAACTTACATAAACAGATTTTTAAATGATATGCTTTAAAAATAATCGGTTATTTTCATTAAAAGGGTTTTTGAAAATCTTCTACTAGTGTTTTAAGCTGATATAGATTCGAAATAATCGATTAAAATCATTTAAGATGTTTTGAAAAGTGTTTTGACAGTATTTTAATCGATATAACTTCAAAATAATCGATTAAAACCACTTGAAGTACTTTTTAATCGATGTAATCCCATATATGATTTATCAGAATAAATTTTAACCGATTAAATCTCATATATGATCAATCAAAATAAGTTTTAACCGATTAAATCTCATATATGACCAATCAGAATAATTTTAATCGATTAAACTGCGATTTAATCGATTAAAACAACTTAAGGAACTTTTTGCTAACTGTTTTAATCGATTAAAACTTGTTGTTATCAGTTAAAATTACTTAGAAAGTTTTATGAAAGGTTTTGGCAAAATTTTAATCGATTAAATTGTGAATTAATCGATTAAAACAACTTAAGGGATTTTTTACAAAGTGTTTTAATCGATTGAAACGTTGTCGTATCAATTAAAACAAATCTGAAAAATAATCAAAGAACATTTTAACAGATTAAAAGAAGTTTTAACAGATTAATTCAAGACTTTTAACAGATTAAAAGATTGTTTAATAGATTAATTAAACCAACAGTTAGAACAAATCTCTATATAAACAGGATTGTTTCAGTCTTTTAAAATATACCTTTGAGCAATCAATCAAGCAATCATAAGTGAAGTTTTTCAAGAAAGAATCGCGCAAGTTTTGTGATGTTTTTTAAAGTTCTTTCTTGAGACATTTTTGCATTTTTTTTTAAGAAACTCATACTGCAGAGACTGCATAATCCGGGTTAGATTGTTTTGGTTTCTTCTCTTTCGTTTTCTTTCATTCTTTTTTGTACTGTGAGTGCCTGCAATTGTTAGGCATGGTTTTTGTGGTTGGAATTTGGCTGCAGGTTGGTTCAAGAACTAGAAGTTGGTTCTTGGTGAAGGTTTAGGTGCAAGGACTGGAATTTTGGTTCTTGTAGTAGATTGAGTGTGTGATTGAAATCTGTAATCTGTAAAACATTCAATCTAGTAGAACTCAGCTGGAATTTGGCTGAGAACTGGACATAGCCCTGGGATTGGGTGAACCAGTATAAATCTTGATTGTATTTCTCTAAACCTTACTCTCTTTAATTATGTTGCTGCCTTTATTTTAATTGCTTGTTTTTCTTGATTCAAGAATTGATCAGAACTCTTAATCTTTGAAATAGATAATCTGTAAATTGCGAAAAACTTTCAAAGATCAATTCACTCCCCCTCTTGATCTCAGCCTCTTTTTCTAACAAAATTGAGTTAGGGATGTGATCTATAATCGATTGAAATGTGTGTGATTGTGGGTACCCAGGAAGGTACTCTGTAATGTAGTGTGTAAGGATATTGAATTGAGATTTTGAATAAGATTATGATGACTTTGTTGATCATTGGAATAACATAAGATGAAATAATCAAGTGGTGAGAGTTGAGGGATGTCTATATGACTTAGCTTATGATTTAAAAAAAAAAATTATATCTGACAAGTCATATATAAGGATTTATCATGTCACACAATAAAATATGATCTAATTATGTACCTATGTTGGAGATGTCCAATTAAGGAAGGTGGTGTGTTAGGTGTAAAATCTCTAAGTTTAATTCACTATCCAATCGTTCCAAAGTTTTTTAGAGTTTCTGAAAAATGAATTGATATGATTTGATAAATATAAAATTGATTTATGTAGTGGTAGTATATGATGTGAATTTATATTAACTTACCGTATGTGCTTTATAAGTTGCTTTTTTAACTGTGATAATCATTCGTTTTATATAAGAGTAGATTATGCAGGCGTTCAATCTCAACAGGAATAAGACAAAAGATTATACGATCTTAAATTTTTTATTAATTTTATATTTTATAATATTTTAAATATATGTATAAAATATTTAAAGAAGAGAGAGTTTATATTTTAAAAATATCTAATTTATATAGATTATATAAATATCTATAATATATGTTTTGGAATGTTACAGAAATAATTTTGTAATTAAGTAAATATTTAATTTTAATTTATTTATTTAATTTTTTAAATAAATATTTTTTTCCTTTTTAATGTTACTTTTTTTTAAGAAATAATTTTTTTACACTTTCTTATTATTGACCTAAGGATTGTTTTTTACTTTTGTTGATAATAAAAAAGCTAAAGTGATATTTATTTGTTGAAATTTGAATAAAAAATTGTTGAAAGTGTGGATATTATTGAATAAAACGGTTACACATGTAATACAATTGTTTAAAAATATTTTATGTACTTAGAAAAATTGCAATAATTTTTTTAATGACATCACTGTTAAATTAAAAAAAATTATCGTGTATATAATATAAGGATGTAATATATATATATATATATATATATATATATATATATATATATATATATATATATATATTTGATAAAAAATAGATATATCGAAATATATTTTCATAATATATGATATAATTAATTTTTATTTAATAATTGATTAATACATATATGTAAAAGAATAATGTAAATTTAAGATTTTTCTTTTTTGGATTGGATTAAACTATTTTTAAAATCATAAGAATATATATCATCCAAAACTGTTAAGAGTTTTTTTATGTTATTAATATTTTATGATTATAATATAAGAAAATGGAATGGAAATATTTTTAAACCAAGATTTATCTTAAAAGAAGTGATTTAAGAAAAATAAAAAAATGTTATTGATTCAGTACATTCTTGTACAAATTTGCATCTAAAAAACTAGATAAAAGAAGAAACTACAATCTTTTCTAAAAGGCTTGTTCACTTTTATGTAATTTAAGAAACATTGTTATGAAAAATTGAAGCTGAGTTTAACTCCAAACTATTTATAACTTTAAGTTTTGAATCCAATTTGACACATACAATAAATATTTTCATTTAATGCCCAATTAATTATATTTTGAACTATATAATTGATTCCATATTAATAAAACTTATTATATTGTTGAATATACTGTTAATTATAATTTTTAAAAGATACAATTACCAAATTAATTTTAAAATTTATTGGCTTTATATATATATAATATGTTGAAAACAATTATTAAAGACAGCATATGAAATATTTTCACTGTCAAACACCTTTTTAATGAAATAAAATAATATGGAAGTTGGAGATTACATAACTTATGTTAAAATAATGCATCAAGAGTAATATTATTCATATGTAATATTAAAATTTTAATTAATTGATGTAATTTAACTTAATTAATAGTTTTAAGTTTGAGATCTAGGTAGGTATTGATCATAGTGAAAATTTTGTTTTTTTATTCT
The DNA here is from genome assembly GCA_963425845.1 of Sphenostylis stenocarpa. Classification (NCBI taxonomy): domain Eukaryota; kingdom Viridiplantae; phylum Streptophyta; class Magnoliopsida; order Fabales; family Fabaceae; genus Sphenostylis; species Sphenostylis stenocarpa. Next base: position 41,584,814 of record OY731398.1, on the reverse strand, counting down.
AACCTTCAAATAGAATTATCTCTAAAATATTTTGTAAAACATATAAAAAATAATATTATTCATACATATTTTCTTACAATAATTTTACATTATTATTTAAATATATATATATATATATATATATATATTAATTGTTTACTTAAAATGTCCAGGTGAGTTGAATTTTGATAAGTGATGTAATTTATGGTTGGGTCCACCCAAATTAGTGGCAATTATGAAAATAAGTTCGAGAGATCCAGGACCTTTTTAGAAAAAATAAATAAATAAATAAATGCAGCACATACCAACAAAAATATAAAAATAAAAAATGGTGGATGAGAAAATTGAAGAAAAAAAAAATACAAAACAAAATTGATAAGCAAACTGATAAGTTGTACTTCATTTCATAGGCAAACTAAAATTCCGTCAACTTTCCTCTTCCTTCTACTTCTTCTGGGTCCCACACTCCCATGGTGATTTCTTATATAAGGATTCCCTGCTTGAACAAACTCCAATACCATCATTGCTCTCCCAATGCACACTTGTTTCTTAGTATGCATGCAAAAATTCTTTTTCAGCACTAGTTTCAAGATCCTTCAATTCATTTCCATTTACCAGATCTTCATTCTTGTTTTGGAATTTTAATTTCGTCGAAGAACTCTTTCTCTTTAATCAACAACTGTGGCGAATTGTTCCTTCCAATCCTATTCTTGAATATACATCCACCCGAAGAAGAGGTTAGTCCAACAATGGTGATTTGTCTGTTGTTCAAAATTTGGCGTTGCAATTGTTCATTCTTTCATTTTCTTTCTCTGTAAGTTACAATTTTTCTCTGCAGTTTTTCTTGTTCAAGCACAAGTTTCAATCTTTTTTCACTCCTTTGTCCTCCATTCTTGCCTCTAATACTATTCTAAAATCAATTTTTTTTTCCTGGGTATTGATTTTGGAACTCAGAAGGTACCAAAGTTTGAATTTTTGCAGCACCCCTTGAATCTTTTCCATCAAGAAGATAGTTAATGTAAGATGCCTTCGTGGTATGAGAATATGTTTTATTGGTGCATGAATGCGAGATCCCCTCCCGAGACGAGTGATGATGAGGAGGAGGAATTAGGAGTTGGAAATGCTCTTGCTTGGAGTAAAGACCTTGAGAAGCATTATTGTGGTGAACTGTCCTATGCTGTGTGTCAGGCCAACCAATTTATTGAGGATTATAGTCATGTTGAGATTGGCAAAAATGTCATTCTTGTTGGGATTTATGATGGCCATGGTGGTCCTCAAACTGCCAACTTTATCAGAGATCACTTAATTGACAATCTATTAGGTGAGTCTTTTAGATTTTTTTTGTTTCATGTTTCTGTTTTTGAATTTTTTTGGTTGTATGTATTGTTATCTGTTATTTTATAATCTGCCAATTGTGCGTGCTATCTTCTTATTATTTGGAGTGTCTTCTGGTTTATATGGTCTTGGCCCTGGGTGTTTTTTGGTTTTACTGTTGCATTGATTTTAGGCTGCAAAAAACTGCATGAAGCTCAGTCTGCCTTCTGATGCTTTTCTTTTGGCTTCCTCTCCCTTTTGCTCATTTTCTTTCTTTATGTTATATTTTCTTGAAATTCAAAAGAACCAAATGATGAGTGTATGTATATCCACGCTATTATGCTACAATTTCTTTCTTTGTGTATGTTTATACTTGTATGTGTGTCTAATATGGAAACAGTAACTTCTGCATTTAAGATGATAGAAAATTGATGATACACATGCCACAAATTGATTTATCTGTCAATTTAGGATGAATTTGATTTACCAAATTCCATATTGTGGGTTTTTATATTCTTAAATTTCTGTTTTAGTTTTATGGAGCTAGTTTAATCGATGTGTGACTAGGTAAGTCAACATGTATAATTATATAAATATGGTTAAATTTGACCTGCAATATTTGCATAAAGTAGGCTCTTTTTTTATTTTTATTTTTCCTACTGTTGTTTGGTAGTGTGTGGCGTTGATGCTGCCTTGGTTTAAGCAATTTATGGAAGTTTTATGTGGAACTTGGTTACAGTTAGTATTGAGGATAAAAGAACTATCGATGAAGCAACTATGAGGGAAACTATTTCTGCTGTAGAGGATGAGTTTCTGAGTTATGTTAGAGTGAATTATAATGTATCGCCGCAGATTCTAAAAGTTGGTTCCTGTTGTCTGGTTGGTGTTATCTGGAATGGGGTTCTACAAATCGCCAATCTTGGAGACTCCCGTGCCATAGTTGGTTCTGTTAGTAGATGTAACAAGCTCTCTGTTGAACAGTTGACTGTAGATCACAATGTTAATAGGGACGAGATTAGACAAGAAGTTAGGGATTTGCATCCAAACGATCCTGATATTGTATCTGTAAGTCGTGGAGCATGGCGTATTGAAGGCGTCATCCAGGTTATGTTGCTTTTTACCTTCAGAATGAGTTTTTAGTAGTTTGTTCCCTTGGCCTCTTTCCCAGAAGAACTCTGTTCCAAAACAGTGATTCTTTATGAAATGCAAAACCACTTTTTCGTATATTGTGTCATCATTTGATGGATATGACACTGTATTAACTTAAATGTTTTCTTGTTGACTCAAAAACTGGTATCAGGTATCCAGAAGCATAGGAGATGTATATTTGAAGAATCCAGTGGTCCCTGAAGATCCATTATTCCCTAAGCCCCGCTTTGGTAAAGCTGTGGTGAGTGCAGAGCCAGCTCTACTGTCAAGAGTTTTGCATCGCCATGACAAATTTCTTATATTTGCATCGGATGGACTTTGGCAGTACTTGTCAAATGAGCAAGCAGCTGAAATTGTTCATTTAAGTCCACGAGATGTATGTTTTTTGTACTTGTCCTTCCATTGTTCCTTCTTATATCTTCACCCTTGTATATATGAGAATGCTCTAACTTGTTTCTTATGCCTATGCTTTTGTTCAAAAAATCAAATCCAGGGGGTTGCAAAAAAACTTGTTAGGGCTGCTTTAAAGGCGGCAGCTAAAGCAATGAAAGTTACATATCAAGCTCTTCTGAACGCTGATTTAGCGGGCAGACGGGTTTATCATGACGACATTACTGTGATTGTTGTCTTCTTAGACCATCGGTTTGTTCACAGGAGAGATACTGATATGACAGAGTTGTCCATAAAAGGGTTCGCTGACACAATTGAATCATCAAAATTTCATAGAGCCCGGAATATTTTGTGATACAAGAATTATTCTTTCTTGAACTACAGCAAAATAAAGTTGATTGGCTCCGCCAAATTCTGGTTCAAAAGGAAAATAAGAATCTATGACATTACACTTAGACACAGTTTTGTAGCATACTAATGTTGTCTACTTTAAAAGTATACTTTCTGTTTCTGAATCTCATTTGCTGGTCATAACTAATGCTGATATTGGATTAGAAGGCCATGTTAAAGTCAAAGTTATAAGTATGAAAAGCAGGGTGTAGAATCAGGACTTTTTTTTGTTTGGTACTGAAGTCATTATCAGCACAAAAATTCCAACTATGATAACATATATTTATATAATTCGTATTATAAATATTTCACTTTGAATCGAAATTGTCTTACTAACTTTACAAACCGACTCGTAATTTTTTTTTCTAAATTAGAACGTAACTATTAAACATATTCAAGTGTTCAAAAATATACATTTAAGTCTAACTAACATTTAAATAGAAATTGGAAAAAAAAAATATGAATACAATATGTATTAAACATTAAATTAAATAACAAAATGCAAAACTTTGTATTATACATTTTACTTGAGTTGTAGATACGGGTAGTTTACGTCTCGGTGAACTAGACTAGACCCATCATTTAACGAATTTTGTATATCAAACTAAAAAAAAACATAAAAATAACGCAAAATACAAAAATAAAAGCATATTCTTACAAGGACTAGTTTGTTAAATCTAAATACCCACATCTACGTGCATTATCCCATAACATGTCATTTCGGACATTCATCAGACCCATAGCAACATGTCATGTGGTGTCTAGCATTATGTGACCCAACCATTGCATGCTAGATTGCCTTCACATCTCATCACACAGCGACGTTATGTGTTTTACATACTTGGCGCATGTTATTTTCTGATATGAAGTTATTGGTGTTAATGAATTAAAATATATATGTTTCTAACTTTGTTCTTTTGAGATAATTGGTGGATTTATTTGATCTTTCCAAGTATTTGAATATTTTTATAGACTAATTAAGAGTTATTAAATGAATGTCATTCAGTACAAAGCTAAGAGAAAAAACAGAGAGAGAAAAAAAATGGAATCAATGAAAAAGTAGTTGAATCAAGCTCTAACGTGATCTACCTACAAGGACTTAAAAATCATGTCATCTTTTGCAGAAAATGATGAAGAAAAAATTAGTTGTTTATCTTATGCTTGCAAGGCCTATTTGTATGGCCTAGTTTGAGTGTGTAGTGTTTCCCAAATAATAACAAACTGATTCATAGGTACTTGCTGCCTATGATTCTAGGCCATATTCCAGGATTGCACACTAATATGAAGGACACTTATGCAATGTCAAGGAAACTCTACATAGTAAAAGTATATTGTGCGTAAGTCGTAGAATTGGTATTGGACCTTATACTCATTAGATCTAAGAATGGTTGGGATAAGGGCCAAGATAGGAAGAAGTAACGAGGCTCCGTTTGAGAGGGAGATAATGGCCATGGAGAGACAGACTCAACAATTCAATGGGCAGGCCAAGACATAGCAAAACCTGAGATGTAACCTTTGAGATATAGGTCAAGTATTGAGATAAAATATTGGGAGGACTGCGATCAACAATGACTTTTTGGTTGCAGAGAATTATAAATGAAGCAAGTACCATACCGCTACGTTAATCACAATACTTCATAAAAAGAATTTGTTGATTCAACCAAGCCAAATCGGTAACAATGCACATCTCTTCTACTACAACAAAAGGGGGGAAAATTGAATCTTACATATCTTGCCAGCCTTCATGCTCTTATCTCAACATATCAAAGAAAGGGAAACACAAAAACATGCTAAAAGGAATGGTAAAGAGTAGGAAATGCAAGTTCCTCAACCACTTCATGGTATTTTTGTAGTATTTGTATAAATAGTAATTTCCTGGTCCAGCTTTCATACTCCATGATTATAACTTAGAAGCATTTCCTGTGAACGATTGATGGTCCAGATTCATCATACTCTGCCTTCGCAATCCACATCTGCACATGGGAGAGAAAACATAAAACGGAGTGACTAAATTTGCTACTTTCAATGGTTTGAGTCGACTTCAGCAAATACTTACTCTGTTGCCAAACATGCACAACGAAAAATAATATATTTTGAACTAATGCTATTCCCTTGATCTATCTCAGTATTATGTTTGATATTTCCTCCTACTTTGTCATAATGTTTACTTTATTAAAGTTTCTACTTATCATTGAAATATAATTTCCCATGTTATTGGCTTTAATAGAATTCCAAAAATTTAGTAGCTTCACTCGTGCAATTATGGTCATGTATGCAGTTTACCTGTTGGAAGGTACTGAGGGAAGCCAAGATGGAGCCTCCAATCCAGACACTGTACTTCCTCTCTGGTGGTGCTACAACCTTAATTTTCATGCTACTTGGTGCCAATGCTGTAATCTCCTTGCTCATCCTATCAGCAATGCCTGGGAACATTGTGGAACCACCACTCAATACAATGTTACCATAGAGATCCTTCCTAATGTCGACATCACACTTCATGATAGAGTTATAGGTTGTCTCATGGATGCCAGGAGATTCCATCCCAATCATGGATGGCTGGAACAGAACTTCAGGGCACCGGAATCGTTCAGCACCGATAGTGATCACCTGCCCATCAGGAAGCTCATAGCTCTTCTCAACAGCTGAGCTGGTCTTGGCAGTTTCCAATTCCTGCTCATAATCAAGAGCAATATAAGCCAGTTTCTCCTTCATGTCCCTCACAATTTCACGCTCTGCAGATGTGGTGAAAGAGTAACCACGCTCAGTCAGAATTTTCATTAGGGCATCGGTGAGATCACGCCCTGCAAGGTCCAAACGCAAGATTGCATGCGGAAGGGCATAGCCTTCATAGATAGGAACCGTGTGACTGACACCATCTCCAGAGTCCAGAACAATACCTATAACGAACATCATAGAAAAACCTCATCAACTCATTTCATTCAATACCAAGCATGTCACTAAATTGCTACTAGACTTCCAAATCTCGTTCAACATTTAAGACGCAAACATGGAAATAAACAGAAAGTTTAACTTTTAACATATTCTCACTCACAAAGTCCTCCTCGCTACAATGCAACAATCGAAACTCTTTTAGGCTTCAAGGGTTACTTAGTATTTATTTTTCATTTCATTAGAACAACAGAAACAACAAGGATTCCTTGCAGCTTCGGTTTCTAAAGTTATCCGTGTAACCAATCTCTCTTCTCTTAGCGGCACAACGGATCATGTCATGATCCAAAAAACCCAAAAGCTTAAACTAACATGCAAAGACACATAGACCCAATTCGGATTAGCATGGAGCTCATGCAAGCCATTTCAATTGAAATAAACACATGATCCGTAACTTACAAAACATCAAGTTAGATGACAAAGACGGATCAACAGTTTCATAACATATCTAAAACCACAACATGCATGTTACTCCAAATAAACAAAAATCAAGAAGGGGATGAAGATCGGTTACCAGTTGTACGGCCACTAGCATAAAGGGAGAGCACAGCTTGGATGGCGACATACATAGCAGGAGTGTTGAAGGTCTCAAACATGATCTGAGTCATTTTCTCACGATTAGCCTTAGGATTAAGCGGTGCCTCGGTGAGAAGCACAGGGTGTTCTTCAGGGGCCACACGAAGCTCATTGTAGAAAGTGTGATGCCAGATCTTCTCCATGTCGTCCCAATTGCTCACAATCCCATGCTCAATAGGGTATTTCAGAGTCAAAATACCCCTCTTTGATTGAGCCTCGTCCCCAACATACGCATCCTTCTGCCCCATCCCAACCATCACTCCAGTGTGACGTGGACGCCCCACAATGCTAGGGAACACCGCCCTCGGTGCATCATCTCCGGCAAAACCAGCCTATCACACATATTTCAACAACATTCACGTTATCAATTAAGAAAAATATATTTTCTTACAGATCCTCAACAACATTCCGTTGATCTGAGTCAAACTGAAGTCGGATCTCGAATTCGAGTTGTGAAAATGAAGAAAGTGATCGAATGGGACGATGACCGGTTAGGTTTCAATTTCAATTGAAAAAGGAAAAGAAAAACTACGATCTCATTTATTCATACCTTGACCATTCCGGTTCCATTATCGCAAACGAGGGGTTGAATATCCTCGGCATCAGCCATTGTTGTTTAAGGTAAGGATGTGTCTGTTGCTGCAAAAACACACAAAATCTGCGTTAATCGGTGGGTGGTTGTGCTTATCGGGTGAACGAAAGAGGAAGAGAGAACGTGGCGGTACCAACGGAAAGAAGGAATGTGTGTGCGACAACGTGTGTGTATGAGAGTGTGTCGTGTTTTTTCGAAGTTTGTGAATTTTGTGTGTGTGAGGCTGAGGTACCCGCCCTGTGGTTTAAAAAAGGAAGGTGTGGTCAAATGAAATTCGCTTCAAATGTAGCGCAAATTACACGTCCTTGGATCCTGGCCGTCCGTATCGAATATCGCATCCACGGGCCACGTTTGTTGTTGGAATTAGCTGGCACTCTTGCGCTTTTTCTTACTTTCCAGTTACACCCCCTTCGCTTCTCCAATAACCCCATCTCTCTCTATTATTCATTTTCTTTATTCCACTTTTGTTTTTCCATCATTCATCTCCAATCTTTCTTCTTCTTCTTCTTCCAAATTCAATGCTATCATTCTTTAATTTTACCATCAAAATTATTTCAAGGATATTTTTAAGAAAAAATTAGTTTAATCTTTCATTTATCTAGAAAAATAACATAAAAAATACTATCCTATTACATAATAACTCTATTAAACGAACCTTTAACAAGAGAATAAATCAACATTACTTACCCCAACGTTTAATATTTTTTATACTTAAATGTCAGTTTAAAAATGTTTTAAATACTCAATCAATCAACATCTTAAATAGTATTAAATAATTTATGATTCGATTATCTTTGTTAATGAACTCTTTTTCTTTGACAGTGTATTATTGAATAGTTAAATAAATTCATCTTATATAACTAAAATGAGTAAACGAACCTCCATTTTCTTTGAAAGTATTAAATTTGTTTGGTGAAGCAATATTTATGTTACTTGTTCTACACATTTAAAGGAGTTAAAAACCCATGGTATATTCTTTAAATCCCATCCAAAACCTTTCTTGAGGGGATCCTAAGCCCAAACGTGTGGCATTTATTTGAGGGTTCATAATCCATGATCCATTCCAGTGTTAAAGAACTTGAATGTGAGAAGAAGCAACATGCATTATGGTCTTGAGTGCCAACTCCATAATACCAACATCATATAGGGTGAGCTGGATATTATTATGATATGATGAAAGGAGGGGCAATTTGGGAAAAGGAAAAGACCCCACAAGACAAGTAAAGTAATGTAAACCTAGGGGGTGTTGCTAGAAGAAGCAGCTTTTCTTGTTCTGGGGTGTGTGTAATTTTCACTCTTAACTTTTTAGAGGTTGATGATGGAGTGTGTGGTGTGGTGTGGGGGTAATGATGCATGGGACGGTGCCAAAAGCGACATGCCACAACGTTGCCAACTCAGCATTCAGTTTGCAACTGTCGATAGATCATGTCGGCATGTTTTTTACCCTGCGCTCGAGTCTACCCACACTTCTTGCTCCCGCCTGCGATTGGATTCTCCGTTGACCGCTTCAAATTCGCTTTTGCATCCGACGGTTGAGGCTTCCTCTCGTTGCTTTGCCCTAAGACGTGCAGCGGATAACTACCAACCAAACGTAGAACGTGGTTTCCCGCTTCGGACAATCCCGTCCCCCGTTGACTACCCCTTTTGGTTGTCCAATGCTTTCTTTTGATGTGATAGGAAATTTAATTTAATTATATTTTAAAAAATATTTTTGTTTTGTACACTGAGTTATTTTTTAACAAAATTGTTTTTGTTTCTTAACTCTGTGTTGATGTTGATGAGTATGATAAAAAGGTAAAAAGGAAAAAAAAAAAAAAACTTTTTTTATTCGGCTAAGCTTTCCTTGTGTAAAAAGTAAGAGAAACAAAATGTAGCTATATTAGGTGAATTTTATATCATTGTTTCCTCAGAGTTTTGGTTTAATTTGTAGTTTATATGAAAATAAATATTTTAGATAAGTTTTTTAGAATCTTTATTTTTTCTAATTGAAATAATTAGCAAATATTTTTAGATAATATACCATATAAGGTTCCTCTTTCTCATGATCTTAACCAATTAATATCTTAGTTAAACATTTCATTAATATTTTATATTAAAAATGCTTGCATATATTTTGTCAAATAAAATATATAAAACTACACTACCTCAAACACTTCTATTGTTATCCCCTACTTTTTTTTGCTTTTTCTCCTCTATCCTCGTTATGAACCTTCTTCCTTGTCACCTTGCTTCCTTCTTCTGCTACGTGTAATCATGAAGGTTTTCATTTCCTTCAAGCAAAAAGTGATGTGCTCATTTGACAACGAGTTAAGTCCTAAATCAAAATCATTAATACTATTAACACCTTTTTTATTATTATTGAGATAGATAGTAGATTCAATGATACGAGTGCATGATATAGAAGAAACATTCTATTTAACAATATATGAGATGGAAAAAATATTTTGAAATGGGCGAACTTTGTCAAGATGAGTAAGGAAAAGATGAAGAAAGACATTGTCATCAAATATTTTCAGCACCTCATTAACCTTTTCGATATTTTTACCACGACTACAATGTCACCTATGATGACTTGAAGTAAAAAAATATTCTATTTGACAAGAACAAATTTTTAACACTGACTTGTTAGTGATGTTGGATCAATACAAGTATGTCAAGATGAAATGTTAAAAACAAATTCGAGATAAAAGAAAAAAATGGTTGTTGTCAATGTTCATATCAAAACATTCAACGTCAACTATGATGACAAAGCTAAAGTTAGTGAAAAAATAAAAAAACTAAATTTTAGGGTGGTAGGAAAAAAGGAATTTATTGAGAATATGGGAGAACAAAAAGGAGAAAAAAGAAGCCATAAATAACAGCGAATGTGTCATAGTTGACACTAGAATTCACGGTGGTCAAATTCTCTATATTTTGCAACGTAGAAGTCATTTTAACATCACTATTTATTAGTTATCTAATTTTCAACTCAATTAAAAAATTAGATTGAAATAATAAATTTACATTTTATAGGAACTAGACTAACAATTTTTGTTAAGGATTATTTTAATATTTTATTTGTTTATTATTATAAGTAATATATATATATATATATTATTCTTTAATAATTTATTGTAATTTTTACTATTTTAGTATATTTTAAAATTAAATTATGATTAACTTAATAATTACTATTAAACTTTTTTATTAAAAAGTAGTAATTATTATTAAAAATATATAATATATTTATATTTTTTAATAAAACCCTTGGTTTTTTATGTTTCCATACCATGGTATTTTTTTAAAAACAATATTAAAATAAAGGATAAAATATAATGTTTTTTTATTTATAATTTTGTAATTTTTTTATGTTAGTTTTATATTTTAAAAATTCTATAATTTTAATTTGATCTTAAACTATTTTTTTTTTTAAATTATAGGCTTTACATATTTTATAAGACATAATATTTTAATTATTTAAAATATGAAATCAAAACAAATGTAAATAGAATTTAATTATTTAAAATTAATTGAACTAAAATTGTGAAATATTCAAATATGAAAATTAAATGGTGAATAAATTGAAAAACTAAAACAACGTATAAAAATCAAGAAGAAGACAGTATATATATAAGTATTAGAAATCAAATCAATTTTGTTTGTGATTGTTTTTAATATATTTTTTAATTTAGTCAAATAGACTTGTAAAAAAACAAAATGGAACAAACTTTAAATGACTTTTATTATGTATGTTTTAAAGAATATCTTATTGATTTTTAAAGTGAATAACTTTGTCGTCGATGACACATTTATTATTATTATTATTTCTCGTTAGTAACATTGCATGTTGGATTAAAATAATTTTCTATTGTTTAATATGTAATATTATGAATAGAATTTTAGTTAAGTTGTTTATTTATGTTTGATTTTGTAAGTAGTATGTACTAGTTTTATTAGAGGACATAAAATTAAAATTGAACTGCAAATTAAAATTAAATGACGTATTAAAAGTTCCAATTACACCACATTATGAATTATTAGAAAATTCACTCAAAATAAAAAGTTCCTCATCAATAATAAATACATTCTGTTATTCATATATTTTATGGAGACATTCAATATGAAACATACTTTGTTTTATTTATAATAATCATGATTATAAAAAAAACTACTATTCACGAAATAATGATTCATAAAAATAACAAAATTTTGTTTGATATATTTGAAAAAAATGTTTACCCAAATATATAAGATCAAGTTGTTGGATATGTAACAAAGTAATTTATTTTTAATTATAAAAGGTATAAAATATTAACTTATTTATTAATTGGTATATTCCATATTTTTTAAATAATAAAATCCATTTTTCAATAAGTTTATTTTTTTTTCAAAAAATTCATCCAAACAAAATAAAATTCAATTATAATAAGAAATAATAATAATAATAATAATAATAATAATAATAATAATAATAATTACAATTATTATTATTAATTATTTATAATCGAAAAATACCTTTTGTAATTATTATTAAAATAATTTAATTTTCGTAAATGCCCTAAAGATTATTCAACAGTGATGGAGTGTCTGAGAATAAATGTTTTGCCTAATAAACAACCATTTTAAAATAGTTTGTGGTATGCAGTGACCATTCTGATTCTGGTCAGGTCTAACTTGAGATGATCCCAATTTTCATTTCCCCTTAAACAAGTTCCATCGATCGATCCAGGTGGGGAGCAAAAGAAACAACTTGAATTGTAGACAAAATGAGCAGCGCCATTTTCAAAGCTTCAACCAGCACTAATCTTCATTCCTCTCTCAGAGCCGCACTCTTCCATTCAACCCCTCCCTTGCAACGTAAACGGCGTAATTTTTGGGACTCCGTTAGTTTCTCTCAATTCCTTATACTTTATATTGTCAGTTCACTACATTTCGTTTGATTCCAACAATTATTAGATTGGAAACCATAGTCTTATTTGATAGTGGGCCTCACCCGTCAATTCCGTGTTTTCTTTATGATTGTATGAGTTTATAGCAATTAGGGAACTGTTTGTGACCCAACAATGTTTTTTAATTGAATTTATTAATGAAAGTTCAATGTCGTGGAAAGTGTTGTTTATATGTTTTGTTGGGCTGAGAACTGTTTAATTGCAGAGAGGCCACAACCATAGCTCCAGAAGGTTTAGAAGGATGCAAGCAAAACATAGAGTAATGAACAGTATTAATGATTATGCAGAATCCCTGTTTCAGGTTCATCATTCTTCTTCTCTGTTTCATGTGTGTATGTTTGTGCATGAGCAGTTTCTTGTATTTTTAGCTTGGTTCGTCATCAGTTGGTCATCAGTTGATATAGCGTTGTTTGACTGAGGTAGTTATATGGTTTTTATTATGGTTTCTTTCCGATTGTTACAATCTGTATATTTCTCCAGTTTGTATTATATATGCTTTACTGGTTTATTTGGAAGAAATAGGATCAGTGATGAACAACCTTGTATTTTATCGTTTAGGACCTGCTACAATGTGTCTATATAGGCTAAAAATCTTTATGTATTGTTTTTTCGGCAAGATGGTTCTGAACAAACTATATTGTGAATTGTCAGGATGGATTTCTATGTCAAATATGACACATGATAAACGATCATGTAAAATGAGGATATTTTATGGGCTCGCATTGACTATTTGGGTCCAAAAATTTCATACTGAGGAAAAGGGGATATGTTGGAATTCTCTTAGCTATTATTCTTCATGTTATTTAGTTTTTAGAAGTTCCTCTCAATGGATCATTTCTGGCTTTGTTCCATGCATCTGCTGAAGGTAGCAATGGTCGGCCACTATTTGGAGAAGATTGTCTATTAACAGCTGTAGGTTGTGCTCCTCCATTGGAAAACCATCACTACCATCATCTCATGTTCTTGAAGCCCTTTTTTGCTCTTTATTCCTCTGAGACAAAGCCTTGCAGGCTGTAGTCATTGAAGCCTCCAACACCTCGAGGCACATTTGCCGCTTCAGTTCCGCCACCCAGCATAATATCTTTCCCCATCTTCGGATGCGATTAATAGCTCTTATGGAAGCAGTAATATGCAATTGCATAAGCAGTAGGAGAGGAATGATTGGGACTTGGGCTAATCTATAACCTATAACACGGAACACATACTGATGATGGATTTGGGAGTGAAAAATGGTGTATTTTTCATATAGCCCTTTCTGTATAAGAGCTTCCACACTTATGCTGAAGCCATTAAACCCCTCATTCGTGATTCTATCCCATGCTTGTTTTTTCCACATGATAGAAGGATGATGTACCTATAGCTTTGAGTGGCAGTCCTAAGTTAGCAAATTCAAAATACACTGTATGCTTGTGACCTGAAATCTTAAGGATTTCGAATTGAAGGTTAACATCAATGGCCTCCTGCCAATACATCCAGAAATTATGAAAGCGCTGGTCATTCTTTCTGATGGACCAAGAAATCACGTAATTGATGACCACTATCAGATTGAGAAGATTGAGGCATCAGACCCATCTATTAAGCTTATCCTGCTCTGTTCCTCAAGAAACTTGTAAAATGCATCAATGTCACTGCCAAAGATTGACATTAGACTCATTCACGTTATTACCCAGTATTTTTGGATCTCGTGGCATAGATTAGGTTGTCTGCATTTGATTGCTGACATTCAAGTGGGAAGCTTTCATATATGTAGAGTGTACATGAACACATATCAAGTTAAAAGTTGTTTTTTATGCGAGAGTGAGAGGAACTGCGATTAGATTTTATCATGAAAATTGAAGATCAGAACATGAAAGTGATGTTATTATGTGGCCGTGCAACTTTGAATTGTCTTTAATCTTGACTTTTCATGTACAATTATATGATCTATATTTATTCCTCTTTCTCTGATATTAAAACGACCCTAACTGTATATACTGCCACATATATGGTGTTCATTAGATTAGTGAGTATGAGTTCAGTTTTAATGTAAAATAAATTAATAAATAAAATTCTTTGTTAACCAGTTAACTACAAACTCAACCCCTTCCCTTTCGTGATTTTGTTTGTCTTAAAATGTTTTGATGTTTATGGTTGCTCTTTTTTCTGCATGTTTTAGAGCTGGAAGCAGGGTATTGATACAGACAAGCTGCCATCAAGTCAAGACACCTCACGGTTTGATAAAAAACAATATTTTGATGGGGGCTCTGGAAGGTACAGGAATGGCAAGCAAGGATCAAATCAACGGTACAGAAGTAAGGATGCATGAAATACTTGTGCTGTAACAGAATATGACATGTATCTTGTAGTACTACCTCTCTTTACTGGTTGTTGTATCTCTAGATCATTCAACCTAATATTGTTTGGGAACTTCTTGTCTACTCAAATAGATTGATAAATTTAAACTTTCTGATATCATGAATAGGATTTGATCAAACTTGCATCATAACCTCTCTTAACTTCGTGTCATTTTTGCTTGTTTTTTATTATTTTCAACCAAAAATAGAAGTTTCTAGATATTATAAAGTATATTCTGGGGGCAAATATATTAATGCGAAGTTGGTAACAAACTTTATTTCTTTCAGGAGATCCATTGTTTTGTGAAGATAATTTTGATGTTGAAACCATTTTCCATTCTGCCTTTGGTGGGAATAGATTCTTCTATTGGTCCTTCATCGAGGAGGAAAATCCTCAGTGGAGGAGGTCTGAACGCTTTTCTAATTTTGGGAAATCTTGGAACTGGAGATATAGAAGCGAAAATGATTATGACTCTTCATCGGAGTCAGATAGTTCTGCCTCAGATTTAGCTCCCCATAGATTAGCCCTTGGATTGAGTGCTTCTGGTCCTCTGAAACTTGAAGATGTTAAAAACGCGTGAGTTCTTGCTTCTTTCACTTCCTCTGCATCAAAATGTTAAGAAGCCATAATTCTTTACTATGATATTCTTAATATTTTTATATCATCAGGTACCGGGCCTGTGCTCTAAAATGGCATCCAGATCGTCATCAAGGGTCTTGCAAGGTGCTTCCATTCTCTGACCACTGATTATATTCCTCCTCCTTTCTTGTTTTAATTGATGCTCAAGAGTTTCTATAATTAGTTTGCCTAGCTTCCTAATTCTTTTGATTTTTTTATTCTGTACATTTATACATGATAGGCTATAGCAGAAGAGAAGTTCAAGCTTTGCAGTGTAGCTTATCAATCTCTATGTGATAAGCTGGCATTGGGTTGAGGATCCTTCAGGCCTATGCTCATCCTTTTCTAGAATTATCCAGCCAGCTCACACCAGATGATTGACCATCTAAATTATTTAACACAGCAATCATTTTTGTGTTTTTAAGTAATTTTATTAGATGATCATGCAAATAATATGTATGCTATTTTACATTAACAAACGTACCATTTTTTACCATTCATTGTCTCAGCTGATAATATCCAGAATCTTCTGTTCGAGTCGATTTTTTTTGCAACATTTGAGTTGAGCAGGAGTATTATAAACTAAATAAGTCTTAATGTAAATTGAAAAGGTTGAAAAAAGAAAAATAAACAATCTAAAAGGAAAAGTATTGTTAACGATAGTTGAGTGGTATTTAATATAAAATATTTTTTATTATTTTAAAAAATAAAGATCGTATAATTTTTATATTTTAACACTAGATAAAATACATTTTTTTTAATTTCATACTTTTGATAAACTAAATATATTATCACAGATTCATAGAAATTCACAAAAATCTCAAACAAATAGGTAGTTCGGGAATGGAAGAAAATGAAGTAGAATGAGAGAAAGAGAAGTGTGTGGGTGTGAATCGCCAGTTTTGCATAGAATGCATCATAAGCATCCAACCATATGTGTAATAATAGGTTATTTATTTATAACAAAATGTTTTTCGAAAACTCAATACAGGAACAACACTATGTTTTCGAAGTAAGGAGATTTAGGTCTTATCATTTAAAGATTTGGGATTAAGAAAAGGGGTGATTTGAATTTTGAAAAGCGCAAAGCGGAAACTAAAAAGGGTTTGGTTGCGTATAATTTGCGTGTGTTCCTATTCGGAATTGAGTAAGAAAAATGATTGTGAAAGCGATCCAGCTTCAGATAAATGGATTAGTAAGTCAACGCTGGAGTTGGAAGGCCCGCACATTTTCATCCTTCTCCCCATTTTCCCCAATTCCATACCCTAACCCTTATACCAACCTGCTTCCCACCAAAACCATTCCTCGTAGAGTTCAATTCGCGCCATTTAACGCTTCCTCGACACCGCTTCCTTCTGCCGTGAGTTCTCTTCGCGCGTATCTAATGTTAATTTTGTAACTGGATTTTACATATAATATATGCTTGTGTTGTTGTTGATGCAAAGCTGGAATCTTGCAATTGTGGGTTTTCGATTTTAATGGTTCCCTGAAACGTCATTGATCGTCATACCGTAGGGAAATGTTCGAAATATCAAGTTCTGTCAGTGGTGTGGCGGTTCTACGAAGCATGATATTCCTGAAGGGGAAGAAAAATTGAGAGCTATATGTACGGTTTGTGGGAAGATTGCGTATCAGAATCCGAAGATGGTGACTGTCTAGAAATATTTGTGTAGTTTTGGTTTATTTGATTTAGTGCTTTGGAAGTAATATAATGGATATTTATTTATTTAACTCAGCCTAATGATATCTGTGTAATACGTTCAGTACATAAGACATCACTTAGTGGGATCAGACTTTTGTTATTAAGTAATGACAGGTATTTTAGGATGTTTAAAGTAATTTGTTTTAAATGTGTTTGAATCGATTTACAAAATCAGTGTTGCTGTGATACTGCTTTTAAATGGACTGTTTGCTGTTTGACTTGCAAGAAGTGTGTCACTCATTTCTGTACCATGAAACTGGTTTTACTTATTCTTTTATTTGTCATATGTTGAATTGTCTTGGCAGCTGATTTTGTGGTTTTTGTTCGCCCTTAAATTTGGATTAGGACTCTATGGATTAGAAATCATTTTTATCTTTCTCTTTTGTAATTTTTTGTTTTTATGGAAAACTCGTTGAAGTTTTCTTGAGGAGGTTGTTTGTGGCTTCAGTTGTAAGTAACTGGAGAACAGTATAGTTATATGTGGATAACCTAGAGTTCAATCTGAAAGATTTTTATGGTTCATTTATGGTATAAAATACAGTGCACATGCAATATAACTTGGAACTGTTGTTTCTTGTCAAATTTAATGTTCTGAATTGAGATTTGAGAGAGTGTGATATTGATTTTTTTTTTCCCATATTCAGTGATCTGAGGAAACAGGTTAGTTGTAAAATCTTTAGGATCAAGGTTTCTTTTTCAAAACAAAATGGTATGCGATGCATGAATTTGATGCTGAAATGTATGTGGAGGTTAAGGTATCTGCATATAACATGATTTAGAATGGTATGCCTATAACTCATTCTTTAAGTAATTTTTCTTTACACAAAATAGTTAATGAGAATGTATAACAAATAAGGATTTGGTGGAGTGTCATCTGTTTTTAGATATGTTCTCTAAAACGAAGCATGATCACTTTAAAATGGTAGTTGTATCTGTATTGGATATTTGTTCATGTTGGACTCTTTAAGAACGCCTACCACATTTTATATATTTTTTAATGTTTATACTTTATAATTTGATAAAATTATAATATTTCTGTATGTCTACAATGACTCATGATAACTTCTATAGCATGAATTCTCTCTTTTGATTTTTATTCTAATTTTATGTGTTGTTAATTTAAAAAACAAATTATATCTCCTTATTGTGTTTTTGAGATTCTCTAATCTTTGACTGGAAAAGAATTGTATAGTCGCTGTAGAACAAACCACCAATTTCGTCCTTAAACCTTTACCCTCTCTCTCAAGTAGTCCCTAAACTACTAAAGCTTTTTCAGTAATAACCAAAGTATTAAATTTTCATTATTGTAGTTCCTAAGCTGATTTGTTTTAGTCAAGTTTTGGGACCAATTTGAAGGATCTTTTCAATGTTTTGCGGGATTACTTTGTGTGATTTCTAATACTTTTAAAGACTACTTGTGTATTTTTTACTTTAGGGATAACTTAGGAGAGAGTGTATACGTCAAATTGATGATTTATTCTGTTTGTCAAAGCTCTTCTTTCATTTCATCAGTTGATGTATGACTATTTACTTTCTTCTGAACATGACATGATTTTGGTTGGCAAAGTAGGTAGTTGGCTGCCTCGTTGAACATGATAACAAGGTCCTCCTTTGCAAGAGGAGTATTCAACCATCTCATGGCCTTTGGTAGGAAAGGATTTTGTGTTATATTGCCTTTTCTTGTTGTTTCTGGCTATGTTCCTGTTCCTGTTCCCAGTACCATTTACAAAACCATGATGCTGTTGCTACTACTCTTTTTTTCACATAATAAATACTGCATCTCTTTTCATCAATGAGCTATATTAATTTCATATTTTGGTTCAAAAAGGACACTTCCTGCTGGTTATTTAGAAATTGGAGAGTCAGCCGTGGATGGTGCCATTAGAGAAACAAGGGAGGAAGCAAATGCAAATGTGGAAGTAATTTCTCCATTTGCCCATCTGGATATTCCTTTAATTGGCCAAGTGAGAGAGTTTATTAATATTTTATTTTATTTGTTATTTCCTTGGCTAGTTAGAGAATTTTGATCATGATTATGGAATGTTTTAAGGCAGACTTACATGATATTCTTAGCAAAGCTGAAGAAGCCCCATTTTTCACCTGGTCCAGAATCATCAGCATGCCAACTTTTTCCACTTGATGATATACCTTTTAACTCTCTATCCTTTTCATCAATGGTGGTTACCTTAAGTTTGGTATGATTCAGTATCAGACATTTAAACATGCTGACTTTAGGTTTTATTATGTCACCTACCCATTGTATAACTTGTGTTATTTTTATTTGTCATGGTCACAGTATGTTGAGGATATTAGGACTGGAAAACTCAAATTCCATTATGGAACCATTAACAAAAGGTAATTTCTTCACAAGTTCATATTATTTTCCCTAAATATAATGCATTGTCTGGTTTAAGGGCCGGAAATTATTTTGTATGTGAAATTCATTCTACTTTCGGTTAAGACAGAAATCTGTTAACTGGATTGGTCGCATTCATCTGAATTAGTTTGCTTGGGTTGGGTACTAGTGTCATGGCTGTTTAGGATCTTGTTAACGATTGTTTATGGGTACTAGTTAATAATTCAATCAGTTAAGAGAATAAAGAGAATGAAAAGAAGATTTCTAATTTTGTGGGATACTTACTCCACTCTATGATCTCATATATATATAGGATTACAACATTTAAAACAACAACCACTAACTACTAACAACCACCAACTCCCAACTACTAACTACTAACCACTAACCACTAACTAATAATAATTCTAACACTCCCCCTCAAGCTGGAGCATACAAATTGTATGTACCAAGCTTGGAACAAATAAATTCAATTCGAGGTCCTCTTAAAGACTTTGTCAACACATCTGCAAGTTGATCATTGGACCCGACAAATTCAGTGCAAATTTCTTTAGACAACAATTTTTCACGAATAAAATGACAATCAAGTTCTATATGTTTGGTCCTTTCATGGAACACCGGATTAGAGGAATGTTGAGAGCTGTTTGATTGTCACAATACATCTTCATCTGTTGGATCTCACAAAATTTCAGTTCTTGAAGGAATTGTTTCACCCACACTAGTTCACAAGTGAGAGATGTCATTGCTCTATATTCAGCTTCAGCACTAGACTGGGCCACTACATTTTGTTTCTTACTTTTCCAAGAAATAATATTGCCTCCAATGAGAACACAATATCCTGTAGTGGAGCGTCTGTCCATAGGGGATCCAGCCCAATCAGCATCACAATGGGTACCCCCTTTATCTTCATACAACGAGACCTTGTCCTGGAGCTTTTTGAGATATTTTAGGATGTGAACGACAACATTCCAATGATCGAGTACGCGGATTTTGCATAAATTGACTCACAACTCCAACGGTAAAAGATAGGTCGAGTCCGGTAATGGTGAGATAAATGAGTTTCCCAACAAGTCTTCTATATCTCTCGGGATTAGAGAGCGGTTCACCTTGATCCACCATTAATTTCTGATTTGGATCCATAGGGCTGTTTACTGGTCTAAAATCAATCATGCATGTTTCTTTCAAGATATCTAAAGCATATTTTCTTTGGGAGACTACGATGTCTTCTTTTGATTGAGCCACTTCAATCCCTAGAAAGTATTTGAGACAACCAAGATCCTTAGTTTGGAAGTGATTGCATAAATGTTTCTTTAGCAAAGAAATTTTATCAACATCATTCCCTGTAATGACTATATCATCTACATATACAATTAAATAAACACATTTTTCTGAAGCAATATAATAAAAAACAGAATGAGCTGCTTCATTTTGTTTTAATCCAAAACTTTGAACAATGTGACTAAACTTTCCAAACCAAGCACGTGGAGATTGTTTGAGACCATAGAGAGAACGATGTAACTTACAAACCAAAGTAGACTCTCCCTGAGCAACAAAACCAGGAGGTTGCTCCATATAAATTTCCTCCTCAAGATCACCATGCAAGAACGCATGCTTGATATCTAACTGATGAAGAGGCCAATGACGGATAGCTGCCATAGCAAAGAAAAGTCGAACAGTAGTTATTTTGGCCACAGGAGAAAAAGTATCACTGTAGTCAAGGCCATAGATCTGAGTATAGCCTTTTGCTACTAATCTAGCTTTGAGTCGATCAACTTCACCTTTTGGTCCAACTTTAATGGCATAGACCTAACGACAACCAACAGTCTTCTTCCCATGTGGAAGAGGAATTAAGTTCCATGTACCATTGTGCTCAAGAGCCTGCATTTCATCAATCATGGCTTGTCGCCATCCAGGATGATCAAGTGCCTCTTTCACATTCTTTGGAATAGTAATAGTGGATACAAAAGAAACAAAAGAAAAATAGGAAGGAGACAATCTATGGTAGCTAAGAAAATTGTAAATGGGATGTGGATTACGAGTAGAGCGAGTACCTTTGCGAATGGCAATGGGCCAACTTGAGTCATCATTATCAGGAATCGTGGTATCAGGGGATGATTGAGAAGGATATGCTGAGGAAGACTCATCTTGGGACATGGGACTGATCATTTGGCTCCTGTGTTGATAGGTAATAAGAGGCAGTGATGAGGATTCCGGTGTATTTTGTATGGAATTTTGGGTGTCAGGAGGAGGAGGTACAAATGGCTCCACTAAGGGTATAAGTAGGACATTTTGGAGCGAACTAATATCCTGCATAGAAGAAGGGAAGAAGGGAGTTGACTCAAAAAAAGTGACATTAGCAGACATGTAGTACCTCTTGGTTTCAAGAAAATAACATCGATATCCTTTTTGAAGACGAGAATATCCCAAGAAGACACATTTGATGGCTCTAGCTGATAGTTTATCTAAACCTGGAGACATATCATGAACAAAACATACGCAACCAAATACACGAGGAGAAACATGAAAGAGTGGGTCCTTTGGCAATAGAATAGAGTGTGGAACTTTATTGTTAAGAGAAGAAGATGACATTCTGTTAATGAGAAAACATGCAGTAAGAATAGCATCTCCCCAATGATGAATGGGCATATTTCCACCAAGTAATAAGGTACGAGCGGTTTCAACCAAATGTCTATTTTTCGTTACTGCTATACCATTTTGTTGTGGTGTGTGAGGACAAGTAGGCTGGTGTAAAATGCCTTGGGAGCTTAAGAGAGTGGAGAAATCGGTAGAAAAGTATTCTTTGGCATTATCACTTCGTAAAACTTTGATTACTTTTCCAAATTGATTTTTGATTTCGTTAAGGAAAGACTTAAAAATAGGTAATAATTCAGAACGGTCTTTCATTAGATAAATCCAAGTACACCTAGAAAACTCATCAATGAAGGTAACAAAATATCTATAGCCAAAGGATGAGACACGACTAGGACCCCAAATATCGGAATGAACAAGAGAAAATACAGAGTCACATCTAGATTTAGAACGTTTAGGAAAAGAGGACCTAGTATGTTTCCCTAGTTAACATGATTCACATTCAAAATCTTGAAGAGTCCGAAGTTCAGGGAACCATTTTTTTAATCTTGATAAGTGAGGGTGCCCTAACCGTTCGTGTAATAGTTTTGGAGACAAGAATGCAACACAAGATACGAGATGATTTAGTCCCAAGGTAGTATAAGCCTCTAGATTCATGTCCTTCGCCAATCTGTCGACCCGTACCACGTTCTGTATAACAAAAGAGTTGGCATTAAAGGTTACTCGAACAATTCAATAATTTGGTTAATTGACTTAGAGAAATGAGGCTGAAGGGACATGAAGGAACAAAAAGAACAGATTTTAAGTTTAAAGACGGAGAAATGGAGACTTGACCAGTTCCTTTAGAGGCTACTTTAGATCCGTTGGCTAAGGTTATGAGATGAGGAGTTTTAGGAAATGAGAGAGAAGAGAACAAAGAGGCATTACCGGACATGTGATCGAAGCACTCGAGTCAATAATCCATGGATTTTGACTTTCCACAGTTGTGAAATGCAAGCTGTTGATGAATTTGGGGTTGTTGATGACTGTGCTAGATTACTGGATTTCAACCTCAAATATTCCTGATATTCTTCGTGAGAGAACTTGGGTTCAACCATTTCAGATTTGGAAAAATTGACGGTTTTATCAGGAAAACCGTGCAAAGAGTAGCAATTTTCCACTGTATGACACATTCTCTTACAATGAGTGCACTGAGGACGTCCTCTACCTCCACGTCCTCCTCTAGTGCCGCGACTTCCTCTTCCACGGTTAGAAATCATAGCAGAAGATTCAACAAGTTCTTGATTATTTTTTCCTTTGAGAGTTGGAACATGAAGCAGTCTTGTAGTCAAACTTTCCATAGAAGGAACTTCTTGTCCAGTTAAAATTTGATCTCTAACATGATCAAATTCTGAATTCATAGCTCGGAGAGTCATAACCATATAGAATTTATCCAACTTTTGCTTTATCTCCTCTAACGAATCCACCTCTAGGAACATCTTTAATTCTTCAACTGCTGATTGAGCTTCAGTAATAAAGGTCAT
The DNA here is from genome assembly GCA_963425845.1 of Sphenostylis stenocarpa. Classification (NCBI taxonomy): domain Eukaryota; kingdom Viridiplantae; phylum Streptophyta; class Magnoliopsida; order Fabales; family Fabaceae; genus Sphenostylis; species Sphenostylis stenocarpa. The sequence goes on along the minus strand of OY731398.1, from coordinate 41,561,425 downwards.
CATATCTTTATCCACTTGCTTGAGAGAGGCTAATCGATTACCGGAATCATAGAGGCGTTGGATATCATTTGCAAAAAGATATTCTGAGCTTTTTTCCAGAAAGAGTTACATGTTTTGAAGGATCTGAGAGTGTTCAAAATATTTGGTTCTACTGATTGCCACAGTAGAGCACAGAGTTGATAATCAAGTTTTTTCCATTGTTGAGCCGGATCTTCTGGTATCTTACTTCCGTCTTCTTCTAGATGATCGTGAAACCCTTGTTCAAGGAACCAAAGTTCCACTGAAGAGGACCAAGATATGTAATTTTTTCCATTTAATTTCTCAGCCGTTATCGTGGGAGTTCCAGGAAAGGAGGTTGTGGGCCCTGACGACATGTTTTAAATAATGTAGATGTAAGATGGAGACAATGGAACCTGTAAGAAAGAGAACACCCAAGATAGCCTGAAGGTTACTGGAAGGTGGTCGGAAAAGTCGTCGAACGGCAGCAAAAAAAGGAGACTGGACGGGTGACTGACGGTTGCCAAAAAGTGACCGGAAAGTGGCTGGAAAGTGACCGGACGGTGGCCGGAAAGTGACCGGACAGTGGCCGGAAAGTGACCAGACGGTGACCGAAAAATGGTCGGCCGGTGACCGAAAAAGGCCGGCCGGTGACCGGAAATGGTCGGACAGTGGTCGGATGATGGCCGGACGGTGGCCGGACAGGCAGAGCAGGACCAACCTGCTCTGATACCAAGTTAAGAGAATAAAGAGAATGAAAAGAAGATTTCTAATTTTGTGGGATACTTACTCCACTCTATGATCTCATATATATATATATATATATATATATATATATAGGATTACAACATTTAAAACAACAACCACTAACTACTAACAACCACCAACTACTAACCACTAACTAATAATAATTCTAACACAATCAATATAAATTTTTTATTGGAAATGATTCTTAGAATGATAGAAATCATGATGAGAGTGTATTAGTAATACTTTACTTTTTAATAAAAAGTTCATACTGTTGATTTAATTAGTGCTCTTAGCATTTGCATAAATTTATTAGGACAAAAAAGGTAACTCTTTGTGATTTTGCAGCTGCAGTTATGTTTTTGTGCTAATGCAAACTGATGAAAGCAATGGGTTTTCTGGATTATTTCTGATGCTTGGATTCTTAGACCTTTCATACTGTATAATATTTTTCTTGATGCTTGTTTTTAGGCCGGGTACAAGTCCTTCTGATATTCGTGCCTATACACTAGATCATCATATGCAGTCATGAGTTATGATAAGCAGGTGAGCCCCGTATCTCATATGTTAAGGGGGAACAGATTGAACTAGATATCATCACATGCGTTTAATTTCAATAATCATCCCATAAAGACACCCCAGCATTGCATCAACATTATCAAGTAAAAGTACACCATTGATAATTTTATATATTTTTTGTTTTGAAGATATTGAATGCGTTTATTTTTATTTAATGCTTAGTATTATTTATTTTAAGAGGCTTGTTTCAGAGCAATTTGTATGAACATACAGCATCATTCGTATTTATTTTCCATACTGATTGGCCAACAATACCTATGATCATGGTTTTCTTAACAATTTCACTTGTTCAGTAGTGTATGAGAAGATTGTTAGTCAGTAAACTCGCCTTGGGAGAAGATTGCACGTCTTCTGCAAGAACTTAGTGTTACTTGAGTTCACTATTGCCACAAGCTTAAACTCAACTTTGTAACAAGGTAGACTAGCAGTGTTTCAATTCAAAAAAGACATGTTAGACCAAGGTGCATCATTACCTACGAAATCCCCAATTGCCCTTTCGGACCTACCATATCAAATTGGTAGGCAGTTTCCATTGCAGAAGAAAGAACGACACTTGTTTTGCTATCTGAATTGGATTTTGTAAACATCTACATTCACCGAGATAAATTAAATTCTTTTTGAAATTTCCCCCTTTTCAAAATCAGGCCCACTTGATGGGCACTTTAGTTAACATCTTCGATGCAATGTGGTAACATGACTTAGACAATGACATCATCTTAAACTCCAGACAGCTTCATTCTTAGGAGAACATGGCCAGGAGCAATTTATTTTCCAGATAGATATTTTCAACTTAACTATAGAATAAAATGATTAAAACATCAGAAGCATTGGATTATACATCAAAGTGAACCTCGACCATGGTGAGAAATTGTAAAATTCAATTTCATCTTATGGTTTTTAAAGACAGCAATGGAAAACTACAAAAATATCCAGGCAGAATAGTCAGTTAAATGGAATGTGCAAGGCTTACATATTCTCAATTAAATGAAACAAGGAAAGAAATAAAAAAAAATTAAATTGAGAAAGTAAGATGATTTAGATTATTTAGTTAGAGAGACAACTAAAAGAAAGAAAACTATATATTTTTCTTCAATTGTATAAAAAGTAAAAGGAAAATGTAACTGCGGGTGAAAGTATATAAATACTCGTAATTAAATAATGAAATGGGACCATTAATCTTTTTATAAAAACTATAGGTGGAAAACTACTCTTTATGCAGAATAAATCAAATTAAAAACGAAAAAGAACAGTTAAAATAAAATGAAGATTGATAAAATTTCTATTTTTCTTTTTAAAAAATAAGAATAAGTTCATATCAATTACATAAACAATCATTTAAATAAATACAAAATTATAATAAGTGAACATGTTTCAAAAAGCATCTTTTTATTTATTTAAATTCAGTTTTTAATAAAATTTAATCATATAAAAGTTTATCAATAACATTTATTCATAATTTCATTATATACAAATTTTAAAATTTTGAAACCAGAAATCATATTTTATATATAATTATTTTCATTTATTGCTTTTTTTTAATTTTTTACTGTATTTATTAAAGAAATAAAAATAAGAAATAAGGAGAGATAAACAGATAATGAAAAATCAATGAAACAATGCTGGAATATAATAAAAAGCATGATTTTTAAATTATAAAAAATTTGGATAATAATTAACTTTCAAAATTTCTAGTGTGTGTAATATAAACCATTTCTAAACACATGTGAGTAACTAGATTTTGATCTTCAGGTAGAATTAAAATTTGAACATTCTCAATTTTTTAATACTGTGTTTTTTTTTTTTTGCTTAAATATATTTCTAACGAGTAGTTCTATGATTGTGATACTGCATGTGAATGAATTAAAAAACATGGCTTAATTTTACTAATATTTATGAAAAAGAAAATAGCGAGTTTACTTTGACTTCGATCGCGGCACTTCCTGGAACAGGGGAAGTTTCAATTTGAGTTCTGAACAAAACCTGTTCTTTTCTTCGCATACAGCTAAATTACAATCCTTCTTCAGACCTAGACTTCAAATCCCGTATCGAATTCCGTTGTTTTCTTTCTCCTCCATCCATCTTTTCCGGTTTCCTAGATGGAGGAAGCCAAAGAGTCTCTCACTTCCATCAACGGCGATTTCGGCTTTGGCGGAGCCACCGATCGCCGATTCGCCTTTTCCCGCCAATCCTCTTTCCAACAACCTCACACGCCGATAGACATTCCTGCACACGGCCTCCACCACCACCTCTACTGGTCCGCGCGTGACGATAAACCCTCAGCCTCGCTCCGCAGATCATCACTCTCCTCCTTCGTTTTCTCCGTCTTCCGCAACGTTAGGTCTGGCAACAGGTATATGAAGAGGCTCTTCCTGATGATATCGTTCAATGTCGCGTACTCCACCGCCGAATTGCTCATTGGCATCTTCACCGGCCGCGTAGGTCAGATTCAATCCACGTTGAATTTTCATTAAATTTTTCCAATTCAAATCCTCGTTACTTATCATTATATATATGTGTGATTTCACGAGGGACACGAGCCTGTGTATGTGCTTCATGGAAATTAATTTTACTTTTCAACACTGTTGGCTGATTTTGGTGAAACGAATTATGTCAACCGAATTTCAAATCTCTGCTGACGTTTTGACCTTTGCCGTTTCAGGTTTGGTGTCTGATGCGGTTCACTTGACTTTTGGATGTGGTCTTCTTACATTTTCGTTATTTGTTATGGCTGCGTCTAGGAAGAAAGCAGATCGAGAGTATACTTATGGGTGAGATTTTTTCATTTATTGTCATGGACTTGTCAACAGTGCTGCATTAGTTGTTTATGTTTAATTACGTGACACAGTTTATTGTGTAACTGATGCCTAAAGTATGTAGGACAGTAGGAAGATGGTTGTTTGGATAGTTCTTCTGGAAATACCCTATAATTTGCTTTTGTTATTATTAGAGTTATAACTATAATAACTAGTTTTGGACATTTTCATGTACAGTTATGCCATTTATCAAATTGTAGAATTTGTAAGGTATGAGTGAAATATGATTGTTTTTTCCCATGTTCTGAAAGGAACTTGTTAGTTCTTCACCATCTGACATTGCTTAGTTATATAATCTGAAGAATCTACCTCTGGCTTATCTATCCCTTTTTAACTTTTATGCGGGAAATTATTCTCCTGAATGTTTGTACTGAGCTAGTTCCAATTCTCATGTAAAATTAAGGGGTGGAGTTATGAACTTTTGTGAAACGGAACAGGATGACTTTACTAAATGAGGATGTGACTAAACTGACATCTGTAGGAAGTTAGTCTGTGACTTAGTTGCTTTACTACTGTTATACTTGTACTTTAGCTTGAACCTACACACATAGACATGTGTCCATATGTATCTGCATTCACTTCATGTACGAAAAGATAACTTTTTCCCGTGTGTCTATGTTATTGTTTATATTTTGTATTCAAGATTCAAGAATATGAATATCCAACAATTACTTAATGCTAGCTGCAAACATATCTAAACTTTGTACCTTGTTTTTGCACACGCCCATGTGTACTGCTATAGGTATTTTTTGAACTACTATTTACCTTTTGATTAATCGTTTCAACCTTGTCAGTAGTTTTTCTAACTAATATGATTTAATTTTAGGTATAAAAGGCTAGAAGTCTTGTCTGCATTTACAAATGCCGTAAGTATTCCTTATTTCTTTTACTACTTCTGTTGTTACTGTGTGTCATAGTGATTTGGTTGGCTGATGTTGTTACTAGAATGATGGTTCTATGAAATTACTAACCATGTAAAAGTAAGCTGTTGAGATTATGGTGCTGATCTCTGATCAGGTCTGATTCCTTTGAGGTTTTTGACAAGGTAACATGTAATTTTATCCCTAATGTAAGTATCCACAGAACAAAAGTTTTATATTAATGTAGAAATTTCTATTTTGCTTAAAATCTTATAAAATGCTGAATGATGTGCATAATAAATAGTAAATTAAATTTTCAGAATTGACATGTTTAACTGAATTGAGTTGCCAAAAGCTATCTTGGGACTAAGGATGTGTTTGGATTAACTTTTGCATCAACCCTTAAAAAATAAAACAATAAAAGAGAACAATTAAATAAACTTCTCAAAATGCTAAAATTAGCTTATATATAAGCTAATTTTAATTTCTGCATAAGTTAATTTTAACTTATGAAGAAACTTGTTCATTTCGTTATTATATTTTTCTGTCATAATGTCTATTCAAACAGGACCTAAGGAAATGCATTTGTTAAAGTGGGGATAATACATGACATTCTGGTTTGAATTTTACAGTGTTGACTAGAGTCTTTAATGATCACTTGTGTAAGGGGCTAAAAGAATTTTGTGTGACAGTGTTTTAAATTAATCGTTGCAAACATATTTCATTCTTGCTCTTTTATTCAGTACATTACATTGTAAGCGCTAACATATTGAATTCTCTCCTTCTGCTGCTTGTGTAGACAGCTGTTTCTTTTGTTTATGGCATTCTCCCTAGCAGTTGAGGCACTTCATGCATTCATACAAGATGAATCAGAGCACAAGTAAGTTCGTACACATAGTAACTGTTACTTGTCAGTGTTTTATTATTTACAATTAAGTATTTTACATATCCAGCAACAGAAAGACTGACCAAATGGTTTTTATAGTAAGATTTGAAACTTGTGGTTAAGCTGAGTTCCTTTTGATGCTTGCAAAGGATTGCGATTGATATCATAATTGATATGTTCTATTCATATTGTGTGTGATGATTGAAAGCACTGGACGTATGATTTAAGAGAGCAAAATCATGATGAGAAAGTCAAGGTAATAATACAGGGGAATCGATATGTGGGATATGTGGCAACATGGCTAGCTTGTGTGCATTAGGAGGGTTAAAGAGTTTATTGATGGCTTTGATGGGGCTGTAAACAGTTCTGTCTGGTGACATTAGGGTTTAGGATTTGTTGGAAAAGTTAAAAAGTTGTTGACCAGGTGGAAGTTTTATGCTTTCTGTGAAAGGGATCAAATCTTTGTTATTGAGAAAATTAAAAAAAACTAATGATAGATGGTCAAATAATATAAGGAACGATTTAAGTACTTAACCTAGAGTGATAGGCATTCTGTCTTAAAAAGGATATATTTAAGGGGTTTAAATAGGAAGTTAGAGAGGGTGAAATAGCAGATGGAACAAGGCTCTATTAGTAAAACAGGACAGATGTAAGTAGTTAGGCAAAAAACTGAACGAGAAGTTAGTTGAGTAGAGAATTTGAATGTTCTGGAATATGTGCGTGAGTTAATTGTGTCTTTGTGGCACCTTGTCTAGAGTTCTGAATAATATTCTTGGGTTATCTCTACTCTTGCATTCATCTTTGTTTCTATTTTTTCTTTAATACCAGATGAGTTGCTGGCTTATGGCCGGATTAGAAATATTTTCTTCTATCAATGTCTTCTTTTGATGGCTTATTAGGTCACTTATGCAAAACTGGTCAAACTTTATCAAAATGGTATGATAAAATAAATTACCTTTTTCTAATAAACATTAAGAGTTCTTAAATAACAACTATAACTTTTGGAAACATCAACAAAACTGATGCCCATAAAAGACAACCAATTAACATCTTTCATAAGGATGCCTATTGTAAAAGTTACAATATGTGACTTTTCTATGTCGATCATCCAAATTATGACTTCTATATTTTGCTGCTGCTTTCATTACATTTGTAAATTGTTTCTTGTACTGTAGGAAGGGTTTTTGTCTAAATTCTGACCTTTTTCATTCTAACAGATTTCTTTTTTATTTTTTTTCCTTCTCATTTTTATTTATACTGTGTTCTTCTTGTAGGCATTACTTGATTGTTTCTGCAGTGACCAATTTATTTGTGAATCTCGTTGGTGTATGGTTCTTCAGACACTATGCTCGGATTAATCTTGGTTAGTATTTACTAGATGTTCTTAAATTCACTTAATTTAACCTTTTCCCTCTCTGAGCCTTGATCTGTAATAATTAATCATTAAATGTTTTTTTCTGGAATTTGTGGTGCAGCTTACAGAAATGCAGAAGATATGAATCACCACTCTGTTTTCCTGCATGTTCTTGCAGATTCCATCCGCAGGTAAATATTCTGGGATTTATGTATGGTGTTGGGCATGTCTATGATAGTAGCTCCCTATCAATTCTAATGCATTTTCTTTCCTATGTACAAACTAATATTGAGCTTAAATACTTCAATGGTTTATCAGTGCAGGTCTGATATTGGCATCCTGGTTATTGTCAATCAGGTAAATATAATTTCATTTTCTGTCTAATTATCTAGTGTGATATAATGAAAACGTGATAAAAAAATTGACAGTTTTCTAACAATATTAATTTAGATATTGTAATTTGACTTATTTCTGTTTCCTTCATTAGGGTTCAGAATGCAGAAGTCTTGTGTTTAGGACTTGTTTCTGTTGCAGTTTTTATGCTTGTTCTGCCTCTCTTTAGGGCAACTAGTGGTATATTGCTCCAAATGGCACCTCCTAGCATCCCAACTACTGCTTTGAGCAAATGCTTGAGACAGGTTGTTACTTTTTCTAGAGCAAAATGTGTTTTGGACCACTTGTCTTCTTGTTAAAAGATATTTCAGTTTCAATTTATTTTTGGGAACTGGTGTTTTTAGCTTCCTATCACAGATTCAATCTTGGGGCTGTGGTGATAGATGCACTTTGCTCGCTTTAGTCTGCTATTGAAGTTTAGCATTTTTAATTTGAACCTGTTGATACATCAACGTGTGACTTTTACATATTGCATATTCTGTTCAGATTTCTGCTCGGGAAGATGTAATGGAAGTCTCCCAGGCTCGTTTTTGGGAATTAGTGCCTGGTCATGTGGTTGGTTCACTTATAGTACAGGTAATGTATTATTTGTTCTCCTTTCCTTTGTCAATACCGGTGTTTAACTAGTGGAAGCAAAAAACTGAAACTTGATTAGTTTTTTTGTGATGAGGATATAATAAATAACATGTCTGGATTCACACCCCTCTGACGCGTAGTCTTATTCAAGCGGGCACCCAAGTGAATTGTTGTTTATCTGTTGTATAGACCTGAATTTGATTTTCAAATTGTTTATTTTAATGTTTATGTTTTCTTTTCTTTTTATGAAGTTGATTTAATGTAAATGTTGACTATTTAGTGGGTCATGTTGACAGGTAAAACAAGGGACAAACGATCGGCCAATACTAGAATTTGTGCATGGTCTATACCATGATTTGGGTGTACAGGACCTCACGGTGCAGACCGATGATGCATGAGACTCTCATTACAATTTTATGCTATTAGTTATTGTTAAAGATTGTATACGCCTTACTGTCATTATTTATTACCGGTGGAGAGGAGGATAGTACGTGATTTCTCATTTAAAGGGATTATTCATTTTTAACCGCCATGTTTTTTCCTGCCAAAACTAGATTAGAAATGGATGCGTTTAGAAAGGTTCAAAAATTATTTGCGGATATATGGACAATTTTGAGAAATGTTTCAAACGTAAGAAAATCTTCTTGTATGCCTCCTCCGTTTTCACTTCTATTTGGTAACGTATTTTAATTTCCTAATGTTCTGGATATTCTTTTATTTCTATACGAACTGGCCCTAACCTGAAAACTTTTTAAATTTGTTTCTAAATTTATTTTATTTTTCTAAAACTCTGCTTAACCAAACTCATTTTCCATCATTTTGGTTGGTAAATAAGTTTCGTAGAAAGAAAGCTAGGGTTGTAACAGGATGTACGTCGAAATTGTATTCTGCTCCCACTAATTACAGCTCTTTTAATTTTTCTTATTCAAAAACAAAAGAATGATTCAATTTTATTTTTGAGAAAATCTCGTTTCAAAATTATGGCACGTTAGAAGTATGTTTGAATTATTATTTCTAGATCAAAATGTATTTTAAACGTTACAATAAAATTTTAAATTGTTACTCTTTTCTAAAATAAAAATTGATTCACAATCACCAAACGAATACTTATATGTTGGTTAATATATATAATAAACAAATACATATCACGTAATTTATCTCGCAATGTTTTGCTATTCTTTTACATTCCACCTTGGATATGTAATCATAAAAGTAAATAAAAAAATAAGAATTCATCTCTTTTCCACACCAAGGGCATTTGCAGGTTTGTAACTGCAAACCAAGCCAGCATTAAGTTGCAGAACAAAAGCTAAAATAAAGTATTTGCTCATATGTTTCTAACTGGCATTAGTTGGCATTAGTTGTGCGAGAATGTATTGTGTAAGCATAAAGATGAGAAAGAAGTACACTAGCTGACGTTATTGTATCAGTTTAATTGCATATATAACACGATAACATAGTTTTAAGCGAGCCAGTGGTTTTTCTTTAGGCCCTCACTTTGTGGTTACATTGGGCGTGGAGGCCAACACGTTTGCTGCATACCTGTGTCGCATAATTCCTGACAACTCCAAATACTTTGCGCTCTTTCTAAACTCTTTCCAAAAGCACTGTCCTTCTCGATGAAAGTAGCATTTACATTGGTCACATTCAAGAGTCCAGCCATTGCAGCATTCACCACATGCTTCACATGTAGTTTCCTGCTCTGTTCCTTCAACCAAATCTAGAGGGTGTGAGTGAACATCATATTGGACACTGCCTCCGAACTTGACAAGCCTAGATTTGCCTTCAACACAGTAAGGATGAGCACGAGAGTCACAGTCATCACAGTAGTAAAGCCATTGCTTCGGACTTGTTTTTTCATTGCAAATGCCACATTCATATTCCCTCAAACCCCCTTCAACAAAATAGTTCAGACTTAGAGGATGCTTGTCATACATGTGCCATGCCTTACGCGGTAGAGTAGCACATCCACAATCAATAGCAAAATCCTCACAAACATCACACATAAATACATGCTTCGACCAACGATGACAACCTATGCATTGCCTAGCAACGGTTGTCTTCTTGAGGAGCAAGGGATGCATGTGACTTTCATGTTCAATTCTCTCTTGAAGGGACCCACAACAAACATCAAGGTCGAATTGACACACATCACAACGATACACAAAACCATTGCTCAATCTTTTGCATCCATCACACCTGTAAATGCCATCATAATTAGGTGCCTTGGGGAGAAGGGTTAGAGGGTGTGCATGAAACGGGTGTTGTTTTGTTCTAGGTAATTCAACACAACTTTGGTGCAAAAAGAATCCGCAATTTTCTTCTTCACAAGAAAGGAATGGTGGCATGATGGGTTGGATACACCCATCACAGAGTTTACCAGAATATGGCAGATCACTCTCTTCATCCGTCAACTTTAACAAATGTTCATGACCAAAGAAATTACAAGTAAAATCAATATCCAAGGATTCCTCAATTTCGTAGTCCGTGGATGATTCCTCATCTTCTGTTGCGGCCTCACACTCATCTCTTAAATCTTGTTGTGGACACTTCAAATGCACGGGAAATCCGCACGTTGAACAAAAGTAGCCCGCAAAAGCTGCACTCATTGCTCCATCACAAACACCACAAGTTATGTTACCCCAGAAACCATAAACGTGATGAAGGGCATAAGTGAGTTTCAAAGGGTGGTCATGGCTTTTTATTCTAACAGTAGGAGGCAATTCAGCACAGCTAGAATGAACCCAAATCTGACAAATGGTGCATAGGCAAGCGCGACCCGCGTTTCCTTGCAATCCACAAGCATAACAGACAAACGATTGTGGATTAGTCACTGACATAAACTCGTGCTCATGACCATCATCTGGGTTGCACTGAGCAGCACATGACACGTCAAGGTCATAACTGCAGATATAACAATGGTACACGAATTTTTGGAAGCGACCTCTACAAGAATCACATATGTAGGGTGCTTCATAAGGGGAGGTGGAAAGGAGAACAAGGGGGTGTTCAGGATGAAATGGGTGTTTTACATGACGTGCCATTTCTGCACATGTTTTGTGAAGGATATAGTTGCATTGATCGCAGCTGAATACAGGACCTGAAATTGTTTTTTCACAACCTGAGCAAATGACTCGCTCATTGACATTTCTCAGTTCCCACTTTAATAGAAGAGGGTGGATATGGCTGAAATGTTCCATCTTCTCCATGTTTTGAAACTATGTGTGATTTTCTGTTTTTGTTTTTGAACTTTTAAATACGATTCTTTGGCATCTGGATACAGTTTGTTAGGGAGGAAGTCTCCTGTAAACTTTGCTTCATAGGTAAGAGATCAAAGATAACATAGATGGATATGCTTATTCTTGTTTTAACCCACAAAAAACACAAGGAATTTCATACTAAAGGAAGGGAGGACTTCTGGTTTGACCTCCAAACTAGGATTATACATTCCATAAGTTGAATGGGTTTATATATATAAAGTTAAATGGGTAAGTTATTGAAATTGGCTAAAGCATTACACCAGGTTCAACAAGAGAAGTAACCGATGAGTAATATCCTCCAACCAATACATTTTCAAGGTAAATATATTTCTTATAATTAGATTTTATAAAGTATTGAATCTGATTTATTTTTTAACAATTAACTAAATGATATATTAACCTAGTTATTATATTATATATAGTATTTAGGGAATTATTTTGTTTTTTTAGTTTGCTTGACCAATAAATTAAATCAATAAATACGAAGAGATTATAAAAAATTAGAACTCTTTTAAATTTACAGAAAGTCTGTCATATTAATGTTAAATAATATTGAAGCAACCACAATTTAAAACAAATTTAATATTACTAATGCAATTGATTAATTCTTTTATTGTGAATTCATTATTTTTTATCACAGAATTGATGTATTTCTATATACAATTACAAAATAGCTATTATACAAATTTATCTAGTTTGTACAAGTGAAATATATTCATAATAAATCTTAGTTTCTGCTATTTTAATAGAATGCCTCAATCTTCTTCAAAGTAGTGACATTAATTGATCAACTAAATAATTAAATATATTCAGATATTAAATCTAGTCAGATCAATTGATAAACCTTTATAACGTGGAAACTTAAAAAATATTAAACTAAATTATTGAGTTTTTCAAATTTAAGAGAAAAACCCTTTCAAAAATTATGGTAGGTCGCTTTTAAGTAATGACTACACGGTATTCTTTAGTAAAAGGCGAAAGAATAGTTCGCTTTGTAGTCAGTACACGACTCCATGATCAGCCACTAACAAAACTCCTTTCTTTTATATAATAATAAACCATTTTCAATTAGTATTTTAAGCTATGTGGGCTTTAATAAAAGCACGCTAATTCCTCCCACTTTCCTTGCCAAGAACTTTTAATGTTTCATATCACTTCAGTATCTTTGGCATCACTTCTCGTAGATCTCAATACTCTGAAACAAGGAGGAATAGAAAAAAATTAGCCTTGTAGCTCTGCCAAATAGATTTCACTCTTTTGAGATTGTTTAGAAAAAACAACAGACCTTCACCACAGGCTTCACATTCTGTGTTCTGCTTAGTTTCTTCTTCCACCAAAGTAAGAAAGGGTGCTAGTGAACATCATATCGGAATTTGCCCCCAAACTTTACACACCATTTAGACATTGCTTTGTTCACATTTTCTAATTGCAAATGTCACATTCATACTCTCTCAAATCCCTTTCAACAACATAGTTTAGACAGAGCATCTTCTCATACATGTCCTCTGCCTTACCAATTAGTAACGCATCACATCCATGACAAACAGAAAAATCCTCACAAACATCACACGAACACATCTTTCAACCAAAGAAGACAACCAACCTTTGCATTGCCAGCCTAGCAAAACCTTTCTTAAAGAATAGGAGGTGCTTGTAACTTTCATGTTCAACTCTCTTGAAGGGAAACACAACAAACATAAAGAGTTGAATTTACACCAATCGCAACCCTATCTATATGATCTTTAAAATCAGTTCAATATATATAAAAAGTTTGTTAAGCAGACTAAACTATCCCAAACATAATCCAAAATTGACATGCCATAATAGCAGGAGGACTCAGGTTCAATTTGATATAATTGAAGCTTACGTAGGTTCATGCACCAATAATAATAATCCTGGTTTGCTTCAACTCATTTTTCACCACAGTTCTCAGTTTCGGTGTTCATTTCTGAACCTTTCCATCACTTCATGTGAATGCAAATTCAAGCCCTTATTTCACGAACATAACACAATAATTCAAATAAATAACAAACCAGAATAGATAACTAATCAATCGCACCATTATTGCCAAATTGTTATATAGTGAGTAATCATTTGTTTCACCGAGGATTTCCAATCATATTAGTTTCTGCTGAATTCTCCAAATCTTATAGATAACTGAAACTTCCTATAAAAGAAAACAGTATAGTTTTTCACTTGATGCAGAGGAAATACACTACGCAATTTTGATCATTTTGACCAAAATTAAGATGCATGAAAAGAGATAAACATAAAAGCAAGAATGATGTATCAGAAGAGCTATAAACCGCAGTTAATGCTTGTTGGAATCAAAGATTGGAGACAAATACATGACATGAAAGTGAAGAAGTAAAAAGAGAGGAGTGACAGAGGAATCAGAAAAGGACTCAGCAGCAGATTTGGGCAACTGTGACCTAGGTGAGAGCGACCCGTATCGATGAAACGAAACTGGAAATTGTTAGAAGAATTGGTGTGTGGGGGAACATGTCTGAACCCCATTGATACGCGTATCTCTCACCCAGATCAAAGATGGCCATACACAGAGCAAAGGAGAATCTTTTCTTGCTTCTTGCTTCTTGCTTATCTCTTCATCCATCTTTATATGAATCCATAGCCACTGATTCAAATATGACTTTTATTTTCAATATTTTTTTATCAACATGATTTATACATTATCTTACACTAAGTTCAGAATATAAATTGAATACGTATCTGCATGATGTGCACTATATATATATACATATCTTTGACAATATACATTATTTTTTATTAATAAAAAAATCTCTAAAAATATTTATGAATTATTTTCCTCTAAACATTCTCATAATAAACTCATTCGAAAATTTGTATATTGCAAGTTCATGATAAAATCCCAAAACTTATAATATTCTAGATTTAAATGATATTATCTTAATGAGCCCAAATCGAAACACCAGACAGGAAAATTATCAATTTATATGAAGGATAAACATAACTCTTAATTAACTAGAATACCTATTTATATTATTCGGATTATATTATATAATTTACTGTAAAATCTAATCTCAGTAAAAATATTGAAAGTTTTCTTATTCAAGTCAGTTAATAATATTAGTTAATTTATCATTTGAATAATATCTAACAATTTGGACACCAAAGTAAGACCTGCAACGTGTTTCTTTCTTTATGTTCTGATTTTTTTTTTTTTTTTTTGGATGTTTGGATTATAGATTTGTGAAGTCCCTTTCTCAATTACTTACTGAATTAGTTATGTAAATAACTAAAACCCTCGATGTAGGTAAGTACTTGTTGAAATTTTAATTAAACATTTTATTATCAGAATTTATATAAATAATTTCACTTTCTTATTTATAATTGTCCTTTGAGACAAAAGCTTAATATGAAAACGTAGCTTGGAGATTAATATAAAATTTAAAATCCTTTGAAAAAAAAAAACTATTAAGAGAAACCAATAATATAAAATATTTCTACATAACAAATCCTTCCGATAACCATTAAAATATTTTCACACAATTTTAGCTATTTTTTAAGAAAAAAATACAACACTTGTAATTTTTTATATACCTATAACCATTCTTTAAATTTTTATATTATGTTAGATTTAAAGGAATATGAAATTTGATTTTTAAAAAAGATTTCTCTTTTGATAAATAGATAAAATATTATTTTATCTATTTGTGGGAATGTCAGTTTGATACATGAACTTCCAATTTTATTGGATGTTGGTTATTTTCTCCATGTACTCATCAATTTTTGACACTTACTTTTATTACTTGTTGAATCTTAACACTATATTGGCACAATATCTAACTAAAGTTCAATTTGGTGTTGAACTGCGAATATGTCACTTCATCCTTACAAAAAGCATAATTCTAGGTCAAAAACAACTTTTCCAAATACATTGAATGCAAAGGTTGAAATTATTAAAAGACTACCTTAGAAAGCCATGCATTATGCAAGACTTCAAATGAATAATGCAAATATTGCCAAATAATTACATGAAATAGTGCATAATTTAGGTTATTTGACTAGTCCAAAATTGATGCAACTATATTAATAAGATGTACATTTGGTTTTGACAAGAAAGGAAGTGGACATTCATTTGTTGATATTCGCCAAAGAATTTGAAGTCTTTGAAGATTTTTTTATAAAAAATCTACATTTGGTTCAAGAAAACATTGGTTCTCTGGAGATTTTTCTGATGAAAAACTATTTCTGATTCAAGAAATCATCGGTTGGTTGACATTTCAAACTATAAGGTTACAAGTGTGATACCCTAGATTTTAATGGCAGTACACATGTTAATAAGGAAAAATTACTTTATGTATGTGCACTTTATGTTTGGAGGTGTGACAAATATTAAATATTAGAAAAAAAAAATCACATGAAAAGGCATGAAATATCCCTACAACTTGTATGAATACATTCTAGTAACAGTGACTAACGTGTTAAAATGGGTTGAAGCTATGACCCAAGATGATGCTAAAATTGTCATGAAGTTCTCAAGAGAAATATTTTCTCCAAGTTAGTACCCCTAGAATCTCCAATAGTTGGGTAAAAAAAAATAGTCTTAATTAGTGATGATGGATTACACTTTTGTCATTCTCAATTGGAAAAATCTTGAGTCAAACAGTGTCAAGTATAAGGTGGTTTCTCAATATCATCCATAAGAGAAATAAAAATATAGGGAAAATTATAATACTTGGTCCATTTAATGCAAGGAAGAAAATGTATGTATAATCACAATGGTCCTTTGTATCAATTTAACGTTTGCTTGTACATCGTCATGAGATAAAATTTATATTGAATTATTTGCTGTTACATTCTTACTAAGAAATAAAATTTACAATTGTTATAATAATAATATTTAATATTGTTTCTATCACATGTATAGTATTAATTTTTAATCATTATTAAAAAAACTAATTAAAAGTTAAGAAAATCAATACAACATAAAAGAAACATGATTGAAAATTAAGATAATCAATACAGATTTTTTTTTTTCAATCCACATTAATACCAAGACGAGTGGAAGAAATAACTATGAAAGTGAAAATATTTTTAATAATCACAATGAAACTTAAGCATAACTCACACAATACAAATGTTGGTCATCTTTAAACTTGGATTGGTCATATACTCGAAGTATAACACCTTTATCTTTCCTTCTATGATGGTTCTCTCTGGGCTTTTCAAATCTTTCAAATCATCAATGTCCATAAAGGTAATATTGATGTTGCTTGTTTTGGAAAAGAAATACGAGAGTAGGATGTGGATCTCGCCATAAAACGTGGTGCACATATGAAATAGTATTAAGGAGATTGCAAACATACTTCGATGGACATGTTGATGTTGTAGTGTTCCCCGAACTCATGATGCGTAAGGACCAATGTTGCATAAGATCCATGTTGACGTCGTCAGCTTTGTTCCACTTCCTATTGGTAAGAGCACTTTCAACCATAATCATTATAAGAGATCATTTGCATTTTGTCTCTGCTTTGATTGGTTTTCTTGTCTTGATTGATATTATGATGACCCTAAAAATTATTGATATTACTATAATGTTATTGCGACTGTGAACTAGATCTTTCATCAATTGCTAAGAATGCGGAGAACCAGGTTCACGAGTTGTTTGCTTTTTAATTGTGGTCTCTTCCAACTTCAATTGAGAACATGTAACAAAAGTTGGTACATTATCTTTTTGTTGCATAACCATGAAAAAACCAGCATATGCTTTAGTTAAAGTCAGCAAGCAAATTGAGCACTAGATATTGATCTGAAACAAGAGCCCCAACATTAGATAATTGGTCAACAAGAGATTTGACTCTATTGCAATATGCGGAGGTTGTGGGGAAATCCTCTAAGTTCGTGTTCGTGAACTAAGTTTCAAGATATATTACCCTACAATTTTTGTTATCATGAAATAGGTTGGCTACATGTTGCCAAATTTTAAAAGCGAATCATCAGCCACAAGGATTGATGTGAGAATATCAAGAGATATAGTAGCATAAATCTTAAATCTTAAATAAGGTTGTCCATGAGTGAAATTGGCTAGTTTTCATGTCCAAAGTGATTTGAATGAGATGTTTCATGTTTGTGACAACTAGGATAAAGTGAAATTTGGAATTATCAGTCATGGATAAGAAAATGTGGAAGAAAGAGAGAAAAAATGTTTTAAAGAAGATGAACAGTGACCATTAGATTTTTCAGAAACGGAGGAAGGTAATCTAATCTGATACCATTTAGGAAATCATTTTTGTTTTATCTCTCTAATGACGGATATATATAAAATACAAGCTATAATTTAAATTAAACTTTAGGTAATTAATACTAGAAGATATTCTTAAAATATTAACAACTTATTTTACATAATAACATTTATCTATAAGAAATAAAGGGGGAAGAGAGATATAGAGAGATTGAATGAGAAGAAAAGATTATAGAAAGGACATAGGTTATTCTCTTCATAATCAACGTGATGAAGGATTCAAAGGCGTAAAAACATAATGGAAGGCACAAAGACGCGATGGAGGATGAGGTAGAGAGGAGAGGAAGAAGAAGAACTATTTTGTAAAAGGGAAAAAAATGTTTCACAAAAGAGAAAAAAAATATAATGTTATAAAGGACTTTGTAAATAAATTATAATACAATAAACATAGAAAACTCATTACAAATTATAAATTTGCTATCATCTCTTTTTCTAAATTGGTTCTTTTATAATCGATGTTAAATAATGTCAAAATCTTCTCAAAATATCAATAGTTAAAGTTTTCAACATTCTTATAATCTTATTTTGTTATAGAACTTTTTAATTTTTTGTTTTATTGGGTTCTTATGCCATCACAAGAGTTTCAATTTCTTAGTTTTAGTAGGTTTTCTTATATATTTAAGTACCCATTCACAATATTTATTTTAATTTTGACAAATTTCTTTACAATTTTATCTTTAAAAGATATATAATTGTATTAATAAATGATGATATTTATAAATTATCATTGACATTATTGAATTCACAACAATGGAGAATTAATTAACATATAACAAGAAAAAAAATATTGTATTGCACAAAAATATTACATAAAACATATAATCAACGAATAACTAATGTTCATTATATATACTTTTGTATAATTGTAACGAAAGAAAACAATAACAAAGATGGACAATTGGATTGTCAAAACACATTCTAGTAAATGATCCATTGGATCCCCTCTTACTAAATGGTTTAATGTTCTATTAAGTCATTTCATGATAGGTTATCTCATACTATTAGATCGTTTAACCTTCATCATATCATCTACTCATTATGAGATAATTTGTTTATCATCAAATGGACTACCTATCATTAAATGGTTTATCTACGATGGTCTGCTAATCATTAGATGATTTGATCCTTAAAATCATATTGTGGAGTCATCTTCATAGATCTCAACTTTCAAGATTTACACGAGACTTTTGTACGTATCAAAACAAATTGTTAATGGAAAGTAAGGGTAAAAGTGACATAAAACTCTTGATTTTGTTCTCATGAATGACATCAATGTTCTAATCCTATATATACTAATATAATATATTATAGTTAATTATTATATTTAAAATATATTGTCTATTGTGAAATTTAATTTTTTTTATCATTATTTTATCGTTAAAAGATCTTTTTTATAAATTAAGAGAATAGAATTTTAATTCTAACTTATATAAAAATTCATCTTAAATCTTGATGGATCCCGAGGCGGCTTATGGATGCCACAACCACCTCAAATTTTTATTATTATTAAAATATTAAAAAAACATTACCTAAAAAATAATAAATGTTCCCAGTGTCTCTTATCTTAAACATGTTTAAGGTCATAACACCTACTACATGTTGACTTTTTAAGTTATTTCAAAAGTTTAAGATATTATTTTTGACTTGGTTTAACCAAATTTCTTGGGATTGCCCTTAATCTCCATTATCTGATAAGTGGTTCCTGATTTTATACCACTATCTATCGTTGCTTATTTTAAAAAAATTGCACAAATTCAAAACGACTATTTTCTATCTGATTATCTATATAAGAAACAAAAATTGTTTTCCATCGAAATTCAAGTCAATTATGCTCCTCTGATCTTACTGTTCGTTCTTAATAGTTCAGTGTTACCTCGTACCTCCCTATGGTGGTCCGGGACGAACCTATTGTATCCTGGGGGAGCATCACGTCCGGTTGATGAATCCTTAAGGATTGCGTGCCTCTCACGCGCCTCAGGTCTTCTTATTTTAATTTTCCAGGGTCCAGACTACGTAAGCTTCAATAATCTTAAGGATTCAATATGTCCTCTGGGCCATCTATCTCAAATGTTGAACCTTCCAATGGAAGCGGCGACCCCAAACCACCTTCTCATCCTGTTCACGCCCCTTTATGTGAAACCCTTCCCTAATATCTCCAAGGTTGAGGTTTTTGGAGGACAAAACTACCGTAGATGGCAAGAGCGCCTTTTCACTGTTCTCAACCTGCATGAAGTTGCTTCTGCCCTTACAGAATCACAGCCACCACTGACGGCTAATCCTAAACTCCTACAAGAGTGGACCAACTCAAACAAGGTATGTCGTTATACTATTCTCAATACATTATATAATGAGTTTTTCGATGTCTACTGCTCATACAAGGAGGCAAACAAAATCTGAGTCCATCAATTTAAAATACACAGCTGAAGATGCTGGGAAGCAAAAATTCGTCATCGACAATTACTACAAGTGGGAGATGGCTGAAGACAAGGACATCAAGGTCCAGATAAATGAGTATCATAAACTGTTCGAGGACCTGAAAGGAGAAAATATTGAATTGCAAGACGAATTTGTAGTTGGTCTATTTATTGAGAAGTTTCCCCCTTCCTGAACAATTACAAACAGCAACTGAAACACAAACATAAGCAATTGTCGCTGGTAGATCTGATCACCCATATCATCATTGAAGATATCAACCGCAAGAAGCTCAAAGTGGCCAGGGCAAAGGCTCTAGCAGCACGAGCCACTCTCATTCAAAACAAAGCTAACAAAAAAGGTACGAAGTCAAACTCTGATCACTTGGTCCATAAGGTTACTAATCCCAATGTTGACTTAAAGAAAAAGGGACATTACTTTGTTTGTGGAAAGCCAGGTCATCAAGCATATCAATGCTGATACTGTGCGAGGAGACAATCCTCCCAAACCAAAGGCAAATTTGGTAGAGGGAGATGATATCATTGCAACAGTCATTCCTCAAGCTAATATTGTGACTGATGTGAACAAGTAGGAGGTAGACTCTGGGGCTACCAGACACATTTGTGCCAATAGAGAGGTGTTCACCTTCTACATTTCTGTAGGGGAAGGAGAAGAACTTATATATTTTGGTGATTCCAGAACTACACCAGTTCAAGGGAAAGGAAAAGTACTTCTCAAACTCACATCAGAGAAGACCTTGGCTTTGAATGATGTACTGCATGTCCCTAATATTAGGGCCAATCTGGTTTCTGTGTCCTTGTTGTTAAGAGTTGGGGTTAAGGTGTCTTTTGAGTCCAACAAAATTGTGATGACAAAAAATAATGTGTTTGTTGGCAAGGGATATTGTGATCAGGGACTCTTTGTTCTTAATGTGATAAACATAGAATATACGATTACAAATACCGTATCATGCCATGATTCTACATGATTAATTTTTTCCATATTTAGCTTGGCATGACAGCGATGCACAGTGATGCACATTAATGTCATATCTGTTAATAGACAAATTTAGGATACCGACTATAATGGTTAGCGTAATTATAGCCTAGAATGTTTCTGTATTTCATGTATATATTGTGCTATCATATTCAATACAAGACAGGGGTTTTTGGAAATATTTTTATCATGGTATCGGAGCGAACCAAACTCCGATATCCAACGGCCGAGAACACGATCGTACTTCTAAAATGGCGAGAGAGGAGAGGCGGTGAAGAAAACACCATCGCCATACGATCCGAGTGCCGGTGATAATCCTGGAAATGTGATTACACAGGTACAATTACGAGGAGAGAATTACGAGGAATGGGCAAGGGCCGTGAAGATATCTCTGCGGGCTCGAAGGAAATGGGGTTTCATAGATGGAACTCATAAGGAACCTGAAGAAGACACATCCGAGATAGAAGATTGGTGGACAATTCAATCGATGCTTGTATCTTGGATACTAAACACTATAGAACCTAGTTTGCGTTCCACTCGTTGCATACATGGAAAACGCAAAGGACCTATGGGATGACATCAAGGAACGATTCTCGATCGTGAACGGACCAAGAATCCAACGGCTAAAGTCGAGTTGGCGGAATGCAAACAACAAGGAATGACTATGGTTTCCTATTATGGGAAGTTGAAAACGTTGTGGGATGAACTGGCAAATTACGAGCAAATCCCACAGTGTAGATGTGGGGGATGCAAGTGTAATATTATGACGCAACTTGAGAAACGAAGAGAAGAAGAAAAAATTCATCAGTTCTTGATGGGGCTAGATGATGAGGGCTATGGAACTGCATGGTCAAATGTTTTGGCAACAGATCCATTACCCTCGTTGAATCGGGTGTATGGCACCATGGTGCAAGAAGAAAGGGTGAGAACAATCACCAGTGTCTAAAGAAGAGCGAGGAATGATCGTGGGAAACCGAGGAACAAGTTGCGCAATGAAGCGAAAGAAAAATCGGTTGTTTGCATGCGGTGTGGAAGGAAGGGACATGACAAAGGCAATTGCTTCAAGATCATTGGTTACCCGAGAATGGTGGGGAGAGAGACCACGAACCGATAGAAACGATGAAAAAAATCAACAAAGAACAGGAACCTTCGAGGAAAAGGAGGAACGGCTCGCGTCAATATGGCGCACACTTGGTGCGGATAACGTTGGTTCAACCGAAAAACCGAAGTCGCGGGAGTCGAGTAATGAGCAATGGCGGATCTTGACAACGAATGTTGAATTCTCGCAAGGCAAATGAAGCCGAAAAGATGGCTGGTAAGAAAGCATGTGACTTGTGGATTATTGATAGTGGCGCCTCTAATCATATGACAGGAACACTAGAAAACTTGAGGGAGAGTCGAGCCTTGGAAGGGTGCCCGGTGGGACTACCAAATGGTGAATTGGTGCTGGCAAACAAAGAAGGATCGGTTTTCCTTGATGGAGGACTGAAACTTAAACATGTTCTATATGTTCCGAAATTGAATTGCAATTTGATTTCGATATCACAATTGACGAATGAAGTAAAATGTACGGTACATTTCTCGATAGATTTTGTGCAATGCGGGACCACACTTCGAGGATGTTGATTGGAGCGGGTGAACGAAAAGAGGGACTCTATTGGTATCGTGGTGTGAGTGGCATAAAGGCGTATCGGACCAATGCGAGAAAATCAACTAGAGATTTGGCACAAGCGAATGGGACATCCTGCCTACCAGATTGTTAGAAAAATTCCGCATACGAACGGCGTGAATAGAAATACGGATACAACTCATGTGTGTGAAGTGTGTGAGAGATCAAAGCAATGCAGAAACACATTTCCTTTAAGTGATTTTCAAGCATCCAATATATTTGATTTAATACATTGTGATTTATGGGGTCCATATAGAACTCCCTCGTCTTGTGGTGCATCTTACTTTCTCACTTTGGTTGATGACTTGTTCTCGAGTCTGTGTGGATATATCTCTTGAATAATAAGAAAGATGTGTCACAAACCTTAATGCATTTCATCGCCTTAATAGAACGACAATACGAGAAACAAGTCAAAATATTACGAAGTGACAATGGAGCCGAGTTTATGTGTCTTCAACGATATTTTCGGCAACATGGGATACTCCATCAAACCTCATGCACTTGGAACACCTCGGCAAAATGGGAGAGCCGAACGAAAACATCGACACATCCTAAATGTAGCTCGTGCTCTACGATTTCGGGGAGAACTTCCACTTCAATTCAGGGAGAATGCATTTTGGCCGCGAGGATACTTGATCAATCGTACACCCTCAACCGTTCTCCATGGAAAAACTCCATATGAAATATTGAATGGGAAGCCACCCACTTATGACCATCTACGGGTATTTGGATGCTTGTGTTATGCACATAACCAAGATAGGAAAGGTGACAAATTTGCAAGTAGAAGTCGCAAGAATGTATTTGTTGGATATTCAATCGAAAAAAGGGTTGGAAATTGTTTGATGCGGAAGAGAAGTCTTACGGACTTCGAGAGATGTTAAGTTTGTAGAACATGAATTCCAGTTTGCCTCTCTTGCCCACGGTAGACATTCGGAGGTAGGATTGCCTCTCGTTGATGTTGGCATTGTCGAGGAAGCATTGCCTGGACTTGGTGCAATGAACAATGCGAGAACACGTTGTGGAGGCCGATGACGTTAACCCCACAACGGAAGATGTGCCCACAAGCGAGTTCGGGGAGGGCCACGGCGAATGCCATGAACAAGAGCCTCCCACCCGGATCGTTCTCCCACGGAACAAGCCGACTCTATGATGACGGAACTAGAGGTTCTCGAGGAGCATACTTGTCCACTGCATCCACGGGGAAAGGTCTTCGTGTACGAAAGCCATCACGTGAAGCTTCGTGATTATGTCACTAACACCACTTTACAACTCGGTCCCTCAATTCGCACTCCACATTCGGCTTCCTCGGGTATGCCTTACGAGTTTGACAAAGTACTTAAATTGTGCTAAATTCTCCTTCCCCCACCGAACCTTTCTTGCGGCCCTTCATGCGAGAGAGAGAACCTGTGCATTTCTTTGAAGTCTGTTCGGGATGTTAGATGGAGAGATGCCATGGCTAGTGAAATTCGAGGCCCTCCAAAGTAATGAAACATGGGACATTACTCCTCTACCGACGAGGAAGAAGCCTACGGGTTGCAAGTGGATTTATAAAATCAAATATCATTCGATGGGAGCGTTGAACGCTTCAAAGCCCGATTAGTTGTCTTGGGAAATCACCAAGTTGAGGGGATTGACTATGACAAGACCTTTGCCCAGGTGGCAAAGATGGTCATCATTCGGACAGGTGTTGGCGGTGGCGATAGCCAAAGGCTGGGAACTCCATCAAATGGATGTCCATAATGCTTTTACTGCACGGCGATCTTGAGGAAGATGTGTACATGAAAATGCCGCTAGGGTTCTTGGTGTCTCAAAGGGTATGGTGTGTCGTCTCCGCAAGTCCCTTTATGGTCTTCGTCAAGCTCCTCGGTGTTGGTTTGCCAAGCTCTCAAGCTGCTCTTGTTCAATATGGGTTTCAACGTTCTTCGTCGATCACTCCTTGTTCATCTTTCGCAAAGGAGATGTCGAGCTGGTTGTGTTAGTTTACGTGGATGACCTAGTCATTGTCGGCAATCATCATGAAGACATTGCGCAATTCAAAGATTATCTTCATCAATGTTTTCGTATGAAGGACTTAGGGAAATTAAAATACTTTCTTGGGGTGGAGGTTGCCGGATCTCCTACGGGAATTTTCTTGTGTCAACGGAAGTATGCGTTGGACATCATAGTTGAAGCGAGGATTGCTTGGAGGGAAACTTGTGTCCACGCCAATCGAAGAAAATCATCGTTTAGCATTGGGCGATGGCGAACTACTTTCCGACCCGAGTCAATATCGACGTCTCGTCGATCGCCTTATTTACTTGTGTTTTACACGACTCGAATTATCTTACGGTGTTCATGTCCTATCTCAATTCATGCACCAACCGCGTCGGGAGCATTGGCGGGCTGCACTCCGCGTGGTACGCTATTTAAAGGGCAGCCCGGGTCGGGGTGTGCTTTTAAAAGAGAGAGTGACCTTCGTCTTTATGGTTGGTGTGACTCGGATTGGGCAAGTTGTCCTCTCACTCGAAGATCTCTCACCTAGGTTGGTTTATTTTCCTTGGTCAATCCCCGTTTCTGGAAAACCAAAAAGCAACATACGGTTTCTCGATCATCCGCTGAGGCGAGAATATCGTTCTATGGCCGACACGACATGTGAGTTGAAATGGCTTCAAGGCCTTCTTTCGAGCCTAGGCATTACTCACACCGACCCTATGACTCTCTACTGTGACAACCAAGCTGCCACTTCACATTGCCAAGAATCCTGTGTTTCATGAACGGACAAAACATATTGAAGTGGATTGTCATCTTATTCGTGATGAAATACAACACAATCATATCCAACCCTCCTATGTGTCCACTCATCATCAACTGGCTGATCTCTTCACCAAATCTCTTGGCGCCACTAAATTTGGTTCTTTTTTAGGCAAGTTGGGCATTCATAACCTTCATACTCCATCTTGAGGGAGGGTGATAAACATAGAATATACGATTACAAATACCGTATCATGCCATGATTCTACATGATTAATTTTTTCCATATTTAGCTTGGCATGACAGCGATGCACAGTGATGCACATTAATGTCATATCTGTTAATAGACAAATTTAGGATACCGACTATAATGGTTAGCGTAATTATAGCCTAGAATGTTTCTGTATTTCATGTATATATTGTGCTATCATATTCAATACAAGACAGGGGTTTTTGGAAATATTTTTATCATAATGTTTCTGAAGTTTTGAATAAAAATGTTTCCTCTTTTGCTTATATGCTTGATTCGTTTGATATATGACATGCTAGATTAGGACACATTAATTTTTCTTATATCAAGAATATGTGCCAAAATGGTATGATTTCTGGTATTGATAATGAAAGTCAAGATAAATGCACGGTTTGTATTGAATCTAAATTAACCAAGAAATCTTGTCTTCCTGTTCAACATGAAATTGATATCCTTAATTTAATTCATTCTGATTTAGGTGATTTAAAATGAACTGTAACAAGAGGAGGTAAGAAATATTATGTGACGTTCATAGATGATTGCTCGAGATACACCAAGGTTTATCTAATTAGGCATAAAGATGAAGCGTTTGATATGTTTTTATTATATAAAGCCGAAGTAGAAAACCAATTAAATAGGAAAATCAAGAGAGTTAGATCTGATAGGGGTGGTGAGTACATTTTATTTAATGAGTATTGTGAAAAAGAAGGCATAATACATGAAGTAGCTCCACCTTATTCACTTGAGTCTAATGGGGTAGCAGAAAGGAAAAATAGGACCTTACAAGAAATGATGAATGTCATGCTCATTAGTTCAGGTGCACCAGATAACTTGCGAGGAAAGCCCTTTTAGCTGCCTGTTTCTTGCAAAATAGGATCCCACATAAGAGAACCGGTAAGACTCCTTATGAAATTTGGAAAGGGTATAAGCCTAACTTAAGTTATTTGAGAGTGTGGGGGTGCCTAACTAAGGTTATGCTTCCTGACCCTAAAAAAAGGAAAATAGGCTCTAAGACCTCTGATTGTATGTTTGTTGGCTATGTTGAGCATAATGTTGCCTATCGGTTTCTTGTCTTGAAAAGTGATGTGCTTGATTGTAATACAATTTTAGAAACAAAAGATGTTGAGTTCTTAGAATATGTATTCCCATTGAAGTCTGAATCTATTTCTCATGCAAAAACTCAAAATAACAATGAGAACTTATATGAGGATTTGAGAAGGAGTAAAAGACAAAGAAAAGAAAGTTCCTTTGGAAATGATTTTTATACTTAATTAGAAATGATCATTTAACCTGTTATGAAGTTGTTTCTTCTTCTGATGCTGAATTTTGGAACAAGGCTATTAAAACTGAAATTGATTCTCTTTCTAAAAATAAAACTTGGATTTTAATTTATTTACCTCTGGGAGCAAAAGTCATTGGTTGTAAATGAATTTTTAAAAGGAAACTTAATCCTGATAGTTCTATTGAAAAATATAAAGCAAGATTGGTTGCGAAAGGTTTTTCTCAAGAACAAAATATTGACTATTTTGATACATTTGCTCTTGTGACTAGAATCTCTTCAATTCGAATTTTAATAGCCTTGGCCTTTATGTACAAATTGATTATACATCAAATGGATGTAAAAACGACTTTTCTAAATGGTGATTTAGAAGAAGAAATTTATATGTCTCAACCTAAAGGATGTGTGGTTTCTGGTCAAGAAAATAAAGTTTGTAGACTTTTCAAATCCTTATATGGTTTAAAGCAAGTTCCAAAATAGTGGCATGAGAAATTTAATCAGACATTGATTGATGATGATTTTTCTACTGTTGAAGTAGATAAATGTGTTTACACAAATGGTGAATGTGTTATTATTTGCTTGTATGTAGATGATATGCTTATATTTGGCACATGCTTAGATGTAGTGATTAAGACTAAGCTTTTTCTTGTATCTAACTTTGATATGAAAGACATGTGTGAAGCAAGTGTGATATTGGGTGTTAAAATCATAAGGAATGGTGATAGTATTATACTATCCCAAGAACATTATGTTGAAAAACTTCTTATGAAGTTTGGACACTTTGATGACAAGCATGTGTGTACCCCTTATGATGGAAACACTCAATTAAAGAAAAATTGAGGTGACCCTATATCTCAGTCTGAGTATGCACAAATTATCGGGAGTTTGTTATATTTAATGAATTTCTCTCGACCTGACATTGCCTATGTCGTGAGCTGGTTGAGTAGATACACTCAGAATCCTAATAAGGATCATTGGGGTGCACTTGTTAGACTCATGAGATACTTGAGAGGTACCATGGATTATGGTATTATGTATAGTGGATTTCCCGTTGTATTAGAAGGATAAGTGATGCTAACTGGATCTCAGATTAAGATGAGACAAAATTCACTAATGGTTACATCTTTACACTTGGTGGTGGTGCTATCACTTGGAGATCGACCAAACAGACTATAATAGTCAGATCCACTATGGAATCTGAATTTATAGCTTTGGAATTGGTCGGTAACGAAGTTGAGTGGTTGAAAAATTTCTTAGCAGATATTCCCTTAGGAATGAAACCAACATCATCAGTGTATGTTCATTGTGATAGCTAGTCGACTATATCCGTTGCAAGGCAAAAGACTTACAATGACAAAAGTAGACATATTCAGTTAAGACATAACGTGGTGAAGCAACTGCTGAAAGATGGAATAATTTCCATTGATTATGCAAAGTCAGAAGTGAATTTGGTCAATCCTCTAACTAAACCCTTGGGTAGAAAGTATATATATGAAATATCAAGGGAAATGGGACTAAAGTCATTTTGATACTAACAATGATGGGAACCCAACATTTGTGATTGGAGACCCCATGAAGAAGGTTCATATGGATAAAAACAAATCAGTTGTTAGTCCTACTAGCATTATTTCACTTGTCCCTTCCTATGGTGTATAAGGTGCTAGATTGCATACTGGAGAGGATAAGCCCAAAAGGTTTTTAATGATTCTCATATCCCTTATGGGTGGTGTACGAAGTGCAGTATACACTTGATGAAATCACCTATTTGAGTGTCAAGTAGGGCCGCTTGCACGAGATTTAGGCGAAATCTCTAGAACACTCATGAATACCAAGCGAGCGCATGGCCTTACTGTGCAACACAACGGTAATGGCAAGAACTGTAGGGTATGATGTGATTGGTAAGATCTCTGGCATACACTAAAGTGTCTTGGTTCATAGGAACTCGTTCCACCGATTCACTTGTATGTTACAACTTATCAATCTAGGTCTAGTTCATAGTCCAAAAGACTAAAGATCCGATGCATTAACATTCATGTTAGTGGTTTAGAGCATAACTTTCTTCTTTTTAAAATTGTTTTAAAACTTTTGACATATGTGGGGGATTATTGACTTTTTAAGCTATTTCAAAAGTTTAAGATATTATTTTTTACTTGGTCTAATCAGATTTATTGGGATTGCCCTTAACCTCCATTATCTGATAAGTGGTTCCTGATTTTAATTCACTATCTATCTGTTGCTTATTTTAAAAAAACCGCATAGATTCAAAACGACTATTTTTTATCTAATTATCTATATAAGAAACAAAAACTATTTTCCGTCGAAATTCAAGTCAGTTCTACTCCTCTGATCCTACTGTTCGTTCTTGACAGTTTAGTGTTACCTCGTGTCTTCCTACGGTGGTCCGGGACGAACCTGTTGTATCCTGGGAAAACATCACATCCGATCGATGAATTATTAAGGACTATGTATCTCTCCCATGCCTCAGGTCTTCTTATTTTAATTTTGCAAGTCCAGACAACATAAGCTTGAACATTACCCTTATTTTTCTAAAACTCGATGGACTTCAAAGAAGTTGATAAGGGTTGTGATTGTGAAAAAGCCACATTTATTGCAAATAATAAAATTGCATGAGCTTCCTGGATCCCACGTTACACTTAGCACATAACAATGAACTTATATATGCCTTTTGAAGTTGCCTTTGCAACCCTTGCTGTGCATGAAGTTTGATTGTACGAGGTTCCGGAATCCACATTAAACTTAGCATTTAAACCTTAACTATGCTTTTTGAAGTTGACATGCTGTTGATCTTATGATTACAGATCTCCCTTGCTGTCTGTTATGTAATGCAATCATCAAATCAAAGGGTGCAATAGTTATAGGGTGAAGTTTCAACTTAGGTCCAAGCAACACATTTAAAAGTCTTGACCCAATCAAAACCCACCGGCCCAGAGATCCAACAAGAGTCAGAGCAATAACTCAAGATTGGGACAGCCTAAAGAAACAGTTAAGCAATAACTAGGTTTGTTGCCCTGGCCTGTTCTTCGGAAAACTCTTACCTGGGCATAGATGAGATGTACAAATAAACAATATTAAATTTAAGTGAAACCAGGAATATATATATATATATATATATATATATATATATATATATATATATATATATATATATTATTAAAATTAAAATAATTTTAACTTAATCAATCTTAAAAATTAGAAAAATAGATTAAATTAAATTAAAAAATTTGTAATTTAAATTAAATTAGACTTATTTTGATCTAATTTATTTAAGTAATTTAAATTTATTTAGGTTAAGCATATTAGGCAGGTCAATTGACACATTATATTAACTTATAAATATTTTTAAAATAAAAATAAAAACAATATTATTTTATTAAAAAATATATATATTATAAATTAATTTAATAAAGATTCCTTTTTTTAATAAATATCTAAGAATAATTTATTTCAAAATCTAATTATTAAGATTAATTATTATTTTAAATTAATAAATTATTAAAAATAAATAATAATAATAATAAAGAATAAATTTTTAATTTTTATTTTAAAATGAAATAAATTTTTTTTTATAATTTAAATATTAAATTATTATATTTAAATAAAAATAATAATTTTATTAATAAAATTTAAATTATACATTATTTTTAATTTTATTTAAATATTTTAATTAACTGATTTGATATAAATATATTAATGTTTTAAAAAATAATCAGATTAAAATATATGAGATTGTAGTGTCAACGGTGACACGAGACTAGGAGGTCCGAGTCACCACTGTTATAGTTATCATTAAAGTTAACCAGCTTAATTTACAAACTTAGGATGGTGATATTTTGAGAACCACAAAACATATACAATTCACTTTTATTAAAATTATTATTATAATATTAAAAGAGAAATATGTTGAAGAGTTTTAGTTTCTCAAAATATCTTTTTCCACAAATATATGCGACATGATAGCGTTAAAAAAACTGTACCTAATGCAGTAAAAAAGGTTTAGAAAAAGGTTAGAAAAAGAAAGTGCAGTGAGCATGAGTATGAAGGAAGAGAGTCCGCCGGCTAAAATGTGGGAATCTGTTGTTTGTAAGAATCTAAATATAACATTTTCTTTGGTCACTATGCTATCCGATCCTGCACTTGTTGATGCAAATCCTTTTTACCTCGGTTTGACAGATGAACGATCCAAAACATACAAATTACGGAATTCCCAACAAAGAATCAGACACGTGCCCCCAACACATGTATTTGAATTTTGGGTATGTCCGAACAGCATCTGAAGACAAGAAGACCCATAACAGCTAGCTTACAATTATGCCACCAAGAAAGTGAAAAAGAAAACCGTAGATGAGGGAAACCAAACCACCTCACAATACTGCAGCAATATATAGTATGTATATACACAACAAACAAAGATGGACAAGTTCAATTGTCGAAGTACTTTCACAAAAAGAGAAATGGGATCAGCACAGAAGGACCCAGGTGTTTTCCACTTTAGCCATCCACATCTTTTGGAATGCACCACCTCAACCTCCACAGCAAATATTGTACGTTGCTTTGGATGCAAGCTAAAAGTTAAGTGTGGTGAGGACTATTACCAGTGCAAAACATGTGCTTTCTCTCTTCACCATGTGTGCTGCAAGATGCCCTTAATCACAAGCCACCCTTCACATGCAAGCCACGATCTAGTCCTCCTTGTTATACCTTCCACCAATGCCACCCTCAACTGTGTCGCATGTGGGCACCATGTCACGGGCTTCTGCTACCACTGCGCTGAATGCAGCATCTTCTTTCATGCCTTGTGTCTTGCACTCCCTATCTCCCTCACAATCAAATACCACCCCCACAAAATCAAGCTTGAGTTTTCACCACCCTATGAGTTCTTCTGTGACTTGTGCAACAATCCCAGTAAAGACAATAACCGGTGGCTCTATAGGTGCAACATGTGTGAATTTGACACACATATAGCTTGTGCCGTCGACAACTTAGAGCCCCTTTTGTTTCAAAACCCATCTTTCCCTCAATCAAGCCCTTTGTTAAAGCAACTTACTAGTCTCCAAGTGGAACACAAAAAGTTCAATGCAAGTGTAGATAGTAGTTGCAAAGGGTATGAATATGAGATCATGAGTTTGGTAGCACAACAAATTGAAGGGGGAAGCAGAGAAAATCTTGATAGTGCAACCGCTGGATGGGACAAGAGATTGTATAGTAGTCCATGGAAAAAACATAACAGAACCGAGAGTGAGAAGATGAAGTTTGTTGAACTTGAATTACAAGAAAAAGAACTACGCCCTGCTGAACTTTTATCAAAATTAGAAGAAAGAACGCCACTTCGGGATAAATCGACTCCATTGTCTGACCATTCGGGCACAACGTTTAGTAACCAATATAGTGACTCATATTTTTCAATAGATTTGGCAAAGTCATATTCAGCCCATGCACGTAGAAGTCACGTACAAAAAGAAGGTGGTAATGACCAGATAACACGAGCAGCTACTATGCCACAGAGAATTAACGTTGTAAGCAATTCTGCACAACGAGAAGAACCATTCCTTCTACTAAATAATAAGCTGAACGCAGCTATTATCATCAAAGAAATACGAACGAGTGATGTTAGGAAATCAAGCCAGAGAGTGATGATGGAAAATTCTAATGAAAGCTCCTCTAAACAGATTGTTCAAGATCAAACAAGTGCTAAATCGGAGACAGTAAGTTCAAATAAACTATAGTAGCTCTTATTTCTTCAGCCTAATCTGTCATGTTTATATTGTATTTTTTCATCTCTGTTTATGTTAATTGGAACATTGATATCAAGCATTCCTAAAATGAAATATAAAATTAGGGTTAAAAATCTTATGGAAAAAATCAAATTTGATTCACAATAACAAGAGAAAGAGAAGGGTCCTTTATATATAATAATTAGTCAGAATAACTATGCTGTCTCTTTATTATCTGCCTCTTGCGAATATCCGACAGGTAAAAAGAGGAAGAAGCTAGGGGGTCCTTTTCATTATCATGACACTAACTAAAAAATTAATTTTATACAGACAAGAACTAATGTTATATTCTGATACTTTCAGGAAAGATCCGGCTGTTCTTGTTGGAGGAAGTTTCTAAACTGTGTCCTTAACACAGGCAAGTGGTAGACACAAACTATGAATAAATTGGTTTTTGCAAACTTCAAGAGAACATAAAGATCTCGCAAGAGGCTAGTCTTACATTCCACCTAATGTTTACCTCAGCAAACAACTTAATTAATATAGACGAGGTTGTCACCAAATGATTTAAAAAGTTGATCCGTGACCATCATCGGTATGGTCATTTTTCTTGTAGATTTTGTGCAACCGTATGTAATATTAATGAGTTGGGGTTTTGCCACTTTAATTCTCTGAACTGTTTACGAAATTTGTTAATACTGGTAAATAATTTTTTATTTTTTATGGTTATAATAAGATGTGGGTGACTCAGGTTGGTTTGTTTATTATTTTTTAAAATAATTTTCACTTTTTTTAATTTTTAAAAATTAATGTCAACTCTTTTAGTATAACATATCCTTAATACAAATTTTTTTTAAAAAATAAATATTTTATTATGAATTATTTAAATATTTATTTTTTAATTTTATTATAGAAGGTTGATAATAAAATATTTATTTTTTTTAATAATTTGAAGATGATTTTAGAACAAAAATTATTTTTATTATTTAATTTTTAAAAACTAAAAAATAGGTTTTAATTTTGTTTTTTTATTTTCATGAATAAATATTAATATTTTCATCAATAATCTCTCATTTTTATCGTTATAAAGTTATTAAATTTATTTTTTCATAATTTTTCATACTTTTATCATCAACTTAAAATCATTTTTAAAAATAAAATTATCAAACAATTTTTTAATTTATTTTCATAAACAGATTTTTAAAATTAATTTTTAAAAACTAAAAAATAATCTAAATTAAAAAACCTCAAATTCTCTGTTAAGTCCGGTTTATGAAAAAGTAAGACATATTTTAGTGTTTATATTTTATAATTTTAAGAACTTTACCGTCAGATTATTTTATCACAAGATCTTATCGATTCGATTTTAAAATTCTGTGCATTTTGTCACCTCAAACGTGTTTGATTAGTCAAGCATTTGATCCGTCAATATATAAATAATCTGTAAAATGTTTATTAATTATTATATAATAACTGTGTTATTCTTATTTTTATATATTTTTCTCAATTTAACTTCTTGTCATATTATAATTATTATAAAATTTGGTGGATGTGATTTAATTTTCATTTGTTCATAATCAGTAGAATATATTAACAATAAAACAGTATGTATAAATATCTCCAACGATATATAGCAAAAGAAGAAAAATATAATATAAAATAAAATAATTATTATTTAAGTATTTAAAAATAAAAATGTCCATATATTATTATTCTAATAACAATTATAATAAGTGTTTTTTGGTAGGAAAATATTTTTTTATAGACAATAATAGTATTAATTAGAATGATAAAACGTATTAGTCGTATTTCAGTTTACTTTGTCTCTAAGTCAAGAAAGTGGGAGAGAGAGGATAGGTTGAGTTGTCAGATTTAGTACAGGCTACATATTTTAACACCCTTCATCAAAGGACAGATTAAAAAATCCCTTTATCAATAATTTATTTTTTTACATAATTTTTTTTTATATGTATTTCTTTAAAATAAATTTTTAATTATATTAATAATCTTTTAAATTTTTATTTATTAAATAAATTAAAAATTTATTATATTTATATACATATATATATATATATATATATTTTAGTAAAATAATTTTTATTTTATAAAATGAGTCAGCCCATAAACTTATGGGCTAGTCTGTCCTAAGCTCATTTAGGTATGATCAAAATAAGTCGGGCCGAAATTTACCTGATTTTATTTAAGTTTTAAATTTTTTTTGCGTAATTTGACCTATTTTTCGGACCTTTTAGACTGATTCATTGAACTAAGTTTATTTTGACATCCCTACTTATAACTAAAGTTGAGGCGATTGATGACTTGACTAGTCTCATAAAGCAGATGCCTAAATGTTCAAATCTAATTAGAGAGAAACATCGTTTTCGTTTATCGTAATGGAAAACGTCTAAAAAAAATTTGTTGGTATCGTTATTGTCATTATCATTATTCGATACAAAACCTTTGTACGTATAAGAAAAACAAAATCCTAAAAAAAAATGATTTGATGTAAAAAAGTTTGTTTTAATTTTAAAAATATCACCACATTTTTCTATGTCGAGTAATTTTTTTAATTCAACAAAAAAAAAGCACATTTTTCACTGATGGCAAGAAAATGTTAGCTATTCTAAATTTTAAGGATATGGATATAATAACTTATTCCATTGCTGCTGTTAATCCTCTCTCACTTTCTCAAACTTTGATGGTAGAGTATGGTGTAGAAGAAAGTAGATTTGATAACCCAAAACTAAAATGCATTTGTGGTATTCATTGACATTTGTCCATCACATAATTTTAGAATGTAAGAACTTAGTTACATACCATAACTTTCACATAAATTCTCTCGTAATGGTCCGAAAGTGAAGCACATTACAGTTACACATCATATTGGTTAATTACTATGAAGTAAGTTATTATTTTTATTTATAGGAAATTAAAGTATAAATCTAAGTTTCATTAAGAAAAAAATCCATTACTTAAAATATTAAACATTTTAATTAAAATGATGTTAATCTCTTATATAAATTAAACTCATGTTTTATTGTTATTATCTTTTTGTAAATTTTTCTCTAAAAATATATAAATTAAGTGTTTATTTTCATAATCTCCTGTTGAATTTAGGAAATAATTGATTATTTTAAAAGACTTTAAAAAAAACATAAGTGAATCAAACACACATTAATTTTACTTTCCATAGGTTTATAAACTAACTAATGCGATACGACAAGAATTAAGTATGTTATAAGAAGAAAAATTGTAATGCGTAAGAGAAAAAATACTTTTAAACTCTTCCAACTTTAATCAAAACCTGCATTAACTACTCAGATAATTGACCACATATAAGAAGAAACTCTAATTTTATTTTAAGTGGGTCTTTATTATGTTACATATTTGTTTACCAAATCTTAAAAAAATTATTTTCGTACTACTAGTAAGTACATGTCACATATTTGAATAAAAATTTCTTATAAGATATAGAGCTTCTAATTCTTGATCCTTGCATTAAAGATGCTTTCAGTGTCAATATTAAACTTTATTTGAGATCCTTACAGAAAAAAGAAAAAGAAAAGACTTAGACAATTCTAGCAAAATCTATCATTTTAAATCATTCTCTTTTCCTTTAGTTGGAGAACAAAAGTAAAGAGATGGGTGAACATCTAACAACTATTTTATCTTATGCGGAAATCGTGATAAGAATTTAAATTTAAATTTTATAATAAAACTATCATTGAAATATGTTCTGACATAAATTTGGTGTTGATCTTATATAAGTCATATGGTGTTAAGAATAAAATAAAATAAAATTAATAATATCAATAATCATGTTAGTGCAAATAAAAAAATAGAAATGTAGGTGTTTCTGGTGGAATTTTGATCGATTTTGATTCTAAGGGTGTTTTGGTCCTAATCAAAATTCTACCACGTAAGTTCTTTTTACTTAGGCTAGCAATCTGATTTTCAATCGACAACGTGTATGAGAATCGAGAATTACATGTATTGAAAACTCTATTTTTGATATTTTTGTGATTTAAAGTATCGAAGGCGATAAAGACGTCAAATCGAAAAGCGGAATTTTAAAGTGCGAGACAATGTAAAGTGCTAAACCCATTAAGATTGCGTGAAAAGTAAATAGCAGGAAATCGAAACATGCGAAAATCGAAATGGACAGAATATTGAATGACTAGACATTTAGATGCGTAAATCTAATTTGACATTGAATCGAAATGACATTGAATGTAAAGTACGAAAACATGAAATTGCTGAATCGAAATTGCTCGAAAGTAAATTACCAAGGAAAATAAAGAAAGCGATAAATGTACTCCGTGAGCAGGAAATCCAGCATCGCCGTAAGCTTCATGGTGTTCGTCGTTTCTCCGTAGACTTTTCACTACCGGTTCTCGTGCTCCGCCAATTTTTGCTCTCCTGTTCCTTCTTCCTTTGCTCTATTTATAGGGCATCCTTCAAACCTTCCTAAGAGCAGTTAACACGACTGCTACCACGTTCTACGTGCGTATGGTAGTTCCTCTCTTACGGTTTCCCACGTTCTCACGATCTTCGCCTCTTCCATAACTTAGAAACTGCTTTCCAAACGTGCGTTTTGACTATTTCCCTTCAAGGTTTAGCCGGGGTTTCGATATCCACATAGACGAGCCTTCCCTTCGATTTCGACTTAATCGAAAACTTTGTATACCTGGCATCGATTCATTTTAACCTTAACTTCATATACTTCAAAGTTGTTCCATGTTAAGCCTTCTACTATTACTCCTACCCTTCTGATTCTACCTTTCGATTTTATGTGCTACGTTCTTTATAATTGGACATCGAAAAAGTTATCATACGCTTTGTTCGTTTATCGATCATATTTCTTGATTTCACACTAACAAAATGCCCCCCTGAAAGAATATAAATGATTTCTGTTTTATATTCTTTCAATGTTCCCGCCTTAGTGTTCGAAAGCCCACAGGATTTAGGGTTTAAGGTTTCTGGGGTTCTAGGGTTAAAAGGGTTTTAGGTTTCTTTTCCACTTTAC
Organism: Sphenostylis stenocarpa; assembly: GCA_963425845.1. Taxonomy (NCBI): domain Eukaryota; kingdom Viridiplantae; phylum Streptophyta; class Magnoliopsida; order Fabales; family Fabaceae; genus Sphenostylis; species Sphenostylis stenocarpa. Next base: position 41,523,580 of record OY731398.1, on the reverse strand, counting down.
GTCGCCGTCTCGTCAGTCTGTTGCCTTTCAGTACAAGTTACATTAATTACCTTTCCCTTCCGTCGTTTCCAACTCCCTAGACGATTTCCCTTTACCCTTTCCTTGATCTTTACTCTGGTCTTTACGCGAACCATCACTCTCTTTGCAATCTCATCTTCTCCCTTGAGCTCCTGTCTTCGTCCCTGTTACCTCATCCATTAACTCTTCCCTTTCTGTTTTCCTAAGCTCACTACAATGGCCAGCTCATCAAAATCTTCCGATTTTTCCGCTCCACCCCTTCCTTCACTACCCTCTAACCTCGCTGGAGATCAACAACCAGAAGTTCGCTCCAGCTCCTCCGATGGAGGAGGCTTCCGTAAGATTGCCGAGACGCAGGTACTTATTCCTTATACCGTTGAAGGGGTAAATTTTGCTTTTGGGGTCCTCTCCGTCCTATCGATGACACTTTTACTCCTTTTAACCTCTCAACTAGTCCTGGCTTTGGTTCATCAACCTCGAAGTTAGGGTTGATTTTCTCGAATCTTACCTCTAAAGTGTATAGAACGGGCCCTCCTTCCAAAAAGCCTCAATTTATTAGGTGGTTCGATAGTGGTACAAGCCAAGTTTGGGAACCATTGGAGGGATATAGGAATTTTCGACTTTTTGCATCTCGTCTCGATGCGATTTATCATTTTTGGACATGGCGATGTTTTTGTCCGCGGTGCATTTATGGAACAAGGACCTACATGCTTTGGAGTTGCCTTGTGGCCCTCTCGTCGCCTACCCTTTTCGAGATTGCGGCTATTATCGGGTTGAAGCCCATAGGGGAGACGTATATTAAAGGTGCATGTCCTTCGAGTAGTTCTTTGAGGTCCAAAATTGATTGGGAATCGAAGGCTTACGGACATTTCATTGAGAAACATTTTGTTGATGACCCTTCGATAGTTGTTACTGATGAAGAGCATGTAACATTTTTGGTGTATTGGCTATACACCCATGTATTTTGCCCCCGATCCATCCAAATCTCCTCCCATTTGTTTGATCTTGCATATGTCCTGCACATCGGTCAGCCTCGGATATGTTTGGCTAAGCTGCTATTAGCTCATGTGTATGCTACTTTCGACGAGGTCGTCGAAATTTTGAACACACCTAAAGCGTCAGGGAACTTTTCGAGCCCCGTTTGGTTTGTACAGCTTGTGGCTTACTTCGATTTTCGAGAGCGTCCTTCCTCGAATTTCTTCCGTCCCCCGAGTGTAAATATAGAAGGGGCCCGATTATCCTCTCGTCACCCTCGTCATAAGTCCGACGAAACTACCTACCGTAAATACCTTCATTTTTTGTTAACCAGATTCACTTTCGATTCAACCTTGGCCCCATTTATCGTAAATCTTGACGAACAAGTGGCCAACTTAGGGGCCGATTTGGTTTAAATCAAAAAATTTTCGCCTCGACTCCCGGGTTGCAATCGAACCGATAGGTGTATGGAGTAATTATTTGACCCATGATGTTTTGGTGTCGGGTTTTCAGCCGAAGGATTTTAAGCTTGTCACCTATTACCCCCAGCTTTTTCTCGAGACAATTTGGGCTGAGCCAATCTTTGCCTTTCTTCTCCTCGATACCTCCCCAAAGTCCAAGTTAACTCGAATCCACAATTAGTCGGGAGCTTGTCGAGCTTTTACCAAAAACCCCGATGCACTTTTACCCCTATGCTTTCGAGTCAAATTATTTATCTACTCGTGGGTTTTTCTCAATGGTGGGCCGATTGGTTCTCGAGTAGTCATGCTACTTTTGATGAAGTTCGACGTAAACCGACTACTCAACCTTCTCTTGTGTTGCAGGACAAGTCAAAATCGAAGAAAGGTACACACTTCCACTGTCTTCAAATATCTCGATTCGAGAACTTTTATCAAATATGTTACACCCCATCGAAATTAGAATCGACCTATTATGATGCCGTTATCTCCTTATCCAATAAAACAGACATTAATCGATCGAACCACAAAATAATCAATCCTTTAGGTAGAACCCTTTTGAAATGTATTGTCCAAATCGCCTTCCTACTTTTCCCACATGCTCCTTTTGGACTTGCCAAACCATTAACTCATCCAAAATGGGTTCGAGAATTGAGAACCCTCAGTGGAAACACGTCGCCCAAAACCCAAAAACAAAGATATTTCGTCTCGAAATTATCTTATTTCCCTTACCTTAACCTCCCCGAGGCTCTTTTGCCTTCCCTGGCTTGTACATATCGACCGAGTCAAGATCTTGACTCCATCACCTTTTGGTGAGATTTTACCGCTTTCTTATACTTTTTGATTCTCGTATATTATAAGTTGATCTGTCTTCTTTTATCGGCAGCTTCGAAATCTACTAAGGTCACTCGCTTCGAGAAGGGTCAAGAGAAGGGACAAGAGGAGCTGGGATCCCTGCAGTGAGTCTGACCCATCAACCTTGATCGAAAGCGCAGACGCTCGGCCACCATTCCTACTTCTTCGACAAAATCGAAGGTTCCTTTTGACTTCGTCTTTGTCCTATTCATTTTTCTCGTTTGATAAATCCATATTCTTATACTTATCTCTTTTCGATCTTCTATTTTCGTAAACAAAATCGAAGAGTCCTCGATCCGTTCAACCATCCGCTTCGATCCATTGTCGACGGATTCTAATACGATCCCCACGACAACACCCCGCCACCCGTTCAAGTCATGTAAGTTTCCTTCTTTATACGAATTCTATATTCTTAAGTCTCGATAAAATTTGTAACATGGTTTCAAAATTTGATTTTCAGGATCTTCCATCGGAGATCGTATCGACGAATGTCGAGTCTCAACTATTAGCACCCCTCACCGAGGTATCTTATATATCATTGTATGGTTGCTTTAACTTTTTGCGCATTTCTTGTTCTGATAATGGTTTTCGATTTACAGCAACCTGAGGCCGTACATGATTCTTCCTCCTGCCTCGACACCACTTGCTCTACCTCCCCCGGTATTTATACTTTTCATTGTCACCTTTTCATTTCATTCTATTATGAACCTCTCGATTTACATTCTCGATTCCTTTCTTTTCAGCAAATATTCCAATAATCAAAGTTCAAGGTTCTCCTTCCCCTGTTTCTGCGGAGCAAGAGGATTCTCCTCCTTTTGCGATGCCCCCTATCGAGTTGCTCTCGGCGTCATTACCAGAGATAGATGTGCCTGCTCCGAGCACTGTGTTAGAATATCGAGCTGCAATCGAAGAAGACCCTTTTTCTATCCTCGATATTCTACTATCTACCGAAGCGACACCGTCGAGCTCTTCTAAGACACCCATGACTTCATCCGAAGGACCATACCAACTCAAGCAACGCTTCCGATCTTTCTTTATTCCTCGCCTCGAAATTTTGGTGGAGTCGCGTGATAAGAAAAGGCAGTTTCAAGATATTATCACTCGCCTCGAGACGTGTCCCGATGATGATCTTCCAATGGGTCTCGATGCGGAAGTCGCGGCGGCTGCCGATTTGTTCAATAAGGCATATGCGGCGAGGAAGAAAAAGCAATCGATTTCGACCAAGCTCACCGATATTGCTTCCTTCCAGGCCGAAAAATCAAATTTTTGAAGACTCGAAAGCTCGAACCGGCGAAGCATTGTTCGCACAAACTTCGATCGATTGTGAGATCGAAGCATTTGGAGAAGAGACTCGCTCAACTTAAATTGCAAAAGGATTTTGTCGCTTCGTAAATAAATACGATCAAATCCTCTCGCAAAAGAAGTCGCATTATCTTTGGGCAGAGCATGGAGCGTCAAACAAGATCTCGATCATCGAAGAGCACTCGATTTCTTCATCTTGGAATCAATTGTTAATAGATTTTGATCAACTTAAGACTCGATACTTATCTTTGTAAATATTATTCAATTTAATTTTTTAATGTTTATTTCTCTTATTCAAGGCTTATATATCTTTAAGTATTTTCCATTTATCGACAACACTTTATCTTTGTTATACCAATCGATAATTGAATAGGCATTACTCGATAACACTTTAATAACTTCGAAAGGTCCTTCCCAATTCGGTGACCATTTCCCATAATTTTTACATTTCTTGTCCATTGGTAAAATTGTTTTCCACACTAAGTCACCTTCATTAAACGTCATCTTTCGAATTTTTCTATTGTAAACTCGAGCAATTTGATTCTTCTGCAACATTATGCTATTCAACGATTGTAATCTTATTTCATCGAGTTCGTTTAATTCATCATACATCAAACTCTAATAATCACAACTGGGTAAATCATTCTGCCTTTGTATTCGATTCGATTCGATATTTATTTCGATAGGCAAAACTGCATCATGTCCGTATACTAACTTGTATGGGGTATTCTGTAAAGAATCTTTAGGTGAATTTCGATAAGCCCACAAGATTTGCAACAACGTTTCGTGCCATGTTTTTGGTTTATTACCAACATGTTTCTTGATTAATCCGATAATCACCTTGTTAATTGCTTCGACCTGCCCATTAGCTTGAGCATAATATGGAGTTGATGTTAATAGTTGGATATTTCTCGACTCAGCATATTTGGCTATCTTTCTACCAGTAAACACTGTCCCTCTATCTGTGGTAATAGACTGTGGGATCCCAAATCGATAAACGATGTATTCTTCAATAAAATCAATTACATCTTGTTGATCAACATCCTTTAATGGTATTGCTTCTACCCATTTTGAGAAGTAATCGACGGCCACGATTATATACCTATGTCCCTTCGATGATTGTGGGAAAATCTGTCCGATTAAGTCTATAGCCCAACCTCTAAAAGGCCAAGGTTTAATGATCGAGTGTAATTCGCTTGCGGCACTCGTTAGTATCGGATCGAACTTTTGACATTCTTCACATGACTTGGCATATTCGATACAATCTTTTAAAATCGAGGGCCAGTAATAACCTTGTCGAGTTAATGTCCATTTCATTTTCTCGACCTACCGTATGGGCCCCACATATTCCATTATGTACTTCGGTCATTGCTAAGTAAGCATCATCATTTCCCAAACACCTAAGTAATACTCCATCGATTCCCCTTTTATATAACTCATCATTCAACAAAACGTATTTCACTGCTCGATATTTAATTTTCTTGTCAATTTTCCCATTGGGATTTCGCAAGTAACTTATAATCGATTTTCTCCAATCTTGATCATCTACGTCATTAATGTACAGGATCTCATTTTCTTGAGGTAATTTTTCTTTGATTTGAATTATTTCTTGTAACCTTTCCGGGGATATCTTATACTTCGATGCAATTTGTGCTAAGTCATTTGCTTCTTGATTGAATTCTCGAGGAATATATTCGAATATTATGTCATCGAACATTCTACTTAAAGTCATCACTCTTTCCAAATATCTGATCAAGTTGGTATTAATGCATTTATACTCTTTTCGCACTTGTTTGATCACTAATTGCGAATCACCTCTTATAACCACATGTCGAGCTTTTAATTTGATTAAAGTCTCGAGGCCCGCTATCAAAGCTTCATATTCAGCTTCGTTGTTCGAACACATAGGTTGAACCTCAAATAATAACTTAGTCGGAATATTGTTTGGAGAAACAATCAGAACTCCTATTCCACATTTATTCGATGTACTTGAACCATCGAAATACATTATCCATTTACTTATTTCAATAAACAAATTCTCGATGGAGTCAATCAGATGCTCGACCATAAAATCGGCAATTACTTGACCTTTTATCGATTTTAAAGATTCAAGGATAATGAGAACTCGTCAAAGCTAACACCCACTTTCCTATTCTATTATGCATAATTGGTTTCGACAAAAGAAACTTCAAAATATTATTTCTAGAATAAACCATTACATCATGAGGCTTCATTACATACTTGAGTTTTGCACAAGAAAAATACAAGCATAATCCTAATTTCTCGATATCACTATATCGAAGTTTCCAGCATCATTTAAAATTCTACTTAGATAATACACAAGCACATTCTACACCATTTTCATCTTCTTGTGCTAATAAACTCGCTATTGTACGATCCGATGCCGATACATATAACTTTAATGACTTGTTTCTCTTCACTCGGATCATAATCGGAGGATTTGTCAAGATCTTTTTATTTGCTCGAAGGCTTCTTGATGTTCCTCTTTCCACTTAAACTCGCTTCTTTTTCAACTTTAACAAAGACGTAAAAACATAAGTTTTGCCAACCAGTGTTAGAAATAAATCGTCTCAAATAATTTATTTTTCCCAAAAAAGATTGTAAGTCTCTCTTAGTTTTTGGAGCAGAGGTATTTATTATTGCCTTGGCTTTATTTTTCTCGATCTCGATACCTTTTCCATGTACTATAAATCCTAAAAATTCACCAGCAGATACACCAAAAGCACATTTCAAGGGATTCATTTTTAATCCATATTTTCTCATTCTCTCGAAAGATTTTCTCAAATTGCTCGGATGTCGATGTTTTTCTTTCGATACCACAACGATATCATCTATGTAAACTTGCATAAAATCATTAATAAGATCATGAAAAATTAAATTCATTGCTCTCTCGATATGTGGCTCCAAGCATTTTTTAATCCAAATGGCATCACTACCCATTCATAAGTACCTAATGCCCCCGGCATCGAAAAGTCGTTTTAGCTATATCATTCTCGTACACAAATATTTGATTATATCCTCGAATAACCATCTAAAAGACTTAACATTTCATTACCAACCATCGCATCTATTAGCATATCGCCTATTGGCATAGGATATTCATCTTTAGGAGTAGCTAAGTTTAAGTCTCAATAATCGATGCATACTCTTATTTTACCATTCTTTTTAATCACGGGCACAATATTAGAAATCCAATCTACATACCTGGCAGTTCTGATGAATTTGGCTTTCAAGAGTCTCTCGACCTCTTCTTTGATCTTGTTCATCACTTCAGGTGTGAATCTTCTTGGTGCTTGTTTTACTGGTTTTCTACCTTCGATGATAGGTAATCTATGCTCGACGAGACTCCGGTCTAATCCAGGCATTTCTTCATATTCCCAAGCGAAGCAGCTTTTATATTCTCTTAACAAGGAAATCATGTCTTTCTTTAATTCTTCCTCGAGATGTTTGCTCGATATATGTGGGTTTCTGCTCCTCTTCATTCCCTAAATTAATTTCTTCTAATGGATCCCGAGCCTCAACTTTTTTATAATTTGATGTAATAGATTTTTCGAAACCTAAAGGAGAATAATCATAAATACAATCAAGTATAACTTGATCACTATTATTTGCAACTACTGGCCGAGTGAATCGACTTATTTATCCCTATTTTACTACTACTACTACTTTCTTGGCTCTTCTCATCCTCATATTTTCCCAATCGAGCCAAGAACTCTTCGTATTCTCTATTCATCTTCACCTAGCCACTTCGAGGTTGGCCCCCTCTTTGATCATGATGAATCCTTTCTTCTCATTCATCTTTAGAAAACGTTCTTCATGTAACTTTGAATTGAAATCTTCGACAGCCTCGAAGGTGAATGGTCGAACAAGCGCTAAATTCCGTGTAGCTCGACTCAGCTCGAGATACGAATGTTACAAATTCGTGCCGATCTCCTCGGGATTACCTCGAGATGTCCATCTTGGTTCCACATAAATAACTTCGATGGGCCGTCAAGGTACAACTCCAACTCCATGGATCCACTCTCTACCAAGTAAGTGCGTTAAAGTTGGCATGGGATTGGACCACAACAAACACAAGAGGCCTTGAGTAAGTACCCACCTTCACGTCTAAAGCGATCATGCCTTCTGACCTCGATGTTTTTCCGCCGAAATCGTAGATCATGATGTTGTGTTTAACTAGATCTTTCAGTCTCAATGCCAAATCTCTTCAACGATGGAGATTGGCAATATGTTTATCGTCGCGCCACCATCGATAAGGACCCTGTTCACCATCTCGTCCTTGGATCTCGATATTCAGCAGTAAAGGTTTCGTATGAAACCTCATTTCTTCGGATGGGGGATCGATGAAGGCAACATCTCCGTGAGGTACTTCGCATGATGCTTGAGTTACCCATGTTACCTTTGGCCTTATGCTTTCCGAATAGAAGTCATCTTCTCGATCAAGCATCACTGTTCTTGATATTCTTTGTATTCGTTGACATATTCCGCGGCAATATCGATATCACTCCGATTTGATGTTCATTCCAGCTTGCCTTCATTTTTATCATCGAAAAACTCTCTTGCATATTGGCTTTCCATCTAGTACAATATTCTCTTCAAAGTTTCTATAATTACTCCAAGAAGGGATCCTTCCTCCTCTTCTCCAGGGCCTTCCTCGAATCTTCTGGGAATGTTGGGAACCCAATATTCGATCCTTCATCGTATGATAGTCTCTCGAAGACATCACTACTTTGAAGTCTTCCTCTTCCTCCTCGAGAGGGGTACATCTCTCTTCTAACCCATTGCCTTTGATTTCCGCTAACACCGCATCCAACAGATTTCGTTGACTTTCTTCGATAGCCGGCCTGACTCGTTTGCTCCACTTTGTCATTTTTCCTTTTGTTTTGACTCTCGATTTTCTTTGTTTGTTCTATTCTCGAAAGCTTTGGCGCTCGATTTATCGAACACCGCACCGCATCGTGGGCATAGCGATACATCTTCGTCTTTTTCTTTCTTTCTCGTTCGTGAATTCAACGAGGGAATCTCCCGCTTGAGGGTATATCTCCTTCTCGAATTCCTTCTCGAACTCACTCGCATCAAATTTCATATCTTCTTCTGATACGTCCATCCCGACATGCTTGGGATCGATGTCTTCGCGAACATCGACCATGCCTATGAAGGTGGTGTTCGCCATCTACAGATCATCATTTATCTCAATTTGGGATTCAATATATCCCACTTGGACTTCGAAAGGATTCGTGTCCACTTTCATTGCAATTTCTCCAAACTTCAGCTCTTCCTTGATCGATCGCATCTTGGATCGTGTTCCTGAAATGTATACAATTGTTAGTCCAAAGTGTCCATAAACATTATGAAATTTGCAATACTTTCGACCACTTCTTTGTTCTCGCAGAGGCGCTTGTGATCGTCACTCAACTTAATCTGTTTATCTTTTAATAGAATATCGAAGATCTTATCTCGCCTTTGTTACATCGAAAGTATAAGTTCGATTTGCCATTTTATCTTTCACTTCATTCTTCCGTAGTAATTTACAAGTATATGGAGTTCCTATTTTGAGCTCGCTATATTTACTTTCTCATCGACATTTTCTTCGATATTACTTTCTGTCGTGGGATCTACCTCATACACATCATTTATATAGGCTATTCTTTCTTTTTTCACAGTGTTTCTCAAATTTCTTGTATCTTTGTTTCTCATATTCGATTTGCTCCACTCTTCTCACTTTATCAGCCTAATTGAGCCATGTCATTTAATGGCAAATTCACTAATTTTTTCCCGATCGAGAATTCTAAACTCGCTAAGCCATCCCGACTAATTCATATTCGTGAATTTGAGTGAAACATCTCGATTTCATTTGTCTAAATCGATTCGGATAATCATCTATGTTTTCATGATTATATCGTTTTATGTTCATCAAATCAATGAGACTTACTTGAGTCTCTCCTCTAAAGAATTGCTCATGAAAATTTCTTTCTAACTGTAACCAATTGTATATCGAATTGGGTGGCAATGAAGTGAACCAAGTAAAAGCATTCTTAGTCAAAGAACTAGGAAAATATTTCATTTTTAGCTCTTCACTCATCGCTAAATCTCCACATTCGATTTGATATCGAGCTACATGCTCGATAGTCGATTCACCAACTTCTCCAAGCAAACTTAGTGAATTTAGGCACTTTGTATCCTCGAGGCAACTCGTTTCGAGAATCGCATTTGGAAAAGGAGATACAAAATATGTCCGATTAGGTGGTCTTAAATCCATCCCTTGGAGATTCATCCTTTGTCCTAACATGTGATTATATTGCATATTATTCTGATTACGCATATTTTGAAGTCCCTCATTCAGGTTTCCATAAATATCATTCCTCACATGTTGATATTCATTCCCTATTTGTTGATATTGATCATTGTTTCGATTTCTTCTTAATAAATAAGGGGGATTAATATTCTGATTGGCATGATTCTCCATCCTTGTTTGTCGAGGTACAGCCAATGCGTCTCCAATTCGAGACATTTGATCTGCTAATATCTCAAAACTAGCAGTAGTATTTTGAACTAATGGGTTTAGGACAGTAGTCAACTGCTGTGATAACATATTCACCATTTCAAAATTACTCTCATCCATTTGTTGTCTAAGTATTCCTAAGGAGTTACTGGAAATTCCAGTATTGGTATTTTCGATATTCTCAAAATTAGATCGATGATAGTCCCTATCAAATGCATACCTCCCATGATCGAGATTCCCTCTAGGATCTAGATTCGGAGATGTCTGTTGTATACCTAAATTTTGCCCACTCCCTGAGTTTTGTGATGTCACTGAATTTTGAGACGTCCCTAAATGTGAAGCAACTCCAAAGTTTTGCGGCATGCCTAGGGTTTGAAATGTACCTACGTTTGGAGGCATTCCTAAGCTATATCGTGAATTTCTATGTATCGACGAAGTGCCAGCTCCGTTCATGTTATTAGGTGAAAAACCAGGTGGTCTTACACTCGTATATGGCCCTGCATATGTGGTTATGGGGTTTCCCATAGTTTGCATATTGTTTGGTATCGTCATACTAGACCCTATGTGGGTGTTTGCCAATGTTCCTGGATTTTGTTCATTACTTGTTGGTATCGACGTACTTACAGTTGTCGATACTACAGGCATACTCCCACTGTGCCCTTGCCCCCCGGTATTTGGTGAGAGCACACCACTTAGACCCTCATTGTTATTCTGACTACTGGATGAATTCTGACTCATTCTTATAACTCTCCCACTTCTTAATCTCATACACTCTCGAACTAACCTCTTTTGTGTTTTTTTCAACACAAGACTATCCCTACCTGGCGCGCCAATTTGTTTCTGGTGGAATTTTGATCGATTTTGATTCTAAGGGTGTTTTGGTCCTAATCAAAATTCTACCACGTAAGTTCTTTTTACTTAGGCTAGCAATCTGATTTTCAATCGACAACGTGTATGAGAATCGAGAATTACATGTATTGAAAACTCTATTTTTGATATTTTTGTGATTTAAAGTATCGAAGGCAGTAAAGACGTCAAATCGGAAAAGCGGAATTTTTAAAGTGCGAGACAATGTAAAGTGCTAAACCCATTAAGATTGCGTGAAAAGTAAATAGCAGGAAATCGAAACATGCGAAAATCGAAATGGACAGAATATTGAATGACTAGACATTTAGATGCAGAAATCTAATTTGACATTGAATCGAAATGACATTGAATGTAAAGTACGAAAACATGAAATTGCTGAATCGAAATTGCTCGAAAGTAAATTACCAAGGAAAATAAAGAAAGCGATAAATGTACTCCGTGAGCAGGGAAATCCAGACCGCCAGAAGCTTCATGGTGTTCGTCGTTTCTCCGGTAGACTTTTCACTACTGGTTCTGTGCTCTGCCAATTTTTGCTCTCCTGTTCCTTCTTCCTTTGCTCTATTTATAGGGCATCCTTCAAACCTTCCTAAGAGCAGTTAACACGACTGCTACCACGTTCTACGTGCGTATGACAGTTCCTCTCTTACGGTTTCCCACATTCTCACGATCTTCGCCTCTTCCATAACTTAGAAACTGCTTTCCAAACGTGCGTTTTGACTATTTCCCTTCAAGGTTTAGCCGGGGTTTCGATATCCACATAGACGAGCCTTCCCTTCGATTTCGACTTAATCGAAAACTTTGTATACCTGGCATCGATTCATTTTAACCTTAACTTCATATACTTCAAAGTTGTTCCATGTTAAGCCTTCTACTATTACTCCTACCCTTCTGATTCTACCTTTCGATTTTATGTGCTACGTTCTTTATAATTGGACATCGAAAAAGTTATCATACGCTTTGTTCGTTTATCGATCATATTTCTTGATTTCACACTAACAGTAGGTTTTATAAAACTGTATATTAAAAAAATTGTAAAAAATAATAAAAACTGTGGGTCTTATAAGATATTAGTTTTAATTTCTATACAGTAAACTCAATTTAACTTATTTTTAATTTGTAAAAAAAAAACATTGAGATAGATTCAACCTATTATAATATTTTATAATATTAGTTTGAAAATTTTAACCTAATTTCATGATGTGTTGGATTGACTGGACATTTTTTTTTTGAATAAAAAGATTTAATAAAATAAAAAACGCATAAGTTGACATAATAAATAAATATATAAAATCTTAACATAATATCACCGTCACAATAAAATTATTTTATTAAATTATCATAACACGAATTACATTTAAAAGTTATTACGAGGTAACCATTTAATAAAATCAATAACATTTCATAAAAACATTATACCATAAAATAATATTAACATAGAAAATTAAAAATAATAATAAAAGAACACTAATTTGATAGATTAGTTTTCCAATTTGTTCTATGCTAGTCAGTGTTAGCCTTTGGATCAATAAAAATATATTTAATAAAATAAAACATATACTGTATTATCTCCAAAGATAAATTTATTTTATTTAAATGATTTAAAATAATATTTAATAAATTATTTGTATGTAGATTGAGATTACTTAATACACCATAACATATCAAATAAACCATAAATTTTTTTTAATAAAAAATATAAGAAATTTGTGATTTATTTTTGAAAAAATTAACATTAATTTCATTATATATGAAGATGTGTTATCTGTTGAAATATATTTAGAAGACGTGATAAAACATATATTTCTTAATTTTTTTTTTGGTATTTATAACTTTTTATAAAAATGAAAATATAAAATTTTAGAAGGTTTATTTACGTGAAAATCAACATATTTATTTATAATTGTTTTACTAAATTGAATAATTATTTTATAAGATGATTTGATAAAAATTATAAAATTGAATAATATATAAACATGAGAAAAAAATCATAAATATAGTATTTTAAAATTTTGAACAGAAGATGAAGTAATATCTTGTTGATCATGACCTTAATTAAAGGTTGCCTAAAAATCCTTAACAATCAGTTATATAAGAGATGAAACATGTGGAACTTGATAAACCTTTGAAGGTGATATGGCATGACATGGTTGAGTGTTATTAGTTTTACTAGAGAGAAATTGGAGGAGGGTTAAGTGAGTTGAGAAGGAAGAATGCAGGGAAGGTGGTGGTATCCATGGAAGAACATGGTTGTCCAGAAGAAAGAGTAATGATTGCGTACTTTCTGAGAGGTGAGGTATGGAAGATGATGATGATGATTGCAGAATCAGAATGCAGAGGCCACCATAGTTCTGAATTCACATTCCCCCATTTGAAGCACATAGTGCTCAGACAACCAGATCTCACTCTGCACATAAAAATGGAAATGGTAAAGGGATCTATCCATTAATTCTTATATGTAGTACATCATTTTTTTGGACTCGTAGCCGGGGCCTCTTGCTCCACTCTTCCCTCAACTTGAATCAATCATCGAATCATTGTGTTTTCCATCATTAACCTCCTACGATTCAATCCTCTCCATTTCTGCCCTACCTACTGTCTCACTCACCACCTCAACTTTTATTCCATTACCTTCACTAATCTTTCTATTCTAACCAAATACACACTTTAACATATTCAATACAACTTATAAAAAATAAGAATTACTAAAAGAGTTTTTAAAAACTAAATATATTATATAACCATTTTTTTATAATATTTACATTCACTAGAGATATAATAATATTACTATATATAAAATATAAATCTTATCTTATAAGATTGAAATTAAAATCTTTTTCATTTTTTATATGAGATTAAATCAATTACCTGTTTTTCACATAATAATTAAAATTAGATGTATAAGATTGAGTTAAATATTTTTAATTAGTTTTAAATATTATTGATTGAGATCTACATTAAGATAATATATTTTATTTTTTACAAATTTTATGAATTGTTATACGTAAATGCTTTAAAATTATTATAGATACAGTTTATAATTTTTTATAATTTTAATTAATAAGAGAAAACATGTGTTCTAAAAGTGTAACATATTTTCTTCCTCTCACAATAGTTAAAATTTAAAGTTTTTTCATAATGTTAAGAAAATAATCTTACTTTTTCAATAAATATATGAACAAAAAATTAATATTTTAGCAAAAGTGAAAGCATCAATAGATTAAGAATTGTTTTAAAAAGCCAAAGCTATTGTGGATGGAGGGAATATATATAATATATATTCCACTAGAAAATATTAATAACACTTGAAGTTAATGCATGTTCATGTGGTCCAAGATTTTTAATAATTTCTCGTATTAAAATATTTATTGTTTATTATTTCTTCTTGTATATAGGTTTTTCTTTATGAATATTTCAAATCAATAAAATAAATATTATATTATATTTTTTATAAACTAAAGTTAATTTTACACAGGTTAAACATTATATTTTAAAGAAATTATACAAATTAGCTTCTATACATTTTATACTAAAGAAATTCCTATAAAAGGTATATTTTATAAATAAATTAATTAATATGAGCTAACATTAACAAAAAAAATTATTTATTTATTTATTTATTATATATCTTTTAACAAAATTTGTCCGGTGTATTATATGATAAAAAAACAATAATAAATACAAATGATTTGTTGTTCCTCGTGCACTTCATATGACGACTTTTTTTCATAAATAATACTGTTTTTAAAAATATTTTCCAAAATAGCATCTCTGTAACTTTATTTACACAACTAGCACTGTTTACTGTTCACGTAATAAAATAATATTATTTCGCGCAACTGTTTACTGTTCACGTATTAAAATAATATTATTTCGCGCAATGAACTCTCGCTCAAGCGAAGAAACATCTGTAACAAAGGGGTAATCTCGGGTCAATTATCGCTCAAGCGAACAAACCCTTCGCTTGAGCGAGGAAATCCGTAAGAAAGGGTTATCTCCGGTCAACTCTCGCTCAAGCGACTGATATTTCGCTTGAGCGAGAAGTGATTAAAATATGTGGTGACCCAAGTTGCATTATGTGGCTAACTGCGTTGGACGTTTAGCCTAATAATGCAACTTGGGTCACCACATATTTCAATCACTTTTCGCTCAAGCGAAACAACCCAGTGCTTGAGCGAGAGTTGACCCGAGACTTAGGATAGCGGTTCTAGAACTAACCGCTATTAAAAATATATTTCAAAAGAACTTCAAAAAATTGTTGCGAATCCTTCTTGAAAAAGTGCTAAGGTTTGCTTGAATGATTGCTTAAGGATGTGTAAAAACTGATATTCAATGTATGTTTAAAAAGTTCAAGCAAACTGATTTTAAAGAGTATTTTCAAAACTGCTGCATTAATTAATCTGTTGAAAGTTTGTTTTAATCTGTTGAAATAGTCGTTTCAATCTGTTAAAAGTCCTTTCAATCCATTAATACGTTCTTGATTCTTTAACAGATTTGTTTTAGCTGATACTACAACGGTTATATCAATTAAAACACTTTACAAAACTTTTCTAAGTTCGATTCAATCGATTGTTTCGTGTTTTAATCGATTGATATACTGCAAAACTTTCTTATAAAACTTTCCAAGTTATTTTAGCTGATAAAAAGAAGTTTTAATCGATTAAAACTTTGTACAAAATTTTTCCATGTTGTTTTAATCGGTTGAAACGCGTTTTAATCGATTGAAACTCTGTACAAAATTTTTCCAAGTTATTTTAATCGATTGAAATGCGTTTTAATCGATTGAAACAGATCAGATCGGTCATAATTCAATTATGATCGATCATAACCAACTCTGATAGGTCATAACTGCATTCTGATCGATCATTCTGACCCTTTAAGTGATTTTAATCGATTGAAACGTGTTTTAATCGATTGAAATAAGTTCTGATCGCTCATATTTTAAATCTGATCGGTCATAATGGGTTCTAAAGGGTTTTAATCCCTTAAAAGTAATTTGTATCGATTAAAATACTGTAAAAACACTTCTTTGATCATTCTAAGTCACTCCACAGAATTGATGCTTGACAGCCCCACAACCTCAAGCACTTTAACCCTGAGTAACCAACCAACCATCAGTCAAGAAATTTTAAATTCTTTTTACATGCTATCATCCCCATATTCACCTTCAATGAATCAATTACAGTCAGCTCCAGGTAAAACAATACAGAAACAAGATAATTTCATAAACAGAACAAACTCCCCTTTCAGCAACATCATATAATGCAACCTGGGTCACCTGCAGGTTTTCTCGCTCAAGTGATGAACTTCTCGCTCGAGCGAGAATTGACCATAGCTAAACGTCCAATGCAGTTAGCCACATAATGCAACCTGAGTCACCACATATTTCAATCACTTCTCGCTCAAGCGAAATTACAGTCGCTTGAGCTAGAATTTACCCGAGATTTTAGATAGCGGTTGTAGAATTGACCGCTATTAAAAGTATATTTTAAATAGCGGTTAGTTCTAGAACCGCTATCTAAACCCAAGTTGCATTATTTCGCTAAACTTCCAACGCAGTTAGCCATATAACGCAACTTGGGTCACCACATATTTTAATCACTTCTCGCTCAAGCGAAATATCTGTCGCTTGAGCGAGAGTTGACCGGAGATAACTGCGTTCTTACGGATTTCCTCGCTCAAGCGAAGGATTTCTTTGCTTGAGCGATAGTTCATTGCGCGAAATAATATTATTTTAATACGTGAACAGTAAACAGTTGCACGAAATAATATTATTTTATTACGTTAACAAGTAAATAGTGCTAGTTGTGTAAATAAAGTTGCAGAGGTGCTATTTTGGAAAATATTTTTAAAAACAAGTATTATTTATGAAAAAAAGTCTCATATGACAGGTTTATATTTTAACTTTTAGATAAAAATATTTTTGTTAAAATCAATCCTTCTATTAATATAATTTGTGTATTTAATATTTTAAAAATTTATATAAATTACTTGAAAATAAATAAAATAATAGGAGACAGATAAAGTACTTGTTTGTATATACTTGTAGTGGCCTTTTTTTTTTCCTTAAATGGAATTACATAATGTTTGAGCATGAAAAATCCTTTGTGAGGTGTTATGTACAAGCAACTGAAATAAAATGTTGCAAAAGAACCTCTACTAAAAAAAATAAACTTTTGATTTTTCAGATAGTTTTATCTTTCACTAATTAGAAGAATGTGTTTTAGACAAGACTAAAAAATAATTATGTGGTTAATTAATTTTGGTTGGGTGTGTGTAGTTTGTTTGTTTGGTTTGGTGGGACATGTAGCCACATGCCATTGAATACATTATCCAGGTGGGGTAATTGAAAGGATGCTATTGCCTATGGCCAAGACTTGCTTTGCTGTTTGGGGGCCCTCTCTTCTCATCAAGCATAAGCCATATTTGCCCCTTTCTCTACTGACAAGTGGCATCCATATACCCAAAAAGATGGGCTTACCTTTTAACTCTTTCCACCAATAACAAACATGTTAATGCATGTGAATTTTCATCATCCATCAATGCCATAATTTAAGACCTAAAGCAACACGCAATATACATGATCCAAACAACCCCTACATTTTTAACAAATTGGATGTCTACAAATTTCTTATAATGTCATCCTATGTTTCTCCTTTCTTTCTTTTTCATTCAACAATATTGCATACACACTCAATGGTAACCCTTTTTCTCTTTCCATATTTCCCCCTCTGTATGTAGCAGTAATGTGTTGCTTTTTCGACCCTTTAGTTCATTATGTGTTACATAATACACTTTTAATGGTTCCAACCTTATTCATACTCTGTCTCCAATTTTATTTCAATGCATGTGTTTTAAGTCCAGAAGTTTGAGGACTTTTGAGGCTGTTTGAGGAGCATCACTTAATTGACTTGTTTAGGAACTTTGACACCAGCAACCAAAACAGAACCTTGTATATAAATTTAACATTAATTGCTTGTTCTCTAGTTTTCTTCATATGATTTCAGTATTAATTTGTTCTAGCTAAGACTTCAAGCGCAATTGGGTGGAGGGCATGAGTCTTGTGGTTTGTGGAGAAGTGCTGGTATAGGGTCTCTATCTCAACGGTCTCCATCCAAAAGAATCTCTCTGTCATATTTAATGGCTAAGGCACAGAAATGAAAACCAATAGTGTTATTTGTACTTTTCTCACATAAAACAATTCACTGCCAGTTTTACCTTATGCTTTCTGCAAAGAATATACTCTCATCCTTTTACAAAATTAATTAAATATTATCAGTTTTGTTAATATCTCTCTACTTTAAGTAACTCAAATAATATCTTTATTTTAATTAATTAAAAATTTTAACTTTAAGTAAAAACTGTAAAAAGAAAAGAAAAAAGTCAGATAGACTTAATGTGTGTTAATAAGAACTAGAAATAGAAAATGTCAGATAGAGTGAAAAAGAGTAATTGAAAAGCACAGTGCAAGTCATTTTAGTCAAAAGAAATATCAAATATCATGCTATTTATCATCCAAGTAAGGAGTATCCTACACTAGCCTTTAAAGACGTGCATCCAATGCGATGCAACACATCAAAACACACACACTATACATACAATCTTTGTTGATCACTCTCATGTCTGTATCTGTTCTTATACTTCTTGCTTTTAGCAGACATTTGTTTTCCATTTCATTCTTACCCTCATGTTCGTAGCTATTGATAATCTCAAATTAAAGATACATAGAGAAATAGTTCATGACTAAAACCATTCCTTGCCCTCTAAGCTTCTTCTTAGTTACAAAGTTTTTCCATGCAATATACATATATATATGGGGCAGCTTCCTTTAGCAAGAGAAGTGAACAACATGTAATGCTTCTCTTTCTCCCAAAACACAGATAACCCACAAAAAGCAATCCACAGAATAGGAGGTTCTTAATGGAACAGCTTAAGATTAGTTTCTTATAAATGAAACCAAAATAAGGACAGCATAATATTGGTCATGAACAAAACCAAAGCAAACCAAATATACATATACACACCTTTTTAGCCCTATCTATACCTTGGTGCAACAAGTCAAAGGAATACATGAGTACATATACTATAACCTATGGCCACTCAAAAAGATAGCA
Organism: Sphenostylis stenocarpa; assembly: GCA_963425845.1. NCBI lineage: Eukaryota > Viridiplantae > Streptophyta > Magnoliopsida > Fabales > Fabaceae > Sphenostylis > Sphenostylis stenocarpa. The sequence goes on along the minus strand of OY731398.1, from coordinate 41,504,471 downwards.
AATTTTTCAGTATGCTAAATCATAGACTTTTCTCCAAACATGATGTATTATGCTTTGTCGAAAATATGAGAATACATTATATTATAATATTAATCAAAGTGGACACTACCATACTACTACAATTATTCCATAAAAGGCATTGACCACAGAAAAAGTTATTATGCAGGAATGACTCATGTCAAACCATTGAGCTCTATTTTTTTTTACAGTAAAAGAATCATAACACTGATAATTCGTAATAAAAAGTACAAACGGAACTAATTTATCCTCAGTATAGTTACGTAAGACTTTGTAGAGGGTTATTTATTAAAGGACATTCTCTATGCGTATCATGGGGTCTACATTCTCATGCTTTTCAGTAATAGCGTAAGGCAAGGAAAACTTTACCTTTATAGACCAGATCATTCCTTGTACATTATATTCTAGAGTCTATTGTTTTCATCTGTAGAATAAATCTACAAAATGAAGGGTAATATATTGTTTTATGGGACAAATCCTACATTTTTAGTTTTCCACGCAACTGGACAAAACAACATCAAACCATTGTGTAGAATTGCCCGAAATCATATCAGACAAATATAACTATAAATATAAATTCTATAACATATAGTCCGATAAGAAAGATGAATATAACCATCATGATAGAATGTATTGTGTTCTTTTCCATTGACTCCAATATTATATTTGCCTCTGTATTTTAGTTTTAACATAATCCGGTATGTTAGTGAATGATTCTGGTTTGACAGTCAAAATAAGTTGAACATTGATCCATTTTTTTTATATCCAAACAATTTTTTTTTTTTTTTTTTTTTATGTTCAAAAGACAATTCTAAGGTTCCAAACGATAAACCAAACATGATTTGAGAAAGGGTTGGGTTGTTAGTTTTTTTGTCTGCAATGAGTTCCCTTTTATAATCTTAAAGTAAATAATTTTGGGGTACTTGACCTGCCATATGTAGGTCATATCATTGAAGAAAAAGAGAGCTGAGGGTCCATCCATCTGAATCAAAAGCTGTTGTTTCCCATGTAGCTCTCAAAACCCAAAATAAAATGCTTCTCATGGTCAGTGAAGACAAATTATAATATCAGAAGGTACAGAAACAAAAAGACTTGCCAGATTCATTGAGAATACTGTAAATAATTAAACTCTTCGCAGAATTGTTTCCAACCGATTTATACACGTTTCTCAAACTTCTGTTCTTTATGGACAAAATCATCCTATCTGTTTTCAATCATGTAACGGTGAATATACAATCACATACATGCATTAATCTGTTCGCCTGCGATTATATCAACCTCTGCCGCAAATGATTTCCCATAATAGTGTATTATATATTCAAGAATAGATATTTCAAATGAATATGTGATTAGAGTATTTACATTACACCATTGAAGCACAATAATAAATACAAACAATTTGACTTACTTAATATCTATCTAGGTAAATTCTCTGAGTTATTTTATGCTTGGTTTAGCTTTGCAAGTTCATGATCTATATCTAAGTTAAAACTACTTTGAATAGATTTGAGAAAACAACCATCAAACCGCGTTCTTTTTGAACCAGTCCTAACATTTTATGACCCGCGCAATGTAACGTTATATATAAATATTTAAAATATAAATAAATTTTTTAAAAAAATACACATTCTCATTCAAAGAAATTATGTCTTATTTACCACTAGTAAATAACAAATTTTAATAAAGATGTGTTGTCTTTTTTCTGTTCATTAATCCTATGTCACTTTTTTGTAATTTAAAACTGTTGTCTCTTTCAATATTTCTAGAAGCAAAATTATTAATCATAACATTATGATCAATAAAAATTTCTTTAAATATTTGAGAAAATAAAAGGCACTTTATTGTTTAACGGTAAAAAAAATTACTTTTAATGTTATTTTAAAAAGAGTGAATAATACTTTCTTATTTTTGAAGAATTTATTATTTTTAAAAAAATTAGAATTTAGTTAGTTAAAAGGATCATTAATGAGGTCAAAGTATATGAATAACTTTTTTTTTTCTTAAAATATCAAAATATTTGTTTAGACCTCCTCCAATTAGGGTCTAAGTCCTGGCACCTGGTGACTAATATCGAAATCCAGGACTGGCGCTGCGCAGTTATGTAACTAGAGAGTGCAATTTATGACACCATGCATGCAAGGGTGATATATATCACCACCATTAACAATAATCTTAAACAACATCTTAATATATTATCTCTTAATTTCCTTTCTCCTGATAACAAATTTTTCAGTTAAAGAATAATTTGGTATTAAAAACGCTATTTTCTTTGTCATAGTCCAAAAGTTGTTTTCTTGGTCAAAGGACACACAGTTATTATGATCGAGTCCACTGCTAGACCAAAATACCCATTGGATAACATTTCATTCCAGTACAGTAGTTCAAAAATAATGGCTCACACCGTAACGAAAACATGGCATAATCATGAAATAAAATAAAGCACCACCAAGTTGAAGTTGAACAAGATGCAGTGAGAACAAACTCTAGTGTTAAATTTGTCTCTCAAGTACATGAAATAATAACCGTTTTCTGCACTTGTATTTATTATTCTTACTTGCTATTCTCATGAGCTACAGCAGCAATGTGGGTGTTTGTTTGTCCTAGCAAGCTGCTTATGGAACGCGCTTTCACTACGCCAAGCTTCATCCTCTTCTTAGTGATTATCTCTGGCTTCTTCTCTTCCTCTCCCAAAGGATCACCAACACTCATATTTTGCTTCTCAAGAGAAGAAGAAGAAGAAGGGTGGTGAATGTGCACCTTCTTTGGTGCAGTGGATGCAATGGAACGGCTTCTAACACTAGTCATGCTTCTGAGTCTTCCCTTCCCCAAGTGATGCTCACACAGCGAGTAACCAACCAGCGTTTGCTGACAACACCTCCATCCCCTCCCATTCACACGACTGCACCTAGAACCTTCCATGAGTGCACTACCCCTTGCTCTCTTCTTACTCACAATCACATTCACGTTTACATCCAGTTTTGTTTCTTCTCCCTTCTCTTCTTCTTCATATTCCTCTTCCATGCTATCCTCGTTGCGCGAGGAACACTTTTTGTTCATCTTTGTTTTCATCTTGGCCTTCATCTTCTTGCTATCAGGAGCAGCAATATTATTCTCCTCGAATGCCCCTCTCCTTTTCTTCAGCGGAATAGTTTTCTCTCCCTCGTACCATCTTCCATCTGCAACGCATGAAACACTAACACAATCAACACCAGCTAGCAATACACGGTTACGCATGCATTTAATCTAAGCCATTTACCTTGAACAGAAGAAGGGCTTAGCGGTGGCAACACCCCAGCTAGTGTTTCCAAACCAAAGTTGCGTCCTTTCCTACAAACAAACCAGACCCAGAAAGACCCACAACCATAATATGGACATACATGTACGTGAAGACATAAAATTTACGGGGCAAGGGTGAGAGATGAAGTGAAAATAATAGTGTAATACTTGGAAAGAAGAAAACACAGTGTAGTTGGGGACCAGCATTTAGGTGGTGGCTACTTGTGCACCTCTAGTGCAAATGGTAGTTGTCCAATTTTGAGAAAAGAACCAAGGACTTTGGTTAGATATGTGGGAGAGTATATATGGTGGCTACACAAACCTCTTATTTAAAACAACTTCAACAGTATTTTCCACTGATGTATACATTTTTTATAAATAATAATAATAATAGTTTCTTTTTCTATACTGGTGAAAAACTTAAAATCAAGATATGGGTCTCAGTGTTTTTCACCTTTTTTACTACGAGACTTGATGAAAGAACAAAGAGAGGGGAAAAAACAAACGATTTCTCTTTTTCGTTCTTACCTGGTATGATTACCCTTCTCTCCGGAGTCTTCTCCACTCTCTTCCCTTCTAACAACCTCGTCCTGCAAAACCAACCACACCAAAATATACATAGGATCTTGTTCTTGTCCCAAGCATGCCCCTTTCTGGGTATGCGAAAAACAAATTTATTAATTTTAAAAAATGAATAGATAACGAATTTGAGACCAACGGGAAACCACTTGCGAGAGATTGGACAAAAGTGCACTTGTAAAAGCACACATCATGAAATTTCGAAAAAACAAAACGGAAATAGTGAAACAAAATTTAAAAAAAGGGAAATAGAAATTAAACAATTAGTGTTTGTGTGTGTTTTTACTTACCAAAGGGTCTTGCTTGTTGTGCTGTCTGTGTGCCCCACTTTCACCGATGCCGGAGGGATCATCCCAGCCGTTGTTAGGCTTCCCGATCGAAGGGAGAGGCTGATCAGATGGCTGCCAACGATCCGAGCTCCACGAAGCAGCATGGCGAGGGAGCACTGCAGAAGAAGGAGAAGAATGTTTCCCTGCGGTGGAAGCAGCGTCGCTTAGTTGCACCACCACCGGCGACCGGCTGATCAGGTGGGGATCTGACAGAGGCAACGGCGAGACCGAAGACGGGAAAAGCACCGGCCTTTTCCGGATCCTCATCGGTGCAAAACAGACCCAAAAAAAAAAAACCACCACGAGATTCACTCACCCAAAACCGATTTTGAGGTTCCAGATTTCAAACAAAAACAAGGTAGCAAGAGAGATAGAGAAGAAAGGGTATACATAAACCAATCTATGGCTACTACATCTACATGCCCCTTCAAAGACCAAGAAAAAAAAAATTATGCTTTTATCAACTCTTTCTCTCTCTCTCTCTTTTCTATTTCTCACCCTTCACAGACAAACGCATACCTACACTCTCTCTCTCTCTCTCTATCCATCTCTATCTATCTCCATATATATTGCTTCCATGACTTATTATTCTCTCTCTAACTTTTATTTGTTGCACCACAGAAAGGGAGTTGTATGGGTGAGGGACGGCACGTGCGACGGAGTTTTGGGAGGAGGGGGCACGTGCGAGAGTGGCACCGGGCGGGACGGTAGCCCGTGGAAGAGAGAGAAAGAGAAAGGGACAGAGTACGACGAGGAAATGAGAGTGGAAGAAAGCATTTCATTACAAAATTATACTAATTTATTTTTTATTTTGAAAAGAAAAAAAAAAATGATAAGAGAAGAAGGGAGTGGGTGGTGGCGTTATCGTTTATACTTTTAAGATGAGAGACGGTGGGGCCCACAACCTCGACCCTCCTTAACCGTAACATTAACCTTCTCCACCTTTGTTCATGTCATGTTCTCTCCCTCGACACTTTCACTTTTGTCTTCTTCTTTTTTTTTTCTATCTCTTCTTCTTCCTTGTTCATGTGAAAATGATGAATATGTTCTGGTCTATTTGACTTCAATATGCTGCTTAGAAAGTGATGCTAAGATCAGATTTATAACCTTTTTTTGTATCGCAGCACTCTTCCAAATATATCGTGAGGACTATCAACACTCACAAGATCTTCTGGTTTAGATTTTTTTTCAAAAATTGTTCCTTTTTTTTTATTATTGTATTAGAAAGTTGAATAAAAACAAATTAGCCATAAAATTGTTATTTTAAAGATTTTTTCCTAATTTTATAATATATATTCTTTTCGGGATCATTTAAGCAAACTCAAGTTCATTAATCAAACGTTCACATACAATGTGGAGAGCAATATGTTTCATATTTGGAACAAAAATAAATTTCAAATTTAATTTATACAAATATATTTTATAGTATAACAGTAGAAGGATAAAAAATAACAAATATAGATTTTTTTCACTTCTTTATGATCAACCATTGCTTAAATTTCTTAGAGATGAGAAATGTTACCAAAGACACATTTTAACATATGTTTTTAGATAAATTTTTATTATTAATTAAAATCTATTGAACTAGGTGATATTCATTAGATATATAAATGTGATTCATCAAATTGTTTTTCTTTAATAACTTTTTATTACTGATAAATAATAAAGAGGTGTATTTAAAAAAATATATTTTAAAGTGTATTCTTCGCAATGTGATTCAGATTTTAAACTAGACTATCTAATCAAGTTCAAAACCTTGAAAAGTCAACTGTGGTTGATGACATAATTTGACGAGAATACATGTGTGGCAAGACTATGATTTTTTTATTGATTTTTCAAAACAGAATCAAATTATAAAACAGCGTCTTGTAGTCGTATTTAATTGGTTTTCCCAAAAAAAGATAAAATTTTTGGTTTTTAGTTTAGTTAAAGTTTTTGGTCATTGTACGTAACAAAATTATTCAATGTATTTTCCCATACCAAAATGTTATTAAATTTAAGCTTAGATGGCTTAAGATTAAAATACTCTTAATGTTATTATTGCTTCATATTGTAGATTAAAATAATGTTTTTGAAATTGAAAAATAAGAAAATAAAGTTATATATATATAAAGAAAATACACACAATATTGACGAACAATATTTCCCAACATAAAACATCTCATTCATATTAATTTTTTTTTTATGGAGAAGAAAAATTAGGAAAGAAAATAATGTACATGATGAAAGGAGTAAAGAATGATAGAAATGGAGATGCAAAAATTTTGGAATAATGAAGAAGGTGAATAAAAAAAATAGTAGATTTGTTATTTTTATAAAAAAAAATGATATTTTTCATAAATAAAAGAATGGGTGGTGGAGTAATAATTAAATTGGGAGGTCCAAATCAACTTAAACAGTTCAAGGCCATGCAGATTTTGGGCCCAATATTAGAGATAAGCTTTTGGGCCTAAAGCTTGGTCTAAATCTAAAAATGGCCCAATTCAGAGGTTGGTTCAGGACTTAAGTCCACCGGTAGTGGGTATCTTTTTCTGTCGCCAAACTTGTATTTCAATTCAAATTAAAAAAACAAAAAGTAAACTTCATAAATATATAATAAAGTGTTGAATACAATATGATTATAAAATTTATTAATGGAATTGATAAAATTATTTTATTAATAAAGAGTTCATTATGTTAAAATTTTATTTATTGTTATCTAGAATACCTTTAAGATGTTATATAATAAAAATATATATAATTTTAAAGGTAAAATCATAACAAAATATGTATCAAAACAAAATATTAAAAATATATTTAGTTGATATAGATATGATTAATTTTGATGTCTTGGACAATAATTTTAATTATTTGACATATCGAATTAAAATTAACATACTGTTGGAGATAATAGTGTAAATTAGATTATTTTAATAATATGCTATTGTTTAATTAATTATAATTTTGAGTTTTAGAAAAATGTTTAAAATAAGTTTTATTTGAATGAAAAATACAAACTTTGACATAAGACATATGTATAGAAAATTAAAAGAATAAAACACTATTCATAAAAAATCGTGAACTACACATCTTCAAATTCATAAAAACAACTTATTTTCTTTTAAAAAAACTTTAACTAAATTTTAACTTATGTCCCAAAAACTCCACTTATTTTATAAATATTTTTTAAAAAAATGAAATTATGAAAATAAGTTTTGGCAAACATAAACTAATTGTGCAAACTATTTTTTATGATTTATTGTATATATTTTAACATTGTAAAATCATATAGTTTCTCTAAGTATCTAATTAATTTTGTCTACATATTTTATTTGTTTTAAAGACTACTAAAATTCATTTTTAGTTTTAATTAATTATTTTATTTAATTTTAATATTAATTTCTATATCAAATTAAAAATACATTTTTAAATAAATTAGATTTTAAGATTTTTAAATTGTCTTGATTTTAAATTCATTTTTTAAACAGACACAATGTCTTTATATAAATAATTTGAATTTAATCATTCTTTTGTGCAATTTAAAGTCATTTATTTTTCTTTTATCTTTAACTATTGATCATATATAATATAAGCAAGATTAACAAACAAAAAATAACAAATATAGTTAAACCTGAAATAAGTTATCTAATAATAATGTAGTTTAATTGTCATGCATCAATAATGTAAAATTATTTTACACTCTGTTTTCATTTATCAGTGTTAATACAGTTTTTAATGTAATTACTATAAAATTAATAAAGTTAACATACATGATAATATATAAATCAAGAGAAAGTTATTATAAAAACAAAATGTCACAACAATATAAAACATCATTATATCGTCATTGCATATAATATGATCATGTTAAGTTTGTTTATTTTAAATAATTATTATAAAAGTAATACTTATAATTATGATGATCATATATGATTAAATGACCATATAATAAAAACTATTTTGTATTGTAATCTATTTTAAAAAAATCATTTATATAACTTTAAATTTGTTATTACAAAATTTAAATCCTTTACTCTTACATTGCTCTCTTAAATCTTTTATTCTTGTAGTGACATCTTAAATTTCTTGTTTTTCACTCTTACATTTAACCAGTTTGAAAGTATGTTTGAGAGAGAAATCTAGGAATACATGGTCCATCTATAATAAAATAAAATGTTTACAACTTATCAAATTATTACATTACATATATTTTGTTTATTCATATTTTATTTTTAAATTTACGATAATCATGATATAAAATTAAATAATTTTCTTTATTTTTTATTGAATAAACAAGTATTTTTTTTGTGGTTATTTATCTGTGTAGTTAAATAAAATAATATTTAATTTCATATATATATATATATATATATATATATGTATTTTAATTTATATAAATTTTCATATGAATTGTAAAAAAAATTATTCTATAAAAAATTAATTATAAAAAAAAACTAATAAAACAATTGTCTATTTAAAATTAATAAAAAAATTAGATGTTAAATTAAAATTAACATAAAATTACTTATAAACTTAAAATTAACATAAAATTACTTATAAACTTAAAATTAGTAAGAAATTACTCACAAATTTTGATAAAAAAAATTAGATGCAAAATTACATTTATATAAAAAATTCACCTACAAATTTTCCACATAACATTTTGTAAAGAAAATTCTTATAAATATTAAATTATAAAATAATTTATTATTCATAAATAAATATGTTAATAAAAAATTATATAAAAACTCTGTAAATATTTAAAAAAAAAATCCCATCAAAAATAAAAATTCTTGAAAGAGATTCACCCTAAGTTTATCTTATATTTTTGGGTAAACATTTTATTTTGTCATATTATTTTATAATTAATTTTTTTTAAAATACTCCATGTAATTCCTTCTATCAACTATATTAATATATTAAAAATATTATATATATCATACCATCATATAACTATATTAATGTGATATCAATTTTTTTATACTTTAAAATCATATTAGTTCATTTGTAGAAACAGAAAATGAGATTGAAAATTATAATTAGATAAAAGAAAAACTATTATATTTTTATAGTATGGACTTTTATATAGATTATAAAAGATTCTTTATTTAAATAATAACTTTTTTATGAATACACACATAAACATGCAATTACAATTGAGTAAGTGGATGGTACATTATTCTGTGTTTTTTATTTAATTATTTTTCCGGTCAACTTCACTCGCTAATTGTCTTGGAATTGATCAAATGTGATTGCAGTGAATCACACGCAATCTTCCAAACCAAATTAACCAGATTTATCACGTGATTCCAATCCAAGTCTTAGTGTCACATATAAAATTCCTTCAATCTTTATCTCCACTCTTATTTAATACTATTATTTTTTTAACACTAATATATCAACACCTAACTTTTTTTATCTGTTTTTTTTTTTTGCAGCTATAATTCGATTGATTACTTTAGTAGTTTTTTTTAATTACTTTTTATTTATAAAGTTTGTACTTAAAATCTTATGCAACTTCGAACTCAATTTTGTTTGTATGTTTTATGATTAAATATATTAGTGACATAAATATTAATTAGTATCTAAAGGAAAAAAAAGTTTGTGTTCTCACTGCTTGATATCACTAAATAGATTATACTAATACATTACCATGTTATTACTATTTTCAGGCTAATAAAAAAAAGTAATTATAATATTATTAGAAAAAAAACTAATGACAAGAGACAAAAAAAATAAAGTTTGTTTACTATTTTGAAAACATAGAAATACTTGCTGATAATGACCATGCACATGATGTGTTTTACACACACATTATATATATATATATATATATATATATATATATATATATATATATATATATATATATATATATAGAAATTGTTATAATATACCTGCAAAATGGCAATTATCTGTGTTTACCATATTTATCATTTGAGAGTAAAATAAATAAATCTGAATTATTAAATTTTATATGAATTAAATATATACATTATGACATTTTTTAAGTAATTTGAACCACTGTTGTGATTTTTCTATTTCTCACTAAATTGTCCCTGTCATTTTACTTACTCAATATTACTTCTCCTTCATGATGGTCATTTTTCCAAAACATGCAATTTTAAAAGCATCTAGAAGTGGAAAACTTAAATCGACGATGGCCACGTAAATGTCATGCTTGTGTCGATTACACATTATTAGTGACTTGATGTTGTACCTGAATGTTTTGTTTTCCTACTATTGACTTAGACATAGTACCTACAAAGAATGACTCGTAAACAATCTGTCAAACGTTTAGGTCGTTAATTATTTTCCTACCCTAAGAAATAGGCTCCTAGAATCTTATATGTTTTTTTTTCATTTTCAAATCTTTAAATACTTTCTCTTTCATTTAGAAATAATAGTTATTTGATTTTAAATCTACCATGGTATAATATCATTAAAATTAATTACATTTAAAATATTATCTATTTTTAGATTTAGTTTATTATACTTTTGTTTTAAAAATATATTTAACCGAATTCCATTGATTTTGATTTGTAAAGTATATAAAATTATTTTTTTAAGTCTTGTGTCGTTTAATATATTCTTCTTTAATAATTCATTAATAGTAACTAGGTTTATTAAAAGGTAAGAGGAATGTAATTCTCTCAAAATTTTGAAATTTAAAATCTTGGTCAAAATTTACCATTGTCCACAAAAATTATCTTTTAAAAATAAATTTATGATAAATTAGAATACGATAAGCTAGAGGAAAAAAACATTCTCAATATTTATTCTTCAACTTCATTTCTAGCTATTTCGTTGGAGCTTTCTTTGTTCATATACTTTATTTTGATACACGTTCATGTGCAAGTTTTATGACATTTAACTTAAATACTTAGGCATGTAAGGTAGAATTTATATGGTGCCAAATATTTTAAGACTCAAGTAGCACAAGGTGGTTAAGTGGTACTCATTATGGTTTGAATTTTCCTTTCCACGTCCGTTGTGTGTACCTAATGATTACTACAAAACCTATTTTTTATGCCTTTTAGCTAGCTTATGCTTGTAAGTAATGTAACAGTGAAGAACTTTACCTCCAAGCAAATTTTAAATTATTCAAAAATGTATTTTCTTATATATATATGCCACTTAGATTCCATGCATCATTCGCTAAAACCAAAAGGAAACAATATACAAGAAGTCAAATATGTTCTCTTTTACCCATTCCCTTCCCACCACCATTTTCTTGGTGCTGACAATCTTTCTTCATCCATCAAATGCTCAACTGAATTCATCCTTCTACTCCAGCACATGCCCTAACGTGTCTTCCATTGTGCGCAGTATTATTCAGCAGGCTCTGCAATCTGATACTCGTATTGCTGCGAGCCTGACTCGTCTTCACTTTCATGATTGCTTTGTTAATGTACACGATCTATTTAAACCTCCACATAAGTTTTGAAGAGGCATAATTCAGTTTTATATGTCTCATGCACTGCCAAATATCAAATAAATATTGTTTTTGTGTTTCAGGGATGTGATGGATCCCTTTTGTTAGACCAAGGTGGGAACATAACACTGAGCGAGAAAAATGCAGGCCCCAACAATAATTCCGCTCGTGGCTTTAATGTAGTCGACAACATAAAGACATCTGTTGAAAATTCATGCCCTGGTGTTGTATCTTGTGCTGATATTCTTGCCCTTGCTGCTGAAGCTTCTGTGTCTTTGGTAATTACTTGTTCCTCCGTAGCTTATCAAATCTCTTGTAATAAATGTGTTTATTTCAAGAACAACAAACACTTCTGGCACAAGTTTGACTACATGAACCACACAATTAAAAAAACCAAAAAACTGCATATATTTGCAGGGAGGAGGACCTTCATGGACCGTACTACTAGGCAGAAGGGACAGTTTGATTGCAAACCCATCTGGTGCTAACACTTCCATTCCCACTCCAACTGAAAGCTTGGCCAATGTCACAGCAAAATTTTCTGCCGTTGGCCTAAACATAACTGATCTCGTTGCATTATCTGGTAATCATCATAGTTACTGTTCCCGTTTAGTCTTACTGTGTGCATTTAAGATGTATGTTTTTTCATATCTCCCTTCAATGACATGTATTTTTCTTTATTTTTTTTCAGTTATGATGATATGAAAAAAAATTTCAGGCTTTATTTAATAACGCCATATGCTTCTTATTTAACCACGTTTGATTTCAAAGGTGCACATACTTTTGGTCGTGCACAATGCAGATTTTTTAACCAGAGGCTGTTCAACTTCAGTGGCACGGGTAGCCCAGATCCCACGTTGAACTCAAACTATTTAGCAACCCTGCAGCAAAATTGTCCACAAAATGGAAGCGGGAACACTCTGAACAACCTTGACCCTTCATCCCCAGACACCTTCGACAACAACTACTTCCAAAATCTTCTGAAAAACCAGGGTCTTCTTCAAACAGACCAAGAACTCTTTTCAACTAATGGCTCCGCCACAATAGCCATTGTCAACAACTTCGCCAGCAACCAAACCGCGTTCTTCGAAGCCTTTGCTCAGTCCATGATTAATATGGGTAACATTAGCCCCTTAACTGGAAGCCAGGGAGAAATCAGAATCGATTGTAAGAAAGTCAATGGAAGCTAAAAAAGAAAGAATCCCGTGATGCACAAGTTGTTCTTGACAAAGTAACTCAATTACTTACCATCAACATATAAATATATATATACTTAAAAACTATGAAAAAATATAGCTTTGTGTTTGTGTGATCATGTCATGATATGGTAGGACTTCGAAATCGCTATTTGCATGTTGGACTATGTTTGTTACCTTACGTAAAGTGATGTTATAATAAGTTTTTCTAATCAATTTTTAAGATATAAATATGCATTGGTATTTCTTATTGGATATTTCTGAAGATGATTAAAATATAAAGATTCTATTAAATGGCATATGAGTTATTTATAGAAGAAGACATGGGTGTTCAAAACCGAATCAATTAAAAAAATAAAAAATGTATAAAAAAATTTGAAAATGGATCAAACTCGATTTTTTTTTGAATTGTTTGGAATAAATTTTTTAAATTGATTGGTTTAAATTTTGCTTTGCTAATAAAAAACGAACTCAAATTAAATCGAATCACAATTTATATATATATATATATATATATATATATATATATATATATATATATATATATATATGAGTAAACCAATTAAAATAGAAAACGTCACATAACATATAACTTATGAAATAATAAAGTACAAGCATCTAAAATTTTAGTTATTCATAATTGTGAGTTGGATAACTATGTCGCATTTATTTTATCCTAAAGAAAATCTAGCAACAATCCAATAACATATCCAATAACACAATATTATTTGTATTAAATGAATCTTAATATTCAATAAATATTCATTTATTTAAACTATTAATTGATTATTTCTTATAATTTAAAATGTTAATTATTAATTTATTTGATAAGGAATATGTAATTTTATTTAACATTTAATTTTAGTTTTTTATAATTTAAAACATATATTATTATTATTATTAAATGTGAAAAAAAATATATTATAAAACCAAATTAAATAAAATCACATTAAAATTTTATGATTGATTCGAATAATTTTTTCGTACAAAACTGAATAAACCACACCAAAAGTACCCCTAACATAAAGATAATTAAGTTAAAATATTAAAATTTTAATTTATAAATATTTGTTACTTATAAATTATTAAAATTTATCGTTATAAAAATTCAACTCATAGCGTGTACTTTAGTTTATTTTTCATAGTCACATCACAAGTCAGCTTTAGAAAGTATTAAATAGGTAGATGGTAGCTATTTGGAAATTACAACTAGTGGTATCTATTCTGTGGTTGAAAGTAGAGAAACGTGGAATGCCCCCAACGGTTCAACTGATACGGTGAGGTTCGAGTGAATAAAAAGATCGATTACACAAAAACTTATTCTTTATCTAATAACTTTATCATATAAAAAATATAATTCATTTTATAGTTTATCATATGAATATTATTTATACTATTTATGTTTTCTTATAAATATTATTGAATTGAATTAAGTCAGGTTGAAAAACAACATCAGAAAAAATTACTTAATCATTTTCCCACAAATCTAATTTTCCCACGTTGACCAAATATAATTCTGACTATGTAACACTAATAAAGTCAAAGTCAATCACAAAACTCTACACTTCTCTAATTCATTCTTATTGGCATCCTCACGCATTAACCTAAACAAAATTACACACACACACAGATATATATATATATATATATATATATATATATATATATATATATATATATATATATATATTAGTCCATTAATTTATTTTTTTCATAAATAATAAAATAAATCGTTAAATTTATTAAAAGAAAAACGACTACATTTTTTCAATTTTATCATTTATTTATTTATTATATGTTATTTTGGTCCTAAAATTATTGATCAATATCTATTATTATTTATAACTATTTCATCCACTAAATCTATAAAATGTTTTTTTTATCTAATAGCTGAAAAAAATTATAATTTAAATTGAATTATAACAAATTTGAGTCGATTATTTTGCTTCATAGTTTAAATGGACTTATCAGTCCATCGGTTAGTTTATTTTATAAAAATATATTTATTTTTAAATAAAAATAATAATATTATTTTATTAATATATATATATATATATATATATATATCATAAATTAATTTTATAAAAAATTTATTTACTTTAAATAAGAGTTAACGATTTATTTTTCATTTTCATCATTTTAATCTAATAATTAAGATAAATATTATTTTAAATTATTAAAGATATAAATAATAAATCTCTAAATCTTATTATTAAAATGAATAGATATTTTCTCTTTCCATTTATATATTAAATTATTATATCTAATATGAGAATGTCACCACCTCATGTATGTTATGATAAATGATAATATTATTATGGTCAATTTCCATATTTGAGGTATTGTTCATTTTGAACTTTCGTCCACCACGGTTTTGTCTTTAAAAGAAATCTCCGTGAGTTAAGAGAAGAAGGTGTATATAAACTATTTTTGGCTTTTGGGACTCAAGACACATTTGTTCCTAAGTGGAATATTGGCAGCTATTGTGAGACCAAGACTCGAGTCTATCTCCATTCATACCCCTTAATCCTCGACTGGGGGACTATTTTCGATACACTCATAAGTCTCATATCGCTTAAGAGACAAGATTAAAGATAATTTATATACACTCTCATTTCTTAACCCACCAAGATGCATTTTAAGGACAAAATCGTGCATAACATATATAAGATTGTGACACTTTTGTTCCTAAACTTCCTGTATGTTTATGAGTCGGGTATACACCTCAAAATCATGCTCCTGTACACTTATGAGTATTATATTACTTAAGAGAGTCGAGACTAAAGATAGTTTAAGGACAAAAGCATGCATAGCAGATATAAGATTGAGACACTTTTATTCTTAGACGGAACATTAGTGTCTACTGTGGGGTCGAGAGTCAAGCCTCTCTCCACTTATACCCTTTAATCTTCGACTCACGACTATCTTTGTGTATGCTTATGAGTCTCATATTACTTTTCAAACTAAAGATAGTTTATATACACATTCCTCTCTTAACCCACAAATACATATTTTTAGGACAAAATTATGCATAATAGACATAAGGTTGAGACACTTTTATTCCTAGACGGAACATTGATGCCCGTCATGGGGCTGATAGTCTCTCTCCACTCATACCCCTTAATCCTCGATGGAGGGATTATTTTTCAGTGCGCTCATGAGTCCGTCGCTTAGGAGTTTATATACACTATTATCTCTTAACTCACTAATGTGTTTTTTAAAGACAAAATCATGATAGACAAAAACTCTAAAACAGACCATTTCTCAGATATAATAATTGATTTTAATGATGTCATCATAATATAAGTGAAGTTTGTTATTATAACACATAAAATTGAACGCTCTTGTTCCTAGACAAGATTGGAACAATATATATTCTAATTAATTATATTTTCATAGATTTAATTTAAAGTTATAATATATGTAAAGTTTATAATAATTAATAATTTAAAAGAAAAAAATCAGACATAAATTTTTTATAATGATTCAGTTTAATATATATTTATTTATTTTACTTTTTAAAATTAATTTTTTAACATTTCACTCCCTATTATACGATAGAATATATAACTTTTTTTATTTTATTTTCACGATCTCATAGGTTGATTTAGATATTAAAATATTAAAAAAAATAGTATTATGTATATTGATTTATTATTAAAATATGTAAATATATTATCAATTTTTTTCTTATTTTCCTAATCATATATATATATATATATTGATTTAGATATTAAAATATTTAAAATATTATTATTTATAGAAAATATTATCGTGGATCTTATATGTGTAACTTTAAAATAATTAATAACTTAAAAGATAAGATTTTAGATATCTAGTGTCCTTAAGGATTATTGAATTTGTTTTCTCCTTAATTATCCAATTTAATATGCAGTTCATACATTATTCTATCTAGAGAAAGCCATGCAGGTGGTCTCAAAAAAATATCTTTTTTAATGAGATAATAATGGTAATTAGGCTGTGAGATAGAAAGAGAATTGTGTCATTGTGATTGATTCAGCGCAAGAACGGCTCTGATAGCGCTTTGGTGCAGCGAGCGGCGTAGGAATATCACAGACAACCCACTCGTGCCTCTACCTCATCGCACCGTTCATCACCATCACAAACTCAACAACAACATACATACCATACGAGGTGAAGGTGAGGTTCTTCTTCTTCTACCTTCTTCCTCACTTCCCATTCTTGTTTCCTCTAAACCCCTCCATTTTTCTCTCTCGCTAGATCCATCCGCACGCACCGCACCGCACCGACGACTGCACAATGATTCAACCTTAATCCTATCGTCTCTTACCTCCAAGGTCTTCTATCTTCTCCTCAATTCTTCTACTTTCTCCTTCTTCCCTCTTCCATATTCCCTATTTTCTTCCTTTAATCTTGTTTTTTCTTCTTCGTTTCATTATATAATAATAAAAAAATATATCTATCTCTTTTCGTAAACCCGTAACTGTGTAACCCTAATCGGTAACACTTGAACACAGCTTCCCTTCATGTCGAGTTGAATTCGAGTAATTCACCATGGGTTCTTCTTACAATTGTGGTCAACCCTCTGTATTGGATCTGGGGTGTCCTTCGTGTTTGGGACGAAGTTAGGGTTTACGCCCAATTTCGCCTCAAATTTTGGGGATTTCTGTTTCTGATTGTTTAATTTCGACACCGTACTCCTCCTCTTACCTGGGTTTCTTCGATTTGTGTTAAACTCTAGCTTTTTGGTGGAAAAATTCTCACTTTCTTTTTCCTTTGTTGTTGTTCTCCTCTCCCTGCAATTGAAATTTGTAATAAAGGAAGCTTCTTTCTGGTTTGGTGATTGAAGCTGCGATGGAGGAAGAGACCTCCGATGCAATGAATCTTGATTTGAATCTGGGTCCAGGCCCAGAGCCTGAAACTGGCCCAATAAATAACGAAGCTGTGAACTTGGACGATTGGATAGGGGAGCCTCTTCAGAGAATTAGCGAAGCTGTGAGGTTTAGGGCACGACATCGGTGGCGATGGCGGCATCTTCCGCTACCGCATTCTGAACTTCATGTTCACATCCCACCTGAAGCTGCGCGGCATTTTCATATACCACCTGAGGCTCACAATATCTCCATGGAATTGAACCAGTTTTTGGTCAATTCTGGAAACGGGACTGCCTTACAGGCTGGGGAAGGCAGTGTGGCGGCGGAGGAGAGAATGGAGGAGGCGCCGAAGGCGTGTGAGAATGTCAATGGTGTTGCAGAGGACGAGGCTTCACAGAAGAAGGATGATGTTGAAAAGGGTAGTGGCACTGATGGAGACTTTTTTGATTGTAACATATGTTTGGACATCTCTAGGGATCCTGTTGTTACTTGTTGCGGCCATTTGTTTTGTTGGCCTTGCCTTTATAGGTGGTTGCATCTGCATTCGGATGCGAAGGAGTGTCCCGTTTGTAAGGGAGAGGTGACTCTTAAAAGTGTTACCCCAATATATGGCCGTGGGAACATTGTACGAGGTGGTGAAGAGGATACTGCTCTTAAGATCCCTCCCCGGCCTCAAGCAAGGAGAGTTGAGAGTCTGAGACAAACCATTCAGAGAAATGCTTTTGCACTCCCTGTGGAAGAGATGATTCGGCGTCTCGGAAGCAGAATTGATCTTACTCGTGATTTTGTTCAGCCACATGAAGTAGATGGTACCCGAGAAACCGCAGATAGAACTACCTCCTTGCTAAGTAGGTTCTTAACTGCTCGAGGCATACGGAGAGAGCAGAATTTAGTGGCACCCCCAGAGGATGTAATGGGTTTGGCTCAGAATAATGTAAATGCTGCCGAGGCAGGGGATAACCGAAGTAGGGTGCAATCCCATTTGCTTCGAAGAACACAATCACACAGAGCAACTCTTTCTACTCTTTCATCAGCACTCACTTCTGCTGAAAGATTAGTTGAGGCATATTTCCGTAGCAATCCAATAGGTAGGAACCAAGAACAACCTCCTCCTCCAGTTGATGACAGGGACTCCTTTTCAAGCATTGGTGCTGTGATAAATTCAGAGAGTCAAGTCGACACTGCTGTAGAGATTGATTCCATGGTATCCTTGTCAACGTCCTCTTCTAGGAGGAGGAATGATACTTCAAGATTGTCTGATGTCGATAGTGGAGATTCTCGTGCTCCAAGGCGCAGACGTTTGAACTGATAAAAAGTCTTATAGATGTTCAAGTTATTATTATTCTATCATGTACCACATATGATAATAATTTTCCAACACCTATGTAAGTTCATCTTGCTTTCGCGTTATTTATGAAGTTTTCACCGTTTACAAGTTGATGGTTCTAGATTACTGCCATTTGCGATTTAAGAATCTCCTTTAAAGGATTGAGCCATTTTTAGAGTCTATCTATCATCCAGGAACTAAATTTTGCTAACGAATAAGCAAGGAACCAAGCTACTCTAGCATTTTGGGGCATTAGGAAGAGTTTACATGAAGCTTATGTAACTTTATGAGAATGGCTTATATATATGACTTGTTAACAAGATTTTTTCCCAAAAAGCTTATTTTAATAAGATCCATAATGATGTTTATCAAAGCAAGTTAAGCATTTAATGAGCTTATCAAATAAGTAGTTCTAACTAACCAATTATTCAGCCGAATGTATTTTGATTTAGTCCAGAAATCTAATCAATCTGACTGTATTCCTTGATCGAATGGTCAGCAGTTGTAGTCAAAGAAGCAATTTATCCGCCGATGCAGGTTAGATTGGTACGAGCTTTTGTCTTATTTCTATTCTAGTTGAGTTGTTCTGACCCTTTTTACCCACAATGGTAAATGAGTCTTTTTAAAATAAAAAAATAAAAAATAGTACCTCGCTCGTAAAATCTTTCTTTACATGATCATTTTAAGCATGATTTTTAGGACCATAACATGATGGGAATATCTTTGTTGATCTTGTTTTGATTGAACTGATGTATGATTGGTATGTACGAATTTCCCTAGTCGCTAACACTCCATTATTTCCCCGCAGTTCATACTTTCGAATCCTGAAGCTGTGCACTTCTGATTAGCAGAATCTTCAGTGGAATTCAGTTTTTTGTAACGCCCCAATTTTCTTAGCTGTTTGTATTTAATATAATTGTTTGAAAATAGGAAATAAAGATGAATGTGACGTTTTCGCAATTATTAGAAAATAATAAACATTTTCTGAAATGAAAATAATAGTTTTCCTTATTATATTTTGTTGATGAAGCAGTTTGTGCTTTGTGGAAGTTGTGGTGCAGAATTATTATTATGGTTGTAGATATATATATATATATATATATATATATATATATAATAAGCAAATAGGTTGGTATTTTGTTTAGTGGTCCAAGTCCAAGAATACCTACCATACTGTGTTGTGGTGAAGCATCTTGTGCTGTGCGTGAATCTCAGTTTGGCTGGTCTTCCAATGGGTACTTTTTGTGGTAAAATTTAGGCACATGGTTTGATAGACGAATGAGACGGTGGGAGAGTGGAATAAAAGTTTAATGGTTAGATTTATCTAATTTTTAAAATTTCTCTATTTTTTTAATTTTCTTAGTTTACTGGCTGATGAAAGAAATCAAACCATTGGTTGGTCATACTTAAAATACATTATTCCGTACATTTATGTCTAATAAATTAAAATTTGCTAATTTGTAGATAAAAGTGAAGATATTAAAATAATATAATTGTAATTTAACTTTTCACACTTTTCATGTATTCAACATGTCAGTAATTTGTCAAGATCACATTAACAATTTTTTGTTAAATATTTTAAAAAAATTAACAAACAAATTAAAATATTAAATAAATTTTGATTTAATTAATTAAAACTTTGTAAAAAAACAGTTTAATTAAATATATTATTTTTTATACACTCGAGTACTTGGACTGTTAAAAAACTTGCTTACAATTTAATACTAAATTGATAATTAATGTTTCATTTTAATAATAAAATGGTATTGCAAAAATTAACAATAAAACGTAATTTTTTTTTTTACACTTTCAAAGATAAAGTAATTTGTATTCTTTTAAAGATTAAATTGACAATTATTTATATAATCTTATGAATCAAAATAATCAATTATTTATGATTCTTCTGATACGAAAGTCTGACGCTTGCAAAGAATAAAACACCGAAGACAAAATGATGAATTGACTGAAAGGGCGTGTTTCGAGGCACGAGTGAGTATAGCTGAAGTCATCACATTTACGCTGTTTAGTAGATACACCTTACTTTTTATTACAGTTATTTATATTCTTTTTTTAATATCAAAAAAATATATAAGGAGATTCATTTCGTAATAGTTTTTTTATCATCACATAAAAAATAAAAATTTTATAATTTAAAAAAAATAATTGTTATAATTTTTACATTTAAAAATATATAAAAAAATTAAAATTAATACCTAAAAAATATAGTTATAAAAAAATATAGAGATAATGTTTAGTTTTTATAATTTTTATAACACTATTTGTCTTGTTTTCCAGTAGTTATTTTAGTTCTGTAAATTATAATAATATGAACCATATAAAATTATTTGTTAGATAAATAGAACATATCTTATAAATTTATTAAAATTTTTATTTCTAAAATTTACCTTCCAGGTAAAAAGGTGGAAAATATATAAACAAAATACAAGTACTAAATAATTTTATATAATTAAATACATGAATTTGTATAAACAAATTTAAAACATTAGTAAAAGATTATAATATGATTTTTAATAATTTTCATCCAAGTATACATATACACTTAGAGAGTGTGGTTAACAAATGCAGGGAAAATATCGAAAATGAACTTTCATATATATAATTAAACAGGTTAAATAATCTATTTGGGTAAGAAAAGAGAAGGAATTAAATATTGTTTCTAATATTTAAGAAAAACTTTAAAATGGTTTAGATAATAATTTAAGGGATTTTAATAAATTTAAAAACTAATAAATTTTAAAATTTATTTTTAAAATAAAGTGAATTGGTCATTACAATATTTGAGAAAGTGATTATTTGAGTACATAGTTTATGAATTTGTGTTTTAGAGGTGAACAAGTGATGGACACTCTCATCATCATTCCCCAACATCAACCTTCTTTTGATGGCTTCCATCATCAAAGTCAATATATTCCCTCACAACCTTCCCCATCATTGTTTTTTTGGACCAACTTATGTTATTCTTTATCAATGTTATCTTAATCATCATTGTTATTCTTCTAATTATATAATCATCATCCCTTTTCAAACACAAGCATGCATGTTATAGGTCAATTTACTACCTTTTTCATTTTCTTTTTAATATTCAAATTAAAGAGGCACGAGGTTAATAAAATATATATATCAATATATAATAAAATAACATTTTTAGAAGAGGTTGTTGACAAGAATTATTTAGAAATAAATATTAATATTTTATTATAAATCACATATTTAAATTATTTAAAATTGAAGAAAGTTGTTTAAAATTAAAAAAAATGTTTATATAAACTATTCTAACCATATTTTAAGCAATTAATCTATGAGAAACATAATAAATAAAAATGTTATATTATTATTATTTTATTTTTAATTTTATGACAAGTTTTCAAAAATGTTGTTCACGTCCCATATATTATACATATCTTTGGGAGAGGTAATAACGTAAATATTATGCACTAAAAAAAATAAAGAAAAGATATGATGAATGTAATGAAAAAAAATAAAAAGATATAATGATATAGAAAAAAGTTGCATACATAATGATATACGTGTAAGGAAAAAAAATATTTGTAATATATATTACATTCGTTAATATTTTTTCTAATATTTATATCTAAGTCGGATTAGTTTTAACAAAGAAGAGTATATATTATAACATAGAAAAAAAAACGAATCTTGCACAAAACATCCTATGATTTAGTTTTTTTAGATGAAATCAATTTAAGCCATTTGCAAGTACACTTTTTAATAAGGATTATTTAAATCTTAACGAGAGGTCTTCTAATCGTTAAATGCAAAATATAAAACTAAAAACTAAGTTATACAAAAATATAAATATTTTTAATATTTATATCAAAAATTTTAATAGTTTAAAAGAATATGACTTTTATAAATAATAAAATATCTAAAATATAAAACTTCTCTTATTCTTTCTTTCAATAATACAATTATGAGACTCACCACCTAAAACATCCTTTACTTATGTAACAATATGATTATAGTAGTTTAAATCAAAATACATTGTACAAATTAGAGTAAGTTAATGATAAAAATATCAAATTATATACATATCACTTCATATTATATTCTTTTTCATACATAGTTATGTCATGCAAAACAAAAAATTAAGTGTATATCTCATGTTTTCACACACTGGTACACATGTTATTAACACTTACTCTATTTCTAGAAGTCTCACATGCATTGAGATAGACTAAAAAATCTACATATATCACACTATCTTTCTTAAGTAAATATATCAAATATAGGTACATAATTATAACATGTTACTTGGCAAAATAAATTTGTATAACTTGTCAGATCCAATTCTTTTTCAAGTTACAAGCTAAATCATAAAGATCTTTTTCAACTATCACTACTTAATACTTTCCGTTTTATGAATCCAGTATTAGAAGAGTTAGATATTTCTTTTAGAATTCTAAATTTAATACACCACCTATATTTCAATATAATATTTCTTCCTCATAAACTACTATATTATCTTTCATCAATATATTACAAATATAACATATATAAGAATAGTATATGATATTTCTTACATTATAATAAAAATATTTTTTTTATACATATAATAATACTCATCTCACCTTATTATCTAATGTTCATAACATATATTCGAACATATCAAGTCATATACATATCATACATCAAAGAAATGATCTTATATTTTCAATTTTCATCATTTTTAAGCTTTTAAAATAGAGAATTTTCTATTGAGCGAAAATCCTTCAAAAAATCACTTTCTTTGGGAAATTTTCGCTTAAGTGATCATATTTTCACTTGCACTGAATTATACTTGAAATAAGTCTCATTTCACTAAAGTTTTTCACTTGACCAAAATATTTTTGCTGAATACAAATGAGGCTAATCCAAGTATCTCACCTCTAGGAGCCCTTTTCGCTTGAGCGAAAATACTCCCAATAGGAGTTCTTGCCTTTGTTACACATTTCGCTTGAGCTATAAATTGTCATTTGAGCAAAATATACAAATAATAAACTTATAAAAATACAAATCAAATCAGTTTTCAGATACCAAATATAAATCTTAGAAACTCTATTATACAATCTCATTTTTAAAGCAGGTGATACCTATTACAATTATAGTAATCCTATCCTAACATTCCA
Source organism: Sphenostylis stenocarpa (assembly GCA_963425845.1). Taxonomy (NCBI): domain Eukaryota; kingdom Viridiplantae; phylum Streptophyta; class Magnoliopsida; order Fabales; family Fabaceae; genus Sphenostylis; species Sphenostylis stenocarpa. Next base: position 41,480,332 of record OY731398.1, on the reverse strand, counting down.
CACATCATTACATGTTTACAATTCCTAATACAATAGCAATAATTAACTTCCTAAAATTCAAACAATGTGATCAAGTTAACATCATAATCCAATTCATTTATTCTAAGGTGTTAGAAAATTCACTATTAACTTCAATTACTCTCTTATTTAAATACTCCAATAAATTTTGAATTCATACAAAAACTAGATCTTGGTCATAAAAAATATCAATTAACAAATTGAGCATATTAAATTAATCAAATTTCATTTTTATCCCATAAAGTTCATATGCAAGAGTTATAGATCCACACACAAACCATAGTCTTAATTTATTGAAATACTCTAAATTTGGACAAAAGAAAACTTAGTTTATTTAAAATTTTGATAAGATGAAAATATGATCTCTTTTACTAAGAGAACAATAATATACTTATATAAAAAAGATACAAAATTCATTAAAAAAAATTAGAGAAAAGGTAACGAATTTAAAATTTAGAGAAATTATGGTTATTTAAAAATAAAGTTTTGATAGTTTTATATTTAAATATTTTTATCTCAAAAATAAAAAATTTAAATTTTTATTTATTTAAGTACATGTTTTCTTTCAACTATTAAAATCTTCATCATTATATTTAAAACATCCTATATCACTACTTCCTTTATTATATGAATTAGACCCTTTTTTTAATAATTGTTTATGAGATTAGTTATACCAAACTAAAAATTTAAACAATGAGTTAATTTGCACCAGATCAATGAATAAATAATTAAAAATAGTGCTAATAAATTGGTTTGAACCATTTCTAATTATTTTTTCGTTTTTTTTAATTATATAGTTTTAAAAATAAGTATACAAATAAATAATAAATTTCTAAATCTTATTATATGTATAAATTACGATCAAATCGAAATATATGTATATATTATCATAGAAAACACATAATTATGGAATTTGAAAATCTGAATGAAGCGTAAGAGACCCTTTGATGGAAGGAGACCTCTTGCTGTGCAATAATTTCCGTTATAACTTGGAATGATTCCAATCCAAGGTAGAGAGAAGACGATGAAATATTTTAGGGGGGGGTTGTCGCATATTTTGCCAGCATTGCACGGCATCCAGCAGATTGAGGAAGAAGACGATGAGATTATGAGGGTCACAATTATGATGACAGCCATGATTAAGAAAGGAAAGAGCATGACAAATGTCCCATCATCACCTCTCATGAGGGGACAAAACTGTTGCATTGCATGGTTACCCTCACTTCTCTTCATTCATTTAATTGCATCGTCTTCCCTTCTTCACTCCCTCATTCCTTTCCTTTGCTTTCGTAGCGTGCAATCATGCATGCCAGGTACAACTATGCCCTCATCATGCTTTCTATACCCTTCTTCTTTTTTCTTACTAATTTTGCATTAAGAGGAGCAACACATTATGGTCCACGCTTGAAGACTCAGATGGGTATGCTAATAACTAATTATCAATGATGTTAACTGGTTACTACTGCACCATAACCAGCACAGTCACACACCACAAAACTGCTTCACAGAAAACCCTCAAACCCTAAGCAAACATTAACAAAAAAACAAATAAGAGAACATAGTGAGAGATTAAACTGCACACCCAATTAGGGAATCTTCCATCTTGTCAAATATATATGCATAAAGCTTTAAACGGATTCCATATGAAAGGGTTCAGTAAATGGGAAATCAATTCAAGTCTTCTCTTCTATTACCTTTTTTGAATGCGGTAAAAAGTTGCTAAAAAGAAAAGGTTGATATTTTGTGACAGCAAAGAGAGTTGATTTCACAGGTTCTTCACTTATGCTATAACATTCCATTAACAATGATTACGTGGTGTTCACTTTATGCCATTGTTCGTCTTCTGAAAGATTGTCCTCCTCAATAATTCACGCATCCTCTCTCTTCTCTCTTCTTTCTCTCTGCATCTTATCATTAAAGTCTGCATGACTTCAATTATTGCAATCATCTCTAATAACACAAGAAGGACAAATATCATAAAAAGAATAAGAAATGTATTTAATATTTTAAATTTCAAAAAAAGCATAATCCAATTTCTTAATATATCTCTTGTTTTTATTTATTTATATTGTCTCTCAATTTTACTGTTTTTTCTTTTCTCAATAAATACTTATTTAGTTGTTATTGTCATTATAATAAACTATATATAACAAATATATATCTTTTGTTTTTGTATATGATGATAGTAGCTTTGAGTACCAAGTTTGATACATTAACATATAATTGATATTTTTAAGCATGATGATTAATGCCACATTTTAGATCATTCATATAAAATGATTTTATTTGGACTAACAAAATTCACTTTAAAGAAATCTCTAGATTAATCTCTTGGTACTATTTTTGTAGAAATACTCTTGAAAAAAAAAAATTTAAACAATATTTGGCACAAAATGACCCATTGTTCCTAAATTCAGTTTCCATGTTTCACTAGTAGAAAATAGGCTTTTAACATCGGTTCCAGGGGCTTTTAACAACCGATGTAGAAAGTCTAATATTTTTATTTATTTATTTATTTTATTCATAACCCCTCTCTAATTACCCTATCTAAGTACCTTAAGTCGAGGCTGATACTCCAACAACTAAGCTACTACGATTTTCTAATAATAACTTAAACATAAATTATATTTATATACAAATAAAAATGTATATCTATGTAAATATATAAATATAAAATATATAAATACAAATACAAATATATTTATATTTATATATTTATATGTTGGATGTGAGGGCGCGCTCAAGGATGAAAGTGTGTGTCGAGTGAATTTTCAAAATTTGATGTCAAATTTGTGAGCGAGTCTCTTTATATGGATTATAACTTAATGACAAAATATAATCTTTATAATTTATTTATATAATGATATAAAATAATTTTTTTCTTTATTTTATATCATTATATAAATTAATTATAAAGATTATATTCTATATCATTATAAATAAATTATAAATATTATATTCTATCATTAAATTACAAACTCATATAAAGAGACTCGCTCACAAATTTGACATCAAATTTTGAAAACCCACTTGACACACACTTTCACTCTCAAGCGCGCTCTCACATCCAACATATAAATATATAAATATATTTGTATTTGTATTTATATATTTTATATTTATATATTTACATGGATATACATTTTTATTTGTATATAAATATAATTTATTTATAAGTTATTATCGAAAAATCCTAGTAGTTTAGTGGTTGAAGTATCGATCTTTAATTCTAAGGTATTTTGTTCGAGTCCTGCTAAGAATAATTCTCTTAATTTTATAAAAAGACTTTCTACATCGATTCATCAGGAACCGATGTAGACAGTGTTTTCTTAGGAACCGATGTAGAAAGTCTTGAATTCACTTTTTACATCGGTTCTTTAAGAACCGATGTAGAAAGACCAATGTTAAAAGTGATTTCTGTATTAGTGTTTCTGAAGTAAACAATGGTTCCTTATTACAAGTATATGGCAATGATGCCAAGAAGACCCATGAAAAAGGAGGGGAAAATTAAAATAAATATGAAGAAATATATACAATAAATTTTCAGACTTATATAATAATATTTTAACCTGTGTATGTACCATTGAACAGAATAATTACTAAAGTTATAAAAAAAATGCATCCCAATGAGACTCGTGCCATTTATTAGATAAGTAATTAACGAACCTAATTTTTGTTTGAAATGAAATAATATTATTTTTTTATAATATTTTAAATATCGTATATAATATAAAAATAGCATATGAAAATCATGGAAAATAAATTAAAATTATTCCTCTAGAATGATTGACATGCTTATACATGCTAGTAAGTAAAGAGTATCCCCGTGTTTAGAAACAGTGAAATAAATCACGTCAAATAATGCTATATAACGTGTACAAGTTATATCCAAAACAATAAATAGTTACTTTAATTTTTGTTTTTTAACTTTAATCATCCAAACATGGATCAAGATGGGGAAAATCACATTTATGACGCGTAATCAAAGTCTAAACACGCACTAAGTTGTTTTATTAGTGGAAGTGAAACCACAAATGAACGTTTGGAAGCCACTAGAGTCATTGGGTATTTCATTCAATTAACCACACTTAAAATCATTCTACATTTTAAAATTTGTTTGGAGGAGTTTCACCATAAATTTTTCATACGAGAACAATAAAATAAAAAAATTGAAATTAGTTTTTATAATTAAAGTTAAATTATGTACACCTTAAAAATAAAAATTTTAAAAATTTATATCAAGGATTTATACAAATTAGCTTATGTGTAAGTTAATTTTAGTTTATAAAGAAATTATTTTAATTTTTTACCTTTTAAAAATATCGTTCAAAATTTAATTATAAATTAAAATTTTATATTGAGTAAAAAAAATAAAGATAATTAAGTGAGAAAAAAATCGTAATCTAATATTAAATTTTTAAATTAAAAATGTATCATATCTTTTTATATAATTGAATTATATTTTATTTATAATAGTAAGAAAATATGATGCGGTTGTGAGTGTCATTCAAAAAGGTGTTATAATATCTTGGATGATATATGTTCTATCATTTTCTCCATTAGCATCATGACGCTCTCTCCATGCTTTGCTTTTATTGAAAACTCATAAATTGTGTCATTTCACATAGCAACTAACCTTTTTCTCATGTTGTTAGATATTTAAGGTTAATGTACATAGGTTTAGAAATTATAGTATTTAATGGAAATTAAATATTATTATATTTAGAATAAAATTTCCTTATTTAATACTTTAATCTTTATGTTTATGTAATTATAATAAGATATCAAATAGATATATATTTAAGAAAAAAATACGAATTAGACTTTGACTAACTGTAAAAAATGTTTTAAAACAAAACAGTTTTTTAGTTTGAACAGAGAAGAGAAGTAGAAAAATAAAATAACAAGAAGATGGGATAATTGTTTGAATTTGAATGGCTTCACGTGGGTTTGTGAAAATGGAGAAAGAAAAAGTATTCATTCATTCATTCCAGCACCAGGAGTGTGGTATGTGCCTTTTCATTCACACTCTCACTTCCGTTTAAAAAGATTCAACCTTTATTCATTTCTTTCCCAACATTACCACAAACCATTCCCTCTTCATAGTTTCCATTACCATATGGAATTGGGTTTGAGTTTAGGCAACACACCCAAGCCCTTATCTTTCCCCACAAACAATGCTTCTTCGCTAAGACCTTCCTCAGATCCACCCATTCAGCTCCACCTTCTTCCTTCAACACCTGTTCTTCCTTCTTCACACCTTCCCATTCCATGGCTCTCCCGTGCACGTAAACATTTCTACCTTTTATCATCTTCTTTCTTCCACTCTCTCGTATGTCTCTCTATGTTAACGTTTGTTCGTAACAGTAGGCATGGAACGTGTGGCATCGGAGATTCCGGTGAGGGCCGTGGACGACACCGACGACGGTGCTGCAGTTTCGTCCCCCACCAGTGCAGTCTCGTCTTTTAGGATGGATTTTTGGAGCAGAAAGTCTTGTGACGGTGCCAGCGACTACAACGAAAATGGGTCAACAAGGAAGAAACTCAGACTCTCCAAAACACAATCAGCTTTTCTCGAAGACAGCTTCAAAGAACACACCACTCTCAATCCCGTTCGTAACTCTCACTTTCCTTCTCTTTCTCTCTTTCACTGTTTCAATCAACTTGCTATTGATTTTTATTTTTTACGTAAGAAAAATGCAGAAACAAAAACTTGCCCTTGCGAAAGAGCTCAATCTCCGTCCCCGTCAAGTGGAGGTGTGGTTTCAGAACAGAAGGGCAAGGTAATTGAGAACTTGCTGAAATCATGATTCTTGCTTTTATTTTTATTTTTATTTTTCTCTGACAAAAAAGAGAATGATTACTTACAGAACAAAGTTGAAGCAGACAGAGGTTGATTGTGAGTACTTGAAGAGGTGTTGTGAGAGTCTGACAGAAGAGAATAGGAGGTTGCAGAAGGAACTGCAAGAACTGAGGGCTTTCAAAACTTGCCAACCGTTTTTCATGCAGCTTCCGGCCACCACCCTCACCATGTGTCCCTCCTGTGAACGCGTCGCCACCAACACTAACACCCCCGGCGCCGCCGCCACCAATGATAATAGTGTTTCTCAAATCTCTGCCTTGGAGAAGCCCAGATCATTGCCCTGACATAACGGTCAAGCCCACGCGCAGCAGGCCCACGTAGCCCATCAGATTGCTTCTTCTTCTTCATCTGATTGACCTATTTTTGTCGTTTAGGTATCATAGCAATAATGTATATCGAAGATGACAAAAGACATTCAACTTCATCACCTATTCTCCTTTTTGTATAAAATATCACTTTTTCTACAAATTTTACTTCATTCTTTCTTTTAATTTTTTTTCCTCCTCTAAGAATGATATTTTTTATTCCAAACTACCTATAATTTGAGTTATCATTTTCTTATAATATTTTTATCCCACACTTACTAGTTTATTTTTCTCGTCTGTTAATTTGTAATAAAATTGTATACATACATAAATTTGTAATAGATCCATTGCTTTTATTTCATTTTTTTAACGTGCTAGGTTGTTTAATAATTAACCTACCGCTGTTTAAATAGTTTCACGGTAATGAAAAAAAAAAATTACCAAACACATTAACGTCTTTCATCCTAAGAATTACCCTGTCAACAAATAAATAAAATAAAAATAATTACCACATGAAACTTCAAAATAGAAAGAAAAATAAGATTATTATCTAATAATAACCAAAAATAATATAGTTTTTTACAACTCTCGTACTATTCTCTCATCGTCTTTCACCTCAAATACTTTCATATTCTCTTAAGTAAAGCTTTAAACTAAATCTCACATTATTCCACTCAATAAAAAAAGTTAAATACAATATTTATTCTAGTTCTTATAAGACTTTTTAAGAGATATTATTTTCATTCACCCAATTATTTCTATTATGATTAAAATAAACTCATCTTTATTTTTATCTCCAGTACTTACATCAAGAATTATATTCATACTCCACCACAAAGATTATATTGACTTAGAATTAAATCATTCCAAAAATTTCCTTTTTACTACACACATACATCAATGTTAACCAATGCGCTTACTCATCCATCAATGTTAAACACATTTCTTTTTTATCTTTATTGTCTATACCAACAATCATTCATACTCTACTATAAAGAATATACTCACTTAGAATTAAATCATTACAAGAATTTCCTTTTATTACACACATGCATAAATGCTAACTAGTGTTCATGTATTAATCATTACACTTCTTACATCAATATTAAAGTCTATGCATAATTACCACTGACAAAGACTCGTCCTTTTCCATGACAACGCCTGCATCAATGCTAACGTATTGTGTAATCCAAATTATATCTTTGACTTGAGTTTGCCACAATTCAAAATTGATTCTTCTATCAAATTTCTATATGGTACATTTAACAGCATCTACAAATGATATTGCACTTCAACAATCAATAATGATTTTCTAACAGGGAATTATATTAGACTAAACTACAATCACAAAACATATTAAGAATATTTTAAGTTACAATAAAAAAACCATATTAAAAATATTTTATTGAAGCATAAACTTTGATGTCACTCTAATGGAATAAACATCATGAAAAAACATTAAAACTTCATGATCGAAGAATAAATCATGATCATTATCTAATAATAACTAGAAATAAATACTATGTACAATTTTTTATAATATATAGATTATTCTCCTATGTCCTGACCCCAAATACACCATATCCTCTAAAATAAGAATTTAAACAAAACTTTATAACACTCTATTACAAAATTAAAAAAAAAAAAATATATATATATATATATATATATATATATAAATACAAGTTTAAAGATTTTTTTACTAAACTATAGTATTATTAGAGACTTTCAATTCATTATAAAATTATTATCACTCACTCTATTATTTATACTAGGTGATAGGAAACTTTCCAAAATATATTATTTTTATTTTATCTATAAGAATTAATATAATTTATCTATAAAATCCTTGTATTAAACATTCGAAAAACGGAGAATCTTAAACCGTTAGTAAAAAAACTTAAAATCTATAGAAAAATATTATCTTTCGATTTAATTACATATAGCTTTATCTTAACTTCACATACACTCCTCCAACTTACTTATATATCTATGAGGACTTTTATAAAACAAATTATTTATTAATAAAAATATTATTTTAAATATATATTTATTGGGACTTCATAAATACAATTTTCTTAATTTGAAAGGAAATTTTTATATAAACAACTCTCTTCCATTTTATGAATAAAATATATATTAAAATAATGTTTTTATTATTAGTTTTTATAACACGTGCCTTTAAGGAATATTAATTACTGTTTTTTATCACAGTAAAATATAAAATAATAAATTATTAAGAAAAAAAATTAAATAGTAAATTAATAAAATAAAAAGTATTAATTACTATTTTTTTCTACTCACACATAAAAAATATATATAAAGTAGAAACGTATCTTTTATCTTTTTACAATTTTTTTTATTTCTTTCTAATTGAATTTTTTCCTTTTTATCTTATATTTATTATTCTTCCTTTTTTGTACTCTTTTCTTTATATGTTCTATAGATTTATAAAAAAAAATAATAAAATTTTAATTTTACATTTTTCTTTATAACTAACAATACTCTGATTTTAACATATTTTAATAATAAAAAAGTGGTCATATTTTAATATAATATTTATTTTTTTTAGCAATTAAAAAACGTAAAGTTACTTTTATTTTATTTTCATTATAATAATACAAGTGAATAAAAATCTTATACTTATTAGTATTTTGTTTACATTTCTTGTTATTATTATATTATTTTGTTTAAATTTTCTTGATTTTTATTTTTAAATATATGAGTAGGTAAAAATTATAAAAGAAAAAATAAATAAATAAATAAATAAACTAATAAAATAATAAATAATTAATGTTATTATCATATTCATTCAAGTTATATAATTTTATGTTTCATCATCTTTTATACTAATCAATTTATAAGTATTTAATATGGTAACATACTTAAGTTCAAGATCATTGGTTAAGTTAAAATAATTTCATGCTGGTACATTTTTAATGGTAGAATAGTTTTCAATATATAGAATAATATTTAAATAAATAAAAGAACTTTTCAAAAATTATTTATTTTAATTTTGAAATGGAAAACTGTTATTCAGTCACTCTTCTATAAAAATACAGAAAAATGCATATTTTATATTGTAAAAGTAAGGAAATTCGTGCTAAAAACTTTGCCCTTGAAAAAAATAAAGATTATTTTTGTAAATATATGTTAAAATAAATGAATTAATAAATTTTAAAAAATTAAAATAACAAAATGTTGATAACTAATAATTGATATATATTAGTATGAATATTTATTTTTATTTTAAAAGTCACACTTATATATTGATAAAAGTGCCTAGTTTTATATATATATATATATATTATTAATTTTAAGACTAATTTCATAAACAATTAATAGTTTATTCAAAACAAAATATTTTACGTGTTATCGTGTGTTCTTATGTTTGTGACAATCAAACGGACCCAACTAAACGGTAATTCATTAATTTCGGGGAAAATGGGCTCCACAAAATGAATATCCTTAATTTAGATGGGTACAAGTCCATATATCGGTTCCACTTTGGGCTTTACTTTTCAGTACACCTCTCTCTTCTATTCCAGCTACGTCAATGCAACATTTAAATAAAGTTATGTTTAATTGCATTATATTAAATGAAGAAAAATATCCAAGAAGAAGAAAACTTTCACACCATGAATGATTAAAATACCAATACGTGGTTAAATTATTAAAAGATAAAATAAGTAAAAAAGTTGTAAAAGATTAAAATTATTAACTATAAACTCGGTATCCCTTCTCAATGTTCCTCGTTCTTCTTCATTTACTGATTTTTGTTTAGTAGTTCTTTTTCTCACTAATAAGTCCTTTAATTGTCAGTAATTTGCTCTCTATCCTCCTGCCTTTTTGCACATAATATATTAAGTTAAAAATATATCCTTTCAACTAATATATAATATGATTTTATTCATATAAATTGTTCGAAAATGATGGTTATTATTAGTATGTAGTTTTATTTGTGCATAATTTTCAAATAATATGGCCACATTTATAATTTGTTTAATCATATTATCATGACGCCAAGTTAGTTTTTTTTTTTTAATGTCTTGAATTTTTGTTAATGTTAAACTGATGTTTCATTCGAAATTAAATCCGATTACGAAAAATGTGGAAAATGAACCAGAAAAATACTAGATTGACAACTTCCTCGGTATTTTGATTAATTTTATAATAATAAAAATAGAGTAAGACTTACATGAAAAAAGATGATGGAAGAGTTAATCCTCATAATTTGATTATAATAAATAAAATATTATTAAATTTAGATTTACAATAGAATCATAATTTAAAAGGAAATGAAAATGCATTAAAAAGGAAAATTTACAATGATAAATAAACCCTTGTATTCTCTTCTACCCACCAATTTATCCCTATCAACAAATCTATGACATACTCACATCACATGTCTCAATCGTGTATATATCTTCTGTTCACTTAATTTTATGAATGTAAAAGCATTTTCTGTATATAGTTTCTTTTTAGGCGTGGGAACAAAAATGGTATAGTAAGTTTGGTAATTTATTTGTTACCTATGGATTCTTTTGCTGATGCTGTTTCCGATACTCTCCCATTAGAAGTTCAGCATAGAGAATCTCATTCCATATATCAGGAACACCAGGAAGGCACCAGTGGCTGCAGTCTTGGTATCTCAATGGTGATTTTCTTTCCTCAGGAGTTAGATTTTGCTTCCTGTATATGGAGGGATGACCATCCTTTCGGAAATCTGTCATTCTAGTCACGTTTTGGTAGGTCACACGGGTCTTCATATTGTTTAGCACCTTCTCCAAAACCATCATCTTATCTGGGTATTCAGTTAGGTACTTCTCGTTCTCAATTGGATCGGTTTCACTGTCACATTGTCCACCTGAATTCCATTGTCCACCACTGCAGTTTCAGAAGTTTCTAGTTATGAGTAAGTCTTCTAGCACCATAGTCAAATGGGATGGGGGTGCTCAAGAACGGTGTTTCTTTCTACCCATAAGTAATGAAATTGGAACAGAGTAATTACTATGAAAGTCAACAATGTTATCATGAATGATAAACTATTATTAGATAATAGTGTCAAAACATATGCACCCAAAGTGTATTGAAATTAAATTATTTCTACTTTACCTGAAATGGGAAGCAGAATAGCCTCTGAAGAATACCATGGTCTTGGATGCATCAATGTTGGCATCAACCCACCTACTCCAAGTTGTTAAAGCTCTTCGGAATGCCTCAAGCACGTTTAACTCAGAATACACATGGCTACCTTCTTGGTAATAGTCCTGTCTGAAAATTGTCATTGTCAATTTTTAGTCCACTTTCAATTCAAGGATTCCTCTAATCTTGGAACTTAAGAACCAGTCATGAATAAGAATACAAATGGAAAATGAAACACTCAATAGTTATCAATTGCAATGAAAGGGAAGTTGAGTGTCATATCATACCCTTTTGAAGTTTTATCATGAGTCCACCAGTGGCCAGTGTTGAAGATGAGAATATCTGCATGTTTATACTCAGACGAAGATTGACCAACTAAATCTAGACGAAGTGTTTCCTTCTTTGTCCCATTCTTATCAGTAATTTCCCCTTCTTGAACCAAAAATGGAGACACAAAAAGCTCCACAGAGAAGTGATAATCCTGATCATACCAAACCAGTTCGGTGAGGCGAAGAATTACAAATCAACTGAAATAAGGAAAACTAAACACAATAGTTCAATACTCACTTTGAATATAAATGAATAAGAGGCTTCCCCTCTGAAATGAACCCTTCCATTTGCTTCATAAACATTTTTTTTATCTTTCACAGCACTTTTCAATATGCAAATCAGAGACTCCCACATGTTCCTATTGAGCGAATCGCCAACAAAAACCAGTCTCTTCCCTCTCAACAATTCCAGCATTCGATGCGCATCCAACCTATTACCAATTCAACCAAATTGGGACCCCCAAAAGAAACATCGAATGGATCAATTCTAGTACAATACAAAATAGCAATTTCCCATGAACCAATTAAAAAACCAACACGAAGCAGACAAATATTGTCAATTTTGGACTAACATAAACATCCATCAAATAAAAAAACTTAAACATATTAAAACTAAAAACAACAAATTCAATGTTTTTCAATACCTCGGGAGGCTGCAACCCTTAGGCTTCCACTTATATGTCAGATATTCCTTATCGGGCCTTCCATTCCTAATACAATTGAACTGTTCATCTATCAAAGAGCAAGAATCTGGCTTATAGAGAGGATAGGAATCATCCTTAACCCACTTTCCATCAAAAAAATCACACTTCATGAGAGACTCCATCCATGCATAGTTCCCTTTAGCGTGATTCTTCCCATTAATTTGTTTCCTCGCCAGAGAAGCCGTATAATTATCATCCGAGGCAACACCCTTTACCGAATCGGCCTTCACAGAAGATTTAGAACTCAAGGTCTGATGTGGAACACTGTAATTAGCATCGGAGGCAACACCCTTGGCCGAATCCACCTTCACGGAAGAATTATAACTTGAGTTCTGATGTGGAATGTTCTGGAAAGGAAAACTCACTGAAACATTGTTTGCAGATGTTGCGGATGCAGTGGCATTTGTAGTTTGATTTGTGGTTATAGCTTTAGTTTCACCAGAATTAAAAGTGTGATTTTTGACAACCCCAGATGGTTCTTTAGCAACAAGGGGTGGTGGTGACTTCACCTCCAAACTTGGCGCGTGAGAATTCATGGTCTGGTTTGTGCTTGGAAAAGGAACTGCATCTTGGGATGACACAAATGAGGATTGTGTTATGTTTGAGGTTACTTTGAGTGTTTGAGTTTCTGAGGTGGTGTTTTGATGAGGAGAAAGAGAAGCGGCATTGGCATTTGTAGATCTAGACGTGTTAGTGTTGTTAAGCAGTGGATCAGTGGAATTGGAGGATGAAGAAGTGTTTGGAAAAAGGAGTGAGAAAATGGAAGGGATTTGAGGCTTGTAAGAACCATCTGGGGTGGATGTGGAAGAGAATATGTTGGTGAACCAGGGAGAGGAAGCGTTTGGAGAAGGGGAAAAGGCTAAGAAAACAGTGAAAGCCACAAAGGCAAGTATGGAAGCGTATGCAAAAGCTACTGTTTTTCTGGTTTTGAGAATGGATGAGAAGGTCTTGAGGTCTGTGGAAAGGTTGGCACCACCTATGGGAACGTACTTGGTGGCATCAGCCATTGGAGATTGGAAGGTTGTGTTTGTATCCCTATTGTTTTGGTGGAAAAAGAAAGTAGAGAAGATGAGAGTTCAGAGGTGAGAGAGAGAGAGAAAGTAAAGTGGTTGCGTACAATGGCATACAGTAACTCCCTTCAGAGGTGTTGAGACATGAAAATGAGGAAGAGTATGTGTGTGAGTGTGAAAGTAAAGAATGAAGAGCAATATGGGTGGAGTGGTTGAGTTATGTTTGGCCAATCACTGTACCAAACTCTAGAAAGTGCTGTGTGAGAATACCAAAGCTAGACTTTCCAGTGTCAAGTGCAGAAAGAGAGAGACAGCACTGAATAAGTGTAGAGAGAGTAAACGGTAATTAGAAGTAAAAAAAATTGTAAAACATTTTTTATTAGAATAATTTTCATACCAAAAATAATGGATATTACATAAACATTTTCTTTTAAACAGCAAATGTTGTAAACAAATTGTAAGAGGGAAGAGAAACAAATTTAAGATGATGAATATTATCTTAAACTTTTATTACGATATAACAATATGATTAACATATATGATATTAAGAAGATAAAAATCCATTCTGATATCACTTGAAAATTTTTATTTTGATATTTGTTACTCTTATTATAAATATTACTTTGTTAAATTAAACGTTAAAATATCTCTTAATTATTTTCATTTAAATTCGTGATAATAATCATAAATACTCATGAATATATCAAAGTAAACCATTAGAGATGAGTAGATAAAAATAAATATTTTTATATTACCATTATTATTAAATCTTTATTCATAAATATTGATTTAGGATGTTTTGAAAAATAATTTGATAAATATTTTAGAAAAAACTATTTAAAAATTAAATATATAATTTATACACATTAATTTAGGATGAAACTGTTTTTAATTTTTTTAAATAATGAGTAAAAAATTCTTAAGTTACTACTAAATTTTTTAAAATAATACATGTAATATTTTAAGTTTCAATTTCAGTAAAGTCAATCAAAAAACATTTACTGTATTAAGCTGACAAATTGTAAAATAAAAATAAAAATTAAAGACATGATTTAATGTCTATCATTTGTGACCTGACGAGAGTGATACAAAGAAATAAAAAGAATACGCTACTTATCAAATGAACCATGCCACGTAGTAGTGTCGGTGAAGCCGCGTTTGCATTTCGAATTTTGGATATACATGTACCACAGAATAAATCAAAACATAGATAACGATATATTATTTAAGAGATTCATTGATTTTTTTAAATTGAAGAATTTTGTTTGAAATCTCATTGAAGTTAATATATGTGATAAATTATTTTTTTTAAATTAAGATTTATTTTATATAAAAATAGCTTTTTAAATAAAAAATATAAGAACTACAGTTTATGTTTTTAAAATGAATGATGTAAAGTTTATTTTATTAGACAAAATTGATTACATGGTACTCTAAAATTATAAACTAAATTTTTTAATATTATTGAGATATTGTAAGTTGTTTGTGATTGATTTCAGTTTAACTTTTATTAAATTGTGATTAAAACAATATACAAAATATTAAATATAATTGATTTTTTTTATTAATTTTAATCTCATATGAAATTGAAAAGTATTATATCATTTGATTATGATTAATTTTTACATTTTTTTTACTTTAAAATTATTAAATATATTTTAAGAATGTTAAAATATTTTTAAAAAATAATTTTTATAATTATAAAATATTTTAAAATTGTTATTTATATTTATAATTTTAATTTTTTTTATTATAATAACTTACATAATTTTACAGATAGAAATTATAGTGTTTTTTTATTGTGTTTGAAAAAAAAACAATACGTGAATTGGTAATTAATATTTATTATCTTTAAGTCAATAAATATTTTTATTCTTGATTTGTAATCTTAGTTTTGAAATTAAACTGTGGTGTGTGAGAAAAAAATTATTTTTCATAATTGATTTTTTGTTTTTTAAATTTGATTATTTGATCCCTACATGATATTGTACTACAATGGGTTGAATTTTAAATTTAAATTCATCTAAAATAATTTTATTATTATAAATAAGAAAAAAAATATGTCATTCTACTGTATTATTTTTATTATTCAATAATATTCCTTTAAACTCATGAAATTATATTTTGTAGTATTACATAAATTTTACTTAATAAAACAATATAAATTATATATATTTATCAATATTTTCTATTCAAATATTAAATATATTTTTTTTATTAAACAAATAATCTTTATGATAATTGAATAACCGTTTCAAAGTTATTATTATGTTACAAATTATCATAATTATAACAAATTATGTATCACGCAGAATGTATTGAAAACTCATGATAATTTTTTTTCTCGTATAAAAAAAAATCATAAGTAGTTATTCAATGTGAAAAGGATGACTTACGAAGAAAGAACGAAGTTTCCTCCACAACAAGTTTATACATTTTCTGTAATATATTTATAAAAATAATTAAGCCTAAAAATATTTAAATTAATAAAAACAAAATAGACATCGACCTATGTTACCGTACCACTATGACTTTTCCGTACGTCTTTAACTTCTAATAAACGACTTGGATCTACGAACTTATTACCTCTTCTGTCTTCACACTTGTTTGTAGCGTGCATCACACGCACTTTTGCTTATTATGTGTTATTTTTGTATATCGATTTTTTTTTAATATTCTTGTTATTGATAATTTTTTAGCATTATTTTTATCATGATGATTATAAATAGGTATTTTAATTTTAAAAATTCTATTGTATTATTATTATTATTAACCGTACCGACAGACAGGACTTTGTATGGGACACGCCTATTTTTAAAAAGTGTGGCTATTCCTATAGTGAAATGTCGGTGTTTTATATGTTTGTTTATGAGAATATTTAAATTAAATAAAAAATTATTATAACACATGATGTGTTTTTATTTGAATTTGCACATCGTAAACTAATATTTTTTTCTGCATAAAAATCCTAATAAATACAAATAGGTTATATAAGGTTGACAAATATTTTGCAAATTACTCATAATGTATTTATATTAAAAATCCTAAATTAATGTAATAAATAAATAAAGTAGATTATCTGATTTAAATCAAAACAATAATATATTATATTTAAAAAATATATAATATAATATATTTCGTTTGTGTAAGGAGATATCTATGGAAATATTATAAGAGAAAAAGGAAGTTATTGTCAGAATTAATATGATATGTTCATGTTTTTCATAAAAAAATATTTATGAAGGACTTTTGGATACAAAGCAGAATATTAGTGGATGAAGATAGGAAGGAGAAAAATATGATATAAATATCATATATAATAATAATAATAATAAAAAACAGGATGGGTTTGTTTTGCTTTTTTCCAAGAATTGCTTATGGGTCAAAAAATAAAAGTAGAAAAATGAAAATAATTTAATATTAATACTTATCCTTTTACAAAATGTCATTGGAATTTTATCCCATGCAAATTTAAAGCAATTGTGTTCACTTTGCATAATATACTTGTCTTTGCTTTAGTTATTCTCTTTTCTGCATCTACAAACATATTTGACAAAACTTGTTTACTTCGTTGTCATAAAAATAATTTATTTACTAAAAAAGTTAGATATTTGAGAATTTCATTAAATTTACGAAAATCTGAAGTTTAATATTTTTATTGAATTCAAATTAACGTAATTATATTGAAAAATTAAGTAAAAAATGAATAACATTTATAATTGATTACGCATTTAATTAACTGATGAACTAATGTAATCATTATCCGAGTCACGTTCTAAAAAGTGAAAAAAAGGCTCATAGTTTGTTTCAAAGAAGGAACAACCCCAAAACATTTCATGAAGTTTTTGAGATATTAAAAAGCTAAAACTCTTCACTGGTTTGTATTATACAGTTTGTGATGAAGTAATTTTCCTTTGGATTTGAAGTGTGATATTATTCATTAATCTCTTTCACATTTGCATTGGCACGACGATGGTGCATTAAACTCGCGTCACATTCATTCACCAAACTCTTCTCCACCGACTGAAACATTATACTCCAACTGTCCCAACTTTAGGGCATGCATGCCTAACCAAATCACCCTTGATTTCAATTCCAACTCTATCATCATCACTCTTTGTAGTGTAGTACTGTAGTTTTATGACCCCTTCCAAAGTGCTGCATTGAGACAATTGTCTAATAATCCCTCAACACGTACCAATATTCGTCAACACATGGCACACTTACAATTCATTTCACCTACACTACGACTCTGTTGCGGTATAACATGGATTAACGCGCTCCTTTCATGGAAATAATGAACTGTGCTTTGAAATTTAATCTTATATAATTATGGTTGGAACAACATAAAAAGGGTTATGATGAGGAACTGTATAATCAAATAAACTATACCTAACTAAATGTTTGGCCATTGTTGAATAAATTTCTTTGATTGGATCATGAGATGGAGGCAGAAGAAGGGTAGATAATTTTATACACGAACACCACACTTTCTTCTGGCCAATTCTTGGGAACTTCCCCAACTCAGCTATTATGGCTTTTAACAATTTACAGCATGCACGTGGTATCTGTTGGGAAAAACAATTGCAATCTAGGATCTTCATTTTATTCCCAGATACGTGTTTCCTATGACTATTTTGCTCCAGAGATATACAATTAACCATTAAATATACATGTCTTAATATACATGAAATGAATTCTGGTGATGGAATTGTTTACCCATATAATAAATTCTTCGTCAGTTACTAGTTCTTTTCTCTCATTTATGCTTTTTAGCAAGGAGCACAGTTCACGTTGGAGGGCAAGACATCATTAATACCTAAACTAGGTTTTATCGCAATAAGAAAATCTTATTTTTGTTAGAATCTAGTTTGTGAGTATTCTAAAGTTTTGACTTTTAAATTCTAAATTTTTGACCTCGTTTGTCGTTACTATATATTCATTTGTCATCACTATTCATCTTTAAAAACCCGTGACATTCCCCTTCCTTTCAAATCTCATGGAAATTGTTCATATATACTTCACCATGGTTTTGTGCACACGTCACCAAAAAACCCCATAGCAAAACTAGATCCACACAAATCCCTTCCCATTTCTCTTTCCCAAACACACGTTTTGCTACATACCACCTCCAAAATCCCAATAGCAAAACTGGATCCACACAAAAGTCTACCTCCTTTTACAATGGATATACTGTGTGCTTCCTATTTTAGATAATTGTATACACCTTCTCATCACACTCTAGTAGTGTTTGTTGATGTAAAATATGATTCTTTTTATTTTTATTTACCCAATATTTTTTGTAATTAGTATTTGATTTCCATGGAATAGTTCAATCAATCAATTTGTTCATGCACATTGATTCTCACCTTGTAGCTTAGGCTAAGTTTATTATTATTTTTTTTAAATCACTAATTTTAAGTATATAGAATTTTCTCATTTAAAAAGAGCATAAAATTGATTATTTTAAAAAAAAAAGCATATCAGGAAAACATATAAAAAAATTAAATTTACATATTTTAATAAAATAAAAACTTATTTTTAAATAACCACACAAATAACCAATCCTTAACTAAGTTATTAAAATTTAATTAAAGTGGACGCAACTCATTGAAAGAATCTCCAATACAAGGGTTTTACAAATATTTTTCATGAGATCTTATTTTATTTTAAATTAGGGTAACTTTTTTTTTTCTTCGTTACATATAAAAAAGGTTAGTACACGGAAAAGAGACCAAATTTTTATGAAGTTTTCACACTATAATAGAGACAAATAAAAGAGAGCGAGAGAAAAGAAATATTTTCATGAAATTCATTTGAAACTTTTTGAAAAATTCTAGAAAATTACACAGTACATAAATTTATGCTTGCTAACAACATGAATGGAACTACTTATAGTTATTTAACATTTTGGGTCAATCAATGATGGAGGCTTGCATGTCGAAGATGATCAAGGAAACAACATTGCTATCCATTGCTGTTTGGTATAATCATAAAGATGTTTAAACATTTGGTTCGTTATAGTCATTTATCCAAACTTCACGAACTACCATAAGAGGAGTGTTTCTAAAAGTTAATAGATTGAGAAAACGTTGACGATGGCAACATTTTTTTTTATTTGGTGTATTCATTGATGTATGTTGTCATAGAAAATTACATGAAAAGCTCTGAAAGAATAAAAGTAACATGATGTGTTTAGAATGAACAGTTAAAACAAACTTTTAAAAAGTTTAATAGGTCAAATCAAACATTTCTAAATATAGTTAAACTTATGAAAATAAGATTATGACGGTAACATCTCAATTTATGTAAAAGATAAACGTTATCTTATCTTAAAAGATAAACATTATCAAAATCATAATTACTGCATTTATGATTACGTAATTAAATAAATAAAAAGAAAAAAAAATTGCTATAAAAAGGGTAGGGGGGAAGGATCGGTAGGGAGAAAGAGAAAGGGAAGAGAGAAAGAAGAAAAGAGAGAAAGAAGAAGAGAGAGAGAGGAAGAGAGAGAAAGAAGAAAAGAGAGAAAGAAGAAGAGAGAGAAAGGAAGAGAGAGAGGGAAGAAGAGAAGGAAGAAAAAAAAAATTGTCTCTACAAAAATTTTGGTACCTCATCTGTAACTCTTAAGGTAGGGGAGGACAATATTATCATTAAATCTATTTTATTTTGCTTATAGTTGTGGAGTGAGGTGTCCCTAATCTCATTCTATTTATTTAGTTATTTGTTTATTTATCTCTAACTACGTATGACCCTACCTTATGCTTGTTTATTTTATCTCTAGTCTTGCACTGATCCTATTTTAATTATCTCCACTTATGTACTGGTCCTATTTATTTATTTTATTTTATCTCCAGTCTTGCACTGATCCTAATTTAATTATCTCCAGTTATGTACTGGTCCTGTTTGTTCATTTTATTTTGTCTTCAGTCTTGCACTGGTCTTATTTTAATTATCTCCAGTTACGTA
This sequence comes from Sphenostylis stenocarpa, assembly GCA_963425845.1. Lineage (NCBI taxonomy): Eukaryota > Viridiplantae > Streptophyta > Magnoliopsida > Fabales > Fabaceae > Sphenostylis > Sphenostylis stenocarpa. Next base: position 41,459,989 of record OY731398.1, on the reverse strand, counting down.
CTGATCTTGTTTGTTTACTTTATTTTATCTCTAGTAATGCAATGATCTTATTTATTAATCTATAGTTATATTATTCAATTACAATAATATCTATTTGTGAAGATTTGATGATATTGTAAATGGAGGTTGGACCTTGGGGATTTAAATGAGTAAATATCATCGTGAGAGTGATTAAAATTGAACTCATTTATCCCGACTAGTCACTACAAATTTAATTTAAATCTTCATAAAATAGAATGTGTTGAGGAAGTTGAAACATATATATCTATATATTATAAGATTGTATTATTGTAATTGATAAATGTTCTCACTCCCTATTGTGATCTTTTGTGCATGTTTTATTTAAAAATCAACTTAAGTAGATGGAGGCGCCAAATATTTCAAATCCCTTTTCTGCAAGCATCACTGCCTTCTTTCCCGGAACTACTTGGAACACAAATGTTATAGACAATTCGGTTACTTTTAGAGGGACACGATTTTCAATAATAACATTTGTATCTGATATGGGAAATCCCATTATGTTAGATGGGTCAGTAGTGGTTACCTTTTGTATGCCTCCTACCTTTTTCCAAAACCTTTTAATTAGTTTGTTTCCACCGGCAACGTAGATACTTGTAAAATCGTAGAAAAAATAGAACGAATCAAAAATAGAATTCCTTATTCTATTGTATATCTTATATAGTGATGTAAATTACTTTTACATATATGTAATATTTTTTTGACCTCCTACTCTTATATAAATAATAATAATAATAATAAACGTCACATTAAATGGTATCGAGCAACGTTTCATGTGTGACCTGTACAATGAGTCTATCATGATATCTTATGAATCCTAACTTATATAATTTCAGATGACAAATAATAGAAGGAACAACGAGTTGACAGAAGCAGTACAAGCTATCCGAGACATGACCACTGCATTATTAAGGAACCAAAGACCTGAAGGAACCAATAGATCACAAGGTTTAGTTGAATTTAGGAGAAACAAGCCTCCGTAATTTTCTGGAGGATATAACCCAGAAAAGACTGAATTATGGATTAAAGAATTGGAAAAAATATTTCAAGTTATGAATTGTCCTGATGACCAAAAGGTGAATTATGCTGTGTTTATGTTGATAGGAGAGGCTGAATATTGGTGGGATAGTACTAGGAGATTACTAGAAGGATGAAGAATAATCATTACTTGGGAAGTGTTTAGAACAAATTTTTTAGAAAAATATTTTCCCAATGATGTGAGAAGAACAAAAGAAATAGAGTTTATGCAATTAAAGCAAAGAAGTATGACAGTAGGAGAATATGCCTTTAAGTTTGAAGAGCTAAGAAAATATTCTGCATTCTTTTATCACCCTGATGAAAGAATGAAGTGTATAAAATTTGAGAATGGACTTAGGCCCAAATTGAGAAAAGCGGTAGGAATACTAGAAATTTCTGATTTTCCTACGCTTATTCATAAATGCAGATTTTTGGAAGATTTTGAAAATCATCAAAGTAGTAAACCAAAATCTTTTGGACCCCAGCATAATAAAAGGAGACAAAATGAAGAAAAACCTTACAACCGCCCCCACTAAAGATCCCAACCCAATCAATTTTTTGCAGGAAATTTTAATAACCGTATAAATAATCAGCTCAAGTGTTTTAAGTGTGGACAAGATCATTATGCTAAAGATTGTCATTTTAAAGGACCTGTCTGTTTCAAGTGTGGGAAACCTGGTCATATATTCTCTGAATGTCGGTAACAAAAACCAAATTCTGATCCTTCTACACCAAAAAGAAGACCTCCGACAACAGGAAGAGTATATACCATGAATGGAACTGAAGCTTCTCAGAATAATGATTTGATCCAAGGTATGTGTTTCATTCAAGGCAAAGCTTTAAATGTACTGTATGATTCAAGCGCAACTCATTCATTTATTTCCAATGATTGTGTCCAACACCTTGAATTGCTGACTTCTTTTCTAAATAATAGTTTGATTGTTTCAACTCCAACAAGTAAGTCTATAATCACCAATAAAATTTGTCTAGATTGTCCTTTGTTCATTGAAAACAGGAAATTCCTTGTAAATTTAATTTGTCTACCTTTATCTCAATTGGATGTAATCCTGGGTATGGACTGGTTATCTTCCAATCAAGTCCTTCTAAATTGTGCAGAAAAATCAGTAATATTTTCAAATTCTGAAAATCTTTTGAGTTTCTCTACCAACTCAGTAAATGAGTCTTTAAAGAACAAAACTCAAGGATATTTGTTACTATCTTCTGTGGAAGTAAAAGAGGAAGTCGATTTGAAAAAGATAGCAGTTGTTCAAAATTTTTCTTAAGTTTTTCCTGATGATATTCCTGGTTTACCACCCAACAGAGAGATTGAATTTTCAATAGATTTAATACCTGGAACTGGACCAATTTCTATGGCACCATATAGGATGTCCCCTTTTGAACTGACAGAATTGAAGAAACAATTGGAAGAATTACTTGGAAAACAATTCATTCGTCCTAGTGTATCACCTTGGGAAGCCCTTGTTTTATTAGTTAAGAAGAAAGATGACAATTTTAGGTTGTGCGTAGATTATCGTCAGTTAAATAAATTCACCATAAAGAATAAATACCCTCTTCCAAGAATAGATGATTTGTTAGATCAATTAAGGGGAGCTTCTGTATTTTCTAAAATAGATTTAAGATCAGGATATCACCAAATTAGAGTAAAGACAAAAGATGTACAAAAAACTGCATTTAGAACTAGGTATGATCATTATGAATATCAAGTGATGCCTTTTGGTGTGACCAATGCTCCTGCAATATTTATGGATTATATGAATATGATTTTTCGTCCATTTTTAGATCATTTTGTTATGGTTTTTATAGATGACATTCTTATTTATTCTAAAACTTTTGAAGATCATGCGGACCACCTTCAAGTTGTTCTTCAAATTTTAAAAGACAAACAATTGTATGCTAAATTGTCTAAGTGTGAATTTTGGTTAAAAGAAGTGAAATTTTTAGGTCATGTAATTTCCAAAGAGGGAGTGTCAGTAGACCCAACTAAGGTAGAAGCAATTCTACAATGGGATCCACCAAAAACAGTGACTGAGATTCGTAGTTTCCTAGGTTTGGCTGGATATTATAGGAGATTCATTGAAGGATTTTCTAAAATGACTATGTCTTTAACCCAACTCACCAAGAAAGGTCAAGTTTTTGAATGGACAAAAAAGTGCGAAAATAGTTTTCAAGAACTTAAGAGAAAATTAACCTCTTCCCACTAGTGCAGAATAGGGCTTTTACGTCACCCAATTGTCGTCGCATGCATGTATATTCGACGTAAATAAAACGCGGTGACAATTTTGTAAATATGGGACAAAAATTTTACGTCGCATCTAGGAGGCGCGACGTAAAAGATGGCTTTTTACGTCGCGTGCTGGGATGCGCGACGTAAAAAGTCTATTTTATTTCCCTCCAGACCCACTTCATCGTCTTGCGCAACCAGGATTTTTGAGAACGACGACGAGAATGACGACAACAGCTACCTCTGCACATCATTTTCGAGCAGTTTTACAGTGAAAAACATCTACATTATCGTGTCATTTGACGAACTTGATCTTTCTGCCCGATTGGAATCGAGTTTGAAATCGGTTTCGTCTACACTCGAGGTTAGTGTTCTATGTCCCGTGATTGTTTTTGGGGATCTCAATCACGTTATAGTATGAATGTCTCCACTTGCATTGTTATTGGAATGTAATTATTTGTTTATTTGTTTGAGTGCATTCGGTTTACACACTCCATTGTTGTTGGAACGTGATTTGTTGTTTGTATATTAATTTTTTTACATATAATTTTTAAATCTTTAGGAGTGACGAAACTTTATAACATAATATGAATCGAAGTTGGATGAATGCACGTCGTATTAGTGAAGAATACGAAAAGGGAGTTGAGGAATTTTTGAAATTTGCTAGTGAGAATGGAAAAGCTATGAAATGGACATATTATTGTCCATGTGTTCGTTGTTTGAATCAAATTCGTCATAAACTTGAGGATATACGTGATCACTTGTTTGTTTATGGTATTATTAAGAGTTATACAATATGGACATGGCATGGAGAAATATTAGACATCCCAACTGTGTCAACTATAGACAATTTTGATGAAGGGATGAATGATAATCTAGAGGATATGATACGTGATATTGGTGAAGAAAATTTTATGAAAGCACATCTATATGATTCTTTGAAATCTGATTTTGCGCAACAATTGTACATAGGATGTAGTTTTACAAGATTATCAGCAACTTTAAAATTGTTTACTTTAAAAGCAAGAAATGGATGGACTGATAAAAGTTTCACCGAATTATTGGAGTTGTTGAAGGAGATGCTTCCTGAAGATAATACATTACCTATTCGTAACTATGAGACAAAGAAGATATTATGTCCAATGGGTTTAGAGTACAAGAAAATACATGCATGTCCTAATGATTGTATATTGTACAGAAAGGATTTTGCTAAATTAAAGATGTGTCCGACATGTGGTTTGTCGAGGTTCAAAAACAAAGTTGAGGAAAGTAGTGGTGAGGAAGAAGTAGATGGTCCCCCTGCTAAGGTGTTATGGTATTTGCCAATTATACCTAGGTTTAAAAGATTATTTGCCATAAAAGAAGATGCAAGAAACTTGACATGGCATGCAAATGGTAGAAAATGTGACAATCTTCTTCGACATCCAGATGATTCTCCATAATGGAAAAGGATTGATGAAACCTTTCCGAATTTGGTGCAGAGCCAAGAAACTTGAGAATTGGATTAGCTACAGATGAGATGAATCCTTATGGAAATTTAAGTAGTAAACATAGTTCATGGCCAGTTATGTTGATCATTTACAATTTGCCTCCTTGGTTACGCATGAAGAGAAAATATATGATGTTATCTATGATGATTTCAGGACCTCGACAACCAGGAAATGACATAGATGTATATCTTAGTCCTTTAATTGATGATTTGAAAATGTTGTGGAAAACAGGAGTGGATGTATTTGATTCATATCACGAAGTGAATTTCAGGTTGCGTGCAATGTTATTTTGTACTATAAATGATTTTCCAGCATATGGTAATTTGAGCGGTTATAGTGTGAAAGGTCATTTAGCGTGTCCTATATGTCAAGAAGACACAAGTTATATCCAATTGAAACATGGACAAAAAACTGCGTACAATAGGCATAGAAAGTTTCTAGTTGCTAATCATCCATATCGTAAAATGAAAAAAGCATTTAATGGATATCAGGAGAATGCAGTTGCATCAGTACCACGCAATGGTGAACAAGTATATGAACAAGTGAAAAATATTAATATTGTGTTTGGAAAGACCCAAAAGAAATCCACTGAGAAAAACATTTGGAAGAAACAATCTATATTCTTCAATCTTCCTTATTGGTGTAAGTTGGAAGTTAGACACTGTATAGATGTGATGCATGATGCATTATTGTTAATGTGTTGTAGGATGATTTAGTTAAGCAGACCAGCTAAGGATCATTTATTCCTCATGGTCGACAAGATATATTGGCGACAGCCATAGGAAAACCAGATTACTCAGGACGTGTGCGTGGTGCTGGTGGAACCTGGGGCCTTCGTGATTACTTTGGTCCAACATCACGAAGGACCACTGCTGACTCTTGCAGCCAGGAGGCCTTGCATAAAATGGAGATGCAGTTTGAAGAAAAGTTAAATCAAATAAGGCAGTCCTTGCAGCAAGAGTTTGATGACAAAATTGAATCTCTCGCCCACTCTCAGCAACAGACTCAAAGAACACCTCAAACAATTGAACATGATATTGTTCGAGTCAGCACTAAAGGGAGTTGTGCTTGCTACTACTCGTTGATCCTTCAGGAGAATATACTCGGATCGATGCATCACACCGAGTGTGAGTTATATGTTGAAGATGACCCCCGCGTCTAGTGGGTCGTTGGTCGAGTTTTTGAGGGTGGCTTAACCATCCATGGTGTCCCTCTACGACCCGGACTGGACACGAGTAGTAGTTGATGAAGTTCATGATGCTAATGCTCCAGTGTCTTTTCCTAATGAAGAGATTCAATTAGTGAGGCGGGTAAGCGGGACATTCTTGGCTTGGCCAAGACGTTTGGTTATGCCACTATCAGCACGAGACCAAGGTAATATATATATATATATATATATATATATACATATTGTCTATTTACTCTTTTCTAGTATTATAATTATATAAATGTTTAATTAATTGTTATCATTTGTTTAGGAGGACTTGCGTCGTGCAAAGCATAAAAAACAACCTATTATTGATGAGGATCTGACGGAATGTGATGATGATCCCATCTCTATGTTGTTAGCCGTATTACCACGGTTGAGGAAGAGACCCTGTCGGATACAATGGGATGTTAGAGTGTTTGGAATTGACAATTCCAGGTGTTCCATTGTACATTTCCTTGCCCGATGCTTTAGAAATTGCTTGGGGAAATTGCATGTTAAACATTTCCATCATACAATTGTGGGCAATGTAAGTCATTTTCATTTATGTTTCTAAGATTATAATAATTATATTCAACTTATAATTAATTGTTTTAGGTACCTTGACAATTTGAGTGTGGAACAAGAAAAATCTGAAGTGTACGGATTTATTGAGCCTCAATCCATCCAAAAATCCGGAAATACAAAGGTTGGAATCCAACAATATATGCAAACATGGATGAGTGACTCAAGAAGACATATATATTTGGCTCCATACATTGAAGGGTTAGTATTTTAATTTGTATTTTAATTTATATTTTTGTAACTAATTTTTATGTCATACAATGTAGGTCCCATTGGCAGTTAATTGTAATCATGCCCGGGATTACATTGTGGTGTGGTTTTGTTCATTACATCGAAACCGAGTCAAGAAATGAAAAGCTTATTACAAGGGTAACTTTATCTTTTATTCATTAATTATGTTTTTAAATTGTGAATACATATTGAATAATATATGACTTTTTTTCACTTAGAATCGTGTACTCGGAACTAATGTTCTAAGTGGAAAACCTAGAACAAAGACTTTGCAGTTCATTTATCCTAAGGTTAGAAACTTATTTATATAAGTGAATACCATAATTATTGTTTGTATTTCAATTTTGAAAATAATATTATGTTTTTTTCATCATTTCGAGTGTAATAAGCAAACTGACTCGTTTGAATGTGGTTATTATGTAATGTATTGGATGAGAGCCATAGTTTGTGCGGGTTTAATTGATTCTTGGACGGAGGTAATTACTTTTAACATTAGTTAAGTTTATTTAACTTTATTCATGTTGCATGCTTACAAGAGTCAAATTCATGTTTCGGGTATTTCAAGATCCATCTCCATTACGAGAATCCGAGATTACGGAAATTAGAGAACAATGGGCAAAATTTTTTGTTCAACAATTCTAGTACATTATTTTTTAAGTTCTTGTTCATATTATATTGTGTGTATTATGTAGTTTAGCTTAGTTTGTATAGGTAGCTTAGTTTGTATAGGTAGCTTAGTTTGTAATAGATTTTTTAGTTTGTATGTTTGTATTATATTGTTTTATTATGTAGTTTGAATTATATAATATTATATTTTTAATTTACTAGCTAAAGAAAACTGAACCTCTGGATCTGTCTGGATTACTATTTGCAGGTTTTAGTTGTAAAACAGAATAAATAAACCCAATTTAAAAAAAAAAACAGTAAATTTACGTCGCATATTGGTATATGCGACGTAAATTTACGTCGCGTATACCATATACGACGTAAATTTTCTGTTTTTTTTTTTTAAATTGAAAAGGTTTTTACGTCTGTTTATTGTAAATCTACGTCGGATCTTGATAACTGACGTAAATCTACGTCGGGCAAAAGGGTCCGACGTAAATTTACGTCTCCCGCTTTAACGTCGGACTTAAATACGACGTAAAAAGCCCTAAATACCTGACGTAAAAGCCCCTTTTTGCACTAGTGTCCCCTGTACTAGCATTGCCTAACCCAACTGGACATTTTGTGATATTTTGTGATGCTTCCAAAATGGGATTAGGATGTGTTCTTATGCAAGATAGAAGGGTAGTTGCATATGCCTCGAGACAATTAAGAACACATGAGAAAAATTATCCAACTCATGATCTAGAACTAGCCGCCATCGTTTTTGCACTCAAAATATGGAGACATTATGTGTATGGTGGTAAGTTTGAGGTTTTTAGTGATCATAAAAGTCTTAAATACTTGTTTGATCAAAAAGAGTTAAATATGAGACAGAGAAGATGGATGAAATTTTTGAAAGATTATGATTTTGAATTATATTACCATCCAGGAAAGACAAATGTAGTAGCAGACGCTTTAAGTAGAAAATTTTTACATGTCTCTTCCCTTATGATACATGAGATGAGTCTGCTAGAAGAATTCAGAAACATGAATTTATCAATTACCATAAATCCTGATAGAATAAAATTAAACTTAACTCAGATTATTAGTGGATTACAAAGACAAATTCAAGAGACACAAGTAGTTGATGAATTTATTCAAAAGAAAAAGAAGTTGATAGGACAAAAGAATGGAGAAAAATTTGGCATAGATAAAGCAGGAATTTTGAGATTTAGTGGTAGAGTATGTGTGCCTAATAATGTAGAGATTAGAAAGCTGATTTTAGATGAAGCACATAAGAGTAAATTGAGCATACATCCAGGCACAAAAAAAATGTATCAAGATCTTAGGAAAATATTTTGGTGGCCTAAAATGAAGAAGCAAGTAGCACAATATGTAACATCGTGCTTAGTTTGTCAAAAAGCTAAGATAAAACATCAAAGGCCTGCAGAGATGTTACAATCTTTAGACATACCTGAGTGGAAATGGGATAGTATTGCAATGGACTTTATAGTTGGTTTACCACGAACAATTCAAAAATTTGATTCCATATGGGTTATCGTGGATAGGTTGACAAAGTCTGCTCATTTTCTACCCATTAACATGAGGTATTCATTGGAGAAACTGACTGAATTGTACATAAAAGAAATTGTGAGGTTACATGGAGTTCCATCTAGTATTATTTCTGACCAGGATCCTAGGTTTACTTCTAAATTTTGGGGAAGCCTACATCAAGCCTTAGGAACTAAGCTTCATCTTAGCTCAGCTTATCATCCTCAAACTGATGGACAATCAGAAAGAACCATTCAGTCCTTGGAAGATTTGTTGAGAGCATGTGTGTTAGAAGATTCTGGTAGCTGGGATCGATACTTATCATTAATTGAATTTACTTATAACAACAGTTTCCATTCTAGCATAGGTATGACACCCTATGAGGCATTGTATGGGAGAAAATGTAGGACACCTTTATGTTGGTTTGAGACTGGAGAAAATTTAATCTTAGGTCCTGACATGATTCAACAAACCACGGAGAAAATTAAGATGATTAGGGAAAAATTAAGAACAACTCAAAGTCGACAGAAAAGTTATGCTGACAAGAGAAGACGACCCCTTGAATTCCAAGAAGGTGAACATGTATTCTTGAAAGTAACACCGACAACTGGAGTTGGTAGAGTAATGAAAGCCAAGAAACTCACTCCTCGATTTATTGGTCCCTATCAAATTCTTAGAAAAATAGGTCCTGTTGCTTATCAAATTTCCTTACCCCCTTTTCTTTCTAATCTTCATAATGTGTTTCATGTGTCTCAATTAAGAAAATATATTTCTGACCCTTCTCATGTAATAATGCCAGATACAATACAATTAAAGGATAACCTTACATTTGAAACAATGTATGTACAGATTACAGATATGAAGATCAAGCAAATGAGGGGAAGACAAATCCCACTAGTGAAGGTTGTTTGGAATGAAAGTATTGGAGACGCTACATGAGAATTAGAAAAGAAAATCAGGGAAAGTTACCCCTATTTATTTGAGTCGCTAAAAATTTTGAGGACGAAATTTTTGTAAGTATGGGAGAAATGTAACATCTCAATTAATGTAAAAGATAAATGTTATCTTATCTTAAAAGATAAACATTATCAAAATCATAATTACTGCATTTATGATTACGTAATTAAATAAATAAAAAGAAAAAAATTGCTATAAAAAGGGTAGGGGGGAAGGATCGATAGGGAGAAAGAGAAAGGGAAGAGAGAGAGAAAGAAGAAAAGAGAGAAAGAAGAAGAGAGAGAGGAAGAGAGAGAAAGAAGGGGAGAGAGAAAGGAAGAGAGAGAAAGAGAAAGAAAGAGAGAGGGAAGAAGAGAAGGAAGAAAAAAAAAAATTCTACATAAATTTTGGTACCTCATCCGTAGCTCTTAAGGTAGGGGAGGAGAATATTATCATTAAATCTATTTTATTTTGCTTATAGTTGTGGAGTGAGGTGTCCCTAACCTTATTCTATTTATTTAGTTATTTGTTTATTTATCTCTAACTACGTATGACCCTACCTTATGCTTGTTTATTTTATCTCTAGTCTTGCACTGGTCCTATTTTAATTATCTCCAGTCTTGCACTGGTCCTATTTTAATTATCTCCACTTATGTACTGGTCCTATTTGTTTATTTTATTTTATCTCCAGTCTTGCACTGATCCTAATTTAATTATCTCCAGTTATGTACTGGTCCTGTTTGTTCATTTTATTTTATCTTCGATCTTGCACCTGGTCTTATTTTAATTATCTCCAGTTACGTCATTGGTCTTGTTTGTTTACTTTATTTTATCTCTAGTAATGCAACGATCTTATTTATTAATCTATAGTTATATTATTCAATTAGAATAATATCTATTTGTGAAGATTTGATGATATTGTAGATGGAGGTTGGACCTTGGGGATTTAAATGAGTAAATATCATCGTGAGAGTGATTAAAATTAAACTCATTTATCCCGATCTAGTCACTACAAATTTAATTTAAATCTTCATAAAATAGAATGTGTTGAGGAAGTTGAAACATATATATCTATATATTATAAGATTGTATTATTGTAATTGATAAATGTTCTCACTCCCTACTGTGATCTTTTGTGCATGTTTTATTTAAAAATCAACTTAAGTAGATGGAGGCGCCAAATATTTCAAATCCCTTTTCTACAAGTATCACTGCCTTCTTTCCCGGAACTACTTGGAACACAAATATTATAGACAATTCGGTTACTTTTAGAGGAACACGATTTTCAATAATAACATTTGTATTTGATATGAGAAATCTCATTATGTTAGATGAGACAGTAGTGATTACATTTTGTATGTCTCCTACCTTTTTCTAAAACCTCTTAATTAGTTTGTTTCCACCGGCAATATAGATACTTGTAAAATCGTAGAAAAAATAGAAGGAATTAAAAATAAAATTCCTTATTCTATTGTATATCTTATATAGTGATGTAAATTATTTTTACATATATGTAATATTTTTTTATCTCTTACTCTTATATAAATAATAATAATAATAATAAACGTCACAACCACAGTTATAATTTCAAACTTAGTTCTTCATTTTTTTTTCAACAAGGTCTCTCTACGTATAATATTAAGGTTTGCTTCTCTTCAGTTTTAAAAACTTGTTTTATAGTTTTGTTAAAATAAATTTCAAAAACTATTTTGTTTTTTATTTTGTAAAATATTTAAAAGAAAATATTTAACGTGGTTGAGAAAAAGAACATATCCAACTGGACTCCACCATTAGGGGCAGCAATGAAGACCGTACACATCTAAACTCCAGAAAGGCATTGGAGTTAGACATAACATGAGCAATGGCAACGTGTCCCGACCAATTTCTTTTACAGCATTGGTTTCTTTCAAAAGTTCACCACCCATGTGACCAATAATATTATAACAACCCCTTCCCATTTTCTTTATAAAAGGGAAGAAAAGAAAAGAGGTCGATTCATCACCGACCATATTATTTCTAAGAGATAGACCAACAACACATACTCATGTCTCACCAAGCATGTCCAAAATTACTACTACGTGTTCTTCCATTTCAAGCAAACTTTACTCACCAATACCAATTGTAGCAAAATCATTTTAACCATTATGAACATTGTTTAAATAAGACAATAATGATGTGTGGTATCTGGACTTTTATAAGGAAAAATACTTGGAAAAGCTTGAAATATTGAAAATTTAAATGTGAGTTAAAATTTTATATTAAGTAGAAATGAAAAAATTAAATAATTTATAAATAAAAACTACCTATTATTTAATAATTTTAAATTTTAAATTTAAAGTGATATTATTTCTCATTTATAAAAATTTCTTTATTATTAGTCATAAAAAAATATTTGACATGAAAAGGACACTATTAGAATATTTATTTTGCATGGGTCATTGGAGCAGCTTCAGGAGTGAGGTGGCCATGTCTTTAACTTTTTCCTTTACTTCCTTTCGCATCACTACCATTGCTTTAGTTCTTAGTTCTTAGTTTTTCTTTTTATTTTTTACTTTGGCATCACACGTTCAACTAAAATATGCCATGCTCTGTTCCATTACATTTGTGATGATCTAGATTTTGCCCCAAAATAAGTTTTATTTTATAATTATTATTTATTCTAATGATTGGACTGCATTATAATAAACCACTCCTATGCTGTCATATAAATTAAATTTTATAATGGATTCTAATCCATTTTTATTAATAAATACGAACTAACCATTAAAAAAATAAATATTTTTAACCCAAATTCTTAAAAATATTATATTATAGGTATTTCTAATCCTCACTTATAATTTTTTTTATTTTTTATTTTTTAAAATAAACTATTTTAAATTAGTCATTAGAAATATATTAAAAACTGCATTTCACGTGCAACCTATCTTCAGATTCAGTGAATATTTGAAACAGATTCACTAAGCCATTATATTATCCATTTGATTCATTTTTATTCCAATGTTAAGTATTTATCACAACATTTTAGTAATCTCAATGTCAAAATTTACATTCATCGTGGTCTTCTATCGTCCAACGTATAAAAGATAATAATTTGATGTTTAGTAATCTCTATATCAATATTTCTATATTCGTAATCATCGTCACAATTATCAACCAAAGAAAATTTGAAGTTTTTCTATTTGAAATCGTGTTATGTTTAATTCCGATTTCTTTAACTGGATTATTGGTAATTACGTATTTATAATATGTGGATTTGATGAATTTAAAAAAAAATCTTAAATAGATATAATGAAGAAAAATATAAGATATCTTCTTAAGAATGTTTGAGCACACGGAACCACCCATTAATGATATTAGAACTTTGTGTAATTTTTTTTATACAAATTATATGCAAAATAAAGGGAAAAAAATCATAAAATATTTTTCTTGTTTTGAAACTTGAAATTTATAAAATAAAGAAAGGTGATAAGGTAAACAGAAGTGTTGAATATATATATATATATATATATATATATATATATATATATATATATATTTGTAATTTGAAAATAGATAATTCTTTTTAGAAAATGTGATTATGTTTTTAATCTTTATGTTTACTAAATAAAAATAAGGATGTTAATTTTATCATTATTTTAACGAAGAAGGATTATCATCCTAAAGTTTTATTCATAATTTTAATATTTTTAAATTTTATAATTATTTTTAAAATTTTATAATTATTAAATATATTTATTTATATATTTATAAATTTGATTTTTTTCTTTTATATGTATTAATTTTTATATTTATTTTTTATTTATTAATAATATATTATTTTGTTCCTGAAAATCACTACATATTTTTAAGATTATAATATATTTGAATTTAAGGATTAACACCAAGAAGACAAATGGATTGTATACTGATTTGTTCCCGTTAAATAACTTCTTAGTTAATATAGTAGGAAACTGATCCGCAGTAGAAGCCCATTTAGCCTTGGCTGTTTCTTGCTGCACCCATATTTTCTTCCTCTTTCCTTCGTATTTATCTAAAATGATAATATTATGATCGATGGAAATAGATTTTGAAAAACTTAGTTTAAATATCTTTTGGATTGAGTTTTGAAAACTTTTTAAAAATGTTCTAAAATCAGATTTTCAGAAATATTTCAGAAAATTAATTATAGAATATTTATAAAAAGTTTTTTGAAAGATTAATCCAGCAAATTTTTAAAAAAGTGATTCCTAATCCGGAAATGAGTCATGGATTATTAGATCTGAAATATATATTCCAAAAAATATAATTTAAAAATAAGTTTGAGATTGTTAAATCTAAAAGATATTTATGAAAAATACAATCTAAAAATAAGTTCATATCAACATTTTTAAAATTCGTTTATGGATTGTGTTTTTTAAACATTGAATATCGAAGACTCATCAAATGAAAGAATCTTTCAAAAAAATAGATTTCTATTGGAATAGTCCATAACTTTATAACTGTAGGAATAAATTTACAGTAATCCGTTAATTTGGAATTCAATTTGATTCCTTATAAGATATCAATAAGAAATTGGAATGTAATTCATTCTAATATAAAATAAAAGATTTTCTATTGATTCAAATACTCGATCAAGATCATATGGATCATCTCGTGCTCTTGCATTCTTTTACCAACAACTTATTACATATATTCATTACCAATAATATAGAATACTACAAATACAACTATGTTATGTTTTTTTAAGATTTTTTTATGTAAAACATATTATACTATTTAAAACACAAATTATTGTTTCTAATTTTAAAGTGAAAATGTTGTTTGAACGAAGATGTGCGAGAGTAGGAAAAAGAAAATATAGGTGTTAATAAGTATTAAGTGGTAAAAAGATGATATAATTATACTTTGAATTGTTAAGAAACCACTTAACTTATATTAATTATAATCTATTTCTCTCTCAATATAGGATGAATTCGAGAATACCTTGATACAAGAGTAAAGAACATAATTGTTAGCATAATTGGAGTAAAACTGGAAGAATGAAGAAAATTTTCAGCATAGAAGTCGCTCGAACGAGATGAATTCTCGCTTGAGCGAATGTCAGTTATTATTCTCTGGAAGTCAGTCGCTCAAACACCAATAAATTCACTTGAGCGAATGTTAGTTATTCTTCTCTGAAATTCACTCACTTAAGCGAACGATTTTTCGTTTGAGCGAAAATAGGAAACTTTCGCTAGAGCGAAAGTTGTTGCTTGAACGAAATACGCGAGGTCCAATTTTTTCTATAAAAAGATAATATATGTTTTGAGAAAAGGAAGCGGTTTTGGGGAGAAGAGGCACGACTATTGCTAGGGTTTCATCAAATCTGCATTAATTTTTCACTTCTTCCACAATTGGAGTATTGTAATGGCCAACATGAGTGACTAACTTCATTCTCTTGGGATTTGATGCACTTCCTTTGAACTATTTTGTATCATGCATGATGATATTTTGAGATATTAATCTATGTTTTGATGTTATTATTTTTATCCTTTGTGTTTTGGAATGATTTATTCTTGATGTTTGAGATATGATTGAAAAATATATCTTGAATCCTAGATCATGGTAAGAATATTTGTTACGTTAATTATCAGGAATGAAATGAATGTATCAATTGCTTAACATCCTAAACCTAATGCTGAAAAATCTCTTAATTGTGTGAGGAATCAACATTTATTAGGTTTTCTTATGAATTTCATGTATGAGGAATCAACATGGATGATTTGGGTAGGTGACATCAACATTAGGTTACAAAAGAGGGATACAAAAGGAAGTCAATCCTAAGTGCCTTTAATTTATATTTTCTCAACAATTTACAGTTCTTTGTCATTTAATTTCAATTCAACTATTTATGCAAAACCCAATTTGTTTTAATTCACTTAGTAAACATATAATTGAGAATTTTTATTGAAACTGTTTTTTGTTGGATCAACTTTTATTTAATCAAAATACTATATTACGATTGATAATTTTGATACGCTTATCAATAATTCAACAATAAGAAAGTGTGGTGTAAAAGAGGAAAAAGGGAGAAAATTAGTTTCAATAACATTTCTTATATTTTACATGGGTACCGAAGAAAATATTGAAATGTAAGAAGAATCAGTCTTAGAATTTATTAGTAAGTGCCAACTATGGAACGTAGATCTTTTCTTTTGGAACCCCTAAAATGTGAAGTCACACAATTGTGCTTAGGCGTTTTCTAAACTTCACCACATCCCTACATCAAAATTTATCTCTTTCCGAAAGATAATTTTGGAACCAATTAACACTCTTACAGAGATGATTATGAAACATTATGTGAGGTTTATTATTACAGAATAAACATTCTAGAACAGTTTAAAATTCATTATTTACGAGATGATTATGAAACACTATGAGGTTTATTATTCGAATAAACATTCTGAACAGTTAAAATTCATTCTAAAATAATATTTGTAGAGAAATACACTGTGCATTCATATTTTTGGAATAGTTATGTTAAATAAAAATTGTTATTGAACATATGTGGTGACCATGTATTTAAGTAAATAAAACAGTTGTGATAAATTCATTCATCCATGATAAATAAATTTCATTCATTAAATAAATTTCATTCATAAAAATTTAACGATGATAACTGGTGTTTTTATTTTTTTTACCATGAAAAGTTTATATATATATATATATATATATATATATATATATATATATATATTTACTGGTCTCGTATTATTTAAAAATTGAGATAAAAGATATTTTATATATATTATTTTTTTAAGACAAATAATTGTGATAAAAAACTCAAAATCAAATAATACTTTAAAAATAAAAATTAATCCTAAAAATATGAAACTAAGAAACTCGTTAGTTCATAGTATATATATATATATATATATATATATATATATATATATATATATATATATATATATATATATATATATATATATCCACACTTTCAAATTAACTTACATTTGTTAATAATACATAGGATCATTTAAAAAAAACATAAAAAAATTACTTGTTTCTGTAAGTTTTAATAAAATAAAATTTGTACGACTCACCCTACTTAACAATAAATTTTTAAAATAATTTGTATTTATTCTTTTTTTTAATCTATTTAAATTTATTTTAAAAGTAAAATTGTGATTGATTAATATTCCACGATAATCTCTAATAGAGACATTATGAACACTTATTTTCTCTATATGTATATGCTTTCAACTAACTAAAGTCACGGTGATCATAGTTTATTATAAAAATTCATTAAATATCAAATAAAAATATTTAATGTTGTTATAAATAAAACAAATATGAATAAGTGTCGTTATACTATTTAAGAAATACAAAATTTTCCATTGAAATGCCTTATAAAATAAAGAGTGGAGCTTTATCCGAAAAGCGTGGGCCAAAAATTCTTTACCCTTCGGATATATTAATTTTCCCCTATTTTCTTGACATGTGGCTCTGCAAACCTTCAAGATAAGCCTTCTTCATCTCTTGCTGCGCCAATTTTTTTTTTTTTTCAACTTTTTATAAAGCTAAACCTTACTTTGATTTCCAGTCTCTTCATTTATTCTTCTTTTCCCCCAGATCATGATTTGTCCCATACCCTAAGAAACCACCGAGAATGATTCTGACCCTTTTTTCTTAGCAATCAATCAAGCATCATCGGAGAGGCAAATCGTTTTGAAAAGCTTACAGTGCAAAAGGGTATGTCTGTGATAGGGGCGTATTCACATTTTGTGTGCGGAGAGGTTTATCAGAGAGATGAACAGTGGGCACAGTGCTTGGTAAGTGGGAGAGGGTATCTGTTTTGTCACAGGAGTGGGTGCAGGAACACATGGGTGGGAAGCAGAAACAGAGAAAGGAAGATGAAAAGGAGAAATTTGCGTGTGGAGGCGATGTGGCCAGATTTGTCAAGACCCAGTGAGCTTGAGATGGAAGAAATCAACGATTCTGAACACCTTGATCAAATTCTTCTTCTTGCTCGCAACAACTCACAACCTATCCTCATTGATTGGTTCGTACTCTCTCTCTCTCTCCACTTCTTCTTCTTCTTCTCTGCAACTTTTTCTGTAATTAGTTAATTACTCACTAACTATCTCATCATTTAGATTTGAGTCAGTGATTATTTTGGAGGTGGGAAATGTGAAATACTTACGTTATATTGTATTCGGATTACTTTATTATTCAAAATGTAAGTTTTAGTTAGGAAACAATTGAACATTATATCATGTTTAAATTGCAAAATTTGGGAACCCTGTTAAACATCAAAAGGTAATTATCTCAATTTGTACATATTTAAGAACTACTTAGAGTTTTTGTTTTTTTAAAAGTAAATTGTCACTAATTTATGTTAGACAGCAAAATAATCATTAATCCAATTATTATACAAGTTAATTTTTTTGTATTGAAGAAAAGTGTTTAAAATATGAGGTGATGTAACATTTTGAAATTTGTGTTTCCAATATTAAGGGACAACAGAAATAACAAGTTTATATAAAGTGAGACTAATCCAAAAATTTGTAGAAGATGTTGTGGGAGAATAATTCAATGTACAAAACCCTTGGCTAATACAACTACTTATAATAATAAAATAGGGTTTCTTAGAACTGTTTGAGGAATAAAGTGAAAAAAACCAAACCTAAATCAGAGTCAGACCAAATATTTGTTGATAATTACTTAAATAAAAAATCTATTTTTAATAACCATTCAATATATTATAAAATAAAGAATTTTAATCTTCTAGAATATAGAAAAATTTTGAGGGTAGATATGCTCATTTGATTACTTGTGTCTATTTTTGTGATGTAGGATGGCTACTTGGTGTCGGAAATGCATCTATTTGAAGCCCAAGTTAGAAAAATTAGCAGCTGAATATCACACCAAGTAAAATGCTCATTATGTCTTCCTCAGTTAGATGGCTCTGAATATTTTCCCTTGAATCAAAACTATAATAATCTAATATCAATTCTGTATAGCTACATATAACATTTGAAGTGAACACTAGGATCAACTAAATAGAAGTTTA
Organism: Sphenostylis stenocarpa; assembly: GCA_963425845.1. Taxonomy (NCBI): domain Eukaryota; kingdom Viridiplantae; phylum Streptophyta; class Magnoliopsida; order Fabales; family Fabaceae; genus Sphenostylis; species Sphenostylis stenocarpa. The sequence goes on along the minus strand of OY731398.1, from coordinate 41,441,111 downwards.
AAAAGTATGTATAAAATCATAAACTCTAGCTTCATGGTTCAAACATTGTACGCATAAAAATATTCATTTGAACACTGTCTATGAATCCATTGTGTCTTGTTAATCCAAAACAAATTAATGTTGCCACCTTGCATGTTTCAGAGCCAAATTTTACTATGTGGATGTGAATAAAGTACCCCAGACTCTAGTCAAGCGAGGCAACATATCTGTGAGTATGAATTTTCATTCTTACTTATTTCAGTAACAATGTCTTGCATAATGTTTTGTGCTCATTATGACTGTTGTTTATTTTGTTGTTCTGCATTATGCAGAAAATGCCAACAATTCAGGTGCGTCTCCCATTAAGTTTATTTTTCTACATCATAACATTAAAAAAGTAAAACTAAAATCTTGTCACTGGAAAGGATGATTTAGATACTGAATTGTTTGCAGCTGTGGAAAGATGGAGAGATGAAAGCAGAAGTCATTGGAGGCCATAAGGCCTGGTTAGTTACTGAAGAAGTCAGAGAAATGATTCAAAAGTTTTTATGATACTTGTTCCCCCAATGTAAGAAACCAAAACAAAGTTACTATTGAAAAAACTAGTATTCCAATGTATTTATGTTTTTTTTGTTAATATTTTTTTTATGTTGGCAACCGCATGTAGCTGTGTATCATCATATATATTAATGGAAATAGCTGAATGAAATTTATGTGGAAAAAGAAGATGCTCGCTGTATCTCCCTCCCTCTGAACCATTAGAGGAAAGAAAATTTGGATTTTCATACCAAGTTACAACTTACAATTGTTTTCCATTAATCACAGAAAAAGATTATTAGGGATGGAGTTTTGAGGGAAGCACATCAACAATTACATTGTACAAGTACTTGATTTTATGATGATGGTTAACAATTCTGTTTTGTATGTAATTATTGGTTTTTTATTCACTTAAAAAGGGTCTATTTTATTTTATTTAAAGCAGCCTCATGAGAAGTATAGATAAAAGGGAAGGGAGCTGAAAAATATTTTGGAACAAAACTTTATTTTCGTCACCTTCTGCTCATTTAGGATGAAAGTGTCCATTAAATTAGAAAAATGATTATGTATGTGGTTATGGAATGTTCTCTCAACAACGTCGCTTTGGCCGAGTGGTTAAGGCGTGTGCCTGCTAAGTACATGGGGTTTCCCCGCAGAGTTCGAATCTCTCAGGCGACGATTTATGTTTTTGTAAGTGTTTTTTTTTTTTTTTTCAAAAACGACTTTTTTCATAAATAATACTGTTTTCAAAAATATTTACCAAAATAGCAGACTTTCGAAACTTTATTTACTATAACTAAGTATCATTCATCGTTCACGTAATAAAATAATATTATTTTGCGCTTGAATCTGTTCATCGTTCACGTATTAAAATAATATTATTTCGCATCTTGATTCTTCGCCGTCGGGAAACCTTCGGCTGAGCGGAGACATATCTAACGAAGGGTAATGCAGGGTAAATTCTCAGCTCAACGAAGAAACCGCTGAGCGGTGAAGAACCTCAGCTGAGCTGAAAAGTATGATCGATTATTATCCGATTATAGTCGATCACTTTGACATATATGACTTTAGATAGCGGTTATATGTACTAACTGCTATCTAAACAACTACATTGAAAGCGGTTAAAGCTAACCGCTATCTAATATATATTTTAAAGCGGTTGTTAGCAACCGCTATCTAAGGTGACTTCGGCGAAAATCACCTCGCTTGAGCGAGGACACTGGAAAAATGGGGACTCTCGGGTTCTTTATCGCTCAGCGACATTATGAACAGCTTGAGCGACAAGTGATTCTAATATGTGGTGAACCAAGTTATATTATTTGGCTAACTGCGTTTGGCGTTTCATGATTCGGTCATTACTCGCTCAAGCGACAAAGTCACCGCTTGAGCGATGAAGCCTTCAAACAAGGGGGACTCTCGGGTTCTTTTTCGCTCGAGCGAGAAACCATCGCTTGAGCCAGCAAACCTACAAATATTTACAATGCTGAGTCACCCACCGAAGTCAGGATTCCCATGTCTTTCTGATGCACACAAGAAGCCGAGATGGACATTACTGGAACATCATAGTAGGATTAAAAAATGTTCATATTGTCATACCCCTGGTCATAGCAGAAGAACATGTCTCAATATTGCATGTGCATCTACTTCGCATCATTAGATTGTGTTAGTTAAGAAATGTCTCAATGTATGAAACTTAGGAGTTTTTCAATTAATTGAAAATGATGAAGATCTTATTGAATCATTTGATAAAACGAAGATCTTATTCAATGTATGTTTAAAAAGTTCAAGCAAACTGATTTTAAAGAGTATTTTCATAAGCTATCTGCATTAATTAATCTGTTGAAAGTTTGTTTTAATCTTGTTGAAATAAGCCGTTTCAACTCTGCAGTGATCAACAAGTCACCCGGATAATTGAGTTGAAGATTTAGTGTGTCTTAACGAAAGTTTAGGTAAAACCATTTTACCTTTTCGCACGCATAAAGTTTCTTCATCATTTTGCAAAATGCCTCGAAAATAGTTTTAAACAAATAAAAAACAAAAGCATTTTGACAATGAACTTTCTTAATAATGTTTTTAACCGATATAGTTTTAAAAGAAGCGATTAAAATCACTTAGAATGTTTAAAGAAGTATTTTTACGATATTTTAATCGATACAAACTTCTTTTAATCGATTAAAACCACTTTGGAAGTCAGGATAATCGATCAGAATGAAATTATGACCGATCGAAGTTGGTTATGATCGATCAGATTGAATTATGACTGATCAGACCTATTTCAATCGATTAAAACGAATTTCAATCGATTAAAATGACTTGAAAATTTTTGTGCGCAGTTTCGATCATGTTTCAGAGCCAAATTTTACTATGTGGATGTGAATAAAGTACCCCAGACTCTAGTCAAGCGAGGCAACATATCTGTGAGTATGAATTTTCATTCTTACTTATTTCAGTAACAATGTCTTGCATAATGTTTTGTGCTCATTATGACTGTTGTTTATTTTGTTGTTCTGCATTATGCAGAAAATGCCAACAATTCAGGTGCGTCTCCCATTAAGTTTATTTTTCTACATCATAACATTAAAAAAGTAAAACTAAAATCTTGTCACTGGAAAGGATGATTTAGATACTGAATTGTTTGCAGCTGTGGAAAGATGGAGAGATGAAAGCAGAAGTCATTGGAGGCCATAAGGCCTGGTTAGTTACTGAAGAAGTCAGAGAAATGATTCAAAAGTTTTTATGATACTTGTTCCCCCAATGTAAGAAACCAAAACAAAGTTACTATTGAAAAAACTAGTATTCCAATGTATTTATGTTTTTTTTGTTAATATTTTTTTTATGTTGGCAACCGCATGTAGCTGTGTATCATCATATATATTAATGGAAATAGCTGAATGAAATTTATGTGGAAAAAGAAGATGCTCGCTGTATCTCCCTCCCTCTGAACCATTAGAGGAAAGAAAATTTGGATTTTCATACCAAGTTACAACTTACAATTGTTTTCCATTAATCACAGAAAAAGATTATTAGGGATGGAGTTTTGAGGGAAGCACATCAACAATTACATTGTACAAGTACTTGATTTTATGATGATGGTTAACAATTCTGTTTTGTATGTAATTATTGGTTTTTTATTCACTTAAAAAGGGTCTATTTTATTTTATTTAAAGCAGCCTCATGAGAAGTATAGATAAAAGGGAAGGGAGCTGAAAAATATTTTGGAACAAAACTTTATTTTCGTCACCTTCTGCTCATTTAGGATGAAAGTGTCCATTAAATTAGAAAAATGATTATGTATGTGGTTATGGAATGTTCTCTCAACAACGTCGCTTTGGCCGAGTGGTTAAGGCGTGTGCCTGCTAAGTACATGCGGTTTCCCCGCGAGAGTTCGAATCTCTCAGGCGACGATTTATGTTTTTGTAAGTGTTTTTTTTTTTTTTCAAAAACTCCATATATATGTTTTTGTAAGTGTTTTTTTTTCTTCAAAAACTCCATATTTCATATTAACAAACAACTACAAAATTAGAATTTTTTTTTCAATTATAAGTATATTTTTTTTAAGAATTCAAGATTTTATATTAATAAGGAACTCGAATTATTTTATCAATACTATTATAAAATTAGTATTTTATTTTTCCTAGTTATAAGTGTTTTCTTTTTTAAGAACTCAAGATTTTATATAAATTGGGTGTAATTTATCAATACTATTACAAAATTAGTGTTTTATTTTTTCCCAGTTATAAGTGTTTTTTTTTTCAAGAACTCAAGATTTCATATTAATTATCAACACTATTACAAAATTAGTATTTTATTTTTCCCAGTGTTTTTCTTTCAAGAACTCAAGATTTCATATTAACAAGGAACTCAAAGTATTTTTTATGAAATGAGTGTAATTTATCAATACTATTATAACATTAGTGTTTTATTTTTTCCCATTTATAAGTATTTTTTTTAAGAACTCAAGGTTTCATATTAACAAGTAACTTACAGGATTTTTATGAAATGGGTGCAATTTATCAACACAATTTTTTTTAAGAACTCAAGATTTTTTGTTTTTATAAGTGTTTTTTTTTTTCAAAAACTCAAGATTTTATATTAACAATGAACTTATGCAATTTATCAACACTATTACAAAATTAGTGTTTTATTTTTTCCCAGTTATAAGTTTTTTTTTTAAGAACTCGAGATTTCATATTAACAAGTAACTAGAAGTATTTTTTATGAAATAAGTGCAATTTATCAACACTATTACAAAATAGTGTTTTATTTTTCCCCAGATATAAGTGTTTTTTTTTTTCAAGAACTCAAAATTTCATATTAACAAGGAACTTAAAGGATTTTTTATGAAATGGATGCAATTTATCAATACTATTTTATTTTTTTTTGCAAGAACTCAAGATTTCATATTAACAAAGAACTCAAAGTATTTTTTATGAAATGAGTGCAATTTATCAATACTATTACAAAATTAGTGTTTTATTTTTCTCCAATTATAAGTGTTTTTTTTTCCAAGAACTCAAGATTTCATATTAACAAGAAACTCAAAGGATTTTTTATGAAATGGGTGCAATTTATCAACACTATTACAAAATTAGTGTACAATGATAAAAAAATTATCAAAATGGATAATCGTGCTTCTTAAGAAAATAATCGTATTTTAGAATATAGTACATTAATTTTAAAATTTTTCATTAAAAAATTGTCATATTGTACAAGAAGCATTTTATTAAAATTATGATTTTATAGCAAATAATTTAGTTAGAAGTCTTGACTGTTTCATCTCATATATTAAAAAAAAAGCAAAAAGTTAATAAATATGAAAAAAAAGTTAAAATATATATTACCCATGTTATATATTTGGTTTTTCAATTAGACATTCTTAAATTTTTTGTTGAAGTTGGAAATTATATGTTGAATGCAATATACTGACTGATTTATGTCACACCCAATATCTTCATGCTATAATATTGCTAATATGGTTCCTCTATATGTTACGATACACAAATCTTGTTGAGGTGCAACCTGTTTTAACAATGGAAAAAACCAAATCAAAACTTCTTTTGTCTCTCCTTCTACTATTACAAATGATAATGAAAATAAATTTCGATTTTCAACTTGTGTAATAGCTGTCAATAAAGTTCATGATATCTTTTAGTGAGGAATATCCCGTCAACTTAAATTACTGGTTTGCAATAATTAAATTCTTTAATACATGGCTTGAAGAACAAAAAAATACATTCTAGAATATAACATGATGGATCTTGCACTCATCTATGAAAGAAGGGGTACCCATATATTAGACAATTGTACCGGAAAGAATTTGTTGAACAACTTAGAACCATCTAGGAAGATGGTTGTATGACTCTTCTCAATCACTAAAAGGCATGACAAATGTTTTTTTGTTTCCATATCTAGACTTTTCTATACCTAATTAAATAACCATGATGATTTTTAATTTTTGCAATCAAAGTTTTGATAGGAATAAAGAGTTTTTGTTTTTCCAACTCATAAATAATACAAGCAATTTTATTTAAGTTTAAATTTTGATGATCAATAGATAACCCAGTTAATAAACATGTGTGATTTGCTTCAAAAAAAAATTCATCTCCCATTGTTATCTAATTTTACTCTATGAAGTTCTAAATCTCTATTAACACTCATTCTCATAATTTTAAAATATTTATAACCTTGCTTAATATGAAAATATTTAATTACACACTTACGTTGTCTTCTTTGATTAAAAACTAGGGATGATAAAACATGTCAGTTTATCTCATTTTGGCCGCCTTATCATAGTCAGGACGAGCTACAGATTCTAGCTTGTCGCATCAAAGGACGAATTGATGGTCAGCGGACCAGATCCCGCCAATAAAATATGTATTTTTTTAATATATATTTAATTATATGAATATTTTTTAAGTTTTTATTTATTAATTAATATTTTTATTAGATAAATTAAAAAAATATTATATTTATATATTAAAATAACTAATTATAATCAATAATTTAAATTTAATTGATTATTTTTTATAATTTAAATCATAATATATTTACATGTCTCAATAACATAACACAACAAATATAATATTTTAAATTATAATCTTTTTTATTTTTATTTTAATATATAAATATATTTTTAAAGCGAGTTAACTCACCCTAAACCCACTGAATTGACGAACTAGACATACGAGTCAAAACAGGCTAAATCACCAATCCACCTTGCCATTTTGTTGACAGGTTGACGGGTCGACATGTCAGGCTTAACTCATTGTGACATCCCTATTGGAAGCACATTCCTTCAGAAACAATTACACTTGAATAAGAAGATTGTCCATGTTCGTCAACACTTCTAATAAGTGGAGAATCTAGCATATTAACTTCTTTATCATCGTGTACATGATTATCTTCTTCGTCAAAATCATGAACAATATCTCATATAATCGATTTTTGTTCATTTGAACCTAACCTATAACATAAAATTTATCTATATTACAATGTTATTTAAAGCTAATCTCGTTGTTTTGTGATTATATTAACAGCGTGTTCTTCAATTACCTCACACTTCTAATTTATATGGCCAATTACACTTACTATTCTTATTTCTTTAAATTATCCATCACTAGCCTATTGCTAATTACATAACACCCTACCTTTCACTAACTTGTTGCATTGCTGCTTTACCTTTTGTTGATGTACTCGTGCCTTTAATTACAGTACCTATGTCAGTGAAAGCTTGTCCTTTATCATCAAAGACATGCTAAGGAGCAAGTTTTGGAGAAGCACTAATGACGTACAATGTAAAACAAGTTTGTTCTGAAATAGTGTCATGTCACATGACTTTGTACTAAGATTGTGTTAAGTGAGACGATTTCAATATTGAAATCGTGCTAGATCAAATGATTTCACTATTTGGTTAAAATCAAAATTATGTTACATAGCATGACGTTAGAGTAACTCACATTGAATTCTTTAGAAATATTACTATATTTACTATTGATTATTTATTATTATATATTATATATATATATATATATATATATTAGGTATAATAATTTATTTTATTTAATATAGTTTTATTATAAGAATTTATTCTATTTTTTTACACTTATCAATATATTTTTTACAACAATGACAGTGAACCAACATTTTCTCATTAATATGTCCTTATTACGTTTGCAACATAAACACATGACAAATGCCATATAAGACGGAAGTGAAAAAGTATTACTTCATTCATAACGCCATGTAATATGATTAACCAAAAATTCTAATACGTTAGATGAACAAGTACTGAATGTCATATATCAAGCAGGTTTTGGACCTTTACAGAAAATTTTAAATATCGATGTTAATCATCACTTAATAACAACATTAGTCGAGAGATGAAAATCAGAAACTCATACATTTCACCTTCTCATTGGAGAAGTAACTGTATTAGAAGATATTGTTTTACAACTTGGTCTTTCCAATTAATGAAAAGTTTGTCACTAGTCTCAACAGTGGTGATTTGACAGGTCTTTGTCAACCTTTATTAAGGTCACATCCACCCAAAGGAGTGGTAAAAGGAAACATAATTAAGCTTTCCTAGTTATATGTAGTCTTCCAACAATTTTTTTATGACATAGACAATAATGTTATTACTTAACATGCTCAAGTGCACATGTTATGCATCATAGGAAGGTTATTGATGTATGATACATCAATTTCTAGAATACACTTGATGTATCTTTTACTTTTGCAAGATGTAACTATTGTATCTAACTAAAGTTGAAGATCTATTATATTTGCTTCACTTTATCGAGCATTAGATCATAGAGTTGACCATCATCAAGAAAATATTGGAGGTTATATGTAATGTTAGACATAAGACCAAATTACATGTCATTGTCTACTTGATGAAGATTTAAATGATAAATAGGTTGAAACATGATTTACTTTTTTCCTAGCAAGAAGTTATAACCTTAGATTTTTTTTTTCTACAATATAATATACATAAAATTGCAAAATTGTTTTTGAACTTAGGTGATCTCAACCTAGACAAATGTCAAGTACCCTTACATAACTCATACATATAATACGTTACACATTAGATCAACAATAACCAAATGAGATATTACTACAACATATTTGTTATTAATGCATACATTTTTTATTTTAAAATAATATATGTACTTAGTTCTACTCTTTACATGAACTCCTTGTTATAGAAGTGTCTTAAAATAACTAATAAACATTAAAGTCTCTCTTGCATCATATTTTATCGTACTTATTATTTGTTTTGCAACTATTGAGTTTTATTAAATTGATTGAATGATAAGACAATTTGGTTTACATCAAAATATTTCTCATGATCCAATAAACCTAAATTAATTTCATAAAATAGATATGAGGGACATAACAAATATATTTTAATCACAATATCATCAACCATAAATCACGTTATGAAATGACTAACAATCAATTAGTTGAAAATTAACAAAATAGACATTTACGCTAAAAATATCATAAATGTAATGATATTTTTAATACATAATACAATATATTTTCTCTTAATAAGTATAACATACATATGATAAAATAAGTGTTAATATTATGTATTATAATTGGTTACATTATTGTTCAAATATTAATTTTAAATATTTTTTACATGAGAAACAACACCACTAAATATCTCAATAAACATTTATATGTTAATCCATTTATTTATCAACAATTATGATCAACCTAGACTATTTTATAATTATATGAATCAACTTTAAAATCTCATTGGAGAAAATCATTTTAGAAGACATATCTCTTATATATTAATTTAATATGATAAATCAAATATTTTTCTCATATATTTCATCATATATTTCATGACACAACTGTCAACATATTATATTAGATTATTATAGATTAATATCTACACCTCAAAATTCAAATCAAAATCAAGAAGAGGAAAACAATAATAATAACATACACAAAAAAAAAAACAAATCTCAACAAAATGTAAAATCTAAAAAATCCCCTTAAAACCACTTATTAAACATATTATCAACACTAAATGAATTTTAATTTAAACCATATAAATATATTTCAATTTGTTTATATATTGATATATTTTTTATTATAAAAACAATCTTATTACCTACCACTATTTATAAAATAAAAAATAATTAAACTTATACTATCAAGATTAAAAAAAAAAGCATTTCACATAACACATCTTCAATATTAAATTCGTATCATGTGTTAATATTTCTTAATAAAATAAAAAAAATTAAAACAAAGAATTTTGTACTATGCAACATGATTTTTCTTGGACAAATCAACCCTTTCCGTTAAAAAATCTTTATCAAATTTGAAATAATGTAAACAATACATGTAAAGTAAAACAAATATGTAAACATTTACCTTTCACCGTAACTAAATATCGAAAGTATAAATCTTAGTTTGTTGAATTTCAATTATAAAAATCTTAGTTGGTAGTTATATTATAGGTGATTTGGTTTTGAGCATCCATTTTCAAACGGTATAATTTACCCCACTATATATAATTAAAATGTGCTCCTAAAACAGACTGGTTATTACATTTTGTCAGATATGCACTGAGATTATATTCAACATTCAGAAATTACAATTATCTTTGTATTGAAAAAGAGAGCAAAAGAACAGTATTAATTAACACAACAAACCCAATGTGAGTATAGATGGATTAAATGGCCAATAGTTAGATATTAAAAAAAAAAAAAAAAAACTGAAAACAGTAAACCGCCGAAGCCGTTTAATTCAATTTATCTGCTTCCACAGACGCTACACCACCGTTCTGCATTATCATTCCAAATACAACATTGACAGAAAAGGGCCACCTCATTTATTAACAAGCAACCCAAAATACACAATGTTTGCTTCCATTAATCAACACCACAGTAACATAAGTCCTGGGACCTATATAATTCCTGAGGGTGATTAATACCCATTAACAGTGTTTGATCTTGTGTAAATTAAGTTCGTTTCTATTTATTTACATTAAAGCTATAAACACACACTGAGAAATACTCGCTGGGAGTACCAAAACTATATGCAGCTTGCAGCTTGATCCTGGAGATTTCTAGAACTCATGGTGCACATCCAAATTGCACAGAAATTACATTGGCTGAACAAAATGCCCCATCTTGAAAACAAATGGCAACAAAACAGAACTACCACTATATTTCCTTGGCCTACATGGTAGTATCATGTATCTCTGGAAATAACCCACCAAACTGATCCAGACAAGACAATCACATGCAGCATACTTCAAACAGGTGTGCTTTCATCATATCCAAGTTCGTAGTAGGTGGCAAAGACACAATAGGGTAGAAAATCCCTTTGTCTCATTGCAGGATAACTCATTAACCTTATATAGCCTTCACAATTCTATGAACAAATTATATGAAAAGAAATAAGAACATAGACAGAGAGACTTAATACCCACAACAAAATAATCCTCCAAAAATTTATTTTAGGAGTGTCATGCGGTTTGAAAGCAAGGTGTGGCTTTCTAAGATTTCAACTTATTCATTGTATATGATAAAGGACATTAGTCACAGACAGCATCAAACCAGACATGAGTCATAGACAACACTAAAACCAGACATCAGTCATAGACAACACTCAAAGGACATTATTGCACAACGGCGGATGCAAAAAGCATTAAACAAAATGCAGAAGTAGAAAACAATGCAGCCACAATATCCAATAATGTCAATTATCCATTAATCTTTCCATTCTAATGAATACTAAATCAAAATCTGCTAACTCTATAACGCAGGGAATACAATGGCGAAAATCTCAAATTCCAAAACCGAAAACTGCACGTATCCTCTGGAAAATAAGATCCCGCCACCCCCTTTCGGTGTTCTCCACCACAGTTGCATTCCCATACCTGTTTCACAAGAAACCAAAGCCACGTTCAACAAATCAAACCACACAAAACAAAACAAAAAACAGAACTTCTACAAACCAATCCCAACGAAACAAACACTCACCTATCCTCTTCAGGCACATCAGTGTGAGTCAGCTTCACAACGGTAACACCCGCTTCAGGCTCCTCAAACACAAGCCTTACCTGCAAACACACGCATTGTCATATTGTAATTTAGGTCAATTTTATTTTGTTTTTTCCCTAATAATTAACCTAAAAGGCAAAACACTTACTGTGGATTGAACACCATCGTTCCAGCTTCCAAACCTCCACTTCTGCACAATCAACTTACCCTCCTGCAACTCCAAATTAGTTCCACACACGGATCCATCAAAAATGCTAAACTCACCACCAACCTCTTTACTAATCCTCGCATTGCTCTGGGTGAAACCCTTCCACCTATTCTCATCCATCAATATCTCAAACAAATCTTTAGCTCTGCAATTAAACCTCTCCGTCATGCTAATACTCTTCACTCCCTTCTTCTCCTTCTTCTTCTTCGGCCCCGCCGAACTCTCTTTCTTCGGCCCAGCCACAGTCGTCGGCGACGGCGAAGGCGAAGGAGACGGTGATGGAACTGGCGCTGTCTTCTTGTTGTCCAATTCATCCTTAACAGGACCACCGTTGGCCATGCTCTGCACCCAAACCCTAACCTTCTCCAAGATCAAGGGCTTCCCCTTGGAAAACATTGCGTCCTTGATCCTCTTCCCTACCGGTCCTTCGTCGTTGACGGTGATTTTGAGTTCGGGATCCTCGTCAGCGTTCTCGTCGGAGATGTATGGGATTTCAACGGTGCCGTCGACTTGGAGAAGCGAAGCTCCGTTGGAGTCCTTGGCCTCGCCCTGCCAATTGAGCGTGAGGCTGATCTCGTAGCCGGGGATGATTTTACCCTTGCGAACGTTAACATAGGCCTCACCATCGAGGGAGCGAAGCGAGGTGGTTTTGACGAAAAGGTTTCCCTCGCCGTCGAGAATTGTGAGGTTGGAGAGAAGAGAAGAGAAGAAGGTTCTGGACCATTCGAGACAGTTGGTCTCGGACCAGTGCCAGTTGTGGACGTTGGTTCCGTCGGGGCGGTCCTCCACGATCCAGCGTTTGTCGCCCTCGCCGTAACGAGCCATGGTGGTTGTGTCTAAGAGTTTCGATTGTGTTGTTAATGAGTAAATGAATGGTTAAAGAAGGGTTTTCAATCTTATGGTTATATAGTAAGTGTTGAGTGTGGAAAGGTCTAGAGTGAAAAGAGAAGAAGGGTCTAGAAAGATACGAAGCATGATTATAATTGTTTACTCCTACAAAATTCAAATATCAAATCTTTTTTCTGTCTTTATATTTTATACCTGCCTTTTATATTTCTTCACTATTAAGACAAAAAAAAAAAAGGACTTTAAATTTATATCTTATTGTTAATCTCCATACACTATTTCTCAGTAATTTGTTATTACTTGTTTAACCAAAATAATTTTGATAGAAAGTAAATAATTTTTTATAACTTTAAATTCCTTACACACTATTTAAGTCCTCATGTGGAAATTGGAAAAAATAAAATAAAAAACAGTGTTTATAATAAACATAAAATATTTTGTTAACTAAATAAGGGATATAAATTGTTTTATAAATCTAATTTGACTCAGACTGTTTATGTGAGAATTATTGAAATCATTATTATTTATATACTTATATATTTTAACTATAAAAAATTAGAATATTAATGGTACATATTATATTTTCATTCCGTCATTCATATAAATAAGTATTTTTATCTTTTTGTTTTTTAATTTTTAAGAGTGACAATTATTTATCTCTTTTTTCTTCTATCTCTTAAAGAATATTAAATGGGGATATTCACGAGTATAAATATCTATGATTGCAAATCAATATTTTGGATTAGGCATTTTAAGTGTTTTGATGAAATTCAATCCATTATGTTGTATTCATTGGATTGGGATATTAGATTTTCGTGTAGAATCTATAAATTTAAGACAACTCATCAATTATATAATATATTTTAAATTTAATTAATTATTTGTATGTGTTTTATAAACATAAAAATTAAGAAAAAGAGAGGTAAAAAAAAATATATTTTTTCTTTAATAACCTTTATAATTTCGCATATGAATATGGTGTGTGAAGTTTTGAAATGGAAAAGTAGAGAGGAAGCATGTCTTTGGCACGCTCCATCCCCACCAAAACGCCATTGGAGCGCAAGCCAACTCCTCCATCCTCTCACTCTGACGTATTTGCCTCGTTCCGTTTCCGCGGCACCGTAATGAAGCGCAACCAGCGGTTCAAACGAGTCGCCAAATCCAGATTACCGGTTCGGAGTTCGCTCCCAGTCAAACCCAACCCATCACCACCACCACCAGACATTTCTCCCGTTGAAATGAAAATCTTGCCATGCGATTTCTTCCAAATCGACGCGCTGGACCTTGCCCCACGTTTACTGGGAAAGTTTCTTCGCCGAGACGACGTCGTTCTTCGTATCACGGAGGTATACTATTCCCTTTTCAACGCAAGGAACTTTGTCGTTTAGCTTTATTCTGATTTAACGCGGAATCAATGGCAGACAGGTTGAAGCGTATAGACCGAACGACTCGGCTTGCCACGGTCGTTTTGGTGTCACTTCAAGAACTGCCCCTGTCGTAAGATTGCACCTTTATTCTCACCTTGAATCTCTAAACGCTAATTAAGGTTGTCTAGAGTAACATTAGTGTTTGTTTGTGTCTATTTTAAAGTTTGGAGCTGGTGGGCATGCGTATGTTTATCTTTGCTATGGTGTTCACATGATGCTGAATGTGGTTGCGGACAAGGAAGGTGCTGGAGCTGCTGTTCTGATACGCTCTTGTGCTCCGATTAGTGGTAATGCGAAATACTGTATGTTGCTTATTCATAGTTACTATGAAATAAACCATTCTATTGCTTATTGTGTAGTAACTCGAAGGCCACTTCGTTAGATTATTGGGTGTTATTGATTCAGTTTATGGATGAATAAGGGGATATACTACGATTAGGTATTCTTGGTCGTTCTAGTGACTTCTTAAGAAGGGAAAGAAACAATATTGGAGAGATAACTAAGTATCGGTCTTGTCGCCTGCTAAAAGAATAAATCATTACAAGCTTGTAAATTCTTTTGGCTTAATTCAGTTGTGTACAAACTGAAGACAGTATCACACTGTGGCTATCAATAGAAGGGTGTGGATAAAATGTATGTGCCACAACTCTTGTTAATCTAAAGCAAAAAGCTGGATGGCCAGTTGAAAAGGTGAGGGTTTTAATATAAGTTCAGCAGTGTCGTTCAAACTTAACTTGCAATAACATATCATTCTTTTTTTTCCTTTCTCGGTCCTCATCAGATCAGTAACCCACTAACATTTCAGTTAATTATTGAAGAAAGACTACAATCCTCTGTACTATTATTCATTATAAGTAAATCTTGCCTCCACTAACTAAAACTTACATATTAACAACTAATTTTTACCCATAAAAATATTCACAGGATTGGACGTCATTCAACAGCGCCGAGGTCTGAAAACTGAGAAACCTATCCTTCTTACCGGTCCTGGGAAGGTTAGTTCTTTTCCTTCCCTCCTTTTCATCTGTCTTAGATGCTTGAGTAAAAATGTTTCGGTTAAATGTTTTGCACTTCCATTTGACTTGTTACGTTAAATATATCTACATTCTAGTGTTCAACCATAAACTATTCGATATAGGCAGTTTTTGGCTCATTAAATAGTAAGGTGCAAATTAGATGCAACGACGAGATGGAAAAGGTAACCGTGAGTGTTGAAAGCATACGGAGAGGGCTAACTGTACATATAAGTGAATGAGTGAGTGAGATTGGATTCTAGGCTCAATATAGCTTGTCGTCTTTCTTGACAAAATATAATTAAGATTTTTATGCATGCTTGTTGATCTGTGAAAAAACTGTTGTCCAGTTAATTAAGTTTATTATCTAGGCTGTTTCTGAAATAGGTTGACTAAGCATTGTGCTTCGACTCCTTTAAGTGTTCAGAAATGGCACATGATGAATTAGAAAGGTTCAACATTTGTGCAATTTTATTTCTATTTGCACAAAATTCTGGTATATAACAGAATTAATATTTCTAATGAGCATGATGATAAGTGAGATTCTTGCTAGAAGGGAAAAGTTAGGGAGGATAGAAGGGTAGGTGGAAAACGGGTTTAACAATTAGTTTTGTTCCTCTTCTTGTCCATTTTTAATGCTTTATCTAAAGGACTTCAAATATCGGTGGAAGTGACAATTTGTTCATCTGAAATGTCCCTGCACATCTGAAAGTCTCTTTAGTTTTTGAATTAAGAATAATCTGAATGTTTTCCCAAATCTTAGGTTGGTCAGGCATTGGGTCTAACGACAGAGTGGTCCAACCATCCTCTCTATACACCTGGTAAGCTTACAAGTTATAACTCAAGCGTGCCAAATGTAAAATGGACAGATGGATATCCATTTGTTTTTGAAAACTGAGAAGCGTGTGTGTGATGCAGGTGGTTTGGAAGTCTTAGATGGTCCAGAGCCGGAAAACATATTGGTAGGTCCACGTGTTGGTATCCAATACGCTTTGCCAGAGCATGTCAATGCCTTGTGGAGATTTGCCATTGCAGGCACCCCTTGGATTAGTGCTCCCAAAAATACTCTCAGACCTCCCTTGTAGTGAAATAGCAGTTTAAGGGAGAAAAATGGTTTCATGATGATTAACAGATTACGTAAATCACCTTAGAAATAGATTAGAGATGTTTCTTCTATCACCGAAGCATATGCATGTACAGCTGTTTTAAGATAATCAATGCCTTATTTCTTAGTAGTGGCAAGTACTACGAAAACTCAACTTTATTTTAAGTTATGGCAAATTTTTATCCTAAAAACTATCATAAATACTTATATTAGTTACCGACACAGATCTTTTATACACTACTATTAGTTAAAATTATTTCACGTAATTATTATTTTAAAAAAATATTTAACCAATAGGAGACAAAATAACTTAAGCTATTCGCCTTTTTTCTTTTTAAATTTTAGATATGAATGTTAATGGACATTGACTGTATATTTTTGGATGTATAATTATACTTATACCAAAGTTGTATGATGTATTTTGTTGAGATTTTTACTTGAATTATGAATCTGTAAAATGTTTTTATTTTTGTAAAATTACGATATATTTTACTTAAACCAAAGTTGTATGATGTATTCGTTTATTGTTTTTATCATTATTATTATTATTACATGTACTTTCACCAACTTAAGCATCGTGTATTTAAAACATTGGTTATCTACTTTCTACCCTGTTAAGAAAGATTTGTACAAAAAAAGTATAGAAAACAAATATTACAGCATTTTATGAAAAATTAAAACGGGAGTCACGTAATGCTGACTCGATTGGCTTAAAAGAGATATTGCAAGTTACTGGTACGATTTTCAGTAGTTCAACCAATAAGACATTTATTTCTTACTTTATCTCTCTCTCTCTCTCTCTCTCTTAATCCCTATATATTACTTTGGGCACAATTTAATCCGACAAAAATTCGGTGGAAAAAACGGAAAAATCAAATAAAAGATTATTCTGAAGGAAATAATAAGATTGATGTCATGACCATTATTTTTTGTATAAATATCGGCAAATTTGAGAACTTGTAGAAAAGGCAGGCAAATCTTTGGTGGAACTTTAAAAATATGTTTAGTTTAAAATAAAAGGAGAATATAAACATTTTACGTTTAAAAACCTATATAAAATGTTTATAAAAATTAATAATGTTCGGCACTTAAGATTTATACAAACGTAACTTAATTTTTCTTAAATAATAAAATTAAAAACTATTTGTTAAAAATTAACATTTTCTGTCTTGAAAAGCATCTCCCACAGTTATCCTGAGAAAAAAGCAACAGTAAAATAATTATATTATTCCATTTTTAATATTCCTCGAAGTGAAACAAACGGTATATATTAATAAACTTAAAAGCAATGAATAATATCAGAGAACTAAGAAGATAAGCAAATAATACACCTTTTTAAAAAAGCTTTAAGTGATAGGAGGTACAAAGACAAACGATGTTTACCAGGTATTATAACTTCAAATAGTGACGATTTTAGTTTTAAATTCAAATCTTTTCCAACATCACCGGGAAAATATATATATATATATATATATATATATATATATATATATATATATATATATATATATATATATATATATATATATATATAAAATACAAAGCAAACAGCATTAACTTGAAGAGAAACAAAGAGAACCGATTTGCAGAGCCGTTAATATGTGAATATATGTTAAAGGTATATATGAGCTGTTACAGTATGAAGTGTTTATATTGATTACAACTGAAGTTATTTTCTTTAGGCACCCACTCAAAGGCTTAAATTACATTACGATCTGACAGAACACGTTCTCAGCTTCCAAATACAGTCCTACCTGTTACGTACCGTAATTATTTCATCCAAGGCTATACAGCATTTCATGGTGTTCATCTGTTGGTGGAGGCATTTACCGTCAATAGACATTCCTTTCACGTAAAGGAATAGGAATGATATTTTTTACACAATTGGCTGTGATGTAAAGGATATGTTTTGCGCAAGCAAAATACCAGAGAAAAACTAAAAAAGAGGCAACATATGTAGATATCAATGCAGATATGAATGGCATTTTTGTTAATTGGGTTCTTTTATATAAAATTTCAACAACAAAATATTAACCTCTCTTAATCTTTCTGAATGGTTTTACTTTCATCTAGCGTTTTTCTACCAGTACCTTTGGCCGTAATGGCTTACCCTATCTGACCAACCCTCCTAGTCAGGGTTTTTATTGGTCTTCTCCAGAATCTCCATACACTTTTACCATTGTCTTCTACAATAGGTATTATCTTAACTCTCATGAATTCATTCCTCTAAAATCCTATGTTGCATCCCACTCATTATATTAAATTATTTTCTTATTGGCCCTTTTCCACAACATCAGAGGTAAAATTTTCCCTTACGCTTGAGTAGTACTTTTTTGTTACAAATAATACTCAAGGCACTTTTCCAATTTCCACCTAGGATACGATTGATGAGCCTCTAGCTAAACTAACACTTGACCTTACTTCCACCACTTGAACAAAAAAGGCATGCGCCTCCAAAACTTATCTCCATGTCCACATCTCTCTCAAAGAGCATGCTTTTTAACACATCCACGACTCGTAGTTTACCCTTGAGTTGATACAGACTCAGTCGTTAGAAAACTTGAGTTGATTAGATCCGGTTGAGTTGATACAAACTCATAGTCGTTAGAAAACTTGAGTTGATTAGATCCGGTTGAGTTGATACAATCCCATAGTTGTTAGAAAAATGTGCTATTAACCCCGCCTAATGTTCTCATATTATTCGTGATTCCTCATACATATCCTTCATTTGATGCTTGAATATAAGCAATTTACACTCCCTTCTTCTTTTAAGGCTTTCCTAATACCAGTCTAAACAACTTCTTGGCTTATCATGTGCTCTCTTCGTAAATACTAAAAACGGGAAGCAATATTATTATTTATTCAATGGAAAAAGTGTCAGTTGTCAATCTTATACAATGATAATAAGTATTTGGTAGTACATATACCACTTATTAAGACCATTACTAACCAAGTTGGTTTTACATCTCACCGAACAACTAATTTACTACTAGAGGAGGAAAAATTGTAATGCCTCATCTACATATATCTACAAAAGAACGGGAATAAAAAACTATAATATCTGATTCACGAGTAACATAGGCTTAATTGAACCATAGTTAAGAATTAAACCTCGTGCTGGTGCAAAGATTGAGCTAACTCTAAGTTAAAAAATATTTACTTTTGACAAAACTTATAATATTGATAATAAAATTCCACAAAGCTCTCCAATTTTGTCAACTAGTGTTAAGAGTCCAAGACAAGTTATAGAATGAAAAAGAAGTGTGGGCTCAACAATTTTCCCTTAGGCCCACAAATTGAGAAGTTTATAATAGGTGAAATAGAAAAAACGTAGAAAAATCTTATGAGCTGGCAGAGAGAGAGCGAGAGAGGAAGAAAAAGATAGTTTCAGATTGTTTGGTTTGGTTTTTATATGGTGTAGGGAGGAGAGTAACGAGTATAGAATAGTATCTTTTGGGTTATTCAAGTGGAGCGTAATACTTCTCTATAGGAGTTGCACTCTGGGAAGTAGTGATTATTTTCTATTGATTTTCGTTTTCTTTATAATATTCATATAAGTTTTCCTTTTTCATTCTCTGGTTTTCTTTTTTGCATAATTGATGTTAGTTGAATCAGTTTTCTATCGAACTAGTCTGACCTGTTGATTACGGGTGAAGGAAAACAGCATTAAAAGGTAATTCTTAGAGTTGAATGTGGCACTAGAGAATGAGTTGGCGAGCATCAAGGTAACTGTAGCAGCTATACAAATCAAAACTGATGAGAAA
This sequence comes from Sphenostylis stenocarpa, assembly GCA_963425845.1. NCBI lineage: Eukaryota > Viridiplantae > Streptophyta > Magnoliopsida > Fabales > Fabaceae > Sphenostylis > Sphenostylis stenocarpa. Next base: position 41,421,202 of record OY731398.1, on the reverse strand, counting down.
CAAGCTCAGCTCATAGTGTTCCTTACAAAGAACATCACCGAAGGAAAAGATGGGTCAGTGTTCAATGGACCCAAAAGCAAATGGACAACAAATGACAAAGCCGATGAGGTTAAGCAAATCGTTTGAAGAATTTTGCCAATCAATTTGCCAATCAATAAAGAAGATCCACAAGGTGGATTTCCCACACCAAGATTTACATTCGGGTGATGGAAATGAGTCCTGAAATCAAAAAGTCAACCTCGCACAACCATGCATGGAAGGACCCACAATTTATTTCTTTAAAATGAGAGTTATGGATGGATTGACAATGGTGATGTTTATGAACTCACTGCTATGTAGCAAAGGGGTAGTGTTGACGAATACATTGAAGATTTTGAAAGGTTGATAGATCAAGTTCATCACCTTCCAGATGCACAGTACTTTGGGTATTTCATCCATGGGTTACATTACATGAAGACGATCGTGCTAAAGTGCGTAGCATGTGCACTATGGGTCCTTTGTCTCACCCAAAGTTGATGAAACTAGCAGGAGCTATTAAGAATGAACTTGGGGGTCAATCCTGTGCGCAGTCAGAAACCAGACATTTTGGTGGAGTTTTGGGTCAGGTTATACAAACCAAAATGGGTCATCTAACCCAAGTAGCCCAAACACTATGGGCCGCAGTAATGGTCAAAGTGTCAATTGAAGATTATGCTATCAAAGCAACAATTGAAGATCATGCTATCAAAGAATCAAATGATGACGAGGGAGAAACTAATGTTCAATAAATTTTCCAATTTCAACCCTAGAATTCAGCCTCGAGGAAAAGGCTGAGAAGTAAGAGGACTGCAGTGTTAGAGTCCAAGACAAGTCACAAGAAAAAAAAAAAAGTGTGGGCTTAAAAACTCTCCCTTGAGCGCATAAATTAGAAGAAATATTTGAAGAGCCAGCAGAAAGAAAGAGAGGAAGAAAATGAGAGTTAGTTACAATTTGTTTGGTTTTTATATGGCGTAGGTAGGAGGAGTAAGGGATACTGAATAGTATCTTTTGGGTTATGAGTGGACAGTAATACCTCTCTATAGGAGTTGCGCCCTGAGTAGTAGTGATTATTTCCTACTGATTTTAACTATAAGTTTTCCTTTTTCATTCTCCTGTTTTCTTCTCTGCATAATTGTTGTTAGTTGATTCAGTTTTGTATCAACTAGTCAATTGCTTTACTAGAGTTTTGGCATGCATCTTTATGCCCAGTTAGAAAGAATATCACTGGTTGGCAAAATATATTTTTGGTTTAACCATCAGAAGCTTAATGATACCACAACAGGAAAATATCAGTGGTTTAAGAATACAATTGTTTTGCATTGAGTATCCTTTGAAACTCTACAAAATAATTCATCTACCCTGTACATTGTACATTCTCACAACATTATCAAACACATGAAGTTGCTAGATCCCCTCCAATATTCTCAGCAAACCGGCAATTTCATACTAAACAATCATCAGTTCTACTAAATTCGGATATGTTATAAATCTCTAGCATAACGAACTATTTTAAAAGCAATGTAACCAAGTTTATGTCACCCAGTTTTCCAACTTGAAATATGACTAATATTAAAACTTAAATATGAACAATTATTCAACTCATAAGCTCCATCATCTATGGGAAAATACTATTAAAATAACAAAATGAGGTTTCACTCTTCAACACTAGGGACAGAGCAAATAAAAAAAGAAGCTCTTTCTTGTTACCTTAGACGGGTATAAAGTATAAGGGTTGCATGGCAAGCATCTTTGCTACTTGATTCACCTGTGGCTTTATATTAACTGCCACAAGGCAAAAAAAACTCAAGCACTCTGCAGAGTGAGAAGAGATGGTAAACCAGAAGAAACACAAAATGCAGAAACTAGATTTTCAGATCACCCATTTTCATTCAATCAAAATCTAGGATACATATGAACAATCTCCGAAAGCACAGCTTGCAAAAGTTGCCCAAAACAATAACTAAATCATTAGATATTCAGATACTTACGTCTGTGCTACTCACATCGTGCATCCAATCAAATATTAATAGCTTCATCTCCTCAACAATCAATCTTGCAAATCACAAAATGTGTCCACCTGTAGAGAAGGAGGAGGTCACATTCTCCGTAGAAAACATAAGGAAAAAAAGAAATTGAGGAAGTCAAGGTGTTCCAACATACCTATGGTCAATTAATGACCAATGGAATGGTTGGTCCAAAGGAAGTTAGCAACAATACAGTTGTTCCACGCAAAACACACAATGGAAGTTAGATGGTTGCAAAGCTTTTAATGCCTTATCTTTTTAAAGAAACAATGCTCAGCCTGACTCAGCCTTATTCACAGATTTACTACATGCTAGGACAAAACCGCCCATAAAATTCGTTGAAGTCAAGACGGAAAAAGAGAAATTTTAGATCAACATGCTGCTGTACAGGCAACTGAGAAATGAATTCCTCTTGCAATGATGAATACTCCTTAGCAATTGCATCCAGATCTTGTTCCATATTTCGTAGAAATTCACCAGCTCGTTGTGTTAGAGCTTTCCTCCCATCAACAATCCAGGATCCTTGTTCAGCAGATTTATCATTCAGTTGCCTCTGTGATCGTGTTTTATTCTGGTCTCGAGAAGATAGGGAGGATTCAGTGATTCTGAAACAAACACATGGTCAAATGTCAGATGATGCAATATATTTTGTTTCCAGAGGTGAATAGACGAGGGAAGATTTACAAATGAAAAGTAAGATGAATACCTTGATTGCAACTCATGAATACCTTCATACAACCGATCTGCACGGCTCCGAAAACGTAATATAAGATCAAAAATAACAAGTAGTGACTTGTAAAGAGATTGGGAAAGGTCTCCAAGGAGAGATTTCTCTACAATAGAATGCAGATATTTCTCGTGAGCTGCAAGTAGATCATCTAGATCCTTGGCTACTTCCATCTCCGCCAAAAAATTTGACCATGATATCTCCAACACCTCAAACATTATATAATATTGCAAGTTTGAAATGAAGTGATTAATTTCAACCCAAAGAACCTGACAGCGCCTCAATGTTGAAACTAATTGCATCTTTACTGCATGTTGCAATCTGGTGAAAGAATTAGAAGTAATACAGTTTGGTTTCATGGTCTTCCAGGCACCAGTAAGCGCATGTTCCACTCTTTTAAGCTTCCACAGAAAATTAAAAATTCTTAAATACCTTGCCATCACAGACTCTGTGAACACTGTATCAAGTGGAACTCTTGCATCATATTCCAATGAAAATACATCCCAGCCCCTATCACCGCTCTCATGCGGCATCATTTTAACCCTGAGCCTGTCCAAAATCTCAGGATCATCATACTGAGCATTAGATGCCCTAATTGCAGTTTCCAGCAATCCCGAAAGTTTGAAAGAGCTAATAGTGTTAGCTGGCTCAGAAAGCTCAGGCCCAACAATATCCATCAGATACTGCACAAAATCACCTTGGCCAAGCAGTAAATATTGCTTAATTGCAAGACAGTGTTCTTTGAACTTATACCTCTTGAAAATCACATCTAACAAATGCTTGTCAATCCTTTTTGCAGCTTTATCCACCAAAAACTCAAGGGTATCCGTTTCCCCGTACCCAAAACCCCCTCTTCTTGCTGTCACTTCATTATCAGTGATAACCTCGGTGGCAGCATCCGCCCAACCGCGATCCTCACAACAAACGCGAAGAAAATTAATCGACTTGCCAGTCCTCAAGATCCTCTGAGCAAGTGAAGGCGGAATGAACGAAGGAAGCATCGCATCATGGAGCCTATAGCCTTCTCTCCATAGGGACTCAGCCTTAACAGGCTGCCCAACAATGAAAAACTCAGCAAATATATCCTCCAACTCCCCTTCCAAGACCCACCTCCTCACCATCTCAAACAGCGAAGAACACACTCTCTGCAGTAACCTCCTCATAAACTCATGAACCAACGGATCACCATGCTGCGCGTGCAAATGAATCGCCCCCGCCATAGCCCCGCCGCGCAAAACCCTACACTTCTCAACCAAATCCGCCATCAGCCTCATCTTCACCAAGGGTTCAGCCAACCAAACCGCCAATCTTCTCAACGAAAGATAGTTACCAGAACTCGCAGATTCGGAAACCAAAGGAATAGGGTTCGAAGCCTGAGCCTCAAGAACCGCCAACAATTTATAGTACTCACTAAACTCATCCTGCAAAGCGGAACAAAAAGCTTGCCCCACAGTTCCCACATCTTCATTGGGAAACCGATCCATACTCTGGGAAATGTAACCACTAACCTTCCTAAACAAAACACCCAATTCACAAAGGTTATGAACCATACTCCTAATGCCTCTCGGAACCCTAACCGATTCGGGTATCACATAACGCTTACTCTCGCTCTCGAATTTCACAAAACTACCATCGACTCCCTGGCAGGCATAGAGCACGTCCCTGACGATAACCTCTTCCAACACCTCGTTTTCTTCCCTGACCAAATTCACGAACTCGCGAAACGCAACGTCGCGGCGGTTGTCGGGATCCTTGGAGACAAGTAAAACGCCGTTGCTCCAGCCTTTGTTCGAAGCGGGTTCGGAGAAAGCGAGGTTGGGCAAGAGAGATGTGGTGGTGGCGGCGGCGGAGGCGGTTTTGTGGCGATCCTCAGAGATGATTTTGAGGAGGTAGATGACGGCCCATTTGTTGTTGACGCTTTGGGCTTTGGAGGCGAATTTGGAGAAGAGGTCGGCGAAGGAGAGGGCGTCGGAAGAGCGGGCGTGGGTGGCGAGGCGGCGCTTGATGGAGTCTGCGATGGCGGCTGCGTCCGGAGCGACGGAGGGAGTGAGGCGGCTGGAGAGGATGCGGAGGGCGTAGCGGAGGGAGTTGCGGAATTCGGGTGATTTAGGGTTTATCGGCGGGGAATTGGAGGGGAGGTTTTGAGAGAGCAAGCGATGGACTAGCTCCTTCACCAGATCTGGAAGCTTCTGCTGGTCTTCTTCTTCCTCCATCATTCTGCTTCGGCACCAACAAACTTTTTCCTTTTACTGTTAATTTTGTCGATGGAATGTGGAGTGAGAAAGAGAGAGTGGAAAATAGGAGTGGTTTTTTGATTTGTTATGGGCGCGGAAATGAAATGCAAACGCAAATGCAAAATCCTTTTGGCGTGAGGCCCTTTAATTTTTGAAAAGGCCTCTGAATCTCTCAAATCAACACTTGCAACGGTTGAATTGCAAATCTCCAATTCAATGTCAACTTTGCATCACCATTTTTCTGAGATTCAGTAACCATGAAATTAAGGGTTTCATTTTTCTCTTGCAATCAACAAATCAAGTGAAAAAAAAAAAAAAAAAACTTGGGATTCAATTTTGATTGGTTGAGACACGGAGTTTTCCTTTTTATACGGTTTGGTTTAGTTGGTGGTTAGATTATGTATGAATTTAATTTAAACAGACTCATGATGTAGACAAATTACACCATTATTTAATTATAAACAAATTATCTTGTATGTTCACTCTTTTCATTTAATTATTGGTTTTGAATTAAGTTCTAAATTGCAGTTACTCAAATGTTTAGAATATTATTTTTTGTGGTTAATCACATTATCCTTTTTTTTATTTTTCCAATTTTTTCATTTAATTTTTCTGTAGACATTTTGTTACTTTATATATATTGTTATTATTTACAATCAAGTGATCAAAATTCAGAGGAATGTTGTTCAAACGACACTAAATTTGCTCAAGCGACGTTATTACGTGTTATATGTACTTATAAAATTCAACATGTTGTGTCTTTATTAGCTTTTTATCAAATCATATATATGATTAATATGACAGTATGACAATCTAGCAACAATGCTTTTGGTTACATAATTTATGGACAACAGTATGACAATCTACAAAAATGGTCAACTATACAGTAATTAATTTAATATGAACTAAAAATATAATCTGTACTATGATTAATTTAATTATAATTGAAGAAACTTGGATTGTGAATTTTTTTTTTAAATTAAGATGTAAACTTAGTGATAATGGGGTGAGAATAGCATGGGCCAGGTTCCATGTCTTAAAATAGTTTTTTCCTTGCGTTTTGTTCTTATTTGTTGGATCCATTTGCTTTCATTCACATTTTCCTTTGAGGATTACTAGTAACCACTTGGGAATCATTTTCCTCTTGGATTCAACACAACATACAGAGGACAATCTTCAAAAACACTTGTCAAAGATTTTTATATTAACTCCTTTCGTAACTATTGTCGACTTTTTAAAAAATAAATTTATTTTAATTAATTTCTAAAAAAAACACAATATAAAAATCTTCAAAATTTTTTTTTTCAAAGTTAAAAATATGTTATCAAAATTATTTTTTCATTGATAAGCAACTAACCAAAAGTTTGTTTTCTTTTTTTTTCAATTTGCAGCGGAGAATATGGTTCATTTGATTTATTTTTTTAAACTTAAAAAATTGATGTCTATAATTTAATTAATATATATATATATATATATATATATATATAATATGTTATTATGTCAATCATTTTTATTCTGTATTTTTTATAGTGAATATACTTTCATATGTTGTTTGTATTTTTTTATAATATATTTTACTATCATTTTTTATTTTTTTCTTGTGAATTTTTTTTTTAAAGAATAATTTCCTATTTCCTTAGTCCTCGTTATAAAAAAATTTATAATTTTTCAGATAAAAAATAAAAATGTTAATTGTTTTGTTTAGTAATTTTTGATCATTTGATATTGGTGTATTTAGAAATTATAAAAAAAAACATTTATAAGTCTTCTTTTATATTAATTTGATAATAATTTGATTTATTTTTTATATTAATAGATTGACAAATAAATACTACTGTGTTTTTTATATTTCCCATATTATGAAATGTTAATTTAGTACAATAAAATTAATTAATTAAAAAGTAAACAAATATTATGTTGATTAAATCCAAAACTATTTTAACTAAGTTGATGTCTTAAGAGAATAATTTTATTAGTAATTAAATTTTCTAAATTAAAATTAAATATTAATTTAAATTATAATTTAAAAATCAATTTAGTGAAAATAAGTTATAACTTAATTAATATAATTAAACTTAAATAATCACCCTATTTCAAGTTTTATGGTTAAAGAAGATAAAGATAATATGATTAAGTTTTTATATATTTAATATCAGTATTAATATTGTAATAAAAGCATACTCAATTATTGAATAAATAAATGAATATAGTATTATATTAGTTTATAACTATTAAATCAGTCCTAAGATCCTTAATTTTATAAATATCTATAATTAAATATCAATGTACTTGTTGAAAATTGTTTTGATAAAATTAACAAACTTCTATTATGAAGTAACTCTCTTTGACTTAAAAAATGTCAATGTGACAAATAAATATCTAATGGATAAATTTTTTTGAAAACAAATAGCCTGAAACGTGGAAGTTTATGTAGACAATATGATTGTCAAATTTATTAAAAATGAAAAGCATATTTAAGATCTGAGAAAGGTGTTTCAAGTACTAAGAAAATTTAACATGCGTTTGAACATGAAGAAGTGAGTGCTCAGGGGAAAGGGAGAAAATTTATGGGGTTTATGCTCACTTATAAAGGATAGAGTCAATTTCGACAAGTGTCAACCATTATCGATATGATAAGTCTCAAGGACATCAAGGAGGTTCAAAGACTAGTCGAACAACCCACATCATTGACGTATTTTCTCCCAAGGCTAGTAGAAAAAGTGCGATCAATATTGAAGGTGATGGAAAAAAAAAACAAAAAAAAAATTGCATGAGATGATGTTGTTAAAGAAGCCTTCAGGAGGCTAAAATAATTATTTGTTTATCCCTCAATATTGCAAAAGTCGAGGTCGAGAAGTCCAATACACTTGTACTTGGTGCATAGGGAAGTCATAAGCGCAGTTCTCGTACAAGAGCACGAGAAAGAACAAAATTTCATATATTATATGAGTGAAGTGCTTCAAGATGCAAAAACATGATACCAACAAATTGAAAAAGTAGTTGTAGCTCTAGTCACTGCACCTTGACGTTTAAGACCATACTTCTAGAGCCATCAGATAATAGTTAGAAGTGATTACCCTATGGCCAAGGTGCTACGAAGCCAGAATTGGCTGTTTGGAATTACCTGGTCAATGGAGCTGTCAGAGCATAACATTCACTATGAACCATATGGACCCATTAAAGTGTAATACCTAACTGATTTTATAAACGAGATGACACTAATATCTTTGATTGAGAGCACATGGTGGACACTGTATGTGATGGTTCCTCTAACAGGAAATGGGGCAAGGCAAGTATCATCCTTAAAGGACTCGAAAACCTTATCCTTACACCTTCCCTTTTGTTCGATTTTAAGGCCAATAACAACCAAGTTGAGTACGAAGCACTCATAGTCGGTATTTAGTTGGGAAAGGAGATGGGGGTGGAGAAGATCAAGTGCATGAGTGATTCATAGTTAATGGTCGTGTATGTGTCCGAAATGTATCAAGTAAAAGATCCACAGTTGCTAAAATATTACCACCTGGAGGAAAGACTCTTGGTCGAGTTTGAGGAGGTAAGTATCGAACACATTCGAAGGAAAGAAATGTAAAGTTCAACATGTTATCCAAACTAACTAGTTGTAAGTCCAGTGGTTAACACAAGTCGATCATTCAACAAACGTTAACACAGTCATAGATCAAGGAAGTGTAGTGTAATGAAGCCGCCAAAGTTCTTCGAGCTGGTTACTATTGGTCGACGCTTCGTGCTGACTACCAAAGGTATGTGCAATGATGCAACAAATGTTAAACCCACGACCCTATGATACATGCACAACCTGAACAATTGAACTCGATCACGACCCCTTGGTCGTTTAAGTATGAGGTATGAACATAATTATCCCCTTTCCCTAGTGCAAGGTTAATGCAAGTTCCTCCTAGTGGCTATCCATTATTTTATAAAGTGGATAGAAACTGAGCCCCTTCCTAATATCACTACCCAACAAGTCCAACGTTTCACATAGAAGAACATAATGTGCATATTCGGGGTTCCTAACTCTACCATCACGAACACTGGTAAATAGTTCGTCAATAAGGGCTTAGTTGAGTTCTACTCAAGATTGTATATAACTCACAAAATGAGCTCTATCAAACATCCCTAAACTAATAGCCAAGCAGAGGCCACAAACAAGGTAGTTTTGCATGAATTGAAGGAAAGGCTAGGAATAATGAAAGAAAAGCGGACTGAGGAACTTCTAGAAGTTTTGTGAGCTTACCGTTGCAATCCTTAATCTACAACTGGTGAAACATCATACAACCTTACATATGGCATAATTGGCATGATACTGGTCGAGATAGGTAAAAGATCTTTGTGCCGAGAATTGTTCAATCAAGAAGAAAATGAGCAAAACATGAAAGTAGAATTAGACCTTGTAGAGGAGGGAAGAAGCCACACCGCAATCAAGAAGGTCAAATGTAAGCAAAGAATGACTCGAAAATATAATTCCAAGGTTCAATCGAGAAGTTTTCAACAAGGGAACATGGTACTTCAGGCAAGGGAAAGTGCAAGGAGAGACCCGACAGTGGGGAAATTTTCATATAACTAGGAAGACCCTTACAGAATAACGAAAACACTGGATAATGGTGCATATCGTCTAAAAGAACTAACTGACAAACCGATACCATGCACATGGCAGGCCTTGCTCCTCAAAATTTATTTTAGTTAAACTTGTATACGTTGTGCATACATGTATTCTCTTCTACCGATAGTATTCCTAAGGAGGGTTTTGATTGAGGAGTTTTTAACGAGGCATGATCTTTCATAAATAAAGCCCAACCATTTCGCTTATTACTAGCACCCCTTGGCCTAGGATTCACTCTTGAGTGATCCCTCCCGAAAACAACTTAGCTAAGGATGTTTTTTTCATTCACAAAACAATCCCTCCCTAACTCAAATAAAATTGAATAACTATAACACCGTTAAATAATATACTGGAAAACAACGTGTAACACCTCACACAAAACAAACAAAATTTAATATAAAGAACAAATAACTGAGAACTTCCATTATAAACTTGGAAGAACTTGGAGCAAGCCCAAACAAAATCATCATTATAAGAACCCGGGAACAAAGTATCAACCTTATAAAAATTTTGTCCATACAAAAAAGCAAAACCAACGAAAAATACTTTAAGTATCATCTGGAAGGGCAACAATATGAACGAAAGACCCGTTATAAATGTCATACTTGACATCAAACTTTGCTTCGCTTAATGATGTGTCGCTCCTAACGAAGTAATTCATATGCCAAATGGTTTTATTGAATCCCTTTGTGTTCTCTTGGATGACATACTCTTTTATTTCTACCAACTCCTTCTCTATCGTCACTTTTGCGACACTATTTGATTCTTAAAGAGAAAAGAGCTCGACCATCTTGGTTGTAGTAGCCTTATTATCCCCTCTGCCCGAGCCAGCTTCTCTTGCAGCTTGTCACCCTTCACTCACAGCAACGAGATATTGCCCAACATAGTGATTTTGACATTCAAGGCCGAGTTATATGAAAATTCAAGTGAGTCTAAGTCTCACATTGTGTAAGAATGAAAAAGTTGAGTAATATATAAGAAGGAACAAATCATAACACACTATCTTAAGATTTTGGGTTGAAGGTGATATCAATCCCTTATTTTAGTTGAACTCATATCTCATTCGTGTTGTTTCTCACCAGATAATCCCTTTTGAAAGACTCAACAATGGTATCAGAGCTTTTAGTTTGTGTGGTAACCGATAATTTAAGAGTGACCTTTGTATCTAGAGTAGTTAAAACGGGCGGTCTAACTCAACCTCACATGGCTCTACGACCCAAGTAAAGAAATTTGATGGTCCAACCTGATTTATATTTTAAAATGGACCAATTTTTTTAAATATTAACATGTTTATACAAAATCAATTTAATTAAAAATATATTTAAATAAAAAATAAAAATATATTTAAATAAAAAATAAAAATATATTTTGAAAAATTAAATTTTATTAATAAAAATATTTTTTGTTTAAGATATAATAATTTAATACATAAACTATTAGAGAATCCATCATTCAATCTTAAAATAAGAATTGAAAACTTATTCTTTATAATCATTATTTATTTTTAATAATTTATTAATTTAAAATAGTGACTAATATTAATAATTCTATATTGAAATAAATGGTGATTATTAGAGATTTATTCTAATATTTACTCTTAGAAGAAAATAATTTACAATACATATATATATTTTAATAAAATAATAATATTTTTATTTAAAAAATTATTATTATTCTATAAAGTAGTTGACCTACGAGCGTGTAAACTAGTTTGTCCTAAGTTTATATAAGTCATGACCTAAATAAGTAAAACTAGAATATGTCAAATTCAATTTAGACCACATTTTTTTTCCTAGTCTGACCTATTTTGTGGACCTTTTGGATTGATCCATAAGCCAAAACCTATTTTGACACCCTTACTTGTATCAAAGTCTTTCTCACAGTGGATTAGGTAAGCGTGTCCCGTTATAATTAACGACCAGTACATAAAAGAGTCACTAGTGTGCTCGAGGGGATGTACTAATGTGAAAAGACTCACACTTGAGGGGAGAGATTTTTAGGAAATTCAAGTGTGAGTCTAAGTCCCACATTATGTAAAAATGAGGAAGTTGATTAACATATAAGGAGGAAAGACTCATAACCCAATGCCTTAAGATTTTGGGTTAAAGGTAGTGTCAATCCCCTATGTGGGTTGAACTAATATCTCATTGATGTTGTTTCTCCCCAGTGAATCCCCATCGAAAGATTCAATACAGGTTTGTCTCCAACTCTTCTTAAAGGAAACTAAAGGTCTTGACCAACTCACACTTCACTCACACTAGCTCCTAACATTCATCGCTCTTGATGACTGTCGACTCTCAACCTCTTACCCAAGACTAGGGCACAAGGCTAGAGCTCGATGAAGGCTTGCAGCATCTCTGCATAACTAGTTGTAGTGTACAAGTCTTTCTCAGTCACTGACATGTCTATGGTGACTTTTAAGCTGATTTGGTTATCTGAGCCTAAAAACCTACTTGAGGCATAAACGACCGATCCGAGACTAGGGATATGAGCAATGGAGGATCTTCTTGGGAGCTGAGGGGGTCGTGCCCCCCCCAAAGTTTTGTAACTCCCATGTAATTTATGATTTTGGCCCCCCCAAACATAATGAACATTTAATATATTTACTTGTATATTTACAATTTTATCCCCCCAGCCCCTCCTCAGTTTTGTAACTCTCATGTAATTTATGATTTTGTTTCCCTCAAACTTAATGATCATTTAATATATTTAAGTATATATCTACAATTTTATCTTTTCAACCTTTCATATTTTTTCTTCATTTTATATTTATTTATTATTTATTAATAATATATTAACCCCCTAAGATCAATGGTCAAGATCTGTCACTGGATATGAGTCTACATCCTTTCCGACAATAAGTAGGGGGAAGCACTGCAGTGACTGCGGGAATCCTTGTCGTTCTTCTTATGCTTCCTGTGTGCACTGAAAGAAGGGGGCAGTAGATTGGAGGGTGGTGGCGGTGACACAACAATTGTCACCTCCTTGCCCTTATCGGCAACACCAATGCTATGCTGCCATAATTTTTGAAAAAAAAAAAATTTTTCTTCAGCATCTCGGTGGTCATGATGTCTGCAAAAAACACACATTCAACAAAAGATCAAACAAGTGAATGAAAATCATTCGAAATGAAACAACACATACAGTTGAGGTCCGAAAAGCAACGTGGGGACGAATACATGCCTAAAAGTTTTCGGGTGGGCAATTGGCGGGAAAATTTTTCAAAAATCTCTAGCATCTGAGCATCTTTAAGTGACATCTCAGAGTGTGGCCAGTTCTTGAACCCCAAAGGGCTGCGAGTCTAATATAAAGGGAGCTTGGGACAATCACCATCGAAAAAAAATCACGACCAAAGGGTCAGATGACCACTTTAAAGAATCTATCCTTTAAGTTCTTATACAATGAAGTATAAGGTACAAACAAAGCAGAAGTCGAGTGGTCAATAAGGAACAATTAGCTCACTGGAGAAGATGAACTAAAGTGGGAGAGGAATACTTGGGGTGCCAACTTCAGTTGTAAGGTTACACACAAAATGCATAAAGTTTGCAAACCAACTTAGCTATTCGGATGCAATTGCGTTAAAGCAACATTAAAGACGTGAAAGACGTCCATCGTGAATTCATCAAAGGGAAGACAAACGTGAATGTCTGAAAACAAATAGGAGTACATGTAAAAGTACTCCTCGACACCCTCTCGGGCATGACATATGTTATCCATGACTCCACAGCGACGAGTATCACCATGGTATCTGAGGCGTCGTCCGATAACAGGTCCTTATGTTCAACATAAGACTTTAGCAAGCTTGGCCATTGGTATTTCAAAAAGTAGCTATGATGATCCACTCACTTATAACCTGCGCACTCGGTTAAGTTCTCAATTATCCTCTCGGCATCAATTTACAACGTGATCGGGAGACTTTTGACTCTCAATGGCAATGAGGAAATCCCTTGTCGTAGCAGAGGAATCGGTAGAAGCACTCTCCACGTTATCCTTGTGGACACGATCTGTCGGCACACCCTCTACCCACTCTGACAACCTATCTAACAACTTCTCAGACTCGAAGGAGGAAGAAAAAAAAGAATAAGTCATGATTACCTCATTGAGCATATGTTGATAACAATCGACAAGATAATAAGGGAGCAAGCGAGCTGAGAAAGCATAACACTTATTAGAGAAGAAGAACACAAAACATGAAACAGGAAAATTTGTTCACCATTGACCCATTATATAGATGTAGGCACATGAATCGAGACATCTCCCACCCAAGCTGTTAAATCTTGCTCGATTCAACGACCTAGATCTAACATGCCAATGGTGTGCTTCCCAACTAAGTGCAGACTTGAAACTCTCACCTTTTCTTAATCATCTTGTTCTTGCAGCAAGGACCTTTCGCAAAAAAATCAAGCATTAATGGGTGTTAACATGGGATCCTTAGTGGACAACTTATAAACTCTTCGTCACTCACCAAAAACTGAATGCTTAATGGATGACATGAAACATGTTTTATGTCACTCGCCTCAAGCTTCGAGGGCATATGAACCATAGTGGTTCCTAACATAATAAAGTCTTACATAATAAAATGTTGAGTTATACCACAGTCACAATTTTATAAGTGCTAGTAAGTTTAATAAAAAAGGTTATGCATTCTTATCCACGACTCTTGCAAAAGATTTTTTTTGTTACTAACTTGAATATCGGAGTATCTTTGTAGGTATCTCCACCCTTACCGACAATTATCGATGTCTAAGATAAAAATAATTTTTTATGTCAATTAAAAAATGACCCAACATAAAAAATAACTTTTACATTAGTCTCTAAAAGGTCCGATGTAAAAATAGTGTCACATTTTTTTTAAATTGATTATTTTTAAATCCAACAAAAATTAAAGAACATATAAATAAATAAAATATATTAAAATGAAACTCTTTTAACTCTTTTTTAAAATAAATCTAACTAGAGCCGAAAAATTTAAAGAAGAAAATATAAAAATTAACTATTTTTATATAACTTATTTACATATTTCACTTAATATATATTTGTTTTAAAATAATATTTATAAATTATTAAAAAAAATCTTAAAAATATTTATAAGTTTGGATAATTTTAAGTCATCATCAAACCTAAAAAAATTTCAACCAATTAATCTAATTATTAGTCGATTTTATAAATCATCATAATTCATCATAAATCATCTAATTCTTTTTAAAATTAACTTTTATTTTTAATAATAATTAATTTAATTTATTTTTAAATTAATCAATATCAAATAAACTTAATGTAATGCTTATTTGGGTTTTAAATATAAAAATAATTCATTGTTATTCATATAATTTTTAATTTTAATTATAGTTTCGTACTTTTTTTCGTATTTGTTTTTTCCATATCAAACTAATAATCATTTATTGAATTTTTATCAATATTTTGATAAATTATCACTGCGTGAGTAGTATTTAAAAAAATATAACCATGCTTTTATTTTATAATTTTTCATATATATATATATATATATATATATATATATATATAATTTTTTATAATCCCACCTAACTCGCTCCCTTATTAATTAAATTTGGTTTTGTCCTTGACTGTGAAGGACTTATTTTATTTTATTTCTTCCATAATGTGTACGGGTAGTTGTATTACGAGATAAAAATAATTATTTGTTTGATTTTATAAATTTTACATCATTGTTTAGTACTAGAAAGAAATACATGCTATGTTACATGCAGTACCAAATAAGATAATTTTCTGGATTACATTTATAAAAAGAGAAAAATAAGTAATTTTATTTTCAGAGGAACAACATCTTCATTTTCCGTTTTATGATTGAAATTGTAATTATATATTAAAATGTATATATATAAAAAATTTAAACTTAGCTAGTGACTTTCAAGTTAGGTTTAAAGGAAAAAAAGTCATGTGTTCAAATTTAACATTTTCTACCACCATCAACATTGGACTGTGACATTATTTTAACCACTTGATTAACTGTCACCAAATATTATTTTGAAATGTATGAAGTAGGAATGTGTGAAGAATTATATCCTAATCTTGCCGATGACAAAAGAGTGGTTATGGTAGGGTCTGTCTACAATTAAATTAGCATTAATGTTCAAAATCTCAGAACTTATAAATTTATACCAATAATTGATTTTTTTTAATGAGTTTGCTTATGTCTGTGAGATCATATATAAACTTTATTTATAGTATACAGATAATCTAAACGCCTTAAAAAAATAGTTTTTTCTTTTATCTATATATTTTTTCAATTTTGATAATATGTTTGTTCGAGGTGTTCATTGTTGACACTAAAAAAAATAAAAAAACTCGAATCAAGCATTTAAAATTCGATTTTGATAAGCTTTTATTTTTAAATTAATTTAAATAAAATAAAATAAACATTTTTTTATTTGAGCAATCTTTTAAAAATTTATTATAAAATTATTAAACATGATAAAAGAATTATTAATAAAATAAAAGAATTATTTAATAAAAATAATAAAATTATTATTTATAATTAATAGTGATATTTATAATTTTAATTTGTTTTTGTATATTTTTATATTTTATTTAAAAAAATCTTATATTTTAAGAAATTAATGGATCACATTTTATCTTTTAGTTTTAATAATATATATATATATATATATATATATATATATTTGTAAATTTAGGTTAATATTGATTTTTAATTGTCAAACAATAACCAAATTTAAAAAAATTAATAAAACTTAATTTTAATTGATTTTCGAGTTTATTTTAAATTGATTCACCCTTATATGTGCTTAAATTTGTGTTATTAAAATGAATTAAATAAAAAATAAAAAATTTAATGCATATGCAAATATATATATATATATATATATATATATATATATATATATATATATATATATTTCTTTTTTTTCATTTTGGTTTTCAAACTAACACACGCTTGCGAGCGACCTAACTCACTTATTGGATCTCATTATTAGTGATTGGGAAGAAGACTTTGCATAACTGTGCAAAAAAAAGTATGAAAAAACAACACTCACATTCACATGCTATGTTAAGTGTTTTTTATTTTGGTAAAAATGTTTTGTTGGTGGGTTTGCAAAGACAAGAATAAGAAAATAAAATAAGAATCATATGTTGTTTACGTGCATAAAAATAAAAATAAAAAGTATAATATTTTATACTTATTAAAGATTTAAACTTAATCTAAATTTTTTCTTAATATAAAACTCTACTAAAATCTTATAAAGATTGGTTTTATGTTTCAAACAATTAAAGAAGAGAGAAACAAAAAATCTCCCACACCCTCTTCTTTTCCACTTTAAGGAGAAGGATTTTTCACCCATTCAAATAATAAAAAAACTAGTAAAAAGCTAGAATTGTCTTATTTGTCCGTCTTTTTTTTTTTTTTTAGTTTACTTCAGAGTGAATTATATACAAATTTTTAATACTGATTTTGATTTTTTCTTTTATAAATAAAAATTTGCAACCTTATCTTCATTGCTATAATTCCATTTTTATTTTGATGAGGATTCAGTTGAAGTCAAGGAGGAAATGACTTTTTTTGTTTTCAGACAGCACCTACTTTTTATAGGAGACACTGTCGTTTTAAAGATATGATATTTTATGAATAAAACTCTAAATTACAACCTTGGTTAAAAGAGATAAAAGGGAACGAAAATAGGGCAAAGTAAAAAGTTCCCAAATTTATTTATTTATTGGTTGATTTTTCAGGTCTCACCAATTTACCCTTTCAGTTAGGGGAAACAGAGGAGAAAGCACATTGCAGAAGTTACCCTTTGAGTCAGGGAAACAGTTACGGTGCAAGAAAAAAGAAGGAGAGAAAATCAGAGATAAAATTAAGACATGAAAAGAAAAAAAAGAAAGAAAAAAAAGAAAAAAGTGTTTTGCTTTTAAACGTCGCGTGCGGGAAGGGTCACTGGACCACCTTGTTGTCTTGGCAACGTATCGTTGGGAACGAGACCAGACAACAGAGACGAATACCCCAAAATATTTTTTTATTTCTAAAACTCAAACCCAAATAAAAAACAAGCAATTAGTAATAATAGAGATATAATAATAATAAATCAAGGAGAGAAAGAAACAGAGCACGGTACAAGGAAGTTCTGCGATTTCGAAGCAGAAGAAGGACAAGAACAAAAAGCGTTGGTATTCTTCGGCATCCATTTGCATACCAACAAGACACGCTTTTTTGTTCAATCTCATACTGGGGGTAATTTCCGTAACTCCCGGAGCTCTTCCTTCGATACGGTTCTCGTCGCTACTTTTATTTGCATTCTGCCTTAAAAAAAATTTATTTTTTTTCTTCTGTTTTTTTTTTTATTATTTTATTTTATTTTCCTCTTGTGCGCCTCAATTGTTTGTTTCTTACACACACACACACAATCAAGGCTCGGAATTCTCAACTGGGTGTTGTTTTTTCATTTGTTAGTTTGTGAGTTTTTTGAAATTTCACATATTGTGGTTTTTGTTCTTCCCTCTGATTGATGGTGGGTTTGAACGTATGTATTCAGATTCGTCTGCATTTGTCTGTCATGTGCTTGATTTTCTTTTTTGCTCTGTGATTCTATGTATGGGATTTGTTCTTGCATATAATAAATTGTTAAATGGATGTTGTTTTAGATATTGTTCCTTTTTTTTTTTATTGGTTGGATTGAGTAGGTATAGGCAATACTTTGGCAAAGCCGACCATGCTACTTATGCTGCTTAATTGAAGCTCTGGGTTCTTCTTTTATATCTGTCGTTTTTCTGTCTAGTTTTTATCTGTTTCATGGTAAATGAGGGGAGAGGTAAGGGATGGTGAATGGTGGTCAATTGATTCAGTTTTGTGTAAGATTTAAGGAACAGGAGCTGCTAGATGCCATTAAGCAACGTACTTTGTTTTCTTTAATGTTATTGCATTAGAAAACAAAGAACTAGGATGGGGGTCAATTTTAGTGAATAGGAACGCGTTTGAAATTTTATTTGGGTTTGGACTTTCCCAGTGAAACGAGGCTCCCGTGCCTGGGGGGTCCAGGAAGAAGTTATTTTTACATTTATGATTTTTGGTTTGTCTGTTATTTGTTCTCTACTCACCCTCCTCAAGCTCAAGCAGTTCGAAACTTTGATCATTGATTTAAGAATTTCATATTAGTTTAGTACTTGGAATGACATATTGTTTGGTAAAAATGTATGTTCTACTTGTCTTCCCTGTCTCACCATAATCGCCTAATAACTTAGCATATTGTCTGTGAGGTTATTTGCTTGATATTTGCAAATGAAAATTACGTTGCTATTCTTTAATGGCTGCAAATAGTAACTGCTTTTATGATAATGATATCTGAAAATTTTCATTTATTCCTCACATTGTGGGACAAGGCTTTGTTGTTATTTGTTGCCGTGAAAATTGTCAGTAAGTAATTTATCTATGTTAGCATGTATTGACATTGAAGACCCGGTTCACTGATTTGCATTTTGTGTAACTGTGTAACATGATATTCTTGTTTCAGACATATTTCTTTTTTGATTCCACAAATTAAGGTCAAACTGCTCTAAGGAAATTATATTCGCATGATGTTTTCCAGAAGTATTCAAGCAATCAAATTTGCAGTTAATCTAGTTACTGTTGCATGTGTATGTAGCTTACCTGAAATTATCCTACTGAAACTCTATAAGGTCTTTATTCTGACTGAAAAATCACATCTTAATTAGTCTTGCATATTTCTTTCTCTCCCTTTCCAGTATATTGAACTAAATAATATCAGATTTGACTATTATAGCATCTACTATGTAAGTTCTTATGCATTGACCATTTACCTGTATAACAGATGTAGCATTCCATAAAAGTAAGAGCTCTGGTTCCTTCTTATCAGGAAAGAAATACTGTAGATCTGGGTTAGCAATGACTCCTGGAAGCAGTGTTTTCAAGGAAGTTCTTGAATCTCATCTGATGTCTTCAGATTATGAAACAGGCAAGGCTAAATCTGAGGCCAAGAGTAATAGTACATCTACAAAATCTGGTGTTGGGTTGAATGGAAAGAACGGAGTTAGTTCAAATAATGGGGTGTACGAATTACTTGGATGCTCTGTTTGCAAGAACTTAATGTATCCCCCGATTCACCAGGTACAGTGCTTGTAATTTCTTATTTTGGGGGTCTATATAGTGTAAGTGGAAAACCTTGTCGAGTAGCTCATGATTCATACATGAAATAGATATAGACATACAAATAGAGGCATTGTGTTTTTTATCTCTATAGTCCTTATAGGATGGTTGTATCTGAAGATATAGTACACTTGCGCAACCTTAATTTCCTGGGCAACGTGGGATAAGTTCAGTCATTGATCTTTAGTGAGACATGAGGAGATGTAGTGATCAGGATGAACAGATTTAAATGACCATATCTGTCTATTCAATGTTTCTTTTGTAATGTGAGTTTCATGATAGTTATCTATCCAATTTGCCCATGTTTATGAATATTATAGTTGAATGGCTGATGCTGAGGGAAGTGGATTTAGTTGAGAATTGAATTTCCCTCAAATGGGTAGGAAGGAGAAGTAAGAAGATAGTTATGAAAACATTGACCCAGGTATTGCTAATTTAGTGCGTGTTTGGAATTCCATATGTAGTGTGTGCTTTGGAAGTTGGGATTTTTTGTTCACCATGCTTTCAAAATATTCCCAACACACCCTTTTATTGTTTTTGTTGGTCGTTTTCACTGAAGGCCATGTGCATCTAATACTCATGTAACTGTACTGCCTATTCTACCGAGATGACTGTTGGATTATGTTGATGGTTAATAAAACCTGCTGAAAGTCTGAAACTATTTAGTCATTATTCTCAGTTCACATGTTTACTGTGAATCTGTCCTGTATTGTAATTTTCTTTTAAATTTCTAATATTTCGCACATGGCTGCATTGTGTGTTTCAGTGTCCAAATGGCCATACATTATGTTACCACTGTAAAGTTGAAGTCCATAATATCTGCCCAACCTGTCATCATGATCTTGGAAATATAAGGTGTTTGGCTTTGGAGAAAGTGGCAGAATCATTGGAGCTTCCTTGCAGATATCAGAGTCTAGGATGTCATGATATATTCCCTTACTATACCAAGCTCAAGCACGAGCAAAACTGTGGATTTCGTCCATACAATTGCCCTTATGCTGGATCTGAGTGCTCAGTGATGGGTGACATTCCGACTCTTGTTGCCCATCTCAAGGATGATCACAAGGTTGACATGCATGATGGATGCACCTTCAATCACCGATATGTAAAAGCAAATCCTCATGAAGTTGAAAACGCCACATGGATGCTAACTGTAAGTTATTTAATGGATTACAGTAGTTGGACTGTTGTATGATTTGACGTACTCTTTTTCATGGACTGGCATTTCTTACATTTTAGTTTTTTTATCTAATTAGTATAGTAGTCTTGATGTCATATCCCCTAGTGTGTAACATTTGATTTCATGTGTGCACATGGCCATGCACGTTTGTTTAAAAAAGCTCTACTTGACTATATTTAATTCTATGCAAGTAATGTTTAGAATCATCATGGGTCACATGACATTCACGTAGGCAAAGTCTTTTGACTTTTGATGAATTATTTGAACATATGGAATATAGTTACAAGATGCGATTTTTTTTCCTCTTTGATTTGCTTCTAAACATTTCTTTAAGTCTAAAGCTAGTATACGGACCCACCTTTCGTTTTCTGAATGCATGTCATGATGTTAATAAAGAAACCCACTTGACATGTTCAGAGTTTTTCTTTTCTTTTCTTTTGCAGGTTTTTAATAGTTTTGGAAGGCATTTCTGCTTGCACTTTGAGGCATTCCAGCTTGGGTCAGCTCCAGTGTATATGGCTTTTTTGCGATTTATGGGTGATGACTATGAAGCAAAGAAATTCAGCTACAGCTTAGAAGTTGGTGCAAATGGGCGCAAACTGATATGGCAAGGGATTCCAAGGAGCATTCGGGATAGTCATAGAAAAGTTCGAGATAGTCAAGATGGACTTATAATTCAGAGGAACCTAGCCCTTTATTTTTCTGGTGGAGAGAGACAGGAGTTGAAGTTGAGAATCACTGGTCGTATATGGAGAGAAGATTGAGAGATGTAAATATAGTACTCTTAGAGATGTAACCATTGTTTTAAGGTTTTTGCTTTCTGACAAGGAATGAAGCACTATGTCTGCTTATCTCTCCGTAGATTCTCTTTCATCTCCTTATAGCTTGTGTCTTAGTTGTGAGGTTTACTTTCAATTTGGCTCAGCTTTCTTTCTTTCTTTCCTCTTTGGACAGAATTATGTGCTTCTGAATATTGGAAATCAAACCTACACGATTAAGTGAATTTTTTTCAACTTTGGTTCTCTAAAAACTTAAACCGAAAAGCCATGCAAAGTTTGGTCCAAAAAAGTTACTGCTTTTTGAAGCTGATAGAAAGTGGCACTATGTTGAAGTGAAAGAAAACAGACATAACAAATTAGATGATTAAAGTCCAAAAAGTAAAGCAAAAGTATTGTAATGTATCAGCCATTGGAATTGTAGGATTAATTATTATTATACCCATTACTTTCTATTTATCCATTATGAAAGGTAGCATACAAATGAGAAATGTAGTTAACTTATATTAATATTTTTTAATTTTCTAATATGATTTTTACAATTATTTATGTCATTCATAATAAATTATTAAATAAAATAGTAACATGATTAAGAATATAATAATCAATGGAGCCTTTAAATTTCAAAAGGACAGATAAGTAGAAAGACTGTTGTTATAAAGGTTATAGTATAGTTGGTTGAATTTTGTAATAATTATTTTTAAATCATTTAATGAAGATTTTTTAATTGGATAAGATATATACATATATTAAACTTATTTTTTGCGTGATCAGACAAATTTAAAAATTATTTTAATAGGATTTTCAAGTTAATTAATATGAAAATCTATTAACTTTACATGACCTAGAACGGAATGATACTGTAACAAAAATTACACTGTTATGTGCATAAATTTTTTGTTTTTAAAACAAAGAATATTGGCTTGAAACTGTTAATTATTTTATAGTAAATTACTAGAAAGTCATAAGGAAAAAAATCTAAAAAATAACCATTTTTATAACTTTTTATAGTAATAGTTGACTTGGAAATCAATTAAAGAAAAAATGTTTAGTCACCTATCTTTTATCTTCAACCTCTTCACATTACAATGTCTCCAAAATCGACATAAAGCTTGTATCTTTTATGTTTTTTTGTTATCATGACACAATGCAATAAAACTCCATTAATATTTTATATATTATGTTTTAAATGCTTTATCTTCCACCTAATAAGACTCATGCGTTCATTTCCTTCACTTGAATGTCCCTGTAAAATCTCCCTAAATCCTACACGAAGTTAACCCATGTTTATTCTATAGTGATATTGTAAAACAACCAATGAAAGATACATGCCACCTATAAAAAGAAGAGTTTTTATCACAATTCGTGTATATTGAATTTAAACAAAGTTTATCAATTACATAAGACGAAATTAATGAAGCAAATATAATTTTGACAGTAAACAAATAACAATCATGAAAAACGCAAAATAAACACTGTTGTCAAAATGGTGTTCAGAAGTCAAACAAGAAAATTTAGTGCGAAAGTGGTTTGAACACAACTTGACATAATGCTTAAGAATTAACCACAGAAATCATTACAAAAAAAATTGTATAAACTTTGTCAACAGTGACAGATAAGAAACCTCGTAATTAAGAGCAAGGTGTTACGTAGGTAGGAACTTGCCAGCATATGGTCGTGTTTGGGTGTCAGATTTATATATATATATATATATATATATATATATATATATATATATATATATATATATATGAGAATAACAAATAACATATAACGATAATAAATAGTAATAACCTTGTAATTAAGAGAGCACTAAAATAGTGGGTAATGAACGAAGGACGTGCATCATCGTGGGAGCACGTACATGCAACACAACCCTAGCAACGTTGGCACACACAACAATTCTTTATCTTCCTACCGACATTCCCGGTAATCGCAATAACACCTACTTTTCTTCCCAATGAAAAAAAAATCTACACCAGAATTTTCATCTTTCTGCATTTCGCAATCCCTGAGTCTCTTTTTGTTTTCCTCTTCGTAATATTCTTCTTTGTCGTCAACTTATTGTATCCGCCACTGTAGGACGTAATTCATCGCAAGTTTCCTGAGGTAATTAACCAGATAACGTCTCTCGGTTGTTTATCGTCATTTTGATACATTTGGAGGGTTTAAATTTTTCATGTTAATTCTGGGTTCGTGTTGTCTCGTCAACTATGCCATAACAATATATAATTCTGCATTGCATCAACAAGAAATTTATTACTGCTTTAATTCTTGAAGGATAAGAGAGAGTTTTTGGTATTATTGATTAATGGTTTTTGTTATTTATATTATGTTTGTGTGTTGTTCCCCATACGAACAAACAGTTGACTGTATTTATTGATTATGTTCATCACCTTTATGCAAAAACGTATAGAATTGGATACACGTTCTTGAGATTTTGGTACTTGATAAACACACAAGACGAAACAATGATATGAATGCTATTCTTCTACAATTTTACAAATTAGGTGTTTAGTTTTTTTTTTTTTTTTTTTTTTTATGATTGGACATTATCTTGTTTCCGCATTGTCTATTAAGCCAGTTTAAAAGACAAATTGTACGGTGGAAATTTTGAGCGTTGAAATGGTTTCAGGTGATTCATTCGATATCGATCGTTTCTGTGAATATGGCTTATTAAGAGTGCAGCTAGGACGAGTTGAAGTATGTTGTGCTGCGGAGGTGCAGAGGAGGAGAGCAGCGGCCCCCCTGCAAACCAATACACTGCACCACCTAGAGGGGGTAGCACATACGGTGGAGGTAACATATTCATTTTATATGTGCTTCCTTTCTTTGTTTTTGCCCTTCTTGTTGGAAGTTTTTCATACTCAGAACAATGAGATTTTCATAGCCCTCATTATCAGCTTTGACCAATGTGGTTTACTCTTGTGCCATTTTGTTGACTTGGAAAATTGCTTCTGGGTTGAGATGCACATACTATTTATCAGCGACATGCAATTCAAAGATTGATGTTTGGAACCTTTTGTTTGTTGAGAGCAACAGATGCTCCAAGACTTCATTATATATCATACTCATAAACTTTGTTTAAAGTATGTGGGAGAAAGTCATTGCATGCAATCTTACTTTTACATGTGAAGAGAGATTGCTTTCAAATTTAAACCATTTTAACAAAAGCTAACATGCATTAGAATTTCATTATATTTGTTACTTTATTTTTTATGTAATCCATTATAATGCCTTTCCTCTGCAAGGTTATGGATAATAATTTGAAATAACCCTGTGAATATAGGAAACGATAGAGGAGAGCCTAGAGGCAGTATGGCAAAGAGTGGTGCCCCGCAGAAAGTATTGCCAATTGAGATACCCTCTATTCCATTGGATGAGTTAAATAGGTTAACAGGAAACTTTGGTACAAAGGCTTTTATTGGCGAAGGTTCCTACGGACGGGTTTACTATGCAAAATTGAGTGATGGTACTGATGCTGCAATTAAGAAGCTAGATAATAGTTCTTCCCCAGAACCTGACTCCGATTTTGGGGCTCAGGTACGATTTTGACCCGAGAATGTAAATCCATTGAACGAATGCCTTGTTTCATCATTCATGATATTGTCACACATGTCACTATTGATCATGCAGTTATCAGTTGTTTCAAGACTGAAGCATGACAACTTTGTGGAGTTGATTGGATATTGTCTAGAGGCAGAAAACAGAATTTTGGTTTACCAACATGCAAGTCTTGGTTCTTTGCATGACGTGTTACATGGTAGGTCCAACACTGTCCATATCAATTAAGGAAACAGTTCTGGTTCTTTATCTGAACTCTAGGCTTTTGCTATTGCCAGGAAGGAAGGGTGTACAAGGGGCTGAACCTGGTCCGGTTTTAAATTGGAACCAGAGAGCCAAAATTGCATTTGGTGCAGCAAAAGGACTTGAGTTTCTTCACGAAAAGGTTCAGCCTTCTATTGTTCATCGCGATGTTAGATCCAGCAATGTCTTGCTGTTCAATGACTATGAGGCCAAGATAGCTGATTTCAGCTTGACAAATCAGTCTTCTGACACGGCCGCTCGGCTACATTCAACAAGAGTATTGGGAACATTTGGCTATCATGCTCCAGAGTATGTCCACAATGAAACCTTCTTATACTTCAATTTGAGATTCAGTTATTGTAAATTCTTCTTGGTTGAAACTAAAAAAGGATTTGAGTTGAGTCAGTTAATGTATAATCTCTACTTTATAGTCTTTCATGTACACGGAATATTTCATATAACTAATCATAACCACAAACCTTGTCTGTAGACATACTTTCAGTAAGTATATCTTCAGGTATTAGCAATAATTTCATGTTAGAACTAAACACTCTCCATCCTATGCAAACACTATCCTTTGTGTTGGAAATAATATCATGTTAATGTAAGTTATAATTTCGTTTGTTAAAATTATTACTTTCACCTTCAGGTATGCCATGACTGGGCAGATAACCCAGAAAAGTGATGTTTACAGTTTTGGTGTTGTGCTATTAGAACTCTTGACTGGAAGAAAGCCAGTAGATCACACAATGCCTAAAGGACAACAAAGTCTTGTGACTTGGGTATGCATTTGATGACCTTAATTGGTTTACATTTCCATTATATTACTATTTTCATAATTTGTTCTTCTTTCATATTCCAGGCAACTCCAAGGCTGAGTGAGGACAAAGTGAAACAGTGTGTTGATCCTAAGCTAAACAATGAGTATCCGCCGAAGGCTATTGCTAAGGTGTTTTGTCCTTCTACTGCATAAAGTTGAACCATGTTCATTAAAATTTACAAAAATACTCGTACAAACTCTAATATAAGCTTTGTGCGTTCATATACATGAACTAAGAAAGAAAGATTTTAGCTTTTTAAGCGAAGTTATTTTTCAACTCTTGAATCGAAATATTCACAGTAGTGTATTTGAGATGGTTTTGAGACTGGTGACTGATTATTTGGGATGGATAAATGCAGTTGGCAGCAGTGGCTGCACTTTGTGTTCAGTATGAAGCAGACTTCAGACCAAACATGACGATTGTTGTCAAAGCTCTCCAGCCACTTCTCAATGCCAAACCACCTGGTCCTGAACCTCCAGCTTGACATTGTGATCTCATTCAATTATGAGGGTTATTAGATTTTTGTGCAATTTGTAACACAATGATGAAGTTGATTTGCTTTGTATATTCTGCTATGCCAAAGTTGATTTGGATTGCTTGCTCTCCCATTTAGCTGGAAATGTATGTTTGTACACATAATGAATGATGGAGACCAAAATTTGGCCTATTAGAATCAAAGGTAAGAACATGAAAATTCAAAACAGCCTTATGTTAGTTGAAAATATCTTTTATCCCTTTTATGCTTGTAATTAATTGATCACAGGTAGACGCTTGAAAAAGAATCTTATTTATGGTAATTTTAATTTTACTCTGGTCATCGAAGCAAGTGAATTTTATAAATTTTTTAATTTGATACAATTCATTAAAATAATATTTAAGAATATAAATAAAAAAAACTTTATATATATATATATATATATATATTAAAGTATATTATAATTTTGTATTGAGTTATTATAAATCACTAGCCCCATTTTAAAATACACCTAATCAACAATTCCTTTTGTTAATATTATAATTATAAGATACGTTAATTAAAATAAAATTAAATAAAAATCATTATTTTATTGTTGTTTGGTAAAAAAATTCCTTTTGTATTTACTCTCTGAAGTATATTTATTTATATTTGATCTATATTGTTATCTATGTTTTTTAAAACAATCCTTTAAATATTTTTATATATATATTTTTTAGTTTTTGAACTTTGTATCATAATAATCAATATATTTTCTATGATATAATCACATATCATTTCAATACAAAAAATGTATTAGGAAGGATCAAGTGCAAAATAAAAAAGATTTATGGAATAAAAGCAAGAAAAATTATTAGGGACCAACCGCAGAATTTCTAAATTTAACAAGATTGAAAGACATATTCAAGTCTTAAAAAAATAAAAATTAAAAGCTTGATAAATTTTTAATAATTAATATATTAACAACTGATATTTATTTATAAAAAATTTAATATTTTTTTAATTGAAAGAATAAAAAAAATTAACTAATTAATTAATATGTTGTTAAAATAAAAAAATTCCAATTTTTGAAAAATAAAAAAAATGTGTAGTGTTAATTAACAAATTGATAAACTTTTAAAATTCAAATTAAAAAGACAGTTTTAAATTTCGATGTAAAAAATAATTTAACAATTAAAATTAATTATATTGGTTACTTTATATTAAACAAGTAACTTTTGCACTCCATATAATTCAAATTGCTGTATAATCACTAACGACTATTTGTAATTTTTATCGGATAATTTAAAGATATTGGAACATTCTTTTCTTGTTAGAGGGTTTCCGAACAATTATCATACTCACTTATCATCACAAACAAGAAATAAAAATCAACATGGGAAATGAAATTCAGTTAGAAACATTATAAAAACAAAAGCTTGTCCAATGTATACTTCATTTATCTTATGTGTTTGATATTATAACTTTCATAATATAATTTCAATCTTACATTTATATTATGTGTTTTAGTGGTATCATTTCAATTATATAATTGATATTGATTTATTTATTTTTATTTTTAATTGTAGTTGTACAATTTCTTAAAAACACTTGTAATACTTTTATTTTATATATGTAATTGATATATAATATAAATTTATTTGATACTAATTTTTATTAGTCTAAAATAGAGTAGTGAGAATGGTTTTTTACATATAATTATTGAGATCCATCATCAAAAGTGACATTTTTGAAATTATAATCAATTATATAATGGTGGTTATTAATTATTTGTCTTTGAATATTGAAGACAATAGTAATTTGATGATAATATTTAATAATTGTCGTTGTATATGCTATATGACGATAATTATTAAGAAGGATCATCATTGTGTGTTCTATACCCTATTTACATTCGCCTTCGTCCTTTATTTTTGCCGCACACATCCTCTTTCTTTCTTTGTTTTGGCTGCACCACGCCTTCCTCAACCGCTCTTGTCCCCCAAGCCACCCTTGTCCCCCAAGCCACTCTTCTCCTTGTCTCACCCACTTTTCTCCAGCTCTCGCGCCCTCCCTCTCTCCCGCATTTGGGTCTTTCTCTTGCGATGACAATGTCATGCCCTCTCTACTAGTAATGGTTATGGTTTTTGTGGTGGTTGGTAGAGTGCGAAGGTTTGTGTGGTGTGTGTGGGGGTTCACATGGCAGTTTATGGTGGGATTATGGTGGGTCTATGGGGTTGTGAAGTTGGTTTTGTGGAGTCCATTATTCTCTCTTGTAATTGGAGTTGTGCTCGTGGAGCTCACTTTTTCTCCCTTGAGAGTTCAGTTTTCCCTTCCCTTGAGAGCTCATTCTTCCTCTTTAGTAAGTAATTGTTTTGATTTTCTTAATAGGATTAATATTGTATGAATTTACTATGTTGTATTGTGATGATGTACATTGATATTTGACTTTTTTGAACGAATTTTTATGAGTTCAGGGGTGTTTGATATGTGAAAAATTACATTGTTGACTAAATTATATAATTGCATATGCATACAGAATCTAGAAATTGATAAAGGTTGGATTAATTGTACCGCATAACTTATGAGTATGGGAAAGGAGTGAGATGATTTTTTCTATTTGTATAACATGACACTTCTACTAGTTCTGCTGGTAGAAGATTAAAGTGTCCATGTATTAATTG
Source organism: Sphenostylis stenocarpa (assembly GCA_963425845.1). NCBI lineage: Eukaryota > Viridiplantae > Streptophyta > Magnoliopsida > Fabales > Fabaceae > Sphenostylis > Sphenostylis stenocarpa. Next base: position 41,391,703 of record OY731398.1, on the reverse strand, counting down.
TCTTAATGGAAGAATATCAAATGTTGAAGAAATTAGGATACATCTTTTATGTGATGATTTTCTTAAAAATTATACAACTTGGACATGATATGGTGAATCATTAGATTTATCAATTGTAAATGAATATGATGATTTAGTTCATTTAACCATGGTTCATTGACTGAAGGACACGATTTGTGATGTTGGAGTAGAACCTTTTGCTCAAGTGCATATGTACGAAGATATGTGTAGTGATGTAGAAACTCCATTTTATCGTGATTCAACTAACTTTATGTGGTTGTCAACAATATTAAGATTGATAAATTTGAAAGAAATAAAAGGGTGGACTAATAAAAGTTTCACTGAATTGTTTCAATTGTTGAAGGATATGTTTCTAGAAGGAAATGTACTACCCAATTGTAATTATGAGGTCCAACAAGGATGAAGTATAAACATATTCATGCATGTCCTACTGATTATATTTTATATAAAAATGAGTTTGAAAAGTTAAAAAAGTGTCCAATTTATGGGTTACCACACAGTGAAGGATAATAATCAAGATAGTAGTGATAACATGATTATTAAGAGACCCCCTACCAATTATATGTTTAAAGTGTGAGAAGAGAAGTTTCAAATCAGGCAAATTTTACTTTGGTACTTACTTTTCTTTCTCTTGCTATTTTAGTACTTGAGAGATAAATCAAGATAGAAAAATAGTTTCTCCTTTTAGATTCTCTTAGAGTTGTTTTTCCTTTATTTTCAAGAGAGTATTATTGTTTCCTCCTTGCAGGTAAAGAGAGAAGAGTTGTAATTTCTATCATTAGTGGAATTACTCTTTTGCCTATTGTCGGTATTTTTCTCATCTTTTTATTTTAGTTGTATGTACTTATGTTTTTGTCTGATACTTAATAGTGGTATCAGAGCCATTAGGTCGTGATATTGGTCTTTTGCTGCATAGTCATTAGAATAATGTTGGAAAAAGTTCTTAGTATGCTTTATGGTTGCCGTTAATCTGATCTTCCACAACCAAACGAGTTATCTTTGTTATTGGATATTATTTGATAATGTGAAAGTGCATTGATCGATGTCGTACTCAGTCAAATAATTAAAATAGATAAATGTAGTATTAGGAAGCTTTCCTAGGTCGTCTTCTAAAGACCACGAATTTCTATTAAAGCTTATCAATTTTTCGAATTAGAACAAGCAACAAAAGGGGGGGTTGCAGAATTAAAATATTATATGAAATAGAACAAAAGTAGATTATAAAAATGCGGATTAAAAACATATTAGAATGCAATTGATTTCCTGATTCCAATGGAGTGTCACTTATCCTAGGTTACAAAATTAATTTGAAATTAACCAACTAAGTGAAGATAAATCCCAAAATATATTCTAATCCAAAATTAATCAACTAAGCGAAGATTAATCCCAAATTAGCTTTAACCCTTATTCCAATATGAAATTAACCAACTAAGCGAAGATTAATCTCAAATTTTCCTTAACTCTTATTCCAATATGAAATTAACCAACTAAGCGAAGATTAACCCCAAATTTCCTTATACAATTAAGCATTGCATACATCACATAATCTCATCTCTAATACAAAATTAAGCAAACTGTGATATTAGTCTCAGTTTATTAAGCATAAATAGATTATAATTCAACACTGAGATTAGAAGATGAAGAGTTAAGAGAACAAACGAAATGAAATTGAAGAACAAAACCTCAGAGATCTACTTGGATTCTTCTCAGAAAATCAATACAAAGATTTAGCTATTCATGGAAAATTGAAAACGCAGAAGATGAAATGTGGCTGTGTGGTGGCTACATGGTGGCTGCATTATGGTTGTTCTCAATCCTACATCTCCCTTACATAAATAACCCTAACCCTAATCTAGGTTTGGGCCCAACTAATCCGCAAAACACATCATAAGTTGGCTTCAATGCAGGTCCTCCAACTTCAAACACGTGCAGTATTTCCAATACATATCCAAATTAAGCGATTCTGGTCTCCTTTGAAAGCATTTTTAGTTAGCTTTAAAACGCCACCATTCTTACTATTTTCAGAGGTCTAATGAATTTAGGAGACTTAAATTACTGAAGTATGTCCATTGGGACGACCTAGTGCGCTTGACCCGTTGTGGATAATTTATGTAAAATTCAATTTATCTCCGAATTGAATGATTATGGATCCTCTAGAAAGATGAATGTGTCTAGTTTATAATGCTTCAAGAATCATGATTTTTGGAGCTCTGTAGAAAAAAATGATAAATAAAACAGTGAACCAATGTTAGTACCCATATATAATAAAATATGACATTTGACCCAATTTTTCAAGCCCAAATTGTTTTAAACTGTCCTAAAATTAATAATAAACAAAAATTAGATCAAATAGATTCAAATTAATTAAAATCTGAATTATTGGTCCAATGAAGCACAATTAATAAAAATTCACTAATAATAGAAAGTTTAGCCCAAAACACTAATTAAAATAAGTTTAGAAAGGGAAGAAAATATGGGAATATAGTGACTCATCAAATAACCACACACTTAGCCTTTTGCACTCCTCGGTAAAATCAATAAGCAAAGCAAGGAAATAAATTCAAAAACATTAAATAAAATCATGCAAACAAAAACAAAAACAAAGACAAACAAAAACATAAACATAAACATAAACATATATACATACTCCTCAATGAAACTTGGGAAACGAAAGGAATAGACAACTTCCAACACTCAAAGAGTCAAAGAAACTAGACATCTATAGACATCATCCAAACAATTTAAAACATGTCAAGAAAATCAATATGCTCAAGAGGTGAATTAAAATCAACAGAACCTCATAAGATATGCACTATATCACTCAAGTGTTTAGGTTACTGTATATATACTCTCAAAGCACTCATAGAAAGCAAACAACAGATAATCTTGGCAAGCCTTTGAAATCAACGCCAAAATACACATGCACAAAAGGATCAAAAAGTTTTTCCAAGGTTGTAATGGGGCCAAGGACAAGGTGGAGGATATCATATGGGACATAACTAAGAATCTTAGGAATTAGAGAAGCAATGGAGAATAAAAAAATAAACATCAGAGCATGCTCAAAGATCTCTAATACCAATCCTTTCAATTTCCTTTTCCTTAATAACAACTTTTCTTTTTTTTAATTTTCACATTTTTTTTTGAAATTGAATTGCATAAACTGTACATTTAAGGAACCAACTAGCCAGTACATCATCTAATGAAAACACACCCATACACTTATTCAGTTATTCCCAAAATGATTCCAAAGCTCCAAAAATCCCTAAGGTTAAGGTAATCATGGTTTTTCACTTAAGGCTTGTAATGAGCTTCAAAAGAAATAAAGGGAAACATAGGCTCAAAAGGGGCTATCAAGGGAATTGATTCAGGGTAGGCTTATTTGGCTAGAGGTTAATCACAACAAAAATTGCCTTAATCAGCTCCAAACATGAATGTGAATCAAGAAGCATTAGAAAGAGTCAAGCCAAAGTCACTATGCAAACAATCAAAAGGCATAAAACACAAGAAAGAACAGAAAGTGGCTCAAATCCTCACACAGGGTAAATCTGTCACTCCCAAATCAACCTCTCAAACCCCAAAATCAACTTGACATGCAAAGAAGAACAAGGATTTCAATCCATAGAATATCAAGCAAATCATATCCAAGAGTGAAGAAAGTTCCCAAAACCTAAACAAAACCCAAAAATCAAAGAAGAATATGCAAAAGTATACACAAAACATAGAATTAAAACCTACAATCCTACATCTCCCACTCCACACTTAAATCAAACATTGTCCTCAATGTAAACACAATCATATCCATTAAACAAATAGGACAAACAAGATAAAAGAGTTGAAGGGGAAAGAAGAACTCCTTGATCATGGTGGGAATTTCTTATAATCAATGCAAACCCTCTAATTGTTTTGCACTCTTGATGGAATAAACTCATCTTTCTCATTCTTCACCACAATGATGCCTATTTTCATTGGGACAACATGATCTTGACTCACCCATTGACTATCAGAGCTGGGATATATGATCCCATCCTGTAGAAGCTTGGTCACCTCCTTTTTGACGACGCCTAGAATCACCGGGTTGAGCCTCCTTTATGGCTGTCTCACTGGTTTGGTTCCATCCTCCAACAAAATCCTATGCATGCACTTGGACGGGCTAATACCAGGAATGTTTGTCAAGGTCCATCTAATGGCCTTTTTCCGCAATTTAAGCACTTGTACAAACCTCTCCTCTTCATCATCAGTGAGGGAGGTGGAAATGATCACCGATAGTCTCTCATCATCCTCCAAGTAAGCATACTTGAGGTTCTCCGGTAGGGGTATTAACTCTAGTAAAGGTGTTTGTTGAACAACAGAAGGAACTAGAGAAGGAGAAGGAATGAGTTCCACAGCCTGTACCTCAACCTGCAAGTCAGATTCATGTGTACTTCCTACCACAGGGTTAGTGCATTCTGACTTTATAAAATCAAAATCAAGAGTACAACACCGAAAGCATCATATTCATGTGCATGATTAGAATGTGTATCAACATTTATATTATTCATGTGCATGATTAGAATGTGTATCAACATTTATATTAGTCATGTCAGCAGTTGTATAAATATCAATATTCAGAAATTGATCAATACAAGAACTACACACTTTAGAATCAGTACATGCAAGACAAGTGAAAGAATTATGTAGAGATGGGAGGTCAACATCATGAAAGAATTCAAGTACATGTTCATCAATTAATTCATCAATCAAATCAACATGAAAGATAGAATGATCCTCAGATGGGTGTTTCATGACATTTAGAATATTAAAGCGCACCACAATGTCATCAAATTCCATGGATAAAAAAAATCATTTTCTGTCAAGAAGCACCAGATGGCCATCCAGAAGAGCCAGATAGTTGTCCACTCGGTTTTGTTAGTCATGGACGACCGTCCATGATAAGCAGACGACCGTCCACTCTAAATTTGAGACATGGATGGTCGTCCATGATAAGCAGACGACTTTCCACTCTAAATTTGAAGCCATGGACGAGCGTCCATGATAAGCAGACGGTCGTCCACCCTAAATTTTAGCCATGGATGGCCATCCATGATGTCCAAACGGTCGTCCGCTTCCCTGACTCACTTCCCTATAAATAGAGCCCCATTTCTCCCATTTTTACACACCATTACACACTCACACACACTTCTCCTACCCTAGAAGGCATTCTAAGACTTCTAGGCGACTCTGAGCATTATTCCAGAGTCTGAGTGATCTTTCATACACTCGAGAATTGAATTTTAATATTTTGGTCGAGGGAGGAGCATCTTTGTAGAGCAAGGGGACTGCCAAAAAACGTCATCAAGTTTAAAGAATTTATAAAAAGCTCGCTTTGGAGGTTCTTTTCTCGATTCTCTCTTTTATCGCCTTTCTTTACTGCTTTCCTTTTGTGTGCATTAGATATTAGAGTCATGTAGATAGTTATTTAAATATTGCATTGAATAAATAAGGTAAAAGCATAGTTTCTATATATGTTGTTTTGGAATTATTCCATCATAGGGAACCCGAAAGGGGTGTTGTGGGGTGCTAACACCTTCCCCACACGTAACTAACTCCCTCACCCAACTTTGGTTATAACGGCCAAAGTTAGTTTTTCTAAACCAACCCCTTTTTTTCTTCCTTTTCCAATGTTTATGGTTAAAACATTGGTGGCGACTCCTTAAGAGCCCCTTTACGAAAACCTCATTCTTAAGGTCAGTCCGGTTATCGGGCATCTTAAGAATGTTGACCACATTTTTAGAAAATGCGAGTCATAACAACCGTCATGACCGCTTGCATTTATCGTTTCCCTGTGCCATACGGTGCGGGGAGGGATAACATTCCCCTCGCCCCGAAGCATCGAAGGGGACAATGGCAAAAGATGGCGGCTCCACTGGGGAAGCCTAGAGAGTTGATCCCATTTAGTGATGAATTACTTTAATAAATAATAGATTTGAAATTATGCTTTTATCCTTCCTTGTATTTTCAACATGTTTTACATGTATGGCTTTTGTAACTGTTGTTTGATTATTTTCTGCAAATGTTTGAAATATCAACTATACACGAACCTTTGCACACAACAGTCCCTCTATTCTCGAGGGCATGAGGGATAATCTTAGAGAGTGGGTGACAGGTACGACCAACCGTAGTAATGGCCGCGATTGCCTATAGGTCATTGTCAGAAACCACCACTCAAGGTGATAACTTTCCTCTCTTGGTCTAAGAATGTCGACATAGAGATCTGTGCATGGTTTGAAGATTGAGAGATCGAGTATAATGGGGGCAACTTGGGGGCTTGACCTTGGTGAGAACAGTTAGAACCACCTTGAATATGCACTTTTCTGCATGATACCCCTACCTCGTGATTTAAACATCGTCACTCTGTTCGTGGATGAGTGAATTGTTTGTGCATATGTTTGTTGCATTTGCATAGAATAATAATACAATAGCCAAAATAAAAAAATTCTTAAAACATAAAATACAAAAAATATAATAGTAAATGTTATAACCAACTTTATCTCGGATAATCTCCATTTAAGCTAGCCTGGTTTTCAGGTTCTTTGTAAGCTAAGTAGCCACGTTGACTAACAGAAGAGATAAAGTTTTGAAAAAAATAAACAATAAAAATAACTTTAAAACAACAATAATAAACAAATTTTTTGAAAAAGTTGTATCATTTACACCCACATCATCTTATAAGTGGTAAAACCTAGAGAGCAAATAAATGCATAATGAAAGTATGCATACACATCATTCTAATAAATCTCTCATGCATGCTAGGGGGCACTAGATATTCTTAAGACAAAGGCGAAAGAGGCCCAAGTGCGTTTGTAGCCTTCATACTTGTCAATCTATGACAAGGAAAGGACAAGTGTGTTAAGGTGTGGTAATCTTCATTATTCTTGTTAATCTGTGATGGGGAAAGAACCATTTATCGAATTGGGTATGATGATCCGTAAAAGCGTAAGCTTTAAGGAGTATACCAAAGCTGATGTCTTAAGCCATATCCGATCTACATCAATCATTCATTTCAAGAAATAAAAAAAATTATTAATTCATTTTTGCATTCTAGAAAGTGACTGGTATTCTTCATGCCCTCATCTGCATACAAAAAAATAAAATCCCAAACACTGTCATACATCATGTTAGAAAATAAAACATGATAATGTTTAGGAGAAAACAAACACCTGCATACATGCATCCACCAAACTTCTTCCTCATAACATACATCTAGTAGTAGGTAGTTGAAGAAAGTAGACATTCCTCGATACCATGTAGAGAGGTTAGAACATTTGCATGCCATGCACGGGAAGTCAAAGAAAAATTACATAGAAATTTTAACCCACCTATGGGTTCCTTTAGGCTTTTCCACTTTTAAAAGTGTGTTTTGAAGCATTGCATTGAGGAATGTACACTTTCTGAATGAAATGAATAAAAATTATCCTTTTCATCATCTCCTCGACTGACTATTGCATTCATAAATTGCAATAATTCATCCTCACTTTAATAATAATAAGATAATAAAAAGAAATGATTAGTTGATGTGCTTTCCACGAATCGGAATAAGATGAAGAGCAACCTTTTCGTTGTTAAGCTCTCCCCAACGGTTGATCCGCCTAAGTAGGACAATAAGCCTCAACTGTTGGTCTTCCAAGTAAATAAAGGAAAGGGGGCAAGGGCACCATTACATTTGTTCACGCCTCACCCTATACATCAAATAAAGTTATACCCTGGAGATACGTGGAAGAATCGCTCATTAATGAAAATATTGTTGGAACCTATGCATAGCGGAATGGTTACGTATAACGGACAAAACCAAGAGGGGGGTGAATTGGTTTCTTACAAAAATTAGGGTTTTAAAATTTTTCCCCAAATTTAACCGATTAAAATACTTGTAAAGTAAATAGAGTAGGGATAAGAAGATTACACCGGTATTTTATACTGGTTCGGATCAAAAGATCCTACGTCCAGTTGTTAATTACTCTAAAAGAGGATTAACATTGTCACTACAATCAAAGTTACAAACAGATTACAAATTGAAAGAGATAAAGAATAGAAAACACCTCTCTTGAGTCACACAAGAGATGAGTACCTCCTTTGAATCCACAAAGGATGAACAACAGTTTTTCCTAGAGACGGCACAACACACAATCCACCAAGAAAACCCACTCAGTGATTCTTATCGCTTCTAGCCCACACTAGATTACAAAAGCCCTTTTTTCTTCCCTACACAAAGTTCTCTAGCAATCACAACTCTTAACTTTTGTATGAAAAAGGTTTGTTATTTTGCAGAGAGTCTTAGAGAACCTTAAGTAGAGAGAATAGGGTATGGAAAATAATGGTTTTCGAAACTTGAAGCATTGGAGAAAGAGTTTTCGTAAATTGGTCGAAATTTGAATTTCAAAACTCATAACAGACATAGATAATTGATTATCTTAAGTGATAATCGATTATTACAAAGCCATTTTTGCAGAGGAGTAAAATAGGACCAGGATAATCGATTATCTGGCTTGATAAATGATTATTCCAGAATTTTTCAAACTGGGATAATCGATTATCAACCCAGATAATCGATTATTCCAGTAAGTTTTCCAAAACTATTTTTAAACAGAATAATCAATTATCCTGGGTGTTAATCGATTATTCCAGTAACTTTTCCAAAACTATTTTTAAGTGGGATAATCGATTATCCAGGTGTTAATCGATTATCACATAGTGGTTTTGTTAAAAAATGAACTTTTGATGGATGGACTATGTGCTGACTATCTTGTACTCTATTTTTACAGACTCGAAAAGATAAAACCGAGTTATTACAAGTAAATATAAAAGAGTATAAGTATTCAAGTCTTTAAGTCCTTTGTTCTTGAATCATCATCAAAATCTTCGGGCATCATACTCTTGTATATTCAACAATCTCCCAATTTTTTATGATGATCAAAATCTGCTTTAAAACCATTTTGTAATAACTTGTTTTCTGTCATAGCTAGCAAAGAGAATATTAAAACATATCGGCTTTAAAAAATTTCTTCCCCTATTTTATTAGAATAAAAAAGAATATAAACTCCCCCTCAAACTATGTAGAAAAATAATTAACTCCCCCTCAATTAATGCAAACATGGATTTTCATTTAAAATGAGATAACAGTTTATAGAAAATGATGAATAATACAAATAAAATTTACAAGAAAATTAGAATTCTGGACTATCGCCACTATCAAATTGCGCATAAAATCTATCTTCTAGATTTGATACACGGTCATCCACATCTGAGATGCGATTTAAAATTTCTTGATGCCGCTCTTCAGATATGGTAAAGAAATTTTGCAGTCGTTGATTCATATCAAACATCATGTCTTCAAGAGATGGGCAAGCTTCATGTTGAGCTCTAGAAGACGTTCCAACAGGATCATCAGCAGGATGCATTTCTTCATCATCATCAGAATCAGGAGCTACCTCAACATCATCTTTATGAATGTAGACACCGTTGATATTGACCATCTGAAGCTGAGTGATAGTGTTGTCCAGCATTCGATTTAAATTCAGTGTACGAGATATCTGTTCCCCTTCAAGATTAACTCCCTTATATTTGAGAATGCGGGAGATGAAAAGAGCATATGGAATCCTAAAGGTAGGATGCCTTTTAGCTTTAAGCATGGTAAGGGTGACAAGACTGAGCCAATCAATAGACTCATTATTTATGATAGCGTATATGATGTGAAGATCTGCAGTAGAACACTGAGCGTGGTTGGTAGCCCGCGCACAGAGAATTCATACTATAAGATGCAGTAACAGACGTTCCTCTTTCTTGAGAGGACCCGCAAGAAGTAGTCTGTCAATCTCCATGGCAGGATTACGAAGAAAAGATCGATAGGCTATAATTCGGTTGAAGTGGACTAGATCAGTAAGAGCATTGATGGCATCATCATGAATAGGAAAATGAGCAACATTTTCCCAAATGTCATCATCAAGGATGATGGTTACCCTTGACCCTGGAAGTGGCAATATGGTCTCGATATTTGAATCGTGAGAAGAAAACTCGTACAAGATTAGGATAATAGGTACCCTGCATCTCAACAAAAGGAAGAATTCCTTGTTGCTCAAGGATATTTGGGAAATTGAATCCCTTGTCTATGAACTGATCTCCAATAAGGAATTTAGGGGTAATTATACCCCTTTCCTTCCAGAAGGTTAGATACTCCTACTGAAAGTGATCCTAGCAAAGATCTCATTGATTTGATGAAGTCAAAGATAAAGTCAAGGGTCAACTCTGCAGCAGTCAAACAAGTCACTCAGAAGAATGGAGCTGAAGACTTAGTGTGTCTTAACAAAAAGCTTAGGTAAAACCACTTTACCTTTTCCACTGCATAAAGCTTCTTCACTCATTTTGCAAAATGCCTCAAAAATAGTTTTAAACAAATCAAACAAAAGCATTTTGACAAAGAACTTTCTTAACAATGTTTTTAACTGATATAGTTTTAAAAGAAACAATTAAAATCACTTAGAATGCGTAAAGAAGTGTTTTTACAGTATTTTAATCGATACAAACTTCTTTTAATCGATTAAAACCCTTTATGACCGATTAGAATTCGAATATGACAGGTCAGAATGAAATATAATCGATCAGACTTTAAAAATGAGCGATCAGATTTGTTTTAATCGATTAAAACACGTTTCAATCGATTAAAACCACTTTGGAAGTCAGGATGATCGATCAGAATGAAATTATGACCGATCAGAGTTGATTATGATCGATCAGAATTGAATTATGATCGATCAGACTTATTTCAATCGATTAAAACGAATTTCAATCGATTAAAATGACTTGAAAATTTTTGTACAGAGTTTCAATCGATTAAAACGTATTTCAACCGATTAAAACAACTTAGAAAAATTCTGTGCAGGTTTTCAATCGATTAAAACGACTTTATATCAGCTAAAATAACTTGGAAAGTTTTATAAGAAGGTTTTTAAACAAATCAATCGATTAATACGAGATTCAATCGATTGTTTTATACTTAGAAAAAGTTTGTAAAATGTTTTAACTGATATAAAAGTGGTCGTATCAGCTAAAACGATTCTGTTAAAGAAGCAAGAACGCATTAATGGGTTGAAAGGACTTTTAACAGATTATAACGGCTATTTCAACAGATTAAAACAAACTTTCAACAGATTAATTAATGCAGCAGATTTGAAAATTCTCTTTAAAAACAGTTTTGCTTGAAACTTTGAAACAACAGATTGAATATCAGTTTTTACAGAAACAAAGCAATCAATTCAAGCAACTGTTAAGCATCTTTTTCCAAGAAAGAATTACAACTGTTTTGTGAAGTTCTTTTTGAAATCTTTCTTGAGGCATATTGCATTCTGTGAAGAAGAAACTTACTGAGGATTAGAGTAATCCGGTTTGAGCTTTCTAAGTCTCTTCTTTGTAAATTCTTTTTCATTTCTTTGTATTGTGTTGTACCTGGAATTTGGGTACAAGTTTTCTGCAGCTGGTAGGTGGTTGTAGAAGTTTCCAAGAACTGGAATTTGGTTCTTGGTGGAGAGGTTGAGTACAGGAACTGGAATTTGGTTCTTGTACTGTTTGGTGCCTGGAATTTGGGCACTGGTTTCTCTGCAACTGGAATTTGGTTGTAGAGGTTATCAAGAGCTGGAATTTGGTTCTTGGTGGAGAGGTTAAGTGCAGGAACTGGAATTTGGTTCTTGTACTGTTTGGTGCCTGGAATTTGGGCACTGGGTTCTCTGCGGCTAGAATTTGGTTGCAGAGGTTTCCAAGAACTAGAATTTGGTTCTTGGTGGAAAGGTTAAAGTCGAGAACTGGAAATTGGTTCTGGTGTTAGAGTAGGTGTAAGATTGTTGAGTCTGTAAAACATCTATTCTAGTGGAACCCAGCTGGAATTTGGCTGGAGACTCGGACGTAGCCCTGGTATTGGGTGAACCAAGTATAAAATTACCGGTGAAATCTTTCCTAACCTTTCTCTCTTTAAATTCGAGTCTGCTGCGCTTGTACTTGTTTAATTGCTTTGTGATTCGTGAATTGATTAGTAAACTTAATTTTCGAATTAGATAATCTGTTTATTGCGAAAAACTTTCAAAAATCAATTCACCCCCTCTTGATTTAAAACTACTTTTCTAACAATTGGTATCGGAGCGAGGTGCTTGAAAGTTACTCAAGTTACTTCGATCCATGGCATTTTCTCGAGGGAGCGTGCATTGATAGACCTCCACTGTTGAGTGGAACAGATTACCTATATTGGAAAATAAGGATGAAAATCTTCATTGAATCTGTTAGTATAAATGCTTGGAATGCTATTGAACAGGAAATTGATATTGCTAACGGAATCCAAGATGATTGTATTGCCAAGAATATCATCTTATCTCGCCCTTAACAAAGATGATCTTTTCGAGATTGCACATTGCCAAACAATCTGCACAAATGTGGAAGATTCTTGAAAAGACCTATGAAGAAGCACCGAAATATGTTTGATGGTCAAATCGGAATCACCAAAAACCAAGTGTAAGTTCTGAATCTATAAACTATAGCTCATTACAAGATGCTTTCTTTGAAATACATGAAGTAGCAAAGAAATTAGAAACCGAAAACAGAAAGTTGAAAAGCATGAATAGGCTATTAGAAAACAAGATCATTATTCTTGAAAAGAAAATAAGTGATGAAGAAACTAAGGATAAAAAGTTAGAATTAGAGAATGATACTTGATCGCATGTGTAATATTAAAGATTGCAAAAACCGTCCCGAGTTACGAAACAAGTATCATATCTAGTAAAAACCTCATCTAAATTGGCACAAGGAAAAAATAATCTTGATAAGATACTTAATTCCCAAAAATTAGTTATTGAACGTGGTGGCATAGGTTATACACCATCTATTGGGAATAAAACAAGAGCATTCAAAAATTACTTTGCATATAGTAAAATAGTTTCATCTCCATTTATTAAATGTTTTTACTCGTATGAAAAAGGGTCACTCGTTAAATACTGCAGAATTAAGAAATATGCAGTACCCAAAGGAAGAATGAAATGGGTTCAAAAGATTAATTCCTTTCAAATAACCTGATCAGGACCCAGTAATTATAAAGGGTACCGGAACAATTCTTAATTTGTTTTGCAGGAACAAGTCTGGGAATCCCTTGAAGATCGAAGCTGCGAAATCGGGTTCGAGTATTTAAACTAATTGTTTTAATTGATATATAAAAATATTAATCGATTAAAATAACTTACCAGTACCATTTTAATCGATTGAAATGTCGAAATAATCGATTAAATTGTTCTCGAATGTTGGTTTAGTCGTTTTAATCGATTAGAATAAATTTATATCAACTAAAAACACTTAGGATCAAAATTAATCGATTCATTTACGTTTTAATCGATTTAAATACTGGTGATATTTTTTTTATTACATTCTGTACCATACAAATCGATTCTTTCATAAAACAATCGATTAATTCACTGTAGATGTTTTCAACCCTAATGTCAAGAATCAAATTAATAGATAATGAGTTGATTAATCAATTAATTAGGTTCTGAAAACATGATTTACAACATCTAATTAAAGTTTGATAGGCCAATTCGATTAAAAAACCCAGGTCTTTATGATAATCCAGAATCCGCATAATGTGTTTAAATGTCTCTTTGAATTTCAAAAACTTGAAATCCGTTTCTTCATCAAACCAGGTTCTGAACTTATCATTTCTCAACTTATCATCTTTCTTCTGTTTTCATATTTTCAAAATCTCCTCTCAATTCTCTCGCTGTAAACATGATCAAAATCATGACTCGGTTCGAGCAACTGCTTTCGAAACGTATCCATATTCAATTTTCTTTCAATGGCACAAATTTTTAAATTAGAAAGCGAAGGCTGAACAAATCTTTGAATTGGGAACTTGATATTACTCGTTATTCATGAATGAAAGAGTCTTTTATTTTGACAACAACATAAACATGATTCAAGCCGTAGATGTTTACATTTCTCTTAATACTTTACATGGAATGCTGCATGGTAATACACCGAAAATCAAAGAAATTATCAAAGAATGGACTCGTAACTTTTCTTATAGACACTAGTTACAAACAGAGTCAAACTCGTTAGGACTCGAAAACATAGTTTATCAAAAATTTTTTAGTGATAATTGTTTCGGTAATAAGTTATTCATTACTAGGAAATCCAATAAACACATGTTTTCATTAAATTTCTTGATATTACATTGCAATATATTTGAAATAATTTTGAGCATGCATTGGTTCAAAACTCTTGGTGAAATTCATTGGAACCGTGCAACTTTGAATATTTGCTTTAATCATCAATGTCACGAGGTGACACTATAAGGGAACCAATCTGGAACAAGCAATTCAAAAATTGAATAACGTGGTACAGGGAATGTATGTTTTATGGTCAAGTACAGGGATAAATTTTATATTGTTTTAGAATTCTGGATTGATTGTCATCACCTGTCCTCATTACTAATCATTGCCCACTCTACCGAATAAGTTTTTTGTTAATCACTTGTGCATATGATACCACCGGAAACAACAAAGTTAAAAATGACTCATTCCTCAAAAGATAATGATGACCGGTTCACTATAAGTGAGAATAACACCCATCATACTACATTAATAAAAATACAGCTTATTTGCTTGGATGATGATAACTGCAGTGGTTCAAAATGGGTTGGCTATTTTGAAAGGAAATTCCTATCTCGGACATCATTAATCCGTGATTCATGCAATTTATGGTATCATGCACTCGTGTGGAATCTGATAGTGAATGTACGTCCGTCAAGTACATGATTCCGCCTCGGATGTGTAATAGTTGATGTTCCTAAAGAAACATTTAATTCCATTGAGTGTCAACCATGGACCGTAATGCAGTCAATAGTAACAAGAACCGCTAAAAGATTTCTTTTCGTGAAAAGTTTCGTGTTCTGTCGTCGATACTAGAGTGACAAGCAGCTTGTTGACTCAAATAGTTGATAGAGCAAAATTGGTTCCAAGAAAAAGGAAAGCCTATTATCTTTTGATATTGGTGGGAATCAAATGAATGATCACCAAGCTGGTGGATAAGTAGTTCAATCAGGGAAATTGGGATGACTAGTTCCCCTCATCATCTTTATCTTCTCGCTTATTTCTATCTTTATATTGTTTGCATGGATCGTGATATTAACCGATGTTATACCAGGAACATTTGCCTTAACCTTTGGTTAAATATGGTTTAGGATCTAATCTAGATCAGATCGGCGTAAATAGAATTTAAATAGATCCCCGAGAGCTTTAGCTAAATAAGATTTTATTCTGATGGATCTATTAGCTAAGATTTAATCAATATAGTCGTTAGTATTGTTAAAACATCCTTCTAAATGATCAGCTTTACAAAATATGCATTAAACATTACTTCATTTTCAAAACTGATTGTTTTAATCAATACAACATCTTGTTAATCGATTAAATGAACTTATTCAACATGTTTTAATCGATTCAAAATCGAAATAATCGATTATTTTTACTAAAGTTTCATCTTTTCAAAATCTTAAATGTTTTAATCGATTAAACTTTTCTTTCAATCGATTAAAATCATTTACCAAGAACATTTTAACCGATTATGCTCTGTTTTTAATCGATTTTTATTCTGAAAAGAGGATTAAAAGCTTTAGTTAATGGTTGTTCCTGTAACATGCTACTAAAGCGTGATTCCCTTATCTTTACACGTGTTAATTGTATTCATTACAAACGTGTTAATGGAGATAAGTTTGAATCAACTTTAATTGATTCTTTTCATGAGTGAAATATTGATTCACTTTGTATTTTTTCAAAAAACTTGAGCATATTTTCGAAACCTTACATTTTTCTCTCTTCTATTCCCTATTTTTGATGAAGTCAAAAGGGGGAGAAATAGTTGCATCACTTTAAGATAAATTTAAGAGCAACAGTTTAGGGGGAGAAATAAGTTTTAGGGGGAGAAATAAAACATTATTACATTTTTATATTTCTCACCTAACCTCATTATCAAGTGACTTATTTTGCAGAGATTGTTTTTTCAAAATGGTGTTTGTCTTCATCAAATAGGGGAGACCGAAAGTGATCCTAGCAAAGATCTCATTGATTTGATGAAGTCAAAGATAAAGTCAAGGGTCAACTCGCAGCAAGTCAAACAAGTCACTCGAAGAATGGAGTCGAAGACTTAGTGTGTCTTAACGTAAAGCTTAGGTAAAACCACTTTACCTTTTCCACCGCATAAAGCTTCTTCACTCATTTTGCAAAATGCCTCAAAAATAGTTTTAAACAAATCAAACAAAAGCATTTTGACAAAGAACTTTCTTAACAAAGTTTTTAACTCGATATAGTTTTAAAAGAAACAATTAAAATCACTTAGAATGCGTAAAGAAGTGTTTTTACAAGTATTTTAATCGATACAAACTTCTTTTAATCGATTAAAACCCTTTATGACCGATTAGAATTCGAATATGACAGTCGAATGAAATATAATCGATCAGACTTTAAAAATGAGCGATCAGATTTGTTTTAATCGATTAAAACACGTTTCAATCGATTAAAACCACTTTGGAAGTCGGATGATCGATCGAATGAAATTATGACCGATCGTAGTTGATTATGATCGATCGAATTGAATTATGATCGATCAGACTTATTTCAATCGATTAAAACGAATTTCAATCGATTAAAATGACTTGAAAATTTTTGTACAGAGTTTCAATCGATTAAAACGTATTTCAACCGATTAAAACAACTTAGAAAAATTCTGTGCAGGTTTTCAATCGATTAAAACGACTTTATATCAGCCTAAAATAACTTGGAAAGTTTTATAAGAAGGTTTTTAAACAAATCAATCGATTAATACGAGATTCAATCGATTGTTTTATACTTAGAAAAAGTTTGTAAAATGTTTTAACTGATATAAAAGTGGTCGTATCAACTAAAACGATTCTGTTAAAGAAGCAAGAACGCATTAATGGGTTGAAAGGACTTTTAACAGATTATAACGGCTATTTCAACAGATTAAAACAAACTTTCAACAGATTAATTAATGCAAGCAGATTTGAAAATTCTCTTTAAAAACAGCTTTGCTTGAAACTTTGAAACAACAGATTGAATATCAGCTTTACGTAAACAAAGCAATCAATTCAAGCAACTCGTTAAGCATCTTTTTCCAAGAAAGAATTACAACTGTTTTGTGAAGTTCTTTTTGAAATCTTTCTTGAGGCATATTGCATTCTCGTGAAGAAGAAACTTACCGAGGATTAGAGTAATCCGGTTTGAGCTTTCTAAGTCTCTTCTTTGTAAATTCTTTTTCATTTCTTTGTATTGTGTTGTACCTGGAATTTGGGTACAAGTTTTCTGCAACTGGTAGGTGGTTGTAGAAGTTTCCAAGAACTGGAATTTGGTTCTTGGTGGAGAGGTTGAGTACGTGAACTGGAATTTGGTTCTTGTGCATCGTTTGGTGCCTGGAATTTGGGCACCGGTTTCTCTCGCAACTCGGAATTTGGTTGTAGAGGTTATCAAGAGCTGGAATTTGGTTCTTGGTGGAGAGGTTAAGTGCGGAACTGGAATTTGGTTCTTGTACTGTTTGGTGCCTGGAATTTGGGCACCGGGTTCTCTCGTGCTGGAATTTGGTTGCAGAGGTTTCCAAGAACTCGGAATTTGGTTCTTGGTGGAAAGGTTAAAGTCGGAACTCGGAAATTGGTTCTGTGTTAGAGTAGGTGTAAGATTGTTGAGTCCGTAAAACATCTATTCTAGTGGAACCCTACTGGAATTTGGCCGGAGACCGGACGTAGCCCTGGTATTGGGTGAACCAGTATAAAATTACCGGTGAAATCTTTCCTAACCTTTCTCTCTTTAAATTCAGTTGCTGCGCTTGTACTTTTTAATTGCTTTGTGATTCGTGAATTGATTAGTAAACTTAATTTTCGAATTAGATAATCTGTTTATTGCGAAAAACTTTCAAAAATCAATTCACCCCCCCTCTTGATTTAAAACTACTTTTCTAACACCTACCTCCTTTCATCATCTGAAATCCACCATTCAAGAGAATTTGGGCGAGAATGAGATGCAGGAGTGGATCTTCTCCTAGTCGGGATCTTTCTCCGGGAAGATGGAGCCATTTAGAGAGAATGGAAATTTGGAAAATTGAAAGGTTTTGAGGATTTGAGGGAAGTAAGAATGAAGAAGCAAGAAGAGCTTGAGATCTTATGCAAGAGTCTTGGAATGGAAGCTAGAAGGTGTATGGAATCAAATGGAAGTCCTTCTATATATAAGAAATTGTTCTAACGGCTATAAACGACTAGTTACATGAGAATTGATGCAAAAATAGTCGTTTGCAACGACTAGTTTATCTCCAACGACGCAGGATAATCGATTATCTGCTCAAGATAATCAATTAAATCTTCATCCTCTGCCCAGAATATGATAGGATAATCGATTATTTCTTGAAACAATCGATTATTTGCTTCAGGAAGTACAAATAATCGATTATCAGCTCAGATAATCAATTATTCCAAAAAAAATTTACATGTTTTACATATCAGGACTTCAATAATCGATTATTTTCCAAGATAATCGATCATTCTAGAGAGTTGAACAAACTTAACATGTTTTAGACACAAGATAATCGATTATTACCCTAAATAATCGATTTTTTTAGAATAAAATTCAAAGATTTTATAGTTAAGTAGAGTTTAGGCTATTTCTAATATTCCTAAGTCTCTCCTAAGTTCATAGAATCTATCCTTGGGGAGGGGTTTGGTAAATAGCCTTAGAAATATCTCCTAAGTCTGTTAACTGATGCTTGTGTCAATATATTCAATTTTAGAATTTCCCTTAGAAATATGATCTCTTAAAAAGTGATGCCTAATCTCAATGTGTTTAGTTCTAGAATGCATGATAGGATTCTTTGTGAGATTAATTGCACTCGTATTATCACACATTAAAGGAATGTCACTTAGAAAAATACTATAATATTCTAGTTGTTGCTTCATCCATAAAATTTGAGCACAACGATTTCCAGCTGCAATATATTCAGCCTCAGTTGTGGATAGGGCAACACATGCTTGTTTCTTAGAATGCCAGGAAACTAAGGATGATCCTAATAAATGACAGGTTCCACTAGTGTTTTTTCTATTTACTTTACAACTGCCATAATCAGCATCAGAATAACCTAATAAACTAGGAGAAGCTTCAGATGGATACCAAAGACCAAAACCTGTAGTTCCTTTTAAATATTTTAATTTCTTTTAACTGTAGTTAAATAAAATTCTTTTAGTCATGCTTGAAATCTAGCACATACACATACAAATTGCATAATATCAGGTCTACTTGCATTTAAGTATTGTCGCAGCCGTCAAAAGAGACGGTCGGAGCGACGCGATGATTTTGCTTCGGCTCGCGTTTTTTAAAGATATGGTTCAACACTTTTAGGTTGTCCAATAACTGGAATGGACCTAAAGGCGAGGTTTTCAAAAAAGGGTTCTGGAGTCGCCACCAATGTTTTATCCAGAAATATTGGAAAAGGAAGAAAAAGAAGGTGTTGGTTTAGAAAAACCAACTTTGGCCATTATAACCAGAGTTGGGTAAGAGAGTTAGTTGCGTGTAGGGAAAGTATTAGCTTCCCTACGACGCCCCTTTCAGGTTCCCTATGATGGACTATTTATATGAAGAAATAAAAACTATAAATTGCGCTTTTACCCTTATTTATTTATTGTAGAAATTAAAATATTGACTACATGATCCTAAATGATTAATGTACAACAATACTATCTAAGAAAGCAGTAAAGTAGGGAAGAGAGTGTGTAGGAACCTTCGAAGTAAGCTTTTATATGAATTCTTTAAAATAGGGTGCTTTTTGGCAATCGCCCGCTCTACAATGTTGGTCGCTCTTCCTTGTAACATTACAGAACGCTCTCTAAGAATACTAGAAAACTCTAGAAATGCTTCAGAGGAATCCTAGGAGAATAATTCGAAGAAAGTGCAGAAGGGAAAGTGGAAGAATGTTGTGAAAAGGGTGAGGAAGTCCCCCCTTTTATAAAAATTCGCGTCTGTCAGGTCGGGACCGCCATCTCGCATGACAAGGTCGAGACCACCGTCTCGCCAGATGAGACGACAATCTCGCCTTCGGCAAATGGCGAGATGACGGTCTCGCCTTCGGTAAATGGCGAGACAACAGTCTCGCCATTGGCAATTGGCGAGACGGTGGTCTCGCCAAACGAGATGGTGGTCTCGCCATTACCAAGTGGCGAGACGATAGTCTCTCCAAACGAGATGGCGGTCTCGCCCTTAGCCGATGGTGAGACGACAGTCTTAGTCCTTTAGGTGGAATTTCTTATTTTTTGCGTACAAAAAACCTTCCTATTCTAATATGGGGCCTATTGATCAATCCTAGAGACCTTTTTGGCCTTGTCCATCTTTGAATGAAAGTCTTATACTCTTTATTTTGAGGTCGGGCAAGATTTGGGGTCTATAACTACCCCCCCTTCACCTAACTAGACGACTGTTGGTTCGTCATGCCAAAAAGATCGGTTGGAGGGTGAAGGAGTTAACCCTCTTGCCCGGCTGTCCTTCGGATGCTCCTTCTTGCGGTAGCCAACCCTCCAGACGAGAAATATGTGTGTGCCTCCGGGATGCTCCTTCATGCGGTAGCTGATCCCTTTGGATAAAAAGGTGCGAACCTCCGGGATGCTCCTTCTTGCGGTAGCTAACCCCTCGGTTGATGAGTATGAACCCCCATCTGGTTGCTTGTAGCTTTGGGATGCTTCTTCTTGCGGTAGCCGACCCTTCGGTTGATGAGTATGAACCCCCATTTGGTTGCTTGTAACTTTGGAATGCTCTTTCTTGCTGTAGCCGACCCCTCAGCTGACAAGTGGTAGAACCTCAAGATGCTCCTTCTTGCGGTAGCCGACCCCTTGGTTGATAAGTATAAACCCCTCATTTGGCTGGTAGAGTCCACTTTGTAGGACTGATGGTGGTGGCGGCTTACTGCTCTAGCTCATGCGCCGGTTGATGAGTATGAACCCCCCATCTGGCTGGGGGCAGTCTACTTTGTAGGACTGGTTGCGACTTACTGCTCTGGCTCATGTGCAGTGGTTTTGCCTGTGTGCAGGACTTCGTCTTCGGGACTTTTCTTGTCCCGAAGTGGTGGTGGCGGCTTACTGCTCTAACTCATGTGCCGACTCCATGGGAAGTGATCTTCGCTTTGGTAAATGTTTTTGATTTTTCTGGTAAAGTCTTCCGGTGTGCCGAGTATTCTTTGTTTTTTGGCTTTTCTTGATAGCCATCCAACTTGTTGATTGTTGGGGATTCTTTGTTTTGATCTTTTGGTAGTGGTCATCTGACTTTGCTGGTTGTCGAGGATTTGTTGGGTAACGCCTTTAAGTAGGCAGATGCTTCATTGGAAGTGAAGGCTTTCGGTTCGCGGAGCTTCATTTGGAGGCTTTCTTTTTGAGTGCTTCCTGTTTTCAACTGCAAACATGGAGCTAGTCTCCTTATATGCATAAATATTTTTGTTTTTCGATCTTGACATAGTCGTTTCGTGCGACTACTTGTGTGGATGTCTTAAATGCATTCTACTTTTATTTGATGCATCTAGAAAGTGACTGACATTCTTCTGTTGATGATAACTCTGATGGGCTTTTCTTTTTATTCATTTAAGCCTTATTTTTTGCCTAGACCTCCCTTTTGGGGTTTTTGATCTAGCGGGCTGCCTTAATTTTTGCCTAGGATATCTTAGCGGGCCTTTTCCTTTTTATGAGTGCCTTGACTTTTGCCTAAACCTTCCTTTGTAGGTTTTCAATTTAGCAGGCTGCCCTAATTTTTGCCTAAGAATCTCCTAGCAGGCATCATTCTTCTTTATTTTTCCTTTTCTTTTCTTATGCTTTCTTGTATTGGTTCTTTATGTATGCTCATGTTTCATTAATACATAGACATTTTCGTAATTTGGTTAAGAGAAAGGAAATAAAAGACAATTTTATTGATATAAACAAATGGTTCATTTTTACAGAAGGATTTACAAAGGGATTTAGAAGCATGACTGGTCAAGGTTGGCTACATTTGTATGAGATCTAACAATCATGTCCCTAACTTCTATCTCTCTGTTTTTCCCGGTCGCTTCAATTGAGATGCTCGAGCCCGGAGTGAAGATTATGCAAAGCCTGCTTGCTTCTAGAAGGACATTACCTTAGTCGCCTTGCGATTTTTGACTAAGGTAATCATTGTTCTGTTTTTTGTACCTCTAATTTTTCCCTAGGACATGTCCTAGCGAGGAATATGGACCCTATATTTTGCCCATAACGCTTTTTTCAAGTTTTCGTCCTAACGGGTCATGAGCAATGTCTTCAAGCGTAGTACTTTTTTACCGCGTCTGAGTTGACCGGGTGTCGAAGCTCTTCTCCGTCCATGTTAGTGAGGACAATGGCTCCTCCTGAGAAAGCTCGTTTGACCACAAAGGGTCCTTCGTAGTTTGCTGCCCATTTTCCAAGTTTGTCTTTCTGGGCGAGAAGCAGTTTCTTTATTACTAAATCCCCTTCTTGAAAAGTGCAGGGATTGATCTTCCTATCGTAGGTCTTCTTGATCTTCTTTTGATAGGCCTGCCCATGACATATGATGTCCATCCGTTTTTCTTCGATCAAGTTAAGCTGGTCATACTAATTCTGAACCCATTCTCCTTTGGTTAGCTTTGCTTCCATAATGACTCTCACGGAGGGTATTCAACTTCTACTGGAAATACAGCCTCCATGCCGTATATGAGGGAGAATGGGGTGGCCCCGGTGGAGGTCCGTACGGAAGTCCAATATCCGTGCAAGGCGAAGGGTAGCATTTCGTGCCAATCCTTGTATGTTATTACCATCTTTTGGATGATCTTTTTGATGTTTTTGTTGGCTGCCTCCACTGCACCGTTCATTTTGGGTCGGTATGGAGAGGAATTGTGATGTTGAATCTTGAAATCTTGGCATAATTCTTCCATCATCTTGTTGTTTAGATTGATCCCATTATCAGTAATGAGCCGATGAGGGATACCATACCGACATAGAATATTCCTTTTAATGAAGGTGGTCACCACTTTTCTAGTCACATGTGCGTATTATGCTGTCTCTACCCATTTGGTAAAATAGTCAATGGTCACCAAGATAAAACGGTGACCATTAGATACTTTGGGCTCAATGGGTCCGATGACGTCCATGCACCACATGAAGAATGGTCATGGTGTAGCCAAGGTGTTGAGAGGTGCGAGCGAAACATGAACATTATCGGCATAGACTTGTCATTTGTGACATCTTTTGGCATATTGGCAACAATCGCCTTCCATTGTAGACCAGAAATACCCTGCCCTTAGGATCTTCTTTACCTTGACATGCCCCGGTGCGTGGGTCCCAAAAACTCCTTTGTGAATTTCCTTTATCAATGTTTGAGCCTCCTCGTGATCCACACACCTTAGCAGAGTGGAGTCGAAATTCTTTTTATAGAGGATTTCTCCGATCAGTGCAAACCCAGTGGCCCTCTTCTGGATGGTCCTTTTGTCATTATCACTGATTCCTTCGGGATATTCACCTTTCGTGAGGTATCGCTTAATGTTGTGATATCAAGGGTTTCTGTCTTGCTCGCTATTTACTGTCATGCAAAAAATTTGTTTGTCATGCAGCTTGATTTGAATAGTCGGCATCTCATGCTCTTGATCTAAAGAGAACATGGATGATAAAGTAGTGAGGGCGTCTGCAAATTGATTGTCTTCTTGAGGGATATATTTGAAAGTGATGCTTTCCAGCCTTGAAATCAAATCGCGAATATGCTCTAGATATGGGATTAATTTGGAATTTTAGGTTTCCTATTCGCCCTTGAGTTGATATATGACAAGGGATGAATAACCGAAAACTCTGAGTTTGGTCACCCCATGATCTAGAGCTGCTTGGATTCCCAATGCACAAGCTTTGTATTCAACCATACTATTTGTACAGTCAAAATTTAACCTGGCCGTTACTGGGATATATTTCTTTTCTGGGGATATCAAAATGGCTCTGATCCCATGTCCAAGCATGTTTGAGGCTCCATCAAAAAACATAGTTCATGCATCTTCTTTGGTCTCTTCGTGTTCAATGTGCATGATATATTCATTGGGAAAGTCATCTATAGGGATTGGTACTCGTTCGTTGATCCATGTACTAGATAATCTGCTAGGGGACTACCTTTAATAGCTTTCTAGGTGACATGAATGATATTGAATATTGAGAGGAGCACTTGCCACCTAGCTATTTTTCGCCACTGTCAAAACGAGGCGGTCGGAGCGACGCGATGGTTTCGACTTTCCATTTTTTGCGTTTTTATTGGTGTGGTTACAACGCCTTTAGGTTGTCCGATAACCGGGCTGAACCTAGAGGCGAGGTTTTCGAAAAGGCGCTCTTGGATTGTCCGATAACCGGGCTAATCCAAGAGCTAGTTTTGAAGGGTTCTCTGGAGTCGCCACCGATGTTTTTACAGGAAACATCAGAAAAGGGGTTAAAAGGCGTTGGTTTTCGAAAAACCAACTTTGGTCGTTAGAACCAGAGTTGGGTAAGGGAGTTAGTTACGTGTAAAGGAATGATTAGTTCCTTTACGACGCCCCTTTCGGGTTCCCTATGATAGGCCAACTTATTTAAATGATTAAACCAGAAAAATACGCTTTTACCCTTTTATTTGCGGAATTTAAAATTACGACTACATGACCCTAGTATCTATTGCATAATTTAAATCAAGCGGTAAAAGGTAAAGGGAGAAAGTAGAAACCTTCGGAGCAAGCTTTTTATTAATTCTTTAAAAATTAGGGTGCTATGCGGCAACCCTTCACTCTACACAGCGTCGGAAACCTCTCGAAATGCTAAAAAACACTCTTAGAAACGCTTAGAAACTCCGGAAATGCTTCGGAGGGATTCTAGAGAGAGAATCTAGTGATGTGACTAGAGAGAGAGTGAGAGAACTGTGTGGAATGAGGGGAATGAAGCCCCTATTTATAGGAATTTGCGCCTGTCAGGTCGAGACGGCCGTCTCGCCAATCAAGACAGCCGTCTCGCCAAACGAGACGGCCGTCTCGCCAATCAAGACAGCCGTCTCGCCAAACGAGACGGTGGTCTCGCCACTTGTGCAAGGCGAGACGGCGGTCTCAAATCCGAGACGGCGGTCTCGACCCCAAAAGGCGAAAATCCTTATTTTTGTGCTAAAAATCCCTCATATCCTAGTATGGGGCCTAATAATCTCTCCTAGTGGCTTCTTAGGCTTCATCCATCTTTGAATAGAAGGTCTTCTGGTCTTTATTATGAGGCCGGGAAAGATTTGGGGTCTACACTATTCTTCCGGTCAAGATGGGCTTTTCGAAGAGGTACTTGATTGGGTCCATTTTGGAGACCAACCATGTTGTGTGTCGAGCCATGTATTGTCGGAGATGTTGAGTTGTCCACACCAATGCACAACATGTTTTTTCGAATGGTGTATAACGGGTCTCATAGTCTAGGAACTTTTTACTGAGATAATATATGGCTCGTTCTTTTTTCCCTATTTCATCTTGCTGACCGAGCACACATCCCATGGACTCTTCGAGTATTGACAAATATAATATCAGAGGTTTTCCTTCAACGGGTGACACCAATACTGGTGGATTGGTCAAGCACATCTTGATCTTATCAAACACTTGTTGACATTCTTCATTCCACACCGTTGGCTGGTTTTTACGCAACAGCTTAAATATGGGTATACATTTTTCTGTCAACTGTGCGATAAACCTGGCAATATAGTTGATTCAGCCCAAAAACCCTCTGACCTCCTTTTCTGTGCTTGGTGGGGGCATTTCCAAGATTGTCTTTGTTTTGTCAGGGTTTACCTCGATTCCCTTTTGGCTGACGATGAACCCTAGGAGTTTGTCTGACCGTACTCCGAAAGTACATTTTGTTGGGTTCAGTTTAAGTTGATACTTTCGAAGTCGATCAAACAACTTCTTAAGATATTGAATATGGTCCACCTCATTTCTGGACTTGGCAATAATGTCATCCACATATACTTCTATTTCTTTGTGGATCATGTCGTGGAATAACGTGACCATAGCCCTCTAATAGGTAGCCCCTGCGTTTTTGAGCCCAAAAGGCATTACCCTATAGCAAAAGGTACCCCACGGTGTGATGAAAGAGGTTTTTTCCCTATCTTCGACAACCAACTAAATTTGATTATACCCTGCATATACGTCCATGAAGGAATAAAGCGTGTTTGTAACGGTGTGATCCACTAATGTGTCAATGTGTGGTAGGAGGAAGTCATCCTTTAGACTTGCTCGATTTAGGTCCCTATAGTCCACACATACTCTGATTTTACCGCTTTTCTTGATGACGGGTACTATGTTTGCTAGCCATTTGGGGTATTTGGACACTATAAGGAAGTTGGCGTCTAGTTGTCTTTGCACTTCCTCCTTGATCATCAAGGACCAATCCGGTTTGATTCTCTTGAGCTTTTGTTTCATAGGCCGAAATCCTTCTTTTAAAGGCAAACGATGTTCCACTATGCTTGTATCGAGTTCGGGCATGTCATGATAAGACCAGGAAAACACATCCACATACTCTTTCAAAAGTTGTATTAAATCCTCCCTTATGTCGCTATCAATCTGGGTACCAATTTTTATCTCTTTCGTATCATCTCCTTGTCCCAAATTGATGGTTTACGTTTCCTTTTGATGCGGTTGTATGATGCGAGTTTATTTATCTAGCATTCTTTGCATGTCCGGGGAAATGGTCCCCTGCTCTCTGTTGAATGTCTGGGTGAATCCGAGTGGTAGTCGCATTTCTCATTTGGTTTGTACCACTCGGGATAAGGAGGCTCTATCTTCTTGGGAGGGGCACGGGCCAGGAGTTTGGCCTCTAGTAGCTGGGGCAGCAACTTCCCATAGGAGGTTGAAATAGAGGTGAATTTTCTCTCTTTTTTGCACGGCTGCCGAACCGTCTATGAAGCGGAAGAAGTAGTAGCGAGGTTAATTGCGTGCATAACCTCTTCCTTCTTCTTGTTGGAGGGATTTCTGAATGAGACACTGGAAGGGGAAGATTGCGCTATCTTCCCGCTCCTTAACCCTTATTCCACTCTCTCCCCTACGCTGACTATGTCCGAAAAAAGGTTGGATGTACTGACTATTGCCTTGTCGTAGTAAGCTCTTGTCAATGAATCTATGAACATAGCCATCGTCTCCTTGTTCGTCAGCGAGGGCTCTATTTGGGCAGTCATCTCCCTCCACCTCTGGGTGTATGCCTTGAAGGACTCGTTGTTCCTCTTGCTTAAAGTCCTAAGATCTGACATATCTGGGGTTAGATCGATGTTATATCGGTAACGATGGAGGAAGGCATCCGCCAGCTGCTTCCAATTTTGGACTTGCCCCTTCTCCAGCTGCATGTACCAGTTGAGGGCTGAGTCAGCCATGCTCTCCTAGAAGTAGTGGATCAGGAGTTTCTCATTTTCACCATGTGCAGCCATCTTACGATAGTACATCATAAGATGACTCTTGGGGCAAGTCAATCCAGCATACTTAAGGAAGTCTGGGACCTTGAATTTTGGTGGGAACTGGATGTTTTTTATCAAACACATGTCTGCCGCCTCCTTAACATCAAAGCTATGTCCCTCGAATGCCTTCAACCTTTCTTCCAAGGCAGAAATTTGTTGCTTGGATACCTCAGGGGTGTGAATGTGCATTGTCCTGGCGTCAGATTGCACAAAGGCTTTTTGCTCGAAGAAGAACTCCTCTTCTTCTTCTTCCTCATGGCGAGAGATGCGGTTGCCATGAGTTTCCCCTTTGTTTAGGTTTTGCTGGCGCATGACCTCCATTAATTGTGCCATTTGCTCTTAGAGGGTGCTGACGTCAACGGTAAGTTTGCGGTTTTGTTCCTCCAGATGCTCCATAGCTCTAGCCTTCTGTGCGCGAGTTCGGATGGGAAGAGGACCAACCACTTTCTAAGATGCCCAAGAATGAATTTTATTAATGGAAACGAATGATACGTGTGGGGTTAGTATCTTCTAAGACAATAACTTAGGTATCATCCTTAAAGCTTACGTTTTGCGGAGTACCATACCCACTTTGGTGGAATGGTTCCTTCCTCATCATATATTTGACTAGTATAACGAAGGTCACCATATACCTTAACACATTTGTCCCTTTCTTGTAGAATGGTTACAAATGTGCTAGGGCCTCTTTTCTCTTTGTCTTAGAGATATCTAATGCCCCCTAGCATGAATGCGTTTATGCATGAGAGACTTTATTAAGATGATGTTTATGCATACCTTTCTCTATGCATTTATTTTCTCTCTTGATTTTACCACTTATGTCATGATGCGATATGAATGATTTGATTTTGTCAAATATCGTTTTATTCAAATTCATTATTTTGCCTTTTTCGATTTGATTTATTTGGTTTTTATAACCCTTTTATCTCTTCTGTCGGACTGCATGACTACTTAGCTTATAAAGAACCTGAAACCAGGCTAGCTAAACGGCAGACTGTCCGAGATAAAAAAAATGGTTTATTGCAAAAGAATAATTTGAACGTTCTTTATCTCTTCTGTCGGACTGCGTGACTACTTGGCTTATAAAGAACCTGAAACCAGGCTAGCTAAAAGGCAGACTGTCCGAGATAAGGGTGTTTATTGTGAATTTTTTTTTTTTTAGATTTTCTTTTGTTGTTTTGTTGTATGGTTATGCTATGCAAAAATCAAATGTAACAAACAAATGCGCACACAATTCACTCATCCACGAACAGGTATGACGACGTTTTTAATTATGAGGTAGGGTTTTCCTGTAGAAGAGTGCATATTCAGGGTAGTTCTAAATTTCCTCACCAAGATCAGGCCCCCAAGGTGCCCCCATTATAGGGTCTTCATTCTCCAGCCTTCTGACTATGCATAACACTAAGGCCTTAGTCAGTCTTTGTGCCAAAAGAGGAAGGTTATCACCTTGGAGTGCTATAAAAAGGATTGGAGTGCTATAAAAAGGATCCTTAGATACATCAAAGGAACATCAGGTGTTGCATTATGTTGTGGAGGATCAGAACTAGTTGTCAGAGGCTATGTTGATTCAGATTTTGCAGGTGATCTGGATAAAAGAAGATCTACTACTGGTTATGTATTTACGGTTGCAGGAGGGGCAATAAGTTGGTTATCCAAGTTATAGGATGTTGTAGCTTTGATAAACCCTTAGTTGTATAGGTTTTCAAAATTTAGTTTCCCCAAAAATATAGTAAGAGGTAAACCAAGTATCAATCCAAGGAGTGAAATTGCAAATTGTTCTTTTTATGGTGTGTAATTTGAGAAAAACTAAGTAAATTTTTGGAGATTTTGAGTTATAAAAGTAAAAAAAAAAAAAAAAGTAAAACAACTAAAAGGAATCTTAAACTAGTAATCTAAAATGTGACAAATTGTTTTGTATGGAAATTGGTAAAATCTTTAAATGGAACTAAACACTAAATGGTAAAATCAAATTGGTAAAAAAAATACTAAAGATATTAAAAACAAATCAATAACTGAATAAAAAAAATTACTAGAATTCAAAAACAAAACTAGTTACGAATTTTATGATAGATTTAGCTAGAAAATTTTGTATGTTGTAAATATAATGGAAACTAAACTAATCAATTATCAAAGCTAGAAACCAAATTGATTAAGCACACAATTGGAACTAGAAAATGATTGAAATGGTGTAAAAACTACAAAAAAACTTTAAATAACCGAATTGAAAAAAATACAATTAAACTAAAACATTTGCTAACTATGCATATGAACATGTTATGAATTAAATTGCCTAAACTATGCAACTAATAAAATTCAAACAGAATTAAAAATGTCTCTAAGTGCTTTAGAACACAAAGTATTAAGCCTATGATCCCAAACAACATAAAAAACTAGACTAGAATTCAAAACTATACTAAACTAGTGTATGTAAAATGTTTGTAAAAATTTTTAGAAACTAAAACAACTAAAATAGTTTGGAATTAACAAAAATAGAATCAAATCATGCTTGGATTAAATCTGGACAGAAAATACAGTAAGAACAAATTGGAAAATTGAAGAATTCAAATGGACAAAAACTTGAAACTACTTATGACCGGATGCAAAGATTAATTGGAAACAAACTTCTAATTGTTTGAAAAACTTAAAAACCTATTAACTAATGTGTAGAACTTCTAAATTGTGCAAAAACAGCAAAGGACTATGAAGAACAAGTTCTACAAAATCAAACACAAAAATTCAATCAAATGTAAAAACTATTCCTAAATTGCAAACTACTCCTAAATTGCTATGAACAAACCAAACGAGAAAATATTCCTAAAATGATGTTTGACTGATTGAATTCTAAAACAAAGCAAAGGAACTTGAAACAACATCTAAGAACAACATTTCAACCAATCAAATTGAAGAAATTAAACCAAAACAACAAAAATAAAATTGAAATGGTAAAAGAACGTCAAAACAACAAGAACAACAAAACAACACATGAAAACTTTGTGAAATTGACTAATGAGACGTGATTATTCTCCTTAATGAATAAGGAACCAATTAAGGCTTGAAAAACAATAAGAATCACGCTCAAATCACTACTAAAACAATGTAAAAAAACTGAAAACAATGAAGAAGAATGAAGCTGGAAACAACATTGTGAACAATCTATGATTATATGATGAATTGAATTAGAAATTCGTGTAGAACAAATGTAAAACGAAATTGAATTGAAAGAACAACTAAAGTAAAGCAAGAAGAACACTAAACAAAGCAGAAAAAAGGGGAAACTAAAGAGACAAAAAGAAAACTAAACTAAAAACTAAAGAGATAGCAAGAGAAATAACCAGAATTAATAGAACTTGAACTAACTTCACATCAATTGAAGAATATAATTCGATGTGTGTTACAATGACAAAAAAAAAATGCCTTATAGGTTCAAATGTGAGTCAACTTCCACTTTAATTTCTAATAATCTCATTTAAAATATTCACTTTTACATTAGATCATATATCCTTTGAGAAAAAATATTTTTTAATTGTAAGTATTTATCACTCAGTAATGATTCTATCATCTATTTTAGATCGTACTCAACCGAGTCAATAATTATAACACTATTGAGTATTTTTACTGAATTAATAATAAGAAAATTCTCATAAATAGAACCACGAGTTAACCATATAAAAAAATATAATAAAATATAATGTCACTTTTAATTAAAAACCTTAAACTATTAAATTACTAGTGTTTCTTAATTATAAATTACTCACTTTTTACATGAGATTTCAATCCCATGTAACAACTTGTAAACTTGTTTAAATCTATCATTAAATAAAAAAATTAGGTTTGAAAATAAAAAGTATGATATATAATTTAGTATATTCACATTATATATTTTTCTTATAAAAGGTTACCAATATTTTTTTCATATAAGAACATTTTTAATGGAGTTATATCAAATGTTACAAGTGATAATACTTTATTTCTCTATATATGTATTATCTAAACTCAAAACTACTAATCAAATTGACAATAATTTTGTGTTAATAAATCTACATAATCAATAATGATATGATATATTTCTCCAAACATCACTCTTAAAGTAAAACATTATTATACATATTTATTTATTGTAAAAAACACAATACCATGTTCAGAAATAAATACAACCTAATCAATATACTCATTAATATATCATATCCACATTGAATAAGAAACAAGTGGATATAACCATATACATGTGCACAAAAGAATAGAAGAAAATCCCCACTTTTTAAACATTGAATTATTTGTTCGCACCATCCACAACTTTATAGTTTCTCTTTTTGAGAAAACTATGGATTATGATTTATAATCCCCTAATTAATTATGTTAATTATAATAATTTTATGTGACTACCTAATTTATCCAATTTTTTTGTTTTTGGGTTGGGGGCTAAATCCTTGGTGATAAGTAACAAACAATGGGCTTTGGTGCTGCTTTTTGAGTTTTTAACCGCGCCCTATAAAGTGAGCAGCAGCGAGCATTTTCAATTACCTATACACACAAAAACCAAATCTCCATTTTTTTTTTCTCCACAAAAATATATTCATTCACACACGCAGTCGCTCACACCCCAAATCTCATCGTCTTCGTCTCAATCCTTATCGATCAAAAACCCTTACGCTTCTCTCTCTCTGTTTCCCTCTCTCCCTCTCTCGAGCACATACACTAAATTCTCTAACATCTTCGATCGTGGGTATTTCTTCGAGCAATTTTTTTCCGGTTCGATTTTAATTTATAAAAATATTTATTTTAATCTATCTGTGACTTCTAGTTGCGATTTATTAATTCTGGTTGCATTTTATTTTTGTATCTGATTGATGTGAATTTCAGAATAGATTAAATTCTCACGAGCTGTGAATGAATATCGCGGAGTTTTGAAAATGCCGGGGTTAGCGCAGAGGAATGAACAACTCACTAATGGCTCGTCGACGGCGCCGTGCACACTCTCTGCAAATGGATTCTGGTCGAAGAATTCAGGCGATGTTAGCTACAATCAACTCCAGAAGGTGCTGAATTTTTCTTTTTTTATTTATTTATTTTTTCGTATTAGATTTTGGGTTGTCGCTGGATCACTGTTTTGAATTGTTTGGTGTGTTAATGGGGATGGTTTGATTGGGTTTATATTGGATCTTACTGTTGGAACACTTGTTTGATTACTTTCACGGGGTTTGGATTCATAATTTCAGTGTTTTCTAATTGATACATGTCATTTTAGTAATTGATTTTTTTTCTTTGTCACTTGTTCTTATGCTGGCCATTGAACAATATTTGTCAATTTACTCAAGGTTACCGTCAGCGATAGTTTTCTAATTGGGGCAATGAGTTGTCAACAATGAATCACACAGACATCAAAATGGTTTTAAAAGTACAGGGACTGGGACAATAACAGATTGTCCTACCATTTTAAACTTTTATTTATTTTTTAAAATTTACACCAATAGGGATGGTGCGGCACTACAATAATGAGACATAATATTATTTTATCGTGTCCACAACTATTAAAATGTTGATTCTTGAAACATTAATGTCTCCTTTTTAATTTAGATTTAATTTCTTGTTAATATTTTATTACTTTTGTACCCTTGCTACCGGTGGTAATGGTTTGCCGGGAAATATGCGGATATGTCCGTCGTCTTGCTTCTATTTGTCTATAGCTTATTCAAGCTGGCTCAAGTACGGAAAGAGCATATTTCCCAAAACAAATATGATTACCTCAATAGATATTCATTCTTTCTCTATGCTGTTTATGAAATCTGTGTTTTAGAAATTAATCTTTTACGTAGTTTATTTCAAGAGTTTAGAAAACGTTTGCAGTCCCCGTTGTGGCTATAATATCTAGGCTTTTGAAATTTCTTCACGAGCACAATTGCACTTGCATCGACCACATTTCTTCACAAGTTTTCACGATATGAAGGATTGTAATAAAACATAATTGTGGCTGCAAATTACAATTTAAAATCTTGGTTCATTTTATATTGGATTTGTGTCATATCCATGCTTTCTAGAAAATCAATGATAGTGAACAATTACCAAAATTTGTGGGAGCAGATAGGGGCAGAGAGGAAAGAGATCCTTGAGAATTGTTTTTAACTCACGCCTGTGGTTTTAGATTGATCAGCAATGTTGAGGGAATTGTGGATTGCAAAGACCTTAAGAACCACAATATTGCAGGCACAATTGTGGTTGCAATCTGCAACTTAAGACCTATTTCACAGAGATTGAGCTGTGACCTAGGTCATGTTGACCCTGTTTTCTTGATAAGATTGCAACGAGAGATGCTTACCTTGTCTCTTATGGGTTTATTACTTTTTTGATACAGTTCTGGACTGAGATGTCATTTCAAGCTCGGCAAAAGCTGTTGAAGATAGACAAACAATCGCTTTTTGAGCAAGCTCGCAAAAATATGTACTGCTCCAGGTGCAATGGGTTGCTTCTTGAAGGTTTTGTGCAGATTTCTATGCATGGGAAATCTTTGCAACCAGAAGCGGTGGATGGCCACTTTCCTTGCAACAGAACTGGAGGTTTACGAAAGCTAAACAATGACAGATCAAGCATTGTCAATGGATGCCAAGACGAAATTCAAGATCCATCAATACATCCTTGGGGAGGTCTGACCACAGCACGTGATGGCTCATTAACACTTATGAGCTGCTACTTGTATTCAAAGTCTTTGAAAGGACTGCAAATTGTAAGTGCGGCTCATTTATATTGGATCCTTCTGCCATTCATTTCTCTGTGGGTAGCTAAACTTCTGCACATTTTAGGTCTTCGATGGGGCACGTTCTAGGGAGCGAGAAAGAGAACTGCTTTATCCTGATGCCTGTGGTGGGGGAGGCCGTGGTTGGATAAGCCAAGGAATAGTCAGTTATGGTAGAGGACATGGTACAAGAGAAACATGTGCCCTGCATACTGCCAGACTTTCATGTGATACACTAGTAGATTTTTGGTCAGCACTTGGAGAGGAAACACGACTTTCTCTTCTAAGGATGAAGGAAGAAGATTTTATTGAGAGACTTATGTACAGGTATCTATCTATTTGTCCATCCCTTACACTTTGTTAAGCCTTAGATGAGTGAGGATTGTAATTTTAATATTAGAATCAGTCATACTGTTGAAATTGACTTGCAAAGAATGAGAATGCATAACATGCCTCTGGAAGGTTTAAAATAAATTTCCAGAATATGACCATCTTTGTTAGAATCACCACCAAAGAGTCAGGCAGATTATTGAGAAAAAAATAAAGATTTTTGGGGTTTGATCTTCTTACCCAAGGTGATTTCAAGCCAACTAACTATCTGTTGGATTCACGCCAATTGAGCTGCCTGTTTGGTGCTTCAAATGGTGAACAGGGAATCTATCATTGACATGGAAGTTAAAAAATTGTCCAGCAACAGTAAATAATGAGTAAATATAGTGCTGTATTAATGGAAAAAGCTTTCGTTACATGATTCTGTAGCATAATGGGAAATATTGTAGTGATTCATGTATTTTTAGGTTGAAAAGGATAGTGTTAGGATATAAGGGGAAGTAGAAGTTAGTAAGATAATTAGCATATTAATGAGTTAGGTAGTTGCATAAGGTGTTGTTCAGGTATAGATAGGGTGTGAAGGATAGGAGAAGGGAGTGGATATTTTGGTAAATTGAGCATTAGCTCTTTGTAAAAGGAGAAATCCTTTGTGAAAGGGAAACCCTTGGAGGAGATTGCGCTCCTATTTCTTGTTCTTTTCGTCCTATTCAATAAAAACTTTTTTTTTTCTTTTTCTGTTTAATTCTTGGTTCCTAACAAATTAGTCCGACTTGTCGGATCCTTGAGGGAGAGCCAGTGTTAGAGATGGAGGAAACACAAATTTTGTACGGGGAAGCTACCAACATTTGTAAGATCCAATTGGTTGGATTGCTAGGGCTGAAAACTTTCTTTGAGGTACATGAAATTGATTCTTTTAGTGGGTTGCAACATGCATTCATGAGCGTGGAGGGTGTGGCAATAAGTTGGTTCTATTATTGGTACCAAGATAGCTCGGATTTAGATTGAGAATCATTTTCAACATCTTTGATAAAAAGATTCGAAGATACCTATGGTAGCCACGTCTTTGAAAGATTGACTACCTTGAAGCAAGAAGAGCAAACCAGATTAAAACATGTAGCAAAATAATGAAGACTTCCATAGTGTTCCTGAAAGTGTATGAAGAGGGTGATCCACATTTGGTTAAGCAAGAAAAAAATAGCATGGAGGGAAGGGGATCAAAATGCATTGCAGCAGAGATTAATTCTTGGACAAGAAAGATGGAATTACCCACATTTGTAGGAAGCATAAAAGGGGAATCTGATTCAAAGAGTGGAAATTTTGAGAGTGATGATGATCCATTCTATTCTTGAAATCAGAAAATAGAAGTAAAGAAAAAGACTCAGTAATCAAGTATCAAACCCTTTATAGTGGAGAAGAAACCAAAAAATGAAGAAAATTTAGCAAGAGAAGTGAAAAGTATGTCAAAGGAAGATGTTGCTACATCAATAAAGACTATGAAGATTATGGGATGTGAAAATCAATTTCTTGACAACCTAATTGTTTAGTTAATAAAAAAGGAAGTCGAAGGTGGAGATGTAACTAAACATTATTTTTTCTAAATTCAGATTTCCATATTAAAATTTAGGAATCATTGTTGGACTTTGAATTGATAGCGAAGGTGGTTGGAACATTAATGACATTAAAATCTTGGATTTTTAATTTTCTTGGTGATCCTTTGACATTAATCTTCATTGCCTTCATGAATCACATCTTGGCAATTGAATCAGTATAGAAGGAAGGTTCAAAGGTTGTTATACAAAATCCACTCTCATCCCCACCACCACCCAAGCCACAAGACTTGAATTTGAATATAGTAGTCACTGATTCTCATTCCTGCAGTAGAAAAGCATGAAATGAATAATGGGGTCAAGCTTTTACTATTACAACTGTTGGAAGTCCCACATCACTTACCTCATATCATGTGGTATGGTTTAAGTACCTCTTAGGCGACTCCACCTATTGTTAATTGGTTTCATGTTGGAACTTTAACATGGTATCAGAGTCAAAGCTTAACTTTTTTTTGGTTATTATCTTGGGCCAAAAGTGTCCCTTTTGTTGTGGTTTAAAAATACTCTTTGTTGTTGTCTTGGGCCATAAGTTGCCCTTAAAATACCCTTTGCCTGGTTCGGTAGGCTTTGTTGAAGGGGGCATGTTAGAAGTCCCACATGGCCTGTCTCATGTCATGTAATACTGGTTTAAATACTTCTTAGACTACTCTAAATATTGCTAATTGATTTTATGTTGGAACCTTGACAACAACCTTGAGGACAAGGTTGATTCTAGGTGGGGTGTATTGTTAGGGTATAAGGGGAAGGAGAAGTTAATAAGTTAGTTAGCATATTAATGAGTGAGTTAGTTGTATAAGGTGTTGTTAAAATATAAATAGGGTGTGAAAGATAGGAGAAGGGAGTGGATACTTTTGTAAATTGAGCATTAGCTCTTTGTAAAAGGAGAAATCCTTTGGGATAGGGAAACCCTTGGAGGAGAGTGCACTCCTATTTCTTGTTCTTTTTATTCTATTCAATAAAGAAACTTTCTTTTCTTTTTCTGTTTAATTCTTGGTTCTTAACAAATAGGTTAAGTTCTAAACCCTAAACTTTAAGATCATTAGAAGTATTGTATTTCTTAAAAAAATTATATTTATTAGTCAAAATGACTACACGTTTGCCTTTTCTAGAAAAAATTTGAGAATGATCTAAGAGAGCTGCTTATTCTATATCAGTTCGTATTTGATGTTCTTCATTCTTTGTTGAATATGTGTGTTTACTGTCTGCTTTTATATTGTCCCAGAGCAACTTCCCCAGGGTCAACTAAAGGATGAATATATTAATTGTATTTCTTGACAGAGCTTGTCTGATATTGAAGGTTTTGCCCTAATTCTTGTTTATTATAGTTTAGATTAGAAATTGCATGATTAGAAAATTGTCCAAAAACAGTTTTAGTTCTTAACGTAAAATACTAGAGAAGTATAATGATTTAGTTTGTTATTAGACTGCCATTATTTATGAAATTGCAAGGTTTAGGCTATTGGATACTTGGGACTTGTGGATTGTATACACAAGTAGTTTGGATGAGAAAGGATGATTTTGTTGGAGGCAATTAGATACTTCTTTGGGACTTTGTGGAGTGTAGATATGGACTGTTATATAAAAACTGATTGTTATGTAAGTTGTTGCATGCAATTATTGAGAAGATAAATCAACAGGTGAGCTGTTGTAAGGACTGAAACTAGACATCATTCTCTACTCAAATGGTGTGGTTGCTTCATTAAGGTTTTGGGCAATAATTAAGCCAACATATTACTGTCCACTAAGGCACTGGCCTTTTTATGATCGTGATCTTGTTTGTTAGGAGATTTCTTGAAAGGTAACACAAGTGGAGTAAGTATAACGAGATCCTTAATTAATGGTACCCAATTTAAGAAAAACAGATAAACAAGAAAAGAATTTGAAGAAAAGTGTATTAGATATAAATAATGGACAAGGAGACTTTGAGATCTTCAGAGGGATTTTGACAAAGGCACCTTGGTAGATTAGAATGTTAACTTTGATATAAATAGGTAAAAGTTAATCTATTATAGATTCACTGCACTGTTTTCTACATTATTACTGGTTTATATAATATTTAAGTGTTATGTCTAGGGAGTTACGAGTTCTGTCAGCAAAAAAATATTGAGGGAAGCCTTAAGTTGCATACTGTTTATTTAAATTTTTTAACATTGTGTCTGTTGCTGTCTTGTTCTACTGGGTCATAGAATCTGATGCTTTCTATCATCAAATGGCTGTTTGTTCTATTAGAGTTATATTATAGAAAGAATTTTATTAGTCATTTCTTTTGAACATATTTTTGCCAATGTTCATTTGAATACATAAAAGCAATGCTTAATAGTTCATTACTAGCAACAATTTAATCTATTTTGTCATCATTATTAAGTATATATGAAACTTTACTCCAAAGCTGTACGTTACTTGGTGAAACCCCTTGTACAGGTATATAGTTGTATGTTTCTAAGGATGTTCTATTCGAGGTGGAGCTAGAGAATTAATGTCAAGGAGACCAATATTTACAATTATTATTATTATTTTTATGACGGCCATAAAATGTTGTTTTAATAAAATATAAAAGAAAAAATATTTTTTGGGGGACCATGCTCCACCCCTGGCTATATTGCTTTGTTTGGTAGAGTGGAAAGAAATGGAGGAAAAAGAAAAGAAAGAAAGAGAAATAGGTGAGAAATAGAGTAGAGCAGAAATGAAGGTTGTTTAGTTGAAGAGAAAGTATAAATTTATAATGTTAGTTTTAATTTAGCTTTTATTTTATATTTATTATTATTATTAATATTGTTTTATTCCTTTAGAAGAATGAAACATAAAAGACATCCTATAATCAGTTATACATTTGTTTTGTATCGGGAAAATGTACAAAACCCAACATAATCAGGACAACATAATTATGTTGTGGTGCAGAACGCCTATCTTTGCTGTTCATCTTACTTTTAAGTGGACATACTGTAGCAGCGGAACCACATAATTTTTTCTGTTTTTTTCTTCACATGTCATGCTATACAAACTTGATCCAGTCCGACCTTCTTCACATTTCTTGCTATAAAAAGTAGATCTGGTCCCTCGTCATTTTTCTTTCCGTGCCTGCTTCTTTCATGTGTTCCAAGCCGTGGTTATGCTTTTGCTAATGAATTAGCATTTCTATCAGGTTTGACAGCAAGAGATTCTGCAGAGATTGTAGAAGAAATGTTATTCGAGAATTCAAGGAACTAAAAGAATTGAAGCGCATGCGCAGAGAACCTCGTTGCACCAGTTGGTTTTGTGTTGCGGACTCGGCCTTTCAATATGAGGTGTGTCTTGAACATTTTTATCTTGTAAAATCTTTAACGATTGAGATTTTAGTGGAAGTGTCAGAGTTTCTATGATGAATTGTTTCATTGAGCTATTGACAACTATAATGAAAGTTCTACCTAACATGACATCTGTCCATTTTCTTTTTTATTAGGTATCTGATGACTCAGTTCAAGCTGATTGGCGTCAGACATTTGGTGATCCATCAGGAACCTTTCATCACTTTGAGTGGGCTGTGGGGACAACTGAAGGAAATTCTGACATTTTGGAATTTGAAAATGTTGGATTGAATGGATGTGTTCAAGCCAGTGGCCTGGATCTTGGTGGTTTGAGTGCATGTTTTATCACCGTCCGAGCTTGGAGATTAGATAGACGCTGTACTGAATTTTCTGTTAAAGCTCATTCGCTGAAGGGTCAGCAGTGTGTACATTGCAGGTTAATTGTAGGAGATGGTTATGTTACAATCACAAAAGGGGAAAGTATCAGAAGATTCTTTGAACATGCTGAAGAGGCTGAGGAAGAAGAGGTAATTAAAGTTTCTCCAAGAAAATAAACCTTGTGAATTATCCATCATGCACTTGATTTTGATAACTATTCATGAGGAATTGGTCAGATACGTTTTCATGTTATGTAATGATGCTCCCAGGATGATGATTCAATTGACAAGGATGGGAATGAGCCGGATGGAGAATGCTCCCGTCCCCAAAAACATGCAAAAAGCCCTGAACTTGCTCGAGAATTTCTGTTAGATGCTGCCACTGTTATTTTCAAAGAACAGGCATGACTAGATTAAAATATTATTTCCTGTGTGTGTCTGTTCTTGTTCGAGCACTGACCGCATCTTATCCTTCAGGTTGAAAAGGCTTTCAGAGAAGGAACAGCTCGCCAAAACGCACACAGCATATTTGTTTGTCTTGCACTAAAACTGCTGGAGGATCGAGTGCATGTAGCTTGCAGAGAAATCATTACATTGGAAAAACAGGTCTCAGTTATTATGCTTTTAGGAAAAATGCTGTTGGGGACAGGGAAAAAAACTCTTGTTTTTTTTTTTTTGAATTACGCTTCCTAAATTCCAACCGTATATTTTGTCCATAGATGAAGCTTCTTGAAGAAGAAGAAAAGGAAAAACGTGAAGAAGAAGAACGCAAGGAAAGGAAAAGGACAAAGGAAAGAGGGAAAAAGCTTAGGAGGAAGGAGAGATTAAAAGGAAAAGAAAAAAGGTGCTCTGAATCAAATGATGCTCTTGGTTCTGAAACCTCAAAGGAAGAATTGTCTGCAGTTGTTGATGTGGAGCACAATTATCCTGATAGCTGCAGGAACTCAGTTATTGAAACAGATGAAACTAATCTATTAAGGGATGATTCTCCTAACATCCAAGATGAAGAATTACCCAGTGAGGGTAATACTTTGAAACCACAAGACCTCTCTTACGATGATTGTGAGGAAGAAATTTCAAACCCAAAAGATGAGATAGATCAGTCTACAATTGAAGAATCAAAGCTTTCTCATAGAAGACAACGATGTAGGAAAGACTTTCACCAGGATATGCCTGTGAAGTGGCCAGACAGACGGCGATATGCAGTTGTTTCAGAAAATAGTGTGATGGTTGGCGGCAGGTCTGAGCCAAGACATTATGGAGAGAGTTTTGTGACATCATCCAGGGTAATGAATGGTTTGAATAGGCAATCAAGGATCAATGCCCCAACAAAATCCAATGGTCGAAATGTTGGTTCTCCAAAGTTTAATGAGAAGTTTTATAGTTCCAAGAATCGGACAAATGAGAGATGTGATATTCATTCTTGCAGTTGTAGCTTGAGTAATGAATATAAGACAAGGGTTGAACAACATTCACCTATGACTAGAGTTAGTCGGGAGACAAATCCTACTTGTCAGTCTGAATCTGCAGGGGATACATCCAAGCAATTTTATCGTGGTACCAAGAATAATCAAGTAGACTGTATGCATGAGAGTAATGGAAGATCCAAAAACAAAATCTATTCGGGGAGCTATCCCGGTAGGGATTTGTTTCAATCGAAGAGAGTTTGGGAGCCTACAGAATCTCAGAAGAAATATCATTGTATTAATTCTGACTCTGATGTTATTTTGAGGTCCAGTACAGTTCAGGAAACTCAGTCTGACCTGATCAAGTCATCTATTGGGGAAGCTGCTGAGTCAGGTGAAAATGATGTTAAGGAGTGTAATTCAAAGAGATTTGGTGGAGTGGATGAAAGGTGTAAAAATGATTTTCATGTAGAAGTTGAAGGCTCTTGTAGCTCTATGGAAATTGCTTCAGAGGAAGGTGGAATATGTTCAAGCGGAGGCTTTGCCTTAAATAGAGCTGCTGATCCCACTCAAAGTAGCACTTTTAGTTCTGATAACTGCTCATCATGTCTAAGTGAGGGTGATAACAATACCACCTCGTCAAACCATGAAAATACAGAATCCTCAATCACATCAGATTCAGAAGATGTTAGCCGGCAATCCGAAGTAAGAAATAATTTGGATTGCATGGAAAATATGTTGTCTGATTGTCATGAAGTTGCCATAGAGATTAACCAGAATGCCAATGGTGAGGGTTTAGCAAGAAGTTCAAGTTCACTGATTGTTCCGGCCATGGATGGTACAAGAGATTATGCAATTGGAAATCTTGTGGAAACTTCCCAAAATTTTGATACTTGTTTTTCTACCACTATTGTGTGTTCTCAACGTCAAAGTATGCTTCCACCGGTGTCAAACAAAAATATACGTTTTCCAGTTTTTCAAGCTCCTTCAACGGTGGGTTATTTCCATCAAAATCCGGTTTCATGGCCAGGAGCTCCCACAAATGGGTTGATACCCTTCCCACACACAAATCCCTATTTATATGGTAGCCCTCTTGGATATGGCTTAAATGAGGACCCACGCTTCTGCTTGCAGTATGGAGCCTTGCAGCAACCAGCTCCCTTATTCAACCCTGCTATTCCAGTTTATCAGCCAGTTGGTAGAGCTAATGTCTTGAATGCAGAGGAACGGCCTGGAGTTTCAAAGCCAGCTTCTTTGGTAGAGCATCTTAATGGATCTATTGCAGAAAGGGTCGTTCCACCTGGAGCTATTTCCAAGAAACCAGCATTATATGGAGAAGTTGTGCATGATAATTCTGCCAAGTCACCTGAGAGTAACAATGATTTTTCCTTGTTTCATTTTGGTGGACCCGTAGCCCTTTCAACAGGATGTAAATCGGTGCACACATCTTTGAATGGAGATACTGTTGACGATTTTGGGTCAAAAAGTTCAGCAGATAATGTTGAAAATGTTCATAATTGCAATAAGAAAGAGACTCCAGCCATGGAGGAATACAACTTGTTCGCAACAAGTAATAACTTAAGGTTTTCAATTTTCTAAAATCATAAAGTCAGAAGTATAAGGTGGCTGTTGTGGAACCCAGTCCCTATCTTCACATATGGTAATGGAGGTTTGAGTACCTTGTAATTTGGTGAACAATAAGCTTCCTTTCAGCAATTTCCAATTTAGCCTATAGCTTGATTAGTTAATTGTTGCCCAATTATCTTCTTCTTTTTTTTTTGGTGTAGAGAAAGATTGAGAGTGTTGGTATTTTAAAGATTTTTTGTGAGGTCATAAGCACCCTAAAGTTTCATTGAAGCATTTGTTCTTCATAATTTTTTGTCATACTGAAACCAAAGTCTTTATAGTGAAAACTGTATTAGAGTTTTTGAGCCCACATTGCCATTATGATTAAAGGATTTGCTTGAATTCAAATTTAGATCCTTTCATGCAATCTCACGATTTTGTCATCGCAAGGACATGCAATATTTGGGTGTGATGTAAAGTCCAATTCTAAATTTGGATTCCATAGTTTTAACGGGAGTCTTATGTGTAGATATAGTAAAAGTGGCATAGGTATAAACCATAGCACCTTTCAGAATATTCAGCCGTATTTGCTCTTTTTTACTTTCTTCATCTTGAACGAGGTGAAAAATTCCCAGTATTCTTAAAGTAATACCCGTGAGAGTTGTTGAAATTTAATTACTAAAAGTTTTTTTTTTTTTGTATGACCTGTTTAAAGATGATTTAAGTGTTAACCAACAGAAGGGAAATGGGGAAACTTCAGTCGTTTGGTGCAGTGGAAGAGGGAAATGAAAGGAAATTTACACTTGTGATTACTTTATTTGGGTGTGATGATGGTGAACTTGTGCAATGTTGTATGACTTTAATTTTGCCATTCATAATTCGCCATGGTAGAATCACGATGGAGCTCTTATGCCTTGTTTCGAAGGTAGTTGATTTTGGAGCATAAAAATAAAAAAAGGGAAAAATATTGAAAATTTTGTAAAATTTTAAAAAATAAAAAATAATTTTAACACATGTAACTGCATTAGTAATATAATAATTATTTTTTATATTATTAATAATTGTAAAAATAAATATTATCTTTTCTTTATTTATAAGTAATATATTAAAAATAATTATTTTATTTCATAAAAGATAAAATTATTTTATAAGTGATCGATACTAAAAATGGTTAGAAAATAAGAAATTTTATTTATATAATATATAGATTAAGTAATTTAATAGTTTACCAAACACTTTTCCTTAAACGTTAATAAAAATTATGAGTTTAAAATAAAAAATGGTTAAATATGAAGTAATTATTTTTTGAAATTTTATATATTTAAAAAAAATCATTTAAAATTAACTATAATTTTTTATTAGTATTGATAAAATCATAAATATATTTTTTTATCTTATTATTAATACTAAGATAATGATTGTGATCTACTTAGAAAGGATTAAAAGAGAAATATTATCATTTTGAATTGCTTTTCACACTTTTTTTTATGTGGTATCTGTTTGTCTTCATATTTTTTATAAAGAGGAACTTGAAAATTTTATAATTAATATTATTTTTATATATAAAATATGTTTAAACCTAAATATACTTACACAATAATCTGCTATGGCAGAAGAATAATTTCTTTTAGACATAAAATATCTGTTTTAATTAAAATTATACTTGAGTTACACTCTAATTATTAAATATACCTTCAACCATTTTTTTGAATTATTAAATTTAAATCTTGAACTCTAATGACATATTAACCATAATAACATTACATATTAAAACTTTAAAAAAAATACTAAAACTCTAATAACATATTTG
Source organism: Sphenostylis stenocarpa (assembly GCA_963425845.1). Classification (NCBI taxonomy): domain Eukaryota; kingdom Viridiplantae; phylum Streptophyta; class Magnoliopsida; order Fabales; family Fabaceae; genus Sphenostylis; species Sphenostylis stenocarpa. The sequence goes on along the minus strand of OY731398.1, from coordinate 41,347,054 downwards.
AAATATTAATAAACATTAAATCAAAAAAATATTTAAAAATTTATTAACAAAATTTAAATCCTTACGACATACGGAACCCGAATGACATATCCCATATAATGTTTTTTTAACATTAAAACTATAATGACATTTAAAAATTATTAAAAAAACACTATACCCAATAAAAATATTATAAAAACTCTATTTTTTTTAAAATGTTATAACTCTCACTACGAGCACAACCGATAATCTTTTTTTGTCTTAGTTAGATAAGTTTATTTTAAAATTTATTTATTAAAAAAAATTAAAGTATTATACTTCAATTTATATAAATTCATTTTGTCAATGAATATTTTATTAAAATGGCATTTTTAAGTTGGAGGCTTAATTTTCGAATATGCTTAAGGTATAATACTCGCATAGAACATTATCATGGTATCATAATATAATGTATGATAAATCTACTTTGTAAAACATAGATTGACATGTACACATTGCTCTTTTCAAACAACAAATAAAAGCATAATGACATAATCTTATGCTTGGCTTTTGAAGACGAACAACAATGCATAAAACATTTGAAGTATAATATAATTCATTTATTATCTAAAAAGTATATAGGAAAATTTGCAAAAATAAGTGCATCTTGAGAAGGTAAAAGGGTAAGGGTAATTTTTTTTTATCAATTTAATATTTTCTCTAAAAGCAAGACTAGTCTAGAATTGAAAAGTTGAAACTTATATAGTCCAAATTGCTTTAAAAATGAATTGAGTTTAAAATTAAACTAAACTAATTAAATAATGAATAAAGACTTCCAACAAATATCAATAAAATTATACCATTTTATGATTTTTCATCCCAAAATTCAAGTTATCTGTCAAAAAGGAAACATTATATAAGAAGTTGAATCAAATCGTGTATTCAAAAGTATCCACTCTAGGAATCACGTCCTTGAGCAGATCAAAACAGCTAAATATAGGTCAGGTTCATCCACAAATTCAGCCACATCAAAAGATTGAGCAGCTGCAACACTTTGTAAATATGTTTTATCAGGTAGGTCAGAAACCACTACATCTGGATACTGTTGTCGTTGCTGTTCTAATACTGCTTTCCCTTTGGGATGACTGATAATCACTCTTCCACCTAAGGTCAAATCCAAAATTAAATACAAGAAAACATGTTGCGTGCACTGGGCTAAACTTAACAAGGAAAAAAATATTGACTAAGAATAAGAAAATAAGATGGAGCACTAAGAAAATCCATCAATTTACTGTGCAATACAGTCCAGAATACACACAACTAGCAGAATACAAATACAAATACACATTTATAAATTATCGTTTAAATAAAACGTAGTCACAAACTAATCAATAGCCGAGTAATAATAGGTGTAAAAGATCAGAATTTCAGGATTGTTTTTCCAAAAGTCTCAACCCTTCACCGAAAATTATTGATAAACTAAAGCAGATGGCGAAGGACGAAGAGGAATTCCAAGTGTTCCTAATAACACGAAAAATTTAGAATCGGGAATCCAACTTCAGATTCCAAGGATATTATAGAGGTAAGAGTACAGATAATTCAAAAGGAGTTTTTTTTCTATATCATTTTTACAACCATAGTTCCTATATATAGGTAGGAACTGGTAACAAACATATATAACAGCAAACAGAGAATTTTTATATCAATTATTCAAACCTTGATACAAAAAGTCACAAGAAAAACATTCCTCAATGCTTCATTTTGAGACAAAACATGTGTGATAGTTTGTCTCAGAAGCAAATAGAGTGACTGCTCGTGCTTGAATGAAGTTCACCTTTAAAATATAAAATTATTATAGAGCTAGTAAGTAGAGACACTCTAACACACTCCAACAACATTCTTTCCCATTGATTAAAATTCTTTGAAAGGTACAAAATTATGAGTAAAGAGGCTTATTAAATAAGAAGTTAAGTCTTGTTTAGATAAATTTCTTGATAATCATTTACAGGGAAAGAAAATAAAATCTACTTCAGGTTAAGATTCTTCCATAAGTTAAAATTAGCTTATACATTACCTAGTGTATACAAGTTCTCTTGTACAACTTCTTCAAAAACTGATTTAACTCATGTATTAGTTAATTTCAACTTAGTATAAATAAAATTAATTCATTTTATCTTCTTATTTTTTTCTAAAGAGGACATTACACCGAAATGTCAATTATAACAGACAGTATGTTTGAAAGTGTTTGATAGGGCGGTGCTAACATTTCTCAGACGGTAAACAACCGAGGCAGCTTTGTTGGGTTTCCTACTACACAACACGCAACAAATTGGACAGCAACAGGAAATAGCAAAATGTCATTGACAGAGGAAAATACCAATTAGTAGCCATTATGAAGTTCTCAAAAATTGAAGAGAAAACTAACCTGGAGCACATTTTCCAGACAGAGACCCCAGAACTTGGTCAAGTTTGAAGGGTAACGCAGGAAGAAAATAAAGAAACACAGCATCAAAAGGAGCCCACTTTTCAGGAACATGTACAATCTCCCCTTGCCAGCACTTAACCCTGTCATATTTTTCTTTGACACAGGCCAACACGAGAAGCGAGTCATGGACAACAAACAGAGAGGAAGTCAACCCCACCAAGGAATCCACAAAGTCCTCAGACCCAGTTGAAACCAAAACCCTCGAACCCTCTTGGACCTTCCCAGCAGACATAATGCGCTCAACGCTTCGCTCTTCGACGCAGTCGAGTACGGACCAGTCCTTCTCCACGATTTCTGGGATGGAAACAAAGGACGCGCCCTCGGGAAGAGAAATGGGGGCGTCAATGTTTGAGTCAGTGGCTCGCGGCAAAGAGGGTTTTGGTGCGCGAGAAAATGGAGAGAGTGTGAGTGGAGTGGAGCAGAGGGTGTTCAGAAAGGGTTGGTATTTGGTTTGAAGAAGGGGGCGGAAGTCGCATGGTGGTGGGGGTATGAGAAGGAAGGAAGATAAAGAAACTGAATTCATGGAAGAAAAAAAGAAAGAAGAGAGTTTTAGATGTTGAAGAGTGGAGGTGAGGGTGCAGAGTGAAACCAAAGTATGAAGGATAGTTTTTAAATACTAAAACAAAATTGAAATTGAGAATGTAAAACTTTTTTTATATTGGTTAAATTCATAAAATTTTAAAACTCTCTGTTAACTTTTTTCTTTTTTTCTTTTTTTTTTCATCGTAGGTTGCACTTGTCTTTGGCAAATTATGCATGTCAAATACTTTCATTTCTAAACAAACTACAATTTTTTTTTTACAGTAGTTTTACATTTTAGTTTTAATTTTGTGATAATATCATTCCACATAACATTGATAAATAATTAAAATTTTTTTTTTTGTGGTTTATTCTTCTTCCTGTAAAGGATTTTTCTTCCTTCTATGTATATTTCAAGAGAATTTCTTTCTCTTTTCTCCTCCTTATGTTTTCCAATTTATTAAGAAAAAAAATGTAGAGCTTCATTCTAGAAGATATTTTTGAGTAAGTTTTCCTTCTCTATTGAAGATTCCCTTTCACTCTTCTTCTCTTCCTTGCTCCAATATTTAGGATACAGGGTTTGGTTTATAAAGGATTTTTGGTTTGATTTGATCTTTGAGTTGATTTTCTAGGTTTTGATGCTTGAAGTTGATGAAGGAGTATCCTTCGCATTCAACTCAGTCATCTCTTCCAAATTGTTGTTTCCTACGGGTGCAAGAAACCAAAGGTAATGGAGTCTATAGTTTTAGGTTATATTTTCATTAAATTCTAATTTATTTTATGTACAGTTCGATTTAATAAAATATAATTTTATAATTTATAACATAAATCACTTGAATTCAATTTTTTTATCATCCAAAATTTAACCCCTAATAGATTTCAATCAAAAATAGGCTGTATTCAATTTTTATTATTAATATGAGTTGAAACATCTAGAGAGTAAATTATAAGAATAATAAGGTTTGCGGCGTTTCTTGGAAGTGAGGTTTTGTCAAAAGAATAAAGGTAAAGTATAAAATAAAAATTAATAAAAAAATCTATAAAAATGGTGATTTAAATTATAAAGAGCTAAAAATATTTATTCTCAACTTATAGTATTTTTTAGAATATAAGTTTTTTTTATAATTTAATAATTATCTTGGTTACTTTTATTTTATGCTATTTATAACTTTTTTTATGTAAGGTGACGTAAAAAAAAAAAATTAAATAAAATAATGAATAAAATCTTCGAACGGTTATTCGTTTTCCATATCTTTCTTTTAATCCACTTTGTTGATATGTGTTACTTTGTAACTACGTATACTAAGAAATTGGATAGTAACTGTCTCCACAAATCTCCCAATATACCACATGAAAATTACCTACCATGATCATTTTCGATATCTTCTTTCTTCCATAAATTGTGTCCCTTAACTTCAAGGTTCCTTACTCCTTAAATATTTGATTCTCAATTAGTGATGATCTAACTCCCTCGATATTACTCAATTCTTTTCTTTGATAACACTTCTTTATCGATTTTCTATCTTCATAATATATATCCTTTATCGATTAACATTTCAATTCTTTACAATAATCGATGTCTCCCTCTCGATTCATTTCTTTTGTAATTTGATGCTTAAAAAAATGTCCCTTAAGATAATGATATATGAATCTTGATGAATGTACACTCTCTTATCCTTAATATTAGATTATCTTCAAACATTTTATCTTAATTTTATTCAAAAGTTGCGTCTTCCCATATTTCTATTATTACATTTTATTCCCCTCATAAATACTAAATTTCAGTAATAAATGTTACTCTATGTGTCATCATTCCATTAATTGTCATTGGTCTAAAATTAGGTTAAAATATACATAGTATCATATATGAGTCTACTTAAAAGCCCACTAGTAACCCCATTTCTCCCGGGATTTTGTTTTCTTTTAAAATTAAAATTGTTTCATCTTCCTCGCCACAACAATCATCCAACCCTTACTTTCTAAACTCCCTCTACTTCCTTACCTGCAACCTTGCTTACTTTAGTTATTTCCATCTTCATCTCCGATTGTATGTGATTCACATATTCCACTATGCACTTTGGTCATAGCTATGTATGAATCATCTTTATTTAGATAAAATTTCATCCACTCCTCTCTTGTACAATTCCTTATTCAAAAGGACATAAACTTTTGGCTCAATATATGGTTTTGTTATCAATTAATTTATTGGGATTTTTAAAATATTGAATTATTGGAAACCTTCAATCATTATTATTCAATGAATTTATTTGCAATACTTCAATTTGTTGAGATATTTTTTCTTTAATCTGAATTAACTCCTCGAACCTTCTATTTGATACTTTTTACCTCGAAGCTATCTAAGCTAAATCATTTACTCCCTAATAAATTCTAGAGCCACATGGTCGAATCGAATATCTCAAATTTACTTATTAACTTAAACACCTTATTTAAATACTTAATCAAATTCGAAGTTCAAACATTTATATTCTCGATTCACTTGTTTAATGGTTAATTGAGATCCCCTTGAACAACCACATATTTTACATGAAGCTCGATCAAAGTTTTCAGTCCCAATAATAACGCTTCTTCATATTCAACTTCATTATTCGAACATATCAATTTAATTTCAAACAAAATTTTAGTGGGAATATCATGACAATATAAAACACATTGATCATTTTCTACAACACATACTTGTTTGATTTGTACATGTGTATGATCTGCTAGAAAATCGGTAATAATTTGTCCTTTAATCGATTTCAAACTTTCAAACTACAATGAAAATTTTATAAACATTAAAATACATTTACCTAACAACTTTAATATTTTGTTCTTTGAAAAAATGATCACATAAAAAAGTTTAAGATAATATTTCAATTTGTAACATGTGTAATAAAGACTCCATGTTAACTTCTCGAAAAAACTATATTAGGTTTCAAACATCAATTAAAAATCAGCTCAAATAATATATCACATTCTTTTCTATTCAAATCTTCTTGAACCAACAAACTTGTTTCAACATTTTACTTCGATAGATCGGATTCAACACATGATGGACTGCCTAGCACTCATTTTATCTCATCGAAAGCGTTCTAGTACTCAATACTCCACTTGAACTCACTTTCTTTCTTCAATCTCTATAAAGTAGAAAATATATAAGTTTTTCATGACAAATTTAAAATAAATCTCCTTATATAATTAATTTTACCTACCAAAAATTGTAACTCCTTTTTATTTATAAAAGGATTAGTTCTATCATTGTTTTTCTTTATTTGTTTCAATTTCAGTTCCTTTTTTATGAACAATAAATTCTAAACGTTCACCTGCGATCACTCCAAAAGTGAAGGGAGCCCATGTTAATTTCACACCCTAAAGCAAGCTCATGTTGGTTTAGGGTTTTGTTTGCCATCTTTCTCTTTCATTGATTTATTCTCCCTACAGTCATTGAATTTAGTCGTCTTTAGTTCTGATTTGATGGTTTGTTTATTCCAATTCGTCTTTAGTTCTGATTTGATGGTTTGTTTATTCCAATTTTCAGTCAAAAAACATATTTTTGACAATTCATCCTTTCACTTGTAATAATTTGACAATTCTATTACATAAATAATAATAATAATAATATCTTTTTCATATTATTTTTTATCTAAATTTGATTAGAATTTTTTTCTAGTATTAAATGAGAAACTTTTAACTAATCTTGATTAAAATTATTTTAACCCGCGTGAATCGAGATAATTTCTAAAAAAAATACTAATAAGGACATTGAAAAAATAAGCTGATGAAAAATTGTGGCTGACAGGTGGTTTAAGTTGATCTTATAATTGTTGTCAATTAAGAAAAACTTGTCAATGTTAAATGAAGTCTATGATTAATAAATAACTTCGATAAATATCGCCTAAAAATATTACTGGTTTAACTTTTTAATTATTAAATATTTTTTAACTTAAAAATACTATTTTTAATTAATAATGATAAAAAATTATATCTAAATAAGGAAAACTAAAATTCAATAATTTTGATTTGTTTCAGTCATATAAAATATTTAAAAACAAATTAATTTAAAATAAAATTAATATTCAATATATATATGTTTTTTTTTCTAAAACTGGTGAAATTCTTTATATAAATAGATAACTAATATCTTTGTTTTCAATTTTTACGGCTTTTTATAGTTTTTGTTAAAGTATTTGAAAGCTAAATTTTATATTTTCTCTAGTAGCTTCTTTGCCCCTATTAACGGTAACACATTGCTACAAAATCTATTTTTACTTTATTAATTACTTTTGTTAGTAAATTTAAGCTTGGTTATCATAATATTATGAGTAAAAGAGGTGAAGCAGTGTGATGTTCTTGAAAGGGAAACTTACTTATAAATATATTTATGATTTTATCTCAAAATTTAATAATTATTAAATATTTTTTTATATTTATAATTTTTTTTTAATTTTTATTTTTTTATATTTATTTATTTATTAGTAATATATAATTTGATCTCAAAATAAATAATAAAAAAGATAGTCACAAAATCAATTTTGCTATCAATACTTGCAAAAGAGATAAAGTCCGTGCAATGCTATGTTAATTTAAGTTATAACAATGTTATGGTATCATTTTTTTCCCGTTAATTTATAAAATATATTATTATACTCTTTTATTTTTTAAAATAAAATATATATTTTAGTTGAGATTGTCAGTTCAATCTTTTTTTTAATAATTATGGTGTTAATCCATTTACTGTAAATTGACGCGTTCAAATTACAAGTATTCCACCTTTTCTTCATTACATAAATTATTAATTTAAGTGTAACGTTTTGGCAATACTATATTTTAAAAGTGACACCCTTGAATTGCGATAAATTCAACATATTCAATACGCAAGTATTTAATGAAGAACCGCTTGTTTTTTTATTCATAGGATATTAAAATATTTTTAATAGGATTTACTTATTCAAATTCATATACTTAATTAAATTATTAATTGCTTTAACCAACTTTTTATTAAAAAAAATTAAGTAACGGTTCGGTTTGTTTGTATGGAAAATTATAAAGTAAAATTTATTTAATTTAGAAAAATAAATAGAAAAAAGTATTTATTTTGCTTAGTAGAAAAAACTGAAAAAAAAAGTATCACTTAATGTACATGTTTTTATACATAAGAAAAAGTAGAAAATGTAAGAGAAATATTATATTATAAAATTATTTTTATTTAAATAAATAATTATTCTTTTTTATATTTATAATTTTAATATATATAATGAAATTTCATATAAAATTTATTATAAAAATTAATGAATAATTTAATATATGTTTTTTATTTGTTTATAATATGATATTGTTTTAATAATTTAAATTCAAATATTAAAAAAATATTAATTTTATAATAAAAATATTTTATAATTATCTAGTAAAGTATATATTATTGAAAAAATGAAATATTATTTTAAAAATATATTTTAATAAATTAAAAATTAATCTATAATTATATGAACAATTTTGTAATTGAATAAATATTAAATTTTTATTTCATTATTTGTTATATTTTAAAATGAAATCTTTTTTATTTTTTTCATATCATTTTCTTTTTAAATGAATATGATATTTTTTATTTTATTTTATTTTCATGCGACCAAACAGGTCCAAAAAGTTATTTAAATTTTTTTGTTAATTATTTCATCAAATAATTTTAGAAAAATAATAAAAAGAAGTAAATGAGAACAGACATCTTTAAAGTTTCTTAAGAAATGAGTAATTATTATTAATTAGAAAAATCTACACAAGAAAAATAAATAATCTTCTTGATGTAAAATTATTTTTCTTAAAATATTTATATTTTTACTTAATAAAAATAGTTTTCTTAATATTAAGGGGAAAACATCCTTTTTGTTTTATTAAAGAGATGATAAAACAAATTTAAAAATTTATTATTGCAGGGTAACTGTTTAACAAATGTATTAGTATAAGTGAAATTCTACCTAGTTTCCCTGTTTCCTTTCATAAACTTGGCTTTTGCATATTTCTTCTCGTAAGAGGTTTTTCCAAAATGTTCAATTTCTTAAAATGCGGTGGTGATTTCAATCATAATTTAATTTCTTTCCACCGTCCTCACTTATTTTTATTAGTTTGTAATTTTAGTGACAAATGACTAGTACAAAAAAAAACAGAATAAGTACATATTTTCATTGTTTGATGATAATCAAAATAGTGAAAAAAACTTTAGGTTATATTCCACTCATATATAAATAAAAATGAGGAGAAATTGTAAAAAAAAATTATTATTTTATAAATTTGTTTTCAGTCAAATAATTGTTTATTTTTAATTTTATAATTTTCATATATATATATATATATATATATATATATATAAATAACATTTTAATTATTATTATCATAATAGAGTGTTATAAATATAAAATTAATTATAAAGTCAAATATTAAGTTGATATATTTTTTATTTTTTTAATATGATATATTTTATTAATTTATATTTAAATGTTTTTAGAAAAAAATATGTTTTTAATAAAAATATTTTATAATTATAGTACAAAATACACATTATGAAAAAATGAGATATGAATTTAAAGGAGTTAGTTTATAAAGTTATTTTTCGTTAAAATATCAATTAATAATTATATATAATATAATATAAGGATAGAAAAGATAGGTATCTCTAAAGTAAAATATTAATTATTTTGAATATCTTTTTATTTTATTAGGGGAATGTGAGATATGGTAAGTTATTTAAATTTTGTTAAAAAATAAATAAAATAAAGTAAACGAGAGTTGAGAATAGGAAAGACATTTATTAAAATAAAATAAATAATGAATTACTTAAAAATATATACTACAATAAATTTATATTTTTTTAAATAATAAATTAAATAATTAATTACTTAAAAACATATAATAAAATAAATTTATATTTTTTTTAAATAAAAAATAACTCATATAAATTATTTTTGTTAGAAATGTCTTAAGATCATCTCTGATACTAATTATTTAATGAAATATTTACCCATCATTAATTATTTCAAACAACTTTCAAATGAAAGAATTTAAGATGAGATGATAAGTAAAAAAAATAATAAAATAATTGAAAATGAAAGAAAGAATAAATTCTTTAAAATTTATTAATTTTTTATTAAAATAAAATTAATAATAAATTTCTCAATGGCTAAATAAATTCATATTTTATGTTTTTTCATGATAAAAATGAACTTGATCCCGTTGAAGATGTGGTAAGCGCGTATTCAAGTACAGCCAAAAAAATATACAGCAAAGCTCGCGGTTTAATAATGTATCCACATCCTCACTGCAAAACTACATCTTACACTCAGTTCAAACCCTCACTATAAAACCATCTCTTACACTCCTCAAAGCTTCTTCACCAGAAGATATACTTTTCTTTTACAAGAGCACCATTTCCATCCAGTGCCTCTTGAACCCCAGCACCATGGATAAAAACATTCTTTTCTCAGTCTCAGACAGTGGGAGCAGTACTTCTAGCAACCTAGACTACACCATTACCTCTGCTAACTCAGTGGATGTCCAAGAAACGGAGTGGTCAAGTGTTCCGCAGCAAGTTGTACCATTATCATCACCACCTCCGAGATCTAAAAAAGCTAAGACGGTGGTGCTTTCATTGCTACCGCCGTCACCATCCTCAAAGCCTGACAAACCCATGAGTGTGGTGCCGGTAGCATCACAATCAGGAGCGTTATGGAGAAACAGTTACGTTTCCGGATGGAGTGGTGCAAGCCAACGCCAGACTTATTACCATCCTTATCAGAGGGAGATCGGTCAGCAGCCACTGAGAACCGTGGATTTCCTGTCTCAGATGGAGGCATGCAGTTCGTCACCAATTCAAGCTCCCAGGGCAAACCCTACAATTGAAATGCTTGAAGACTGGGCAGCCTCGCTTGGCCTTGGACATGGAAAGAAGAGGCCTTTTTATTTGAAACTGAAGCTTTAGGCTGAGTTAGGGTTTTGCTTGATTGAACTTGGTTTCCATCTTTCTCTCTCATCACTTTACAGTTTATGCATTTGGTCATCTTCATTTCTAGTTGAGTAGTTTCTCTGTGGAGGATATTGCCAGTCTTGTAGCTTGTCCACTCTGAAATTTAGTGTTATTTTCGCCCCTTTTATGTTAATTAATTAAAAATGATGTTTTTCTTTTTGTTTTGTTCAATCTTAAGCTATTTGTGTTGTTGCTTCTTTTGGTCAGACTCTCAGTGGAGTTTGTTTCAATCCATGAGATCAGAATCATAAAGTTTTATGAAGCCAAAGAAATTAATTCAACTGATCAATAGCCATTAATGAAATTCAAACAATTATGCTTGGAAGGTCCAAACGCACACTAAATGATAGAGAACTAAGGTTTATTTTACCTTATTATCCCCTAACGATGAAGTTACTGTTGTTTCACTCTCTACGCAAAATACTACATAAAGAAGACAAGCCTGAAAAGAATTTAAAATGTTGCTGCATCATGAAATGGATACATCTGCAACATCTCCATAACAATAGTTGCTGCAACCATATACTAGACGGCCATTAAAGTTAACGAGAGATCTGATTCTGGTATAATGATATGCTTTTTACCATAAATTTAAAATTTATTAAAAATATCTCATTCATTTTCATTTTAAAAAGTATTTAACCCATTGGTTGTTAAATTTTCATTCATGAATATTACTGAAAGTGGCAGAAATATATATATATATATATATATATATATATATATATATATATATATATATATATTCAAGAGGGTATACTTAACATGATTTTGTTAAAATTATTATTAATTATCTGATTTTTTTATTTTTATTTTGTTCTTCTAATTTTATATATTTAAATTTGTTGATCAGTTGTTCTTTGAAAGACTTGTGTTTAGTTGAGGATATATGAATACAATTAAAAATATTCTCCTAATTGTATATTATTTAAAAAATAAATTAATTTTTAGATGTGCCACAGTTTAGTGAAAGTGTTTAAGGAAGTAAGAACTTCTAATGGATTATTAAGAAGACTTTGAAATTATTTTTTTACACTCTATATCGTTGACAAATGGATGTAATATCATCATAACTATTCTACATCGGTATAACATGAAAATGAAAATTAAATTATAGGTTTTGATGTTCAACATATAATTTTTTTTTCTACAATTTTATTATAGTTTAATTTTTTTTAATTCGTAAACAATTTGTAAAGACTATTTTAATACTAAGTATATTTTATGATGGAATTATAAAATACTAAGTATATTTTATATTGGAATTATTGCTTCATACAATTATGAGTGTTATTTCTAAAAGTCACATGTATGCATCATTTTGTGATAAAGTAAAGTTATTTAATTTTAATTTCCATGTTTTTTTTATTAATTTAGCTATGTCAGTTATTTACTTTAATTCTATATTTGTTTTAAATAATAAATGTTATATAAGGTCATTAATTATATTTTGAATTTTTTTCCACAATTAATAACTTAATGTAACTAATACTTTTTAAGATAGTTTTCATTTAAATATATATATATATATATATATATATATATATATATATATGAATATATTTATTAATACATCTCTAATAGGAATAAATCATATAGGTTTTTTTTTTATTTTAAAAAATATAAAATATAAATTGATAATGTCATACCATATTTAAGAAATTCATAATTCAATTTATTTTAATAGAATTTTTTATAAAATTTTAAAGAATTTTGTATTTTATTTTTTTTATTTATTTTGTTAAGTTATTTGATGAACAAATTATTAAAAAATTTTAAACAATTTATTATGTGAGTTATAATTCTTTCAATAATTTTTCGAAATAACAAATATTTTATTTAAATATTTTAATAAATAAATAAAAAAGTTAGATCCACAAATACGTTTATCAATAATGGAACTCGAACATCATCTGAACTAACTTTAAGTTTAGCCTATTAACCACTTGTATCCAATTTTGATAAAATTTTATTAATAAATATATTTGAGTTGTTTGGAATTTTTAATATACATTTTTAGGAGAACAAATTAAAAAAAAGGAATTTTTTTATTAAAATTAACTTATAAATAAGTTATATAAAAAAGTTAATTATATATATATTTTTTAATTTTTTTTCTCCTAAAGTACTTATTATAACATGTTTTCTTTTTCCAAATTGACTCACTCAATTCCTGTTTATTGAACGCAATTATCTAATCGGGCACAACTAAGAAAAGTTATTAATTTAGTTGATATTTGTATCATTGTTATTAATTCTTCATTTTTTTATTCTTTAAAAATTCTTATTAATTTTAACAAACAAATATTTTAGTCTAAAAATAAAAAATGGCAAACACATCATATTTTGGATCTTACAAAAATAATAGACAAGATTTATATTTGGAGTCTTATAAATAATCATAGAAAATACATTTTTGATATAAATTTATTTATGTAAGAAACTAAACATTGTATATTTAAATTTACTTTACAATGGTATATTTATTATTATTTTGTGTTCTTATTTACTAGACATAATTACTTAATTTATGGAGAATAATGTAATTGTTTGATACAGTTGATAGTAATAAAATTGTTTTGAATGACCATCGTTATTAATAATTTTCTCTCTTCTAAAAGTTTTCACATACCACTTAATTAAGGCTTGTGTTACAGTGAGAAAAGGAAAGAGACAATTGGATAAACTAATCTCAAACACCTTCCATTTGAACTCCCATTAATCAACACAAACACTGCTTTATCAAACTCACCATTTACTGCACAATTCTAACCTCACCATCTAATATATTCTGTTCTGCCTTTTTTTTTTTTTTTTTAGATCTAATTTAAATAGATAAGGCCTTTTAAAGTAAAGTGAAATAAATAATCTTAGTTATTCATGAGAGCAATATAATTGCTATTTTCAACTATTTATTTTCTTATCAATTAATAAGATTACTTATTTTGTTTTCTGAACTGAGTTTCTCATTTAAGAGTAGTGGAGTTCTGATTATTATGATAACCACTATCAAATCAAATCTGTACCCTTTTTAATTAATGAAAGAAATGTTTCGCTAAATTAAATTATTTTATTTTTGAATGAGTTTATAATATATGTAAAAATAATACATTGTCAAATTAATTATTAGAATAATAATTTAAAATAATTCTTAGAAAAATCAATAACTTTATCATATATATATATATATATATAAAAGATTAAGTGATAGTGTAAAAATGCTAACTATAAATTTTCATAGTCTTTCCAGTAAAGACTTACTTGATTAGAATTCAAAATCTTTACACATAAAAGGAACATTTTTATTTAATTGTAAGAATATTATTAATAACTGATTCTTTAAGACATTACATTTTGGTAAATGTTGTTTTTAATATATATTTATTATTAATCAATTTTTATTAAAAATAAAAAGTTAATTAAAAGCAAATTTATTAAATAAAAAAATCTTAAAAGTTAACTTTTTTTAATAGTTTTGTTTTTATAACAATAGAAAGTGCATTAAAAAGAATACTATATATATATATATATATATATATATATATATATTGTGTTTTTTAAAATTTTCTGTAATTTTAATGATGTTTTTGTTAAAAACCAAACCCTAAGTATTGTAAGATACCGACACGTACGAGCGATTAGCACCACTCTCAAATTCAACACATGTACACTAACACCTCTTTCACTCTGATACCAAACCCTCACTATATAAGCATCTCTTCAACTTTGATACAGCCACAGTCACAGGCGCAGCTTTTCATTGAAACTCTGCACTGTCTTTCTAGTCAAGAATTTCATTTTTCATTCTGCGTCTCTCACTCCTCTTCCAAAACCAAAATGACTAATAAAGAGGTTGTCCAAAACAACGACAACGCTGTAACCGAATGCACGAAGGTTGTCTGTGCTGCTCGGCCAACAATCCAATCCCCAGAAAGAAACGCTGACAAATCCCATAAGGGAAACCCGCAGAACCTTACGACTCCACCGCAACTGCAACAAATAACACCTAATATAACTATTGACAAGGTGGTTTCACCACCTAAACTTAACAAGACCACTGCAATAGTGGTTCCCTCGGCACCACCACAATTCCTGCGTTACCGTCCCAATGATCTGAGGCAGCAGCCACTGAGAACCGTGGATTTCCTGTCTCAGATGGAGGCACGCTGTTCGATACCGATTAAAGTTTGGAGGGAAAACCCTCCGACTAAGGCAGCGCTTGCGGAATGGGCTTCCTCGCTTCGACTTGGAGATGGAAAAAGGAAGCCTGTGGATCTGAAGCTGAAGCATAGGGTGTTTTAGGGCTTTGAGTGTAACAGTTGAATTAATGGAGTTTAGACCTCCATTGTTGTCTTTCTCTAGTCAACGCCTTGAGTTGTGCTTGACTGGTTTGTCTGCTTAGGACCTTCCGTGTCTTGTAGTTTGTTCACTCCGGATTTTCCGACTTGTTTAGCCCCTTTTATTCATTAACCTTTCTCTCATTTCAATATTTTGATTTTCTTACTTTTTAATTTTAGTTTTTGTGTTAGAATAATAATTTCTCCGAACTTAAATATAATAAAAAAAATGCCTAATACTTTTAATTTTAGTAATCATGTTTTAAAAATATTTTGTAAGTATTCTTCATTAGAACTTTATATATGGGAGTAACTGGAAGTGAAATCTTAATTAATGGAAGATTATAGTTTGGGAAGATAATATTAACAGGATGGATGTATTTAAATTATATGTTACTTATACTTGAGTATGGAAAGTGTAGGTTCTTTCAGAGTTTTTAAATTTTTTTTTTAACAATACCCCTCTATCTTAAAAAGTAATAATCTGTATTCATTGTGGACCAAGAAGTATAATGATTTATTTTCTAATTAACTAACGTATGATATCGATTAAAAATAATTATTGAAAAAAAATGTATTTAATGTATTATTGATTTTTTAAAACGACAACCAATTTGAAAAAAAAAACTCTAAAAATACCTCATATAAAAGGAAACAAAGAGATAAAAAATTAATTTAAGAAAATAGTGTATTTTATCTAAATTTATATTACTTGTTTCTTAATAAACGTGTCTTAACCTTAAAAGGTTTCGGTATGGAGGGGAAAATGCTCTTCCACTTTCCAAATTTTTGCTATTATGCTGCATACTTTCTTGGGCCAAGACATGTGATGGGTTTGTTTCAATCCATAACAACCAAAACTTGTGAATTCACTAAACTTAACTCAATTCTATACTTTTGAGAAAATAGTTCCATAAAGCTCAAGCAATGCATGCTTTTGAGAATTCCAAACACATACACATCACCTCTTCTCTCCTGAAAACCTGTTAACTGATCTTGCATTTTCCCCAAATCTATCTCAGAACCCTAATTTCAGTCTTACGTAACAAAACCCTTAAATTAAGGGTATTAATGACAAACATTGTCACATTAAAGTAGCAGTAAAACCTTCCTAGAAATAGTACAGGCAAACACCAAAAATTAAAGCGTAAGTTTTTAATAAAAAATGACACGGTATCTTGAAAACATTAACAAATTTATAGACCATACTATTGATGTAGATTTTAAATTTGATTATCGTGAACAAAAAAATTTATTTAATATTTGAAAATATTATCTTATTCATCCATCTCATCTATTCAATGAACGAAAATCCAATCCCTGGCTGAACTGTATAGAATAACTTATCTATTTAAAATATTTTCTTAGAAAAAAATTAACGAATTCTCTCATAAATTAATGACAAAAGTTTCTAAAGTATATATGCATCAGCTTCATGCTTTGATAATGAACACTTTTAAGAAATACATGTTTTTTTTAAAGAAGAAATGTTAGATGGTTAAATATTAATGAATAAATTATTCTGAAAATTATACTAAAAAGAGTTTGATAAAATTAATATTCTACTTTCTTAACCATGCTCTTATATTAAGGCAATAGTTAGCAATCCCAAATAAATATTTTGAGTTGATCTATTATTCATTGATCAACCAACTAATTGTAAGACATGGGAGGTAGAGGTTTCATAATATTAGGGCAAGTTTATATATATATATATATTTTTTATCAGAGATGAAACTGTGACAATGTATTTTTATTAACCTGAACTAAATTCATTAAGACTCAACAACATATAAAATAGTGTTGGGTTCAACTTATTAATATTAATTTAAATATTATATGTATTAATTAAGTCTTAAAAATAAACGAGCGAATATATTATTACAATTATGATTTATTTTATATTACATATTTTAAATCAAACTTATCAATATAAATATAATTAAAATTAAACAAAATATTTCTATTTATTAACATCAGAAGTTATATTATTAACTTATAGTTATTTAAAAACATTAAAAGAATATATGTCATTAGACCACATTGAAATTTAAAGACTACAATGAGGAATGCAACTTCTGCAATTGCCACTCCCATCCTTCCATGGATCGTTAAATTTTTTCTCATAATCTGATTCAACAAAAGAAGACTATCACAAATAGGGTCTTAACCACCCATGGTTAAGTTTTTAGTAATATTGAAAAGATAGTCCTGCACCATTTATTTTAACTTGTTTCTATGATATATGTACAATTTTGTTTCTAAGATTTTCAAAGTGAGAAGTAAGAAGCGTGAAAGCACGTACCTAAGCTTCGGTCATTTGCTATATATACAAATTTTTGTTTCTTTACTCTCTGTGCGATAATGAGCATTGTAGATTCATTTACAGTGTGATCTAATTAATAAACCTTTTAATGGTATTTCAAACTTATGAGCAGAAAGTTATTTTCATGTTACATTTCAAGTTATTAATTTTTGAAATATCCGATATTTTATTTCCTTAATTACTGACTTACACATCTTTCATGCGACTGTTGAGAACTTCTAGAACCACAGTGTCTACTCTGAAAGATATACCTTCATACTCCTCCAGAAGCTCCCTCTGAAGTCACAGGAGATTGGGCAGTCAATATTTTCAAGGGACCACCGAATGGAGAACCTGACCTCAAACCCTCTTGATTGAAAAAAGAGGGACCTTTTAGCTACACATTATACAACACAAGAAGATACATTTTTTCACCTATCTTTGCACCTCCTGCATATTCACTCTTGCCAGTAATGTTCTTCTGTACAGGGTCCTCTCCACTAATCTCCCACTTCCCATATGTTGACACCAAAATCTTGTTCCGCAATGCATCTTCTTCAACTAAAACTCTCCATTTCCATTTCCCCAAGAGTGCTAAGTTCAACAGTTCTGATTAACTAACAGGCCTATCTACTAGCGATGTGTCATGATGTGAATTTGTTAATATTGTGTAGTATAGTGAAAAAACAACTGGGATTGGGTATATGATCTTGTATTACCCTTGTGCAAGGTGTGTACTTGGATTTATATCTAACATGTATAAAAAGTACAGTATCAAATAATAAAATAAGAGAAACAAATTCCTTCTATTTGGGAAAGTTCAAGTTATTGAACAATAATTTAATGTGTAATATAAGCTATATATGTTCCAAACAAACTTTTAAATTTACTACTATTAGGAAAAATTAACTTGATTATTTATATCATCTTTAATTTCGATGCAATACAGAAATCCACTGACTGCAGTAAGAGTTCAGAGAAAAATGTTAGATTTGAAAACCTTAAAGCCTGCAGTACATGGATATAGGTAATAAAAAGTCAGTAGCTTTGTAATCTGTTGATTATTTTATCGAAAACATGTTAGGTTAATGAACTGTTTTGAGCTTAACTCCTTTATTAGTATTAAGAACAGTTTAGAAACTGAAAACTTTTTTCTAAACTGCAGTTCAGTTTGGAGAGAAAAAAAAATCATAGTTTTTTCTTTTATGTATATAAAAATTATTAGCTAGATAAAGACTTGACATAGAAGAGTTCTTTCAACAATGCATATAACTGCAAACATGTTCTCCATACGAATCTTCTAACGTACCCATCAATGTCATCACGTACTCCTTCAGGGATCCAATAACTTTGATACAGTAAGAAGAAACGAGCTCTAGGACAAATTTAACTAGAGTAATTATGTCAGCTCTATTGACGAGATTGTTCTTCCCTGAACACAATTTATCCTGATCTTATTAAGAATAAGTCACTTTTCTTGGCTCTTCCAGTTAAAATAGGAAACTCAAGGTATTTATCAATCTTATAAATATGATTGAAATCCAAAATGCAGCAGAGAACTTATTAGTCTTGGACCTAGGCGCATTTCTTGAAGTAAAAAATTTATAGTTGTGAGCATTTGCCCAGAACTTGCTTCAATAATATAACTTAAGAGGATTTGGCTTTGAAGTAAAGAAGACAATCACATGCAAAGAACAAATGTTGACCTCTGAAAGAGAAACAGAAACTGGATCTCACTGATTGCCACTAACATAATGAAAGAGCAAGTTTTACTTTTCATGCAGAACGCAAATAAATAGGGATTTCAATCCTTATAAGGGTGTAAAACTTTCCAAAAATCTCGTTGTTCCACTTTAATGATAAAGAGATTTGGCTAGTGTGTCTCGTGATTAAATTGATAATGTTAAGCATTTTACCAAATTTAGAAATAATCCAATTAAATTCTCTTTAATCGTTTTTCTGTGCAGTTTTGTCATAAAAATTCAATTTTTCAGGCTGCCCTAGATAGATATATCAATTTCCCTGTCAACTAAACAACATTTGATTGTTTTTTACAAAACACATTAAGATAATGTAACCAAAGTCTAGTCAAAATGTATCAAACTCTATTAAAAAGAAGTACATGATGGTGGTATGTGAAATTTTTAGGAACAACTTTGTTAATAAAATGTATTTTACTAGTAGTACGTGGATGTTCAATGGTGGAGAATAATCTGACGCCAATAATTGGAACAAATGACTATTTTCCTTTTTATTAATTATAAAAAAAAGGTTTCTGTGAGAATCAAATGTAAAACCGTGGGGCTGAATTGTTTCAATGTTGATTAGGTTTTTTCTTTTAAGGTTAAGGTCAATTGAATAATGATAAAATCAACAATATATATATTTTAAATTGAGATTATTTACTTTAGTTTTTTATACGAATTGTTCATTTTAGAGAGCGAAATTCCGATAAAATAATATTAGCATTATTGAATAGACATTTTTTTATTATGTCAATAATTTCTATTATATTAATAAATTCAAAAAATTATCGTGTCAACTTTTTATGTAGCTAATATAATAATTTTAAAATAGTTAAAAAAAAATCTATCATGTATAGTGATGTGTGAACGAATGGTAGTGTAAAAAGGTACATAATAATTTTCAGAATCAGTCATAAAATGCATATTTATGAAACAAGTATAAATTCCGGCGTTTAGCACGTACTAAAACCATATGTGCCATGAAAGCTTTTGGTTGTGTCGTTTCAGGTTGACTTATTTGGCTAGAATTCAATCAAGACACGGATTCATAAGCATCACTGTCAAATTCAACACGTGTTGAAACCATCTTTCACTCAGAGACCAAACCCTCACTATATAAGCATCGTTTTACACTCTGGTTTGCCGCAGCAGCAAAGAATCCTCTTCCTCCTCCACATTCTACTCAGTGGCATCATTTTCACCCTGAGCCTCTTAAACTACTCAATTCCCCAAATCCTAAATGACAAAGGACAAAGTTATTGAAATCTCGGACAGTGAGACTGAAAGCAGCACTGGCAGCACCGCCAGCACCACCAGCAACGCCATCAGACCCTCAAAACATTTCAATCAAACAATAACTAACCCAACCTATAAGCGTCGTTCCTCCCCACCATCACCGCCGCCAACACGACAAAAAAAACCTACAAAGACCCTTGCAAGGGTGCTTCCTCCACCATCTCCACCAAAGCCTTTCAGAGCCGTTGCAACTGTGATTCCCTCGCCACCACCTTCAAACGCTAACATAATGCTGCCGATCCCACCACGATCAACAGCGTTGCAGATCCACAGGAACTCTGGTGGAAGTGGGTCCCACCAACATCACCGTCACCATCCTTATCTGAGGCAGATCGATCACCCCGCACAGAGAACCGTGGATTTTCTGTCACCACTGGAGGCAAACCTTTCCGCACCGGTTCAAGTTCCGAGGGAAAACCCTCCGAGCAATGAAAGGCTCGTGGAATGGGCATCCTCGCTTACCCTTGGAAATGGAAGAAGGGTGCCTGTGGAGTTGAAACTGAAACTTAACTGAAGCATTGGTTGGATAGGGTTTTGACTATAACTGTTGTATGGGGTTTGGACCTTCATTGTTTTTTTTTTTTTTTTTTTTCTCTTTCATCGCTTTCTTTTGATACAGTCGATGAATTTGGTCGTCTTCAGTTCTTGTTCACTGCTCTGTCTGTATCGGATCTAGCGTGTCTTGTTGTTTGTTCTTTCCGGAATTTTAGATGTTGTTCTCGCCCCTTTTATTAATTAAACGTTGTTCTTTTTGTCATCTTCAGTTATTGTTTCTTTCTGAGTCAATGAGTGGAGTTTGTTTTAAAGGTTCCATAGAACCCTAAAATTTTCATGAAACTAAAGAAATTAAAATAATTCAATTGATCGATGTTTCTATGAAACAAACCATATATGCTTGCTGTGTGTTCTTGCGGCGCTGGGCATAACACTTAATCTTTAAGTGAAATGTTAGGTTATATTATATAATTTGAAGCTTCGTAATAAAATTTAAAACTTCAGAACTAAAGCTTTGTGAAAAATGCTCTATTATGCATCTAGACAATATAAATTTTAGGATAATTGGTTCTTGTAATAAAAAAATTATAAGGAATAATGTCCTATAATTCAATCCTGTGACTTGTCTCTATTTCTCTACGTAATATAATTTTCGAAAATTATATTGTCATTACTTCTAAATTGAAACTAATAATCTTCAAATACTGAACTATACAGAAAAATTGAATTCTTTTATATTGAAAATAGAAAAACCTCATTATAAAAACTAATAAAATTAACGAAAGATAAAAAAAATGTAATTTAACATGTTTTATTATATAGCATTCATAATTATATTATTAAATCTATTATGAAAATAATTTCAATAATATTTTTAAATGTTATATTGATCCTATATTGTATATTTATTGTCCCCTTTATTTTTAAAATCTAAATTTAATTCTCAAAAAAATATAATTCTAAATTTTATTGTCTAAATTTAATAATCTCACATTAAATATAATGTGTAATTGATTAAATGATATTTATTACATATATAAATTTTGTTAAATTTAAAATTGAATTAAGTCTATATCATATGTGTTCTATTTAAAACAAATGCAGTCACAAGTCAGTAAGTTCACACACACACGCACTAAAATATTTATTTATTTATTTTTATTAGGATAATATTAAAATAATAATTATTTATATAAATCTATCATAAACAAGTTAAAATAGTTTATGAAAAAACCATTAATATTATTATTATAAAAGTAGAAATCACAAAATTTTGGGGACGAATATCTTGGATCGATGATAATAATAAAATTATTATTTTGTGACAAAATATAGCGTCACCTATGATGAGTGTATGATTGAATACTCATCACAATTTATGATAACTATTCTCTCGTTAAGTTTTTACCACAACTTTCTTCATCACAAATTGTGAGGTTGTCACAACGTACTCAGTAGTAGAATTAAACAACACTTCGTTATATAATATAAAGTAAAATAATGTATATCTCTATTTAATAAAGATACTTGAGCTTTAGTCCATCATCACTAATATATATCACTATTTATTACTGTTACCCTTCAAATTTAAGAGACTCTAGTCAATCATCATTGTTAATTGTAGTTCCTACACGATTTTCATAGTTATTTTAACTACATATTTATTTTGTCATAGATTTTATAATAATTGGCAGCAAATGCAAATTCATTACAAAAACATAGCATAAATTTTTAATTAAATTGAGAGTTGTTCTCATATAATATATAGCGTAAAGAAAACTAAGGGTTGTTTAAGCGAGATATTAAATTATTAAATTTATGATGTTATTTGTGATAGAAGAGACAGTAACAAATATTTTCAGTCACAAACATACACACTTTGATCGAAGTTTTTCACATTATTTGTGATTGAATGATTAGAAACTGTACATTTCTGTCACAAAAGGGGATCATACTTTGTAATGTTCTATTATCACATTCTATTATTATAACGTCCACAGCAAAAATATGTATATTTATTTAATGTTATCCGAGTTTTTTTAGAAAATTAAATATTTTATTATTAGTTTAAATTAATAAAGTTGGTAAGAGTAACTTATGTAAATAATTATTTTTTATTTTTAAACAATTTTTTCCAACTTAAAACTATTGTGTTATGAAATTTATAATAAAATATTTATTTTTATTTTTAAACAATTTTTCATGAATAACTCTTCTTTGTAAGATATTATTTAAGTAAACATGTCTCGAAACTGATCTTTCAATTAAAAAGAAAAAATAAAATCTGTTTTTTCTATTATATAATATTAATTGTATTTATATAATATTCATTAAATATTTTATTCATTAAACATAAATCATTTATTAAATTAGTAAATGTAATGAATGCTATTGAATGTTATATTGATTAAAATATTAAATATTCATAATACGTAGTAAATGTAATATAATGTTAATTATTACATATTTATAACAACTATTTAAATAATAATTAAAGACAGTTTTTGATTCAACTTTTACATGAAAATAATTAAGTAAAAAATACAATTTTTCATCTTTTCATTATTTTCTTTATCTAACTTATTTTTCGCGCTCATTATCCTGTTTTTATCTATTATTTATTTTTTACTATATAATTAAAAAAAAAAACACTATCGTCATATTTTTTTTATTATATAAGTGAGTATTTTTTTTATGGTATTTTTCACTCAACCTTTTGTAGACTTAATTAAAATCCTTATTTATGATAATTTTAGAGAGGTGTTGATGAATTTAAACAAAGAAGAGGAAAATAATACTGTGACTAAGGAAGAGAAAAGGGTCAAACCTTTCTAATTTTTCTCCCCAACTCTAATATAATTTGATATTATTCTGTAAACGTTCGTTCTTTCGTATCCGTTCAAATGGTATATTATAGTTATAAAATTTTAATACGTTATAATTTTATTCTTAAAAAATAGCTCCTTAAAAAATAATTCAATAAGTTAAAAGAAAAAAAAAACTATGATTTATATCAACTCCTAAACCATAATACAGATAATATCTTCTATGTCATTCAATTGCTTAACATATGCTTGTTAAGTAAATAAATCTACTGTGTAAATAAGTTTGGTTATGCATATTTAAATGAAAAACATGGAAATCAAATGAAAAAATATTTTCTCATTTTTCAAAAATAAAAGAGATGAAAATTTACTATAATCTATTATATTAATTTTTTTAAAATATTTCATAATTAAAATAATTTCTATAATCAATTATGAAATTAAATTTTCTTTTTCTTTATTTTATAATATTTATAATAGTAACAAGATATTAAAAAAATATTATTAGTAATAAACAAAAAATCATTAATGATAAATAATTTTTATTTCATTGTCCATTAATTTTGATTAACTTTTGTTTAATTTAAAGAATTTTATTTTTACTTTTTTTACCCTCATTTCCATTATCTTCTTACCCAAACAAAACATATTTGAGAAGAAGAAGATGGCATAGTAAAAGTGAAATAGTAATCATTCAAATCTTTTAGTTCAACAAAGTATAATTGATAATAAGAACTTCTGGTAAATATAATCATGTAACACTATCATATATGGTTAGGAGATATTCATGAAATTTTAATGATAGCTAACTTTATTTTACAAGTTTATAAAAATAATGTTACAAGGTTATTGACTAATATACACATGATAAATTGTAAATATAAATGTAGTTAATTATAAAACATATGGTTACTAAAATTGATTGTTACGGGTCGTTAAATACTTGTATATAGTTAATTTTTTTAAAAAAGATTAAAAATAAATTAACATATAATTGTATCATTATTAATATGTGACCAAGTTATTGAAATTTCCAAGTATAGTGATCTAAAATAATTATCATTGTTATGAAATCATTGAAATGCTGAATAAAGTTAATTATATGTATGATTGCTAAAGTCCAAATTAATAAAATTTGGTGCATGAATACCTTGCGGACATTTTGGATGTGCGAATATCAGCACTCTTCTGTCAGCACCATTTTCACAACTCATTCATCTTCAGGTTGAAGTCATGGATAAATTACTATTCGGAGCTTCCTAATGATTTCTTGGTACGATGATATGATATAATAAGAAGACTGAATTTTTTTAAGTTTTTTCTTATAATTTTGGTCTCCTTTCTTTTTTTATTCATGCTTTTAGTTATCATGTTTAAAAACACATGCAATTTTAGAAAGTAATTTATTTTTATAGAGTTTTAAGATAAAAGATGTTGTTTAGATATATTTTCTTTTTAATAATTTGTAAGAAATTTTCTGTGGTCACACGAGAAGTACATTGAAGAATTGACTTAGATTTTTTTACCTTGATTCGGAGTATGAGGAGGTTCGATCTGAGATCTTATCCATGGTTAGAGGAATAAATGAAGTTATTGATCATGTCATTAGATTTTAAATAATACTGATCTTGTTGACATGCAATTTACATATTGTTTTATCAATCAAAGTGGAAATATATATATGGTGACTACATAACCATTGAAAGAAAAATCCTGATGTTGTAATTACCAAAGTAATATTATAGAGGATGTATGTTAAATAGATAGATACTTTTTGTTGGAGATTCATTGCTTTAATAGGATTTTTATTCTTAATAAATAGATATAAATTTATTGCATGTTTCATTTATATTATCAAGAAAACATTTTGTATAACTTGTCTTTTGTCTAGTTAATTTTCTAGCTAAAAAACACTTTGTACAACAAATTATAATAATAATAATAATAATAATAATAATAATAATAATAATAATAATAATTATTATTATTATATATTTTGAGCGAATTTCAGCTGGAATCGCCTTCCCCTCCGGCCTCTCTCGTGGACAAAATAAACCGTCTTGAGCAATTGGAAAACCCCAACCAGCCGTATTTTGTCCAGCATTATTATAAATAATATTCTGCTCAATAATAATAATAATAATAATAATAATAATAATAATAATAATATAAAAGATACCAAATTTTACAATTGAACAATTTTTGGTGTACACAATTTCCGTACGAAATTATTATTATGAATAATTTATTATTATTATTATTATTGATCGTTTGTTCTCCTATTAACATGAAATTTAAGAGTCCATTAGATCATAAGGAAAAAATGTGTAAAGAAAAGAGACAAAAATATATTTAAAAGAGTGAAATGAACTAAAAGGAAAAAACTTATTTTAAAAATAAAATAAAATTAAATATTAGTATAATTATAAAATTAGTCATATAATTATTAATTAATTTTGTATGAATGAAATAAAATTTTAAATTTATACATTTAAATTAAGATCTTATTTTTCTTTTTACAATAGTATATATTTATTTGTAAAATATATTTTTAAAAACATTTAAATTTAAATGAGTAAAATAATATGAGAATAAATAATTTTTTATTAAAAATGAAAATTTTATAAAATAACATTTTTTATTTTTTTTTCCGTATTTATGATTAAAAAATAAAACATAATAAAAATAGAAATATTAACCACGTAAAAACCGAAAACAAATTAGCTCAACTCCTGGAACAACAGAGGTAAGAATGCAAGGGAGGCAGGATGCGAAGCAAGTCAAACCACTAAAATTTGGATATACAAATTGATCCCTTGCTATGGACAACAAAAGATACCGATGGAGGGGGAAGAGAATAACACACATTCCTGCGAACAACAATCTTTACACACCTCTCTCTCTCTCTCTCTCTCTAACCACTCTATTAAAAGCAAATTGTAATAATGGCCTCAAAAGCCACTATTACAAGATCACATCAAACTTCAAAAACCATCCACCAACAAACTCTCTGTAGTAGACCCTGAAACGTCAGTTTCACCCCCTTGTGACTTTTTAAGCTTTGCCACAAGGACCCACATGTTAGCCAGTTCATTTTCCAGGTATGCTTCTCTTTGCTTTGACTCTTCAACCTTTCTTTGAAGTTCGGCCTCTTTCTGATCTCTCTCTAAAAGGGCAGCTTCATATGAAAGTTCCCTTTCTTTGCTCAGGGCTAATTCTCTCTTGATGTTGGTGTTTGATCCACCCTGATCATTTCGTCTAACTCTAACATGACTTTCTCTTCGTCCATTTTGGACTGTGCCACTAGTTCTACGTTCAGTTGTTGAATTCTTGGATGCACCTAGCTCAGCAGCTAGTCTCTCGTTCTGGTTCATAAGTTTGGCAACTTCTTCTGACAGTGCCTTAAGCTCAACAGCAGCAGCTGAAGCAAGCCCTTTAGCATATGAACTCTCTTCTGCCAATTTCTGATTTCTAAATTCTAACTGCTCCTTTGATTCTGCTAGTTCTGCCACTCTCTGCTTCAGCTCCTCTATCTCACTTATCTAATTAAGTTCACAAGATCAATGGAAATGATGACTTGACTGTACACAAAATACTTCAAGCTATTTGAAGTGCATGTTTGGTTTGGCGTTTGGATCAAGTCAAATGTGGATATTCCAAGCTAAAGCTACTTTCACTAGCTTCTATTTTTCATACCCGAAGCATACATCTAAGACTCCAATGTCAAACCAAACACACGAGAAAATAACGTCGCTAAACGCAGAATAGATGGCAGATAGAAACAATCAATCACTTAATAAACATTTCTTCTCTCGGGAATAATGTAGATATAAGTTTTCACTTTTCGGTGAGTAAAACTTGAAACTTGATGACTATTGAAAAGGTTTCCTTCACAAACTAAAAGCTCTTACTGTATCAAACAAAGCCAAATAATGATACAAATTCTATTTGGATACAGAGCTAGAACAGTTTTCAAGAGTTTTGTAACAGGAAAAAAAATTAAATATTTTCAATAGAAAAACTGTCAAATACTCTTTTAGAAAGTATCCAAAAAGACCCTTAAACCAATTTTGGATTTCACTTTTAAATTTTTGTCAGAGAAATAAATAACAAATCAGGTGCTTTACTGAATCAAAATTGGATGCATTTGAATCATGAGTAGATTCCAACCTTTCCAAAGTTAAAAGCATGGGAGTGTAGACAGGCTGAGGTTTTGATGTACATGTCCTGACCATGGGATCATGCACGTCGTCTAAGATTAGAACATAACGTCAAGTTGTGATTTCAAGTAATATCTAATCTTGACTATACTTGGTAGATCCAACAGTTTAGAGTAGCTCCTTTCGTCAGTTGCCACTCATAAGTCACAACAAGATAGAGCTCTTACTTGAAATATATATTTGCCCAGTGATAATGAAGTTAAAAAGAAATAGTTTGCAGTGATTACTGTATCACCCATACGAACATTATATGCATCTTTTTATGGGAAATTGCTCGAAAAGTAATCACAGACACAGGAATGCAAGCCTAAGAACTGTAAGAGCACCCAACAACAAAAATTGCACAAGGGAAAAAATATACCTGTGCTTGCAAATGAATCCTTTCATTGGAATAGTTATTCATCAAATTCCCCTTGTCAAGGTGAATTTCACCAGGATAATCTTTGGTTACAGACAAATTTTGTGAATGGTTGACAACAGGGCTGAAACTTCTCAACTCCGATGCATCTGCAAGTTGCTGTTTCAGGGAGGCAATTGTTTCTTGCTGGCTTTCACATTCACAAATCTGATTATCCCACTACTCTCTTAGCTTAACACGACAAAAAGATATAAAAATTTCACAAAGAAAAGTTTAGGCTAGATATTTTACCTTCTGATTAAGCTGTTCTTGAATTATACGATTATCTGCTGCTTTGACCTGAATTAGCACAATAATGTGCATTAGTTAATACTGGGCTCATCTAAAAGCAACTGAGTAAGGCCACGTTCAAGCACTGATAGAAATTTTAGAAGTTGAAACGTATAGGCTACATAATCATATAAGAACCCTACTGCTGTTTTGCATGACCAGAAGCATGGCTTGAAAAAATTGATTATATCAAATTGTTCTGACATAACTACAACAGAATTTTATTTAAGAACAAATAAAATGGATTTGACCACCCATATGTTCCTCAAGAAAAAGACTACTGGGTGCTACATTTCAATTCAATTCCATCCGGACTGTCTGTCCAAGGCAATGATATGTTGGCAAAAATTAGCAAGGTGAAAATAACTGTCACCTCGAGTTCGAAGGATTTCTCATTCAATTGTGCCATCAGCTCAGCAACAGTCTGTTGTACAAACCAAGTGTTAGTCTAGACTAAAAACTAGTGAAACAAAGCAATAATGATGCCAAGTGAAAATACCTGCAACGCTCCTGACTGTTCTGTCTTATCTGAAGCAACGAATGAATTAGAAATTTGCTTTTCCAGCAAATCTATTTGTTCACTCTTAGCTGTAATTTCATCTTTCAAATTTTTCATCTCCACCTTGGTATGAATCACAAAATTTTCAGCCATAATAATCAATTTAATAACTCTAAATCAAGTAAACAGTTATATCTATATAGACAAAGAGGAGTTGGTAACCTACATGAATCTGACCATTCTGAGGATTTTTTGTTGCTTCATCTGACAGCCTCTTCAAAGCGCTTGAATGAAGTGCTACTTCTCCTGATAATATCTTGTGCTGCTCCCTCAGAAGATCAATCTGATCAACTGACTTGATGCTTGTCTAGAAATTAAACCCAAATGTGACATAATGAGGTAAAAAAATGATTTCCATATAATATACACTCATCACACATCTTTTTCCCGAGAATAGAACAGTCATATATCCACCATTTTTCTTCATTTTAATATCATATATTTTCCCACAAATAACAGCGGTTTGATAGATATTTCTCAAACTGAAGGTAACCCATGGCTACTATTTTAGGTCTAATTGAAACTTCAACAAACAAACAAGTAAAATGAGACCAAAAGATGAAGTAGTGTAATATTCGAAAACAAATGGAGGCACAACTAACCACAAAACCAAATAACAATGTTGGACACCGAGAGAAACTTTTCTGGTATAGACAAGGACATTTATTGACCGAGCTGCACTTGAGGGTAACAAGGGAGACCAAAAAATATAAGCAGTACTATAAAAATTAGGTTTTTCGGATCATTTAAGTGTGTTTTGACATGGCAATCGCTTTACAGTTTGTTTGTAAAAGCTACAGTAAGAAACATAAATAACAGTCAGTTACATACCAAAGAAGTCTCTTGCCCCAAAAAACTGTCTTCGTGAATATATTTGTCCTCTCTTGCCTCTGATGCTATATCAGCAGAGGGGGAGCTTTCTGCAGGTTGAGAATGAGAAAGTCTGGACTCCACATGATTACTACTTTCTGCTTGAGGTGTAGAAGGTGTGCTACTAGATTTCGCTCCACTAGATTTATCACTTGTGCCTGTCAAGGCACTATCTCGTTTCTGATAAAATAGTACCCAAAATGAAAAGATCCATTATTTATACAGCTAAGGTTATATAAAATGCTAAACAAGGTAATCAAGCACAAACCAGCATGCAAGAAAATGAATGTAACATAAGCTAAATGTGATAATAAACTTGTTAAAACTAACTCAATGTGACAAATGCACGGGCCAGGGAAAGTTTGAATTGATGTAGTAAAATGCAGTCAATTAGTTTGGAATGATAATTGAAACACTTGATTCTCAAATGTCAAGTATTACTTATAAACCTCAAAGAATTCCAAGTAAAGAAACAAAATGCATTCCAATTGTTAAAGATGCAATTGTAATATAAAACAATTTATATATCTACTTCTAACAGCTTAAGCTTAAGGGATAGTTAGTTCATGACACCATTTTCCAAAGTTTCATTAAGAACAAAGGAGCAATACCAAGGCCTACACCAAAGGCCATTAATAAAACAGCTTGCTATAATATTTCAAATACAAGAGCTACAGATTATTTTACGTTCTTGATTGGTAAAATACGTAGAGTGGTAAAGAATGGGTAGCTGACAACCAATAAGAGGACCCGTCACATAATTCTGATAGGTAAAAAGAAAATGGAAGAAAAAGAATCCAAATCAAGCCACATAATCAATAGATGCAAGCTCTACAACTTGAAAAAGAAAAACATATGTCTATGATGTTATAAAAATTCCTATCATCAGACAACTACAATGGAGTGATGGATAACTTACACGTAACTTCAGCCAATTTAGTAGTCCATGTTTCTTCATCTTTTTCTCACCCTTAAAAGAATCATCAGCCATTGCAGCATTTCCCTCCAGATTAACATACAAATCAACATTTTCCTCGTCTAAGATTAGATCCCGCCTTTTGTACGGAAGGTATGCCAGCTGAAAACATAACCGAAAATAAAAAAATGAAGGGAATTAAAAGTAAATAAAATTCTAGTATTTAGAAGAAAAGGGGTGAAAGTTTATGCAACATCAGTAATACCTCCTCTTCCCCGAAGGAGTGTCTTCTACGAGGACCAGATCTGTTAGGAAATCTTGTAGATGGTGACGCTTTTGTGGAGACCAAAATTAACTTAGTCAACCGTTGAATTCTGCCTAACAAAGCAGCTTTTGCATCTTCCTCTTGTTCCAATCTGGATTGCAACTTAACTTGACCATCTTCTAACTTATATAATTGAATTTGAGAACCACTCAAGATCAGAATACTAATTACGGAATACCGAGGAACTCAATATGCAGCAAATTTACTTCTCAATTATTAAGTAAACTCATTTCATATCCATAAAATATAATTTATAACTTTTAGAATTTAATATGCGTAAGATATTTATGCAGGGTTCACTTGGGTACTCCCACCAAAAAAGGGAGTACATACTACATTTCTCTGAAATTATAGACTTTTATATTAAAGGTTACAGACTAAAATAATAAAAGTTACAGATTGAGTAATGAAAGTTACTGGATTTTATTGCTAAGTGTGTAACTTCTGTAACTTTTATCACTCAGGCTTGAAATTTTTAGGTTTAATTACTCATTTGATCTCAATAGTTTGAAAAACTTTACTTTCTAGTCCATATATTTAAAAATCATATTATCTAATCCTCTTATCATACTTTTTTCAATCTCTTTTAGTCCCAATGAGTTTAGATGGTAAGGACCAAAAGAAATTGAAAATGGTATATACAGGGACTAAAAGGGATTAGAAATTTCACATTTTGAATCCAATATCTCTCTCTCTCTTTCTTCATATATATATATATATATATATATATATATGTGTGTGTGTGTGTGTGTGTGTATAAAATTCTCAAATTCGACCACTGAATCATGTGATATTATCTTGATGATCATGCATGTCAAATTTTAGATAACTGAACGTTCATAGATGAATAGTTTACATCCAACATTTACTTATATTGTGAAAAGTATATTAGACATTTAAATGAAGTTGATTGGTGAAATAGAGAATGATTTTTAAATTGTATGAAACTTTGTATACTTGATCTCCTTAATGTAATCTTTCAAATCAAAAGTTAGATTAGTGAAATTCAAGGTTTACAAAATGTTATTAAGCAGTCAGTTAAACAAGAGTTACGCTTGGACTAAGTGACCCACTTCCCCATATATATAGGGAAGGTATTAATGAGAATATTTTTTATTATGAAAAATACGGGCTAAAAATGTAAGTAATTAGAACTCTTCATACTTGAATGGTTAAGAGTAAATAAAAAAAGCAAATGATTTTTAAGGTTGTCATGGCACATAAGTTAACATTTAATCTTCTTGACCATCCATGTTTCGTTGTATGGTCTAAATTTATACTTCTCATTTCTCACAATGAAAAAGAGTCTCACTTGAGAGAGATTGTTCTAACAATTAACTAAAATAGAAGACCACGATTTATATATAACATGACCTACCTTCTGTTTTAGGAGCTCAATGTCATGATCCTCAGTATCTTTTGGTTGAACTGTAACAATACCTCTCTTTAATTGTTCCAATTCTTCCTTTAAGCATTGAATCTCTTGTTGGTATTTCTTGATAAGTGACTTCTCATCAATTATCTGCAGGTTTAAACAAAATTAAAAAAAAAAGAGGCAAAAGAAAGAATAGGGATAGAGCACTGAAGTAAAGAGATTAGAAGCTTTTTCCTGTTCTTTGAACTGTGTGCTGGTTGTACTCTGTCATTGATAGGAATAAAATTCTGATTTAACCAAAAAATAGTAACTTGCCTTGTTTTGTGCTGCTCGTATTTCTATGTACTTTGCCCGGTGAGCAAACTTCAATGTGTTATGTGTCTCTTCAGTACTACTTGATGAAGGGGTTACTGTGCAAATAAGCTGTATTTAAAATAACAATAAGCTATTAGGATTGCTGATTTATGTTTAAGCATTTCTACCACAGAAATGTACAATATCTATTTTTCACAAATAAATGCATGTATGTGCGAACACAATGAAAGCCTTACAGAAACACGTCCATGACCACTTAGCGAAGACTGAAGTACTCTAGTCAGTTTGGAATCCCTATAAGGTATGTGACTGGCTTTATCTTCAGTCAATTTTGAAATAACCTGTAGAACAAAGATAATAACAATTCAACACAGGCATAAACACACGTCCTTGAATATAACAGCATCAAGTGAATTATCTATGCTTGGAAACCACTGCACTGCACATCAATGTACTATCATTCAATCAATAGCAGAGGAAAACTCAAGTGGTGCTGAACAACTTACGAAGAACTGAAAACATTCTAAGGTAAAGCAATATGACCATTGCACAACAAACATATCCTAAAAGAGAGCACATAAAAGAAAGAGAAGGACGAACGTTTAGGATATAAAAAGGAGTCCTTGGAGCAAGTAAAAGGATCGTGATATATGATGTTGAATATAGAGAAAATAGGGTTTGAGATTAATCTCCCTTATTTATAAACCACACATAGGATAATCTATTTATAATAGAGAGAGGTACAACTAAAAAATAATTAGAATAAATAGAAGATATTGTTTGATATTGTGATTACCAATATCTAACATTATCAAACAATATCTAAACAATATCTAACACTCCCCCTCAAACTGGAGCATACAAATCATATGTGTCAAGCTTGTTACAAATATAATCAATTCTAGGCTCCCGTAAAGACTTAGTAAAAATATCTGTTAACTGATCACTTGAGTTAACAAACTCAATCTTGATGTCTCCAGACATAATCTTTTCCCCAATGAAATGACAGTCAATCTCAATGTGTTTGGTTCTCTTATGAAAGAGAGGATTAAAGCTAATATGAAGAGCAGTTTGATTGTCACACACAAGTGTCATTTGAGTGACATCTCCAAATTGTAACTCTCTAAGCAATTGCTTGAGCCAAATAAGTTCACAGGTAGCTAAGGCTATAGCTCTATATTCTGCTTATACACTGGATCTTGCCACAACACTTTGTTTCTTACTTTTTCACGAGATCAAGTTATCACCAATGGAGACACAATACCAGATGTGGATCTTCTATCAGAAGAAGATCCTTCCCAATCAACATCTGAGTAGCAAACAACTCTTGTATGGTTATTAGAACCATATAACAATCCTTTTCCAAGAGATCCTTTAATATACTTTAAGATACAAATGACTACATTCCAATGATTTTCACATGGGGAATTAAAAAATTGGCTTATCACAATGACTGCAAAGGAAATGTCAAGACGAGTAACTGTAAGATAATTCAATTTCCCAACCAATCTTCTATATTGTTCAAGATCAGATATAGGCTCACTCTGATTTGGTAGAAGTTTAGTTTGGGATACATGGGTGTATCAACAAACTTTGAACTCATCAACTCAGTTTCCTTCAAAATATCCATGACATACTTCCTTTGAGATATAACAATACCATCATTAGACTGTGTCACCTCAATACCCAAGAAATATCTGAGTTTGCTAAGATCTTTAGTCTGAAAATGGTGACAGAGATGTTGTTTCAACGGAGAGATGTCATGGTTGTCACTACATATAAGAACGATGTCATCAACATATATTATCAAGTAAACACATCCAGCACTCGAGTGTCGATAAAATACAGAATGATCTGCTTTACACCAAATCATCCCAAATTGTTGAAAAACATTGCTAAACTTTCCAAATTAGGCCCTTGGAAACTATTTTAGGCCATATATGGATTTGCGAAAACGACATACCATCCCAGAAGACTCCCCCTGAGCAACAAACCCAGGAGGTTACTCCATATAAATTTCTTCTTGCAAATCATCATTGAGGAAAACAGTTTTAACATCCAGTTGATAAAGAGACCATTGTTGAAGAGCAGCCTTGACGATAAATAAACGAACAAAAGCCATCTTTGACACGGGGGAAAAATTATCTTCATAATCTAATCCAAAAATTTGAGTATAACCTTTGTCTATAAGACGAGTTTTAAAGCGATCAATTATACCATCAGGTCCAACTTTGATAGCAAACACCCACCTGCAACCAACAACAGATTTCCCAAATGGTAACGGGACCAATTCCCAAGTTCCACTATTATGAAGAACACTTAGTTCATCTGTCATGGCCTGACGCCAACCAGGATGGGCTAAAGCTTCACTGACAGTTTTTGGAATGGTTACAGAAGAAAAACATGTACAAAAAGGTAATGACAGTCGATGATAACTCAAAGTAATATAATAGGGAGAAGGATTACGTGTAGAACGAATACCATTTTAGAGGGCAATGAGAAGGTCAGACTCAGGTGTCAAAGCCGGAGGAGACAGAGTAGTTGGCACTTGAATGGAGTCACATGGTGGTGGTTGTAATCGGTTTCGGCGACTATAAACCTGAAGGGGCGGTGGAGAAGAAGCTGACTACAGAGTAGAAACTAATATTGAAGAAGACACAATTAGAGGGCCACAAACAACAAAAACATTAAATGTACTATGAGTGTTGACAGGATTGGATGGAGATAGAGGTGGAGATTGACTTTTAAAATAAAGGGAGAACTCATCAAATGTGACATCTGCAGACATAAAATAACGGTTAAGAGAATGAGAAAAACATTTGTATCCTTTTTGTGATCTTGTAAACCTTAAGAAAACACACTTATGTGATCTAGGAGAAAGCTTGTCAAAACTAGGACTGAAATTATGAACAAAACATGTAGACCCAAAAACTCTTAGAGGTAAGGGATGAAGAGGTTCATGAGGGAATAAATGGAATGAGGTATTTTATTATCTAAAACCGAAAAAGGCATGTGATTAATGAGATAACATGCAGTAAGAAGAGCATCACCCCAAAAATGTTGAGGAACCTCTCCATGAATTAAAAAAGTGCGAGTTGTTTCAATAAAATGTCTATTTTTACGTTCAGATACATCATTTTGTTGAGGTCTATAAACACAAGAAGTTTGATGTAGAATACCGTGAGAAACCATGAATTGTTTAAAAGAATGAGAAAGATATTCACGGTCATTATCACTGCACAAAACTCTAATAGAAACACCGAATTGAGTTTGAATTTCATTAAAAAAAGATTGAAAGATATGAAATAATTCAGAACGATTTTTCATCAAAAATAACCAAGTACATCTGGAAGAATCATCAATGAAAGTAACAAAGTGTTAAAAACCTAAAGTAGACTTAACGCGACTAGGTCCCCAAATGTCAGAGTGAACCATGGCAAAAGGGGACGAAGCGCCACGTGTGACACTACGAGGAAAGGAAGTACGACTATGCTTGCCTAATTAACATGACTTACATACCAAATTAGACAACTTGGACAAGACAGGGAGAAGTTGCTGTAACTTGGCAAAACTTAGATGACCTAACTGAGCATGAAGAAAAGAGGGAGACTCCATAACTGCACCAACATGTGTACACGAATGGAGATGATAAAGGCCATGAAACTCATATCCTGTGTCAATCACCTGTTTTAAACTCCGGTCCTGTAAACACACAAAATTGTTGGTAAAAAAAAACAACACAATCAAGAGAACGAGTTAAACGACTGATGGACAACAGGTTAAAAGGAGATCCAGGACATAAAGGGCATTATCAATGGTTAAAGAAGGGAAAAGTTTAACAGTTCCAACACCATGAGATGATACTCTAGAGCCATCAGCTAGTGTAACAGAAGGTAAAAGATTAAGAAAGGATAAATAGGAGAACAAAGATTTGTTACAAGTAATATGATCAGTGACTCTTGAATAAAAAACCCAAGGACTAGGAGAAGAAGATTGGGTCAGACCAGCAAAAGATGTACCTATGTGTGCGATAGACGCAGTGGAACTAGAAGAATGTTGATCCTTATATTATTTGAGAAATTTTTTGAACATAGCAGATGTGTCGGATGAAACAAAAGAAGCGGAAGAAGTCATGAAGAGAGGTAAAACAAACCCTAAAAAGAAATCCAAAGTAGTCCAATCAGCCCATGAAGCACAAATCCAAAAACGATAAGACCAAAACACGTCCGTCGAGACTAAACGGTGCTAAAGACAATGAAGTTAGGGTTGGGGAGTTGCAAAATCACAACACTGCAATGCACTGTATGCTGCGAGGTGGTGTGAGAAGTGGTGACGAGGTAGTCTAGATTTTTAAAGGATTGGCGATGGCTCTGGCAGCGGCGACGACTCCAGCAGTGGCGGCGACTCCGGCAATGGCGGTGGTGGCAGTGGACAAAGGCGAAAAAAATTTCAAAATAACCTTAAGCTTTGATACCATGTTGAATATAGAAAAAATAGGATTTGAGATTAATCTCCCTTGTATATAAACTATATATAGGATAATTTATTTATAATAAAGAGAGGTACAACTAAAAAGAATAACTAAAAAATAATTAGAGTAAATAGAAGATATTGTTTGAGATTATGATTAACAATATCTAACAATATCTAACAATATCTTAACAATATCAAACAATATCTTAACAATATCAAACAATATCTAACCTAGGACAAAAGGATCTATTATATTTAATGACGGATAAAGCCCACAATATTTCTAATTGAGAGGGAAGACGTGACATGAGAACGAGTCCATGCAAGATGTCCTATTTGAAATTAATATTTTTAGATATCAACTACTAATGCAAATATTTTTTCCAAATTGAATGTAAAATGTAGTTGTCTTCACTTTCCCTTCAATTCATTTTGACATCCCACAGCTTCGACAGATCGCTTAGCCCCGTTCATCTTCGGCGCAAGAGCGCTCGATCGGGAGCTATTACGCACTCTTTCAAAGGTGGCTGCTTCTAGGCAAACCTCCTGGTTGTCTCTGCACCCCTACCTCCTTTATCATTGAGCGGTCATTTAAGGGCCTTAGCTGGTGATCCGGGCTGTTTCCCTCTCGACGATGAAGCTTATCCTCCATCGTCTCACTGGATGACCTTGACCCTTGTTATTTTGAGGTCATGAAGCTTCATTTGTCCACGTCATTTATTTTAATAAGAAAAAAAGTTTATTTTTCTCTTTTCTAAGCTTATTTTATTTTAAAAGAAATTGAATATTCTTTACCAGTTTGAAAAATTATGGAAGCAAATGGGAGACTGTCACATATGAATGAACAATTTTGGTACAATTAGAGGACTAAGCATTCGTTTGATCAATCTCTGAAATCTGAATTAAGTAACCTTCTGGATATGCATATTCTTCTGTTACATAATTTTAAAAGTTTGATTTTTATGTATTATTTTTACACTGGTAACCGATTAGAAATTAAATAGTCTATTTTTAAGTTTGGGGAGTTTACGGGACGTATCATCCAGATCAATGAAGTTCACGTGGCTATCTAAGAACTATGAAAGTGCAGGGGGTGTCTGCATACTTTTCCCGATAACTTTAGTAATGATTTTGCCATAAATATTTTTACTAAAAATCCAGATTTTAATAAACAAAAATGTCAATTGATAAGTACACAACTCTGATGACATAAGTCTTGGTTGGTTAAATATAACATCCTTTTTAAAGATGTCACACATTTGACTTTTTCTTTTTTTAATCAAAATAGGAATCCAAAAGCACCATATATTGGACTATAGAAATAGCAAAAGTTTATTATAAAATGATAAAGAAAAAGAAAACAATATAAGGATGACAGAGTAAGCTAAGATGCAAAAATATAATGAGTTTCAGATACGATACATTACTGATGGTATGATTGATTATTTTAAAAAAAATATAGGATACAAAATGTGTTAGTTACATATCTCGATATGTATAAAAGATCCTAAAACATAACAAATCTATATTTGCAGTTGTGTAAATCTAAATTAAGACTAGACTTCTATTATTACCATAAAAAATATAAATTATAAAGTATTGCCATTGTAAATCATTTTCTATTGTTAGAAAAGTTAATGTAATTCTAACAAACTCAAGGACAGCTAAAAAGATTTATTTTTTTTTGCTGTTGTACCCATTTGTCACCTAGAGTCCTAGGTGCAGTCTTTTTATATCATCCTTTGCATCTCTCGTGTAAGAACTCGTGTCTCTCTCTCTATATATAGAGGGGATCAAATTATACCAGTGTAATTTTTACTAAATGGTACATCATGAAAAGTGAATTTTTTCGAGTACCATGTCATATCATCATGATTATCTGTCAAATTTCATTAAAATTGAACAACAACAACCACGAGAGGATCAAATAAAGAAGAACACTTTCCACTATTATTGACCATCATTTGGCTGTCACTGGCCACTGTTATCTCCAACAAGCACCGGATCTGGTGCATCTCTTTGATCGACACAGAACCCAACTAGTGCAAAGACTAAATCTGCTCCACCTCTTTCCGCGCTCCAACCAGGCATGTGAAGCCCATGCACCACCTTCTAGTCACCAGAGCAACGTTGCACCTCTTTAATGGATTTTGCCAGCCTCTCCCATCCTTGTTTCTAACCTTTGTTTTTGGTATTCCAGTACTCTTTGATGCGCAGCCCTTAAAACACCTCTCGGGCCCTCATTTTCTTTACCCTCTCCCTCCTTCAAAATGTCTTCACAACCTATCACCTATATCTCAAGGACTCCCACAATTCCTTCAGAAATGCTCAATGACAAAAATTACCTCTCTTGGTCAATGAGCTTTGCTTCCTTAGTCAAGATTCTCACGATCACTTGGAAAAGGATATTCTAGTGAAATACTATAGAAAAAATTGAACAATGACAGATGGATTTTCAACTTTGTGCTTTGTTGGGTAATCTATGTAACCCAATCTATTAGGAACTCTCAAAATGTTCAAAATTTGTAATTTCTTTTCGAAGAAGGCTGAGTATCTGTAAATAATATTCAATGCCTTTATGATTTGGCCCATAAATGAATTTCTCTTAGACAAAATTATCTCGACATAACTTCTTTCATCACTAAAGCTCAAAGAGGAGCTGAAGGTCTTCTTCGAAGTTGATTTATTGAAAGATAAGAAGTTGGATAAGTTCTATAAGTTAAGATTCTTCATGTCATGAATCCAAATTTTGATCATGATCGAGGTCAAATTCTGACCAGTGAAGAAGTTCCATCAATGGAGAGCTAACAACACAACTCCTTCATATTCCCACCCTTAAAAGCAAAATTTACTCATGCAAGGGGAGGAGGAAGGGCAATGGAGAAGGAAGAAGTGGTTGCCAACATCCTCAATATGCATAACTTAATGCTCTTATTTAGGGATACAAAAACGCGCCAAATCCGCCAACCCGCCTGTCAACTAGTTCTGCCCACCCGGTCAAGCCTGCAACCCACTTAGTTGATAAAAAAAAAATTATTTTTATTGTAATACAGTAAATCACAAAAGCAACATATATGCCTTATATGGAGGGATCTTCAATTTTGTGTGATGTTGAAGATGAGGAAGGGAATGACAAAGATAGAAAAATGGAGGGATCTTCCAAGGGTGCATCTAATGATATGAAGCATTGATTGTTCTTATTCTCATGACGTTAATTACATATATTTGTTATTATTTATTATTATATAAATTTTATCTTAATTTGATTGTTTTAAATTATAATTTTTTAACATAATTTATCAATTTATATTATTAACTTAATATACACACACACACACACATTCACTTGCATGAGTAAAAGTTTTAAAATATTTATTACTATGGGTAAACATCAAATAAAAATTACATTAAATTTCAAACTCATTCACTTGTTCTTGACTCAAGTTTATACAAGTTTAAAAGAGTTTACTCAAAAAAGAATTTGATAACGAGCTAACTCATTTTCTCTATTTAGGATTGTAAACTCGTAAGTGTGCAGTTGTTTGGCATGAAAAGGAGTGAAGCACACCACTCAGTGTTTTATTATCATTCCTCTTTAGGCAAGTGACAAGATTATCCATTGATGGAACATGATCGCCAGCTAGAATTTGATCACGCACGTGATCAAAGTCAGAATGCAAACTTCTCAAAATTAGAACCATATATAGCCTATCGAGTTTGGTGTTTAGCTCCTCTAAGGTATTTGCAACAAGAAACCTTTCTAATTCTTCCACAGCAGCCCTAGCTTTTGCGATGTGAGCCATCATGTCGTGATTGGTCTGCTTAAGTGACGTCACTCTTTGAGTTGCATCGAAGAGACGTTGAATATCATTAGTAAAAATGTCTTGAGTCTTTTTCCAAAAAGAAGAACAGGTTTTGAATGACCTGTGCAGCTCAAGAATATCCGGTTCCACATACTACCATAAGATTGCACAAAGTTGGAAGTCTATTTTCTCCCACTGAGACCTTTCTGCAGCGGAAATAGAGTCTACATCCTTCTCCAAATGATCGTGATGCCCTGGATCGAGAAACCACAACTCAACTG
This sequence comes from Sphenostylis stenocarpa, assembly GCA_963425845.1. NCBI lineage: Eukaryota > Viridiplantae > Streptophyta > Magnoliopsida > Fabales > Fabaceae > Sphenostylis > Sphenostylis stenocarpa. The sequence continues at coordinate 41,305,250 of OY731398.1, read as the reverse complement.
AAGCAGACTAGGATAAGTAATTTTTCCAGTTGAGTCTGACACTAGTTATGGTGGGAGTAGCAGAGAAGGTGAAGGCAGAGGATGAGGCAATCTGAACCAGAAAAGATGAATAAAGCTAACGAATAGGGTTACCCACGGGACTTTTCACACACCGTTCTCAAACCAGAAAACTAAGGGCACCACTGGACTCGGAGGACGCCAACGAGTCGAACGGAGGTGGTCAGCCTTGATTCCGGCCACTGGAAAGCAGCGCGTGGGACACACATGCCTGAGAGGGCTCACCAGGATGATCGCGCATGATGGTGTGCAAGGCAGCTGATAGAGGAACGACTTGCAGGGGTGATCGCGCTCCTCGAGGTGAGCAAAACCCCACCTTCGCCGATCCAAATGGAGATGGTGACCGACGGTGATAGCGGCAGACAGCAGCTAACAGTAGCCGGAGTTGACAAAGGCGACCAAAAATCAGTGCGGGATCTTACCCACTCTGATACCAACTTGAGAAAACTTATTTAGGGTTTGATGCAATGACCAAAGACACTGATACATTGTATTTATAGAAAAAGGGATACAATAGAGAGGATACGGACCTCGGCCCAAACCCTTAACCCTAGTCTAAGGAACATTGAAAAAGAATACTGAAAGATACATAAACAATAGATCTCAACACAATTATTCATTTAAAAAGAAGACAAATTCCATGTGAGACTCATCAAAGATCAATGCTTCAATATTACACATGCTTTTGAGTCATACTTGTTATATTAGATTTTTCATAACTTTTTTAAACATTTGGATACTTCTTTAGTACAAAACTCTCAATACTACAAGAACATAGAAACCTAATTGTCCTTGAAGAATCAAAAAATGGAAATTGTCCTCTTCGTTAAAAGTAGCCTTGGTTGTGGTTACCCTTAGGTCGCATCGTCTTACAAAGGGTTACTTACACACGGGTTGATGATCAGAAAGGTTGAGTGAAGTGGCATTGTGTAAATCCAGCAACACGTCGACTTCAAGTGGGTTAACATCTAACATTGACTAAAGATATATGACTCAAGAATTACTTATAACACTTGGACAATCCTCATCTTACAAACTGATTTATGAGAGTTAAGCTATTCCTACTTGTAAATAATAACAAGTGATTTATGATGACAATGATTTATCATTTTAATTTTGGTAATGTCAAAGAAGTTTGTCTTATTTTTTATTTAAAGAATTAAACTTATATATTTATTATGTTTTATGAATTTTGATGCATATTTCGATATGTTTCTTACACGAATTATATCCTATATACTTTAGAATGACTGTCATTGTATCATATACGTATCATATATACAAATCATATTTCTGCATTATAATTACTGACAAAGCGAACAGCTACAATCAGGTATGGCTAAGCTAAAAGCAAAGTTTAAGGCATCACAGCTACAGCCATAATTCAAGTTATTGCACCATGCCCACCATTTGATCCAAGGTTGAACCACCCTGTAGGGTTTTTTCTTGAACTTCAGTCAACCCTTGCCCCCGTAAACCAGGTTTTGAAGTCCTATGATGTCAATAGTGGGGTTGGTGGAAATTGGATCAGTTACGCACCAATTACACCAAAAATTTAACCTATTGGATTCAAACACATGAATGTTTCACATCTAATGTGCCTCCTCACATAGAAACCCTTTGGGCTTTGAAGCTTGGCAAATGCATAGGCCCATCCTACCTTCGGCTGAAATTTAACTTTTATATGCAATAATGGCAGCAAAAAATATTGAACCCTAGATCACATGATCATAATGGTTTTAGTTGTGATTGAAAACAAATAAACAGTTTTATATTTCATTTTAACATACAATGAGAAGAAAAGGTTTGAGACCTCACAGTTCCAAGTGTTAGAAGACTTTTATTGATATAAGATCCTTCTCTCCTTCTCATGCCAGTAGTTTCAGCTTTTGAGCTCTCAGAACCTGCTAGATCAATGAGATTCTGCAAGTATAAGTGAAATATTAGAAATGTAAGACACAAATATATATATATATATATATATATATATATATATATATATATATATGAAACATGAATATGAAATCATCACCCATGTTAAAGCAAATTGAACTAAAGGGTTTAAGTTGGTTACCAGTTGTGAAAGTGTTATCGCTTCTCCTTCGCTATTTTCAGCACATGGACTACTCTCTATTGTCTGTTACAAAATGGTATGAAATTAAAAAGAATAAAAGAACAACATATACGTAAAAGCAATTGATAAAAATAGCTAACATCTTGATGTTCCATTTTCTTGTTCCTGAACTGCTCAGGATCCAATTTGATATCAATTATAATTGATGATCCGGCTGAACATTTAGGATATATTTAATAAGAACCCTGACCTCCCAGCAGGTCCTTATGTTAGAAAATAAAAGAACAATAAGAAGGAGAATTCTCATCAAGAAGTTTTGGGTTGGATAATGTTTGTTTTTATTCAAGTGTTTTGCCATGGTAATTCATTTGTTACCGGGATAAATTACCAAATGCGTTACTACATTTAAGTGCTTTGAAGTAACTATAAGATGTAAAACACTACAAATTCAACATAAACATCGACATAATCTAAAACCATGTGAAGAGCATAATGGATTTGATGAAGTCAAACTCCAATCTCTGATTTGTGCTGCAGGACTTGATTTTATGTCTTGTGTGTGTGTGAGTCTAGAGTATGAAGGTATGTATGCTTTAATCTATTCTCATAGTTAATCATATTCTAAGTTAGTAAGAATGCCTCAATTTTTATTAAATCTTGGATTAGAACTGTTTTAATATGTTAAAACTGTTTTAATCTGTTAAAATGTTCATAGGTTGATTTTTAATTGATAAAAATTCTAAATAATCGATTAATTTCACTTAACTACTTGAACATCATTATGTTTCGAAGTTTTAATCGATTAAATCACTTCTTTTATAAGTTAAAATGTTTTTGGTGATGTTTTTGGAAATAGTGATTTGCTGTTTTAATCGATTAAAACACATAGTTAAAATGTTCTCGTAACTTAATGAAATTTTTATTTCACTATTTTTATTAATTATTTGAAAGTATCATCAATTAAAAGTGACTAGTGGAGCATGAAGGAACTATGATTGTTTTAATCGATTAGATTCATTTTTCATCATTTAAAATGTCTTTTTATACTTAGAACATTTTTGTTTGCTCTATTTTAATCGATTAAATGTGATTTTATCAATTAAAACAACTTCTTAAAATTTTTCATAAGGTTTTATCTCTCTGTTTTAATCAATTAAAACCACGAAATAATCGGTTAATTGGATGTTCTAGTGAAAACATTGACTAAATGCACCATTTAATTGATTAAAATTAACAGTTTTTCCTATATAAACAGTTTCGATCTCTCTTTTCAAAAATACGATTTGTGAAAAATTTTGAGTAATCTTTTTAAGAGATTTTTGAGAGTTTTACGTGTGTTTTACTGTGTGTTAATTCAAAACATTTTTTAGGCATTTCTTTTACTTTCTTGGAGGGATTATTTGGAGATTGTGATTCAACACTTAGTGTGTTCTTCTGTATAATCTTTCCAAGTGATTTCTAACATTGTATTCTTTTCTTCTAGTGTATTTGTGGTACCTGGTGTTGGGTACCGGTTGGTGACGACTTGGTATGGGTTGTTAGTTGTTTCAATAGTGGTTTTCGGGTGTTCAAGAAGCTTTTGGGGTAGATAGAGTATGTCTACTAGTTTTTTATTGTATTTGAATATTGATTTAGTGGAACTCAATTGGTTGTACTGAGAACTGGATGTAGTCCAAGTGGTTGGGTAAACTAGTATAAATTCTTGTGTCTTCTTTTCTCTCTGTCCCTTACTTCTTTCTTGCATTTACATTTTGTTTCTTGTTTTATTCATCAATTAATTCTTGAAAAGATTGATTCTGTTATTTGAGAATTGGTTTAATTCAAAAAAGTTTTGAAAATTTTTATAAAGATCAATTCACCCCTCTTGATCTTGGTCATTGTTCTTAACACCATGTTGTTAAACAGACAAAACAGTATGATTCTTCCTTTGAGATGGTAAAACGCACCAGGGTAAATATTGTATGGCTCCTGCTGCTGAGTAGGTTGAAGTTTGTGGACCCAACATGTCTGTGCTCTGTTATAAAATTGAAATTTTGTCAAGAATAGAGAAAGGGACACATTAAATAACAAAAACAGAGAGGCATGAGTAGAATTGTAGAAGAATCCAATTCTTATGTTCATTCACATGACCAGTAAAACAGTTTTATTCAGTTTTTATTATAAACACTAAAAATGCAACTACTTTTTCAGAAGACTAAATTTGTCAAATAATACACCTGGTAGGAAAGAAGTAGCCAAACAAAGAATATTAAAAAGATGAGTGGAATAGCTTGTTTTCTCCCTCACTCTTTACATAAATACTCAATTTCAAAAGTACATAAAAAAATAATTAATTACAAAAGACAAAAGAAGAAAGCATAGGAGCGAGCCCACGTTATTTTGGTACATGAAGACAGTAAACTAAAATAATCCACAAGTAAATAGACCTAGCAGGAATTTTACCTTCTCCGGCTGCAATAAGGGACAATGCATGAGCAGGCGAGAGTACAACCTCTTCCTTTATTCCCTCAACATAGGTGCCCTACATATGAATCAATGTACAAATGATACACGCCTCCTTCGAAATACTTCTGTTTATAGAACTTTGAATATTTATTTCAACAACTATACAGCTGACTTTTGTTGATGGCTTCAATTTATATACATTCTAAATAAAGAAAGAACAAGGAAAAAGGTTTATGAATCAAAACAAAGGAGTCGTACCCATTAAAAAGTCTTGGAACAGTGTCTGAGATACAATTTAGTTATTTATTATATAAAACATAAAAATACAATTTTGCCTCTATAGTCAAGTTTTAGCTTTCACTAGGTTTGACAACAAAATATTCATTTCTCTAAAGTCATCAAACTAATCATTAAAACAGTAAAATCCAATATTTATTAATAATCATTCATTAAAGAAATTGGAGTAAATCATCATCTATAAACCAAGACTTTCTTTTATGCATCAACTTGTCACTTGGCTCAATCGACTGGAAATGTACTAACCAAGGGACTTCACGTGAAAGACAATCAAGATATATCAGCAAGCTGAGAATGATACATATCCATTCACCAGTTTGAAGGAGAGTATTGTAAAGTATAATCTATGTATGTACTGCTAACTTGAAAAATAGTACACAATTTCAGTCCTTTTTTCAATTATGAATCAATTCAGAAAATAGAATCTTCATTCATAATTTAGTGGCATAGAGATAAATATAAAGGAAGAAAGATAATTAAAGCTATTATCAGTACCTGAGCATCCTCTCTAATTCTTAAGTTCTGTCCTGCTGGATTTAGTAAGTCATTAACCACCTAAATAAAAAAAAAGCTTCAAGACTTGCATTAAGTAAATTTATTTTCAGGGTAAGTCCTGAGTGAAATAGCAATGTCTAAGGGAGACAAAATCCACATGAACATATCATCGCAAGAAATGAACTAGATAGCAAGAAAGTCTACCTCATTGTATATCTCCAAGTATGAAACTCGAAGGAGAAACTCTCGATTTGGAGTCTGGTACACAGAAAAATCAGACTTCGTATAATAAAAGCTGCAATATAGTGAGTAGTATTTGACATACCTCTTGGATAATGCTAAAAGCATCCTTCACAGCAAGAGGTATAATTCCAGGGGATCTTTGATCACCCTGCAAATATGAACTAATGAGCAAACGGTATGATATGAACTAATGAGCATATAGTGCCACATCAACTAGTCCAAAATTATCCAAGAACTCAACACCAACAGCAATTGTCACAATAACAGATATTATCAATTAATTTATTATCAGATGATGTAGCATGACAGAATATTAAGAAGAGAAGGAATGTAAAAGCTAAACATTTGTCTAAAGTCACATAAACAACTTCTTCAGCCAAAAACTTGTTCCGTATATGTATAATGTAATGGCAGCCAAACTATGTCCAAAGACCATCTTTACAGATCAATGTTTGGTAGGTTGCAGCTTTGAACAAAATGATTTTGAGCTTGTTCAAGCTATGAAAATTTTGATTGAGTAAAATTAAACAGTAGCTATCTTACTAACCTACCTGCTTCAGATCAGTGCTACTGTATACTTCAAATATACCAGTTAACATGTTAACACCCACGAGAAAATGATGATACTTTTATGCATTTATCAGAAACAACAATTCAAAGTTTTACTATCCCAAAATTAACATGTTACCTCTTATGGGATACTAAGATTTTCAGTACTTGTTATGCTCAGTACACTAAAATTAACAAATTCAAGACAAGAAGGAACAAATTAGAGAGTATTACAAATACTGTCCCAAAGAGGTGAAAACGTATGACTGAAAATAAGATAAAAAATAGAGCTAGTATTTAAAGCAGTTGCTCATTATTAGGAGTACCAGAATCAACCTTGACAACACATGACATGACTACCAGAATTTTCAAATAAACAAGGAGTAGAATAGAGGAGTCCAGTAAAAGGAGAAAGTGATGTAGTCTTTGAAGTTATAGCATATCCTGTATCCACTAACAAGTTTTAACAAATTTAAACTAGAACAACACATTAATATGAACAGTTTTAAAGTAAACCGAATCTTAATGATCAGAAAGAGGCTAATGTTATCCTGTAATTTTATATACTTGATAAGATACCAATGCCGAGAGTTGTGACGTAGCTGAATCCAAATATAGTTGCAACTCTGTTGAGATAGTTCATATTGGGATTTGATGTTCAAATCTAGAAAAACCATGAAATTCAACAAAGAGAAACAACCACAACCTACCAGCCCACCAATAACATATCAGAATAAAAAAACACAAGTATCACAGTGGTCAGCATTGCTCTTTTGTGAATTAAGTTTGTTTTTATTTTAATGAATGAATTGAGGGTGGTTTAAGGTTTAATAACCTTATGTAGCGTTACATTAAAAGACCATAAAAAACATAGATATGTAAATTAATCATAAACAAGAAGAACCGAAGATACATAAGTGTGGTCTCACATGCATTGTGTGAGTCTTCCCACTGCTTGTCACCCCATATGCAAATACCGTACCTGTATGAAAACCAGAGAGGAGTTCATACGTTAATTACTCAATATCCCAGGTATGTGAGATATAATCTAGATGTTACTCAGCCAAATATTTCCATATGAAAACTGATTCCTATGATGTCAATCTCAAACCTCTAGGGACTACATCATGATCTGGCTAACAGCCTAACCAAACATGGTTTGCAGTATTATTTTATATTGTAAGAGGAGTGATCAAGAAAGCCAAATGATATGAAATCTATACAAAAGGATCAAAATTGTATGGATGGCATTGTCCCTCTCTAAAAGGTATTTGATTCATTATATCTAATTTTGTCACATTCAACGAGTAAAATATGAACATCTGTGACTTATGCATTCCTCTTAAATCTTTTTAATGCAACTCTACCAAAGTAAAAAAAAAACTTTAACTTCAAATGAATATCAGTATCTAGCTAAGAGCTAATCAGCCACATCAAAATACACTAAATCATATTACAAATACCTAACTAATTCACATATGATCAAGATAGTATTGCTTCAAATCTAATGCATCCAAACTGTGATCTGTATTCTATCTAGGAATCTGGATGACTTGATTAAAGCAAGAATAGATTTTGTTCTTTAACTGTGCTGAATACGTGATAAGTAGTAAGTTCAATCTGATGTTTACCATTGATGCCCTCCATAGCACCACTAACGACATGCTGAGCAGCAACATCATAGACCTGGCGAGTTGTGGTAGTGGGACCAAAGACACGATCTAGAAAAAAATAACAGTTCAATACACAATATTGGCAAATGAGAGATAGGGAGACTATTTATTGCGAATGAATATACAGTACATGATGATTGATTGAATTTGTGATAAATGTACAATCTCATGACATTTGAAATCTTTCTATCTCAAATACGATCATGACATCTTTGTGAATATCATTCTCTGCCCATGTTATGATCACTGGGAGAACTATTAATAAAGATCTTGTAGTTTTACAGAAGTTTTGGGCTGTTAGGTAGAACCCGTAGGCTAACATTGATCCATGTACTACATCTCTATTACTGTTATTGACTATTGTTTTTGTTTTTCACGTCAAAATTAATGTAACAAATAATAGGTTGGCCAGAATTAATATAGAGGATTAAATCCTGAATTCTTTTGCTAATTTGGTAGGATGCCAACTGCAAGTCCTCGAATGGCCTTTTCTCAGTAGAGCGTCCCACATTCAGACATTCTCAACCTCTACTGAGTTCTTCTTGGGACCCTGTAAAACAAAATATCAGTGAAAATGAGATAAGTGGAAAGGCACATTTTTGTTCCCATTATGTCAGATTATGCTTTCTGGCTAGTTTTGTCTAGCATCTGTCTTCAATAAAACTCCAGTGCGGATTATTTGAAGGGTGGGTGGTTAATGTATGACATGTTAAAATGCATTTAATATTCGAGGGTGTTAGTGCCTAGGAAGTTGCATCACTTATTATAATCCTAGGGAATAGTCTCCATTAATTCAGTCTATAAATATGGATGATATGCAGAAACTAAGTACTACATTCTCTTGAATAAGAATAAGAAAGTATTCCCATTCCCTAAATTCTCAGCAGATTGTGTTCTCTCTTTTCTTCACCTTCTAAATTCAATAGGGATTAATCAGAGCAAGAAGCTTCAACATATTTCTTTAATCAGGTGTAGGAGAAAAAAGGATCATTTGGTCAGCAGGAAAATATTAAGGAAGGAGATTCTTAAAATTTTAATGAATACTGCTTCAATTAGTAGCTACAATGTCTCCCTTGTGATTTTCTCCTTATGGCAGCATAAAGGGCAAGTATGGTTTACATTAAAATGTTGAGAAATGTTATTGCCAATCCAGAAAACATCACTACATAAGTCCTTGGAAATCATTCTGAATATTTATCATTTTTTTGGGCCACTATGCCCCCTAAAGGTATGTAAAAGAAACCACATTTAATTTTGGGACTGTGAGTGGATAGGGAGCATGATATTCTTCAGAAGCTTTTCCTACTTCAATCCCCCATCCTTGATTTTTAAATTAATGAAGGCTCCAACCTTTCTTCAATTTCTCCTTTTGCTAGGATTCCACCACGCACGGATACTTCCCAAAAAGAGGTCCCTTATAGTTTTTGCTTAGATCATCCATTCAAGTTCTCATTCATTCCCTTTCCTTCTTGAGAAACTGTTTGAAACCAAAACTCTGTACAAGGCTAAATCATTCGTTTGGGCAGCTGTCTAAACAAGATTAATAGTAATGGTATGCAGCACTGCAGGCCCATTTACTCAATGGTTAATCCACCTATTGTTCTAATTCAGGAGGGAACAGTTGTACATTTGTTTCTACGTTTTTTATCAGCTACATTTAGAGGGACTCTTTCTTTTGGAATATATGGTGATCCCTTGGCTATCTCAAAACTTGGAGCATTTTCTGAGGATTAATTTCAGATGTTTCAGCAGTAGAAACGAGGGAAAAGTTATTTTTGGCAGAGATAGACTCATTGTACTTTGGTCTTTGATTAGAAAGGTAGTTAAGATTTATAAAAAAAAAAAAAAAAAAAAAAAAAGTATCTTTCCTAAGTTATGCTTTCTTTGGGACATTTTTTTTATTTGGCTCCTCATGGATGATCAGAACGTGGATTCCTGCATAGATTTACAGAAGGATGGGAGATCTATTTTGTATTAATAATGCATTGTTTCATTTATATGACTGGGTTTTTTATTAGTTCTGTCTTAGAAGATTTCATCTAAGAAAAGTTTCCTCAAAAATATAATCACGATGAGAATATCTTATTTTGTAGCCAATATCATCATCAGATTTTATTCTCAAAAGCAAACACGGAAAAGTTTAATAATTCAATATGCCTCAGAATGTAGAATAATATAAGGTTAACCCTGGATACCAAATGAAGAAATATGTTTAAAAATAAAAAAAACCCTATCCATAAATGTCAGTTTTGCATATTATACCGTATGCATAAGCTATGGAAGGGTTATACTCATTTCGCACTATAGTTTCTCCATCTGCATACCAAGCAATCTCCTCTCCTTGACGAATTTCCCTTGGACTGTCCCAGGCATAGACCTCAATCAGATTAACAAGCATCCGAATAACACAGTCAGAAGAATGACATGATTGGAGAAGGCCAGACTTACTTCAGAGGCCGAAACCGGACCGTCACCGTGACATTTTCTTTCACTCTCTGTGCCTCTAAAGGAGGTGCAGCAGCAGTTTCTGCATTAAAATGCTGTTGCTTACTTCGAGCCGACGAAGATGCCGGCGAACTCTGGCCATCAACCGATGTCTCCAGAAACTGTTTAGAAGACGAAGTAGTAGAAGAAGGAGGCGAATTAGCACCTTTTGAGCCACTCAACCGGAACCTTCTTGGTTTCACACCTTGTTTCGATGCCATGGGCACTTCTCCACAAACCTTCAACAATCAACACAACAACCAAGGTTTAACAATTGTCAGCATTAAAAGAAATTTCGTTGGACTAGCAGAAAACAAACAAGAAACAGAAACCAAAAATCTGAGAATGAGAGCATTAAAAATAGAAACCGAGCTTACTCTGTACAGAGAGATAATGAAGGAAAATTCAGGCGAAAAAAGAGTAACGAAAAGGGAGAATTGCTTGGGTCAATGCAGAGGAAGTTGCATAAGAAGAAAATAAAGCAAGAAAGCGAGACAAATAGAAGAAGATAAGAATGGAATAATAGTATGGACCTGAAAGGAAGGAATCAGAGACGCATTGTGGAGTCAGGGAAGAGATCGCACGGGAAAGGAATAGACAGATCCAAAAGAGAAGGTAAAGTGTGCTTGATGAAGTGGAGTCAGAGAGAGTCAAAGAGTTTAGTGAGTAAAGGAAAAATAGCACATCATCTTCGACAGCAGAGTGAGAGAGAAAAAGAGATATGAGAATAGGTTATTGCCTTGCCTTGGAAGCGATGGCGACGGGATGCCCTTCATTAACAAAAGCGAGCAAGAGTTTATTATCAATCACACTTTTATTATTGTGATGATTGACAATGATGATTACTATTATTATTGGTTTTATGCTGGAAGAGAGAAAAGTAGCAGTGGAAAAAATAGTACGAGAACAAAGAGTCCGAACAATTGGGATAAAGAGAGAGACGAGGGAGTGGCTAGAAAATGGAAGAAAGAAGACAGAGACGCTTGTTGTTGGTATGGTGGGTCTGGCGTAAATTTTCGACGAGTGTGTTTCTCTCTCTATAGCTGTAAGGTCGATGTACATAAATAAATTAATTATCTTCTTTAGTTCCTTTTTGGCGCGCGCATAGGCAGAAGCGCAGGATTGGGGTTCCTGATTTGTCTTTCACTGTTTCACGAGAGGTGCATGTTAGCGAATACAGTAGAAAAGGAATGAATGGCAATGGGTATTTCTAACTACTATTACGCCACCATTGACAGTTATATGTGTCAACCCATGGGACCCATGACAATCACACACCTTCTCTATACTTTTCAATGTAAACAAATTTTCCACCTTCTCCTGCCCAAACCTACTTACTCCAACATTTCTTCCCACAGTTTATTTATCATAAGATAAAAATATATAATCGATTATTGATTCATTTAAAGTAACTTGTGAAATAAAATTAATAATAGTAAAATTAATTCACATAAATAAGCAAATATATGTATCAATCAATTATTATTATAGATATTATATTATGAAAAATATTCTATCCTTTATCACATTATCCACTAAATTCTATTTTTTTTATTATTACGGTGGACATGGACAGTTCCAGTTAAGTCAAACACCACCTTAGATGTGCGAGGAGGCATAGATTAGTAGATTACCCGAAAATAGAGCTTAATATGTCCTTTGATATATGTTTTCAATTAATCTAACCATGCCTCATGCTATATATATATAGAGAGAGAGAATTAACCTAGTCAATGAATGATTAATTAGAATTTAAATTAAAAGATAAAATTAAATTTTGAATGCTAATAATGCATACAACACATTAAATAAATAAAAACATTTTTCCATTGAAGGGAATGAAACTTCTGGGTTTCACTTATCAGTTGCCTTGTTCATTACGATGAATGCTTTTGGTTAGGTTTACCTAAAATAAAAAAAAGAAAAGAAACAATAATTGTTGAATTAAATATATACTTATAGTATAAAATAGATAAAATATTAATATACATTAAATTACTTTTAATAGAACACGATAATGTGGATTTTAATTTGAGGAGTATATGTAAATATTATTTCCGAAAGATAATTATTTATATTTAGGATTATTTAAAATAGGGCCAATAACTAGAGATTTTTTATTATAATTACGAATTTCAGAGTGCATAGATTAATTGGGCTAATTATTTGATTTTTTAATTAATAAACAAATTATTAAACTTTATGGTATTTTAAGGGTAGATAGACAAAAATAATAATAATACAAAGAAGAGTGAAAAATTATTTGCATATGTACATGTTCGTGCAAAAGGAAAACTAATACAAAATTTAATAGTAGTTAATTTATTTTTATTAATTTAAATAATATATAACCAATAAAATATGTGATCATCAATAATAATTTTTTTATAGAGACTATTATTGACAAATTCAAATCATGAAATCGATTTAACTCTTAAGAATAAAAATTTGACTTTTACTTATTTAAATAGTAATAAAAACAACAATATTAAAGATCTTAAATTTGGTTGTAGAAGAAAACTTAGTAAATATTTTAATCATTTACTCTAGATCTTGTATTAAACAAGAGTTACAACAAGTTCCTTTGTACTTCTCTTAAGAGAAATAATTTAATATTAAAATGTTTAGTTTTCCCATAGAATACAATATTATGACAAATAGTTATTACAACTTGATTGTCAACAAAGATTTTAATGTCTTTCTTCTACTCAAGGTTAAGATTACTCATTATCTTCTTAAATCAAAAGACTTGATTGACAACAACAATAAACTCTATTTTAGTAGTAGATTGAGTCACTATTTCTTATTTCTTTGATCTCCATAAAAAAAGTTAAGATTCAAGACTAAGCAAAATCTTGAGGTGTTTTTCATATCAATGCACCTTGTCTAGTTACTATAAGAGACACCCCCCCCCCCCCAACAACTTGAAATCCTTGCTTTTCTTGAACTTAATATCAAAATTGGTTGTACCTTTGATGTATCAAAGTACTCTTCTAGCAGCCTTCAAGTGTGTTTCATTTGCAAAGTGCACGAATCAATATAAGTAGTTAGGATGTCTGATCTTGTTGTTGTAAGGTACATTGAACACCCAATCAAACTTTTGAAGTATGTCTCATCTATTTTTTCAGTTTCATCTTCCTTGTTGAACTTTTCCTTTATATTTATAGGAGGGGTTGAGGAACTTGCACTCTTCCATATGAAACTTCTTTAGAATTTGTTTTGCATATTTTCTTTAACAATGAAAACTTCATATTAACTTTGCTTGATCTCCATTCCAAGAAAATAAGTCATCAATCCAAGAAAAGTTATCTCAAAAACTTTCATCATTTCCATCTTAAATTCATCAAATAAGATTGCATTATTTCTAGTCACTAAAAGATTATCAACATAAAGAGAAATAATGACAGTGTCAACATGTTTGATGTAAAGAGAGAGTGGATTTTGATAAGCTTTTTACAAAGCCTATATTTAGCAAATGATTGTCTATTCTGTTGTACCAAGCTCTCAAAGCTTGCTTTAATTCATATAATGTATTCTTTAAATGATAGACCTTACCTTTTTTTCTCAAATCCTCTAGGTTGCTCAACATAAATTTCTTCCTATAAGAAACCATTCAAAAATATTGGTTTAGCATTCAATTGGTAGACTTTCCAACTCATTTGTGCTGCAACAGCTAGTAACAACCTGATGGTAACTAGCCTAGCAACTAGTACAAATGTTTTTTAGTAGTCCACTCTATAAACTTGAGCATAACCTTTAACTACAAGTCTTGCCTTATTCTTATTGATTGAGCCATCTACATTTACCTTGGTTTGAAACACCCATTTAACCCTAATGGCTTTTTTGTCTTGAGGTTTATCTACAAGTTATCATGTATTATTCTTTTTGGATTATATGAAGCTCCTCCTCCATTGCAGCCATCTAGTTTTTATCATTATTTGCTTCTTCAAAATCTGCAGGTTCAAAAAGTGCAATCTTACAAGATTGATAAATATCATAAAGCATTTTAATGTCTTTGACTAGAATGTCATCCACCATCTCATTTTGCCAATCTTCTTCTCTTTGTTCTTTAGTAGTTAAGGCAACAGAAAAATTTGGTTGTATTTAAACATTGATCTCTTTGTAACTCTTTGTAAGCCTTGGATATTGTGTTATAGCCTACAAAGATTCCTTGTATTGTCTTCTTGTCTAATTTATCAAGCTTAATTTGTGGAATATAGGTGAAGCACAAACAACCAAACACTTTAAAAAGTTTAAAGATGGTTTATATCCATACCAATTTTTAAAAAACTCGACTTGTTCCTTCTGATTAAGAGTTTCTTCCATTCTTCATCCCAATTAGCTTCTTGTAATTCGCAAACAACACTGTAGGCAATGGTTTCGTGAAGATATCAGCACCTTAATCTCGGCTTACCACATGCATGAACTCCACATTTTCTTCCTTCACCTGTTCTCGGATGAAATGAAATTGCACATCAATATGCTTAATCCTTTCATGGTTGATCGGGTTCTTCGCTAGTTCAATTGCATTGTGTTGTTTCTCCTCCAACGAGTTGAGATTAGTAAATTCTTGAGTCACACTGCATGACACACACTCCACGATATTGTTACATATTCAGCTTCACACGTTGACAATGTCACTATGGGTTACTTCTTCGAAAGTCAAGTTCCCATAAAAAATACATATCCTAATATACTTTTTCAATCATCCATATCTCCACACCAATTATTATCTGAGTATCCAACGAGTCGATATTGTTTGACCTCGTATACAATAGTCTGAGTGACATTATACCTCCAATGCACCTCAGTATTCATTTCAACGCCTCTAGAGAGGTTAACACCACTTCTCATCACACATTGTCTTCTCAAATTTGATTTCCTCAGAATATGTCAAAAGACACACCACATGTACCCTGGCAACAGTGCCAGAAATACTTGTTGAATTATTGGAACAGTGCCAGAAATACTTGTTGAATTATTGGCAAGCGTACAAAAATTATCAATTGTAGTATAGTATTTCGATTAAATAAAAGTTGATCCCACGAGGAACGATTTCAATGGAAATTCCCAATTATGCTTATTAAGTATATTTAAATAGATTGACTTTTGCAAATAAGAGTTGAATTGAAATTAAATGACAAAGAACTGTAAATTGTTGAGAAAATATCAATTAAAGGTACTTAGGATTGACTTCCTTCCTTATCCCTCTTTTGTAATGGTTAAATAAACTAAGAACGTCAATTAACCTAACAATGTTGATGTCACCTACTCAAATCATCCATATTGATTCCTCACACATGAAATTCATAAGAAAACCTAATAAATGTTGATTCCTCACACAATTAACAGATTTTCCAGCATTAGGGTTAGGGTGTTAAGCAATTGATACATTCATTCCATTCCTGAAAATTAACGTAACAAATATTCTTACCATGATCTAGGATTCAAGATATATTTTCCAATCATACCTCAAAAAATCAAGAATAAATTATTCTAAAGCATAAAGGATAAGAATAACAACATCAAATCATAGATTAAGATCTCAAAATATCACCATGATACAAAAGGGTTCAAAGGAAGTGCACCGAATCCTAAGAGAATGAAGTTAGTCACTCATGTTGGCCATTACAATGCTCCAATTGATGAAGATTAGACGAAACCCTAACAATAGTTGTGTCTCCTCTTCTCCAAGACTGTTTCTTTTCTCAAAACACAACTTATCTTTTTATAAGAGAATTTGGGTCGGGCCTTGCATCATTCATTTGCTTAAGCGCTCTTCTTTCTTTCAATTTTACTCCAATTATGCTAACAACTATGCTCCTTACTCTTGTATCAAGGTATTCTCGAATTCATCCTATATTGGGAGAAAAATATATTAGAATTAACATAAGTTAAGTGGTTTTATAACAATTCAAGGCATAATTATATCAACTTTTTACCACTTAACAATATGTCAAAAGACACACCACATGTACCTCATTTGTCGAGTTGTACAAGTCTTGTAGACTTCGTATTTTGGGTTGTGGTTCTTCCTCTTCCTTGATTTCTAAACTAGCTATAACTAGTGGTGTAGCAGCTCGACTTCCTCTAATATCCTCCAACGAGCCTTCCTCTCCCAGTTTCACTCACTCGTTTCATTAACTCAAACATCACTATTTAAGACCTCCTTCTTACTGATTGGATATACCAAGTTATAAATTTTCGTCTTTTCATCATATCCAATGAACACATACTTCTTGCTCCTATCTTCAAGCTTTGTCCTTTGTTGAGAGCGCACAACTCCTCCATAATCAATCCTTTCAAACATTTTGAGATGAGACATGATCGATTTTTGACCGTTTCATGCCTCTTGCGGTGTTATATAATCCAATTTTGCATGTGGACATCTATTTTGTACATAGATAGCACACTAAACTGCTTCTACCTAAAACTCCTTTGGTATATTCTTGGTCATCAACATTGATCGAACAATTTTGCTCTTCCTATCAGTTACACCATTTTGTTGTGATAAGTACGGAACTATTAAAGATCTCTTTATACCTTTATCTTCTCCGTATTTTGTGAGAAGTTGTCATGTAAACTCCCCAGCTCTATCAAATCGGATTGAGCTGATATGTCTTCCAGTCTTCTTTTCCACCATTGCCTTAAACCTTTTTGAACACTTCAAAAACCTCAAATTTCTCTCTCAAAAAGTGTACCCATGTCTTTCTAGAGAAATCGTTAACAAAAGTCATAAAACACCTCTTACCACTAAATGATCAAGGGTAATCGCCCTATACAGATTAGTATAAATCAGTCTAAGTTGCTCATTCGCTCTGTACTTGACAGTTTTTTTGAAATGTGGTTATCGCTTATTTACCAAGTACACATTTTTCGCAAAATTTCCACTCACACTCTATGCTTGATGTAATATCCTAAATTTTGCAATCAATTATATAAATAAATTTTGTAAGTTATAAATATGTACCGAATATTATGTAGAGTTATTATAAAAATAAAACATGATTTTTATAGTAATTTTGTCTTAAGAAAATTATAAAATAAAATTCAAGGTTAATATTGTGTCAAATAATAATTTAATAATAATTCTTAATAATAAAATTAAATAAATGAATAAATAAATATTTAGGAAAAAAAATCACGAAAAGAGAGAAATGGTATTCAAGGACCGTAGTTTTAGATCAAGTCAATAAAACATTTGAATTAAGTCGGTGAAATAAGGCGGTGGAGAATAAAATTAAAGAAAATTCGAGAAGGACTATAAGTCGGTAAGATAAGTGTATAAATAGGAAGAAATTTGAAAACTTACTTCCACAAAAACATACAATTCTCGTCACTTAGAAATCCAAGAGAGGCACCAGAATTCTGAGAAGAAGAATTCGAGAGAAAGGAGGAAAGGGGAGCATAAGAAATTAAGAGAATAATAAGATTTTGAAGGAGCCAGGTATGGGTTAGACGTTTAGTTTTATTCATACGAACGTCTGTAATTGGAGATTACTATTCATCAATTGCAAAGTTTGAAATATTTGAAATTCTTTCAATTAAGGATGAATTAGATAATAAAATTGTTGTTTTTAACTTAAATTGAACATGTTTATGGTTTAATTTTGATTTGGAACTAATTTGAGTGATTGAAACTGAGAAATTTGAAACCTGGATTTCGAAAATGGCGAATTGGATGAAAATCTGCAAAATTCGCTCAAGCGAAAAATATATCGCTTGAGCGAGGACACCTGGAAATTTTGGGATTCTCGAGTTCTTTATCGCTCAAGCGAAAATTACATCGCTTGAGCGACGAAGGGTCATGTCTCGCTCAAGCGACCGGTGTACTCGCTTGAGCGAAGAAAGCTTCAATCAAAGGGGACTTTCGGGTCATGCCTCGCTCAAGCGACCGATGTACTCGCTTGAGCGACGAAGTCTTCAAACAAAGGGGACTCTCGGGTTCCATCTCGCTCAAGCGACCGGTGTACTCGCTTGAGCGAGCGAAGGAAGAAGAAAGGACTAGGTTGTTGACAATTCAAGGACTTGATGTTGCACTTGATGAATATGAAGAATGGATTTTGATGATGATCCAAGAACTAAAGACTTAGAATATTGAAGATTGAAGATTGGTGATAATTGTATTGTAATAACTCTGTTTTATTTAAGATTGAGTCTGTATTTTTAGAGTCTAAGATAGTCGGTACATATTCTGTAACTTAGAAGCTTCAAAAAGCTCAAATTTATCATTTAGGCTCGGCTTTAATCGATTATATAGGTAAATAATCGATTAAAACAGTGAGAAAACACTTTCTATACAAACTCACTGTTTTAATCGATTAAAACAGCAAAATAATCGATTGTTTTGTATTGTTCCGTACAGATAATCGATTATTTCACCAAATAATCGATTAAACCAGAGAGGATTAGGTTCTGACGTATTTGGCTCTGTTTTAATCGATTATTACTCCAAATAATCGATTATTTCAGTCTGTTTCTGATTTTAAACATCAAACAAACCCTATTTTCGAAAATCCAATTACCAAGAACCCTAGTTTCGAAATCCCCATTTTCTAAACCCTAATTTCCCTACTTAAACTCTCCTTTGGCACTCAGAAAAGAAGAACAACTCTTTCCATACAAAAGTTAAGTGCTGTGAGTGCCAGAGAACTGTTTGTTGCAAGGAAAGGGGGTTTTTGGAACCTGGTGTGGGCTAGAAGCGATAAGAATCACTAAGTGGAGTTCTTAGTGGATTGTGTGTTGTGCCGTCTCTGGGGAAAGCTGTTCTTCATCTCTTGTGGGTTTCAAGAGAGGTGTTATCCTTTACTTTATCTCTTTGATTTGTAAACTGTTTGTAACAATTTGTTTTTAGTAACAACGTTAATCCTCTTTTGAGTGATTAGCAACTGGACGTAGGGTCTTTTGATCCGAACCAGTATAAACCTACTGTGTAATCTTCTCTACTCTTCTCTATTTACATTTACGCAGTTTTTAATCGGTAAAATTTGGGGAAAATTTTGAAAACCTAATTTTTATTAAGAAACCAATTCACCCCCCCTCTTGGTTTTTGTCCGACCACGCGAACATTCCGCTGCGTGATTCTAACAAGTGGTATCAGAGCTTGCTTTGATAGTCATTCAAATTTTCGAAAATGGCCGGACAAAATCAAACTTTTGCCGAAGGTGCGTCTATCAACAGACCCCCACTTTTTGCGGGTCAAAATTATCCTTTTTGGAAAGTACGTATGCAAATATTTTTAGAGTCTGTTGATAGAGGCGTTTGGGACGCAATTTTAAATGGTCCATTTATTCCTAAAATTACAGAGAACGGTGTTGACGTTCTTAAACCTTTTTCTAGATGGACTGTAGAAGAAAGTCGAAAAGCACAATTTGATGTTAGGGCTAGAAACATTATTTCATCTCGCTCTAACCCTTGATGAGTTTTATAGAATTTCAGCTTGTAAAAGTGCACAGGAAATGTGGGAAATGCTAAGGGTGACCCACGAAGGAACTGACGACGTCAAAAGAGCACGTAAAAATTCTTTAATCCAAGAATACGAGATGTTCCGGATGCAACCCGGCGAAACGATTTTCGACGTTCGAAACGTTTCACTCATATCGTGAACCATCTTACCGGACTAGGTAAAATTTTTGACGTTGATGAATTAAATGTTAAAATTTTGAAATCTCTCGGATAGGAAATGGCAACCAAAGGTGACGGCCATCTCGGAGTCACAAAATCTTGCCACTATGTCTATGGCGGCGTTATTTGGAAAGCTTAGGGAGCATGAACTTGACCTTGGAAGACTAAATGAGGAAGAGGGTCAATATCAAAAGAAGAACCTAGCTTTCAAGACCGAAATTTCAAAAAGCAAAAATAAGAAAGAAGAAGAAGAAGACTCGAAATTGATGAAGAAGAGATGAGTCTTTTTATAAAGAAGTTCACCAAGATGATGAAAGCAAAAGGAAGACATCCTTTCAAAGGTAAGGGAAAGGTAAAAGAAAATTCTTCCGTTAATATAAAATGCTTTGGTTGTGGTGAAGCAGGGCATATAAAGACCGAATGCCCAAACAAGAAAAATGATGAACACAAGGGCAAAAAGCAATTCAAGAAGAAAGCATATATTGCTTGGGATGACAGTGATTCAAATTCAGAATCAAGCGACTCGGAAATAGAAGCAAACAATTGCTTAATGGCAAATGACAAAATTTCTTCGGATTTTGAGGTTAGTGATTCCGATTCATCCTCTAGTGAAGAAAATGACCATGATGAATTGCAAAATGCTTATAATGAGTTATTTACTGCATTTATGGATATGAAAAACGAATTTAAAGTTGTAAAGAAAAATCTAAGAAGATCCGAAAAGGAAAATGAGTCCTTAAAATTGAAAATTGCATGTTTAGAAGAAAAGGAGGTAGCTAATACGAAAATTGTATGCTTAGATGAGAATAAGGACTTAGCTTGTGCAAATTGTAAAGAGCATGAATATGAAATAGATATTCTTAACCATTTGCTAGACAAAGCGGAAAAAGAAATTGATGATCTTAAGAAGCATGAAATGATAATTGCTCAAAATAATGTAAATCAAAGAGTTCCTTTGAAAAAGAGTAAAACTAAAAAGAAAAGAGTATGGGTAGAAAAAGGAACTAGAGCATGTCATGTAAATAATGCATCTTATTCCATAGCTACATCAAAAGCATGTTTTTATTGCATGAAACAAGGTCACACTTCAAATAAGTGTAAAATCAAACATTTTGGTGTTCCTAAAGGAAAATATATTTGGGTTCCTATAGTTAAATGAACTATTTGTATCTTGTATTTATTCAAAGAAAATGGATCATTTAGTATGTTTTAAACAGAATGCTTAGGTAAAAACATTTTATCTTTTCTATTGTATAAAGGTTCTTCACTTAAAGATTTTTGCGAAAAGCCTCTAAAATTGTTTTAAACAACTAAAAACAAAGTTTTTTTACAAAAGCTTTCTTAAAACATGTTTTTAACTGATGCAGCTTTTGAAAGAACCAAATAAAATCACTTAGAATGTTCAAAGAAGTGTTTTTACAAGTATTTTAATCGATACAACTTGTTTTTAATCGATTAAAACCATTTAGAACTCATTATGATCGATCAGATTTTTATTATGAGCTGTCAGAATCTTTTAAATCGATTAAAAACATGTTTCAATCGATTAAAATCACTTAAAGGGTCAGGATGATCGATCAGAATCAAATTATAAGCGATCGAATTCTTTTCAATCGATTAAAACACGTTTCAATCGATTAAAATCATTTAAAGGGTCAGGATGATCGATCGAATGCAATTATGACTGATCGGAATCAGCTATGATCGATCGAATTTAGTTATGACTGATCAGAACTCTTTAATCGATTAAATCTCGTTTCAATCGATTAAAACAACTTAAAAAATTTTCTACACTGCGTTTTAATCGATTAAAAGACGTTTTAACAGATTAAAACTGCACTTTTAACAGATTAAAAGAATCTTTTAACAGATTAATTAAACCAGCAGATTAATTAAAAGAAGTTTTGCAAGTATTTAAATAGATTGTTATGTCTCTAACCCCAAGGACCCAAAAGTTATGGGGACCTAAGTTTATATGTTCTTGTGTTGTAAGAAACTTCCAAATCAAAGAAGTCTATGTGGTATCTTGATAGTGGATGCTCAAAACATATGACTGGAGATAAAATGAAATTTGTAAGTTTCAAAGCCAAAGAACAAGGATATGTGACTTATGGGGATAATAACAAAGGGAAGATTCTCGAATTGGAAACATAGGTGGTGCAAACACATTGGAGATTAAGGATGTGCTTCTTGTTGATGGGCTAAAGCATAACCTTCTTAGCATAAGCCAATTGTGTGACAAAGGATTTAAGGTAACGTTTGAAAGCCAATTTTGCACCATACATTTAATAGATTCGAAAAAGTAGAATTAAAAGGCATTAGGCATAACAATATATATTTGATTGATTTGGATTGTTTACATGAGTCTAGTATAACATGTTTAGTTGCTAAGGAAGAAAACCCTTGGTTATGGCATAAAAGAGCGGCTCATATAAACATGCATCATTTGAATAAATTGATATCAAAAGACTTAGTTATTGGATTGCCTAAATTGAAATTTGAAAAAGATAGATTGTGTGATGCATGCCAAAAAGGTAAACAAGTTAAATCATCATTTAAATCAAAGAATGTGATTTCCACTTCAAAACCCCTAGAATTATTACATTTAGATTTATTTGGACCTTCTAGGATAAAAAGCTTTGGTGGAAATTATTATGGACTTGTAATTGTTGATGATTACTCTAGGTACACTTGGACATTTTTCCTAACTATGAAAAGTGAAGCTTTTAAGGTCTTTAGAAAGTTTGCTAAACAAATACAAAATGAGAAAGACCTAAGAATTAAAGTTTTAAGAAGTGACCATGGTGGTGAGTTTCAAAATGAAAAGTTTGAGAATTATTGTGAGGAAAATGGTATATTACATAACTTTTCTGCTCCTAGGACTCCCCAACAAAATGGTGTAGTTGAGAGGAAAAATAGGTCATTAGAGGAACTTGCAAGAACTATGTTAAATGAATCTAATGTTCCTAAATATTTTTGGGCTGATGCGGTTAGCACTGCATGCTATGTTTTAAATAGAATGCTCATTAGGTCAATTATAAAATCAACTCCATATGAATTGTTTAATGGTAGAAAACCTAATGTTGCTCATTTAAAGATTTTTGGATGTAAATGTTTTGTGCTAAATAATGGAAAGGACAATCTAGGAAAATTTGACTCAAAAGCCGATGAGGGCATTTTTCTAGGTTATTCTTTAACTAGCAAGGCATATAGAGTGTTTAATAGGAGAACTTTGAATATAGAAGAATCTATACATGTTACCTTTGATGAGATTGTAGACCTTGGGGGAAATCCTCTTGAGTCAAATAAAAGACTTGCAGGTGATGATGAATATATAAGGGAGGCTCTTGATGAACTGTATTTAGAAGATAATGAGCCTTCTCAAACTCCTCAATTAGCAAAGGAATGGCAATCACCTAGAGGACTCTCAATGGACAATATCATAGGGGACATCTCAAAAGGGGTAAGAACTAGAAATATGAATAATTTCTGTATGTCCGTTGCTTTTGTGTCACGATTGAACCTAAAAACATTGAGGAAGCACTTAAAGATGATCAATGGTGCATAGCCATGCAAGAAGAACTTAACCAATTTGAAAGGAATCAAGTCTGGGAACTAATCCCAAGAGAAGAGTCACATCAAGTTATTGGAACTAAATGGGTATTCAGAAATAAGCTTGATGAAGATGGTAATATAACAAAGAATAAAGTCAGACTTGTTGCAAAAGGCTATTGTCAGGAGGAAGGTATAGATTATGATGAAACTTATGCTCTTGTGGCCAGGTTAGAGGCTATACGCCTACTTCTTGCTTATGCATCTATGATGAAATTTAAATTATATCAAATGGATGTTAAGAGTGCATTTTTAAATGGTTTTATTAAAGAAGAAGTGTATGTAGAGCAACCCCCTGGTTTTGAAGATTTTAATAATCCTAATCATATTTTCAAATTGAAGAAAACATTATATGGGTTGAAACAAGCTCCTAGATCTTGGTATGAAAGATTAAGTAGTTTCCTAACTGCAAATGATTTTTCAAGAGGAAAAATTGATTCTACACTATTTATTAAGAAAGTTAAAGAACATATCTTATTGGTCCAGGTATATGTTGATGATATTATTTTTGGATCAACTGATAATTCTTTGTGTGTAGAATTTGCTAAGATTATGCAGGGAGAGTTTGAAATGTCTATGATGGGAGAATTAACATTCTTCCTTGGACTTCAAATCAAGAAACTTAAAGATGGCACTTTCATCTCTCAAACTAAATACTGCAAGGAGATTCTCAAAAAGTTTGGTATGAACACCTCAAAGGAAGCTAACACACCCATGGGAACTTCATGCTATCTAGACAAGGATGAATCAGGTTTGGAAGTTAATCAAACTATGTATAGAGGTATGATAGGATCACTATTATACTTAACTCGCTAGTAGACTCGATATTATGCATTCTGTCCGTGTGTGTGCTAGATTTCGAGCTTGTCCTAAAGAATCTCACCTAATTGCAGTAGAAACATATTTTAAAATACTTAAAAGGAACTACTGGGTTTGGCTTGTGGTATCCGTCTGATGCTTGTATTAGTTTATTAGGATATTCTGATGCTCGATTATGGTGGATGTAAAATTGATAGGAAAAGTACTAGTGGGACATGTCATTTGTTAGGTTCATCCTTAATATCATGGCATTCTAAGAAACAGGCATGTGTTGCTTTATCTACCACTGAAGTTCGAATATATTGCGACTGGTAGTTGTTGTGCTCAAATTCCGTGGATGAAACAACAATTAGAGGATTATAGCATATATTTAAATGACATTCCATTAATGTGTGATAATACGAGTGCAATCAATCTAACTAAGAATCCAAGTAATGCACTCTAGGACTAAACATATTGAGATTAGACATCACTTTTTAAGAGATAATATCAAGAAAGGAAACCGTAAGATAGAGTATGTAGACACTAAACGTCAATTAGCAGATATATTTACTAAGCCTCTACCAAAGGATAGATTCTATGATCTTAGAAGAGACTTAGGGATATTAGAAATAGCTTAAATTTCGCTTAATTTGACTGTTTTTGGATGATTGTTATGTTAAAATTCGTGTTGTAGGATATTCATAGGTTATAATGTGTAAAAACCTTAAAAACTTGATATAGCCTCCGGAGTAATCGATCATCGGAAGTAATAATCGATTATTTTTTCTCAAAACGTCCAAAACAGGGTATTCTCCTCTCGGAATAATCGATTATTTCGTGATATAATCGATTAAATGCCTCCGACAATCGATTATTTGCTAGAAATAATCGATTAAAACTGTCCGATATAGAGAGAATCAATGTATTTTCTTTTGTTATTGTCTTGATGTTGTAATGGTTGAATGATTGTGAAATAAAATGTGATGTTTCTTTCATGCTATGATTGAGGGGAGCTTTCTCTAAACTTATGCATATTTTGAGGGGGAGCTCTTATGATTGATGTTGCAGAGTTCTTTTTTATTATAATCAAAATAGGGGAGAAAAATTTAAAGCCTATGATTCAATTTTAAATTTTATCTCGGTATGTTTAATGTGTTTGTTAGTATGACGGATAAAACAGGTTATTACAAAGGGCTTTAAAAGAAAATTTTGATCATCATCAAAAAGGGGAGATTGTTGACAATCCAAGGACTTGATGTTGCACTTGATGAATATGAAGAATGGATTTTGATGATGATCCAAGAACTAAAGACTTAGAATATTGAAGATTGAAGATTGGTGATAATTGTATTGTAATAACTCGTTTTATTTAAGATTGAGTCTCGTATTTTTAGAGTCTAAGATAGCCAGTACATAGTCTCGTAACTTAGAAGCTTCAAAAAGCTCAAATTTATCATTTAGGCTCGGCTTTAATCGATTATATAGGTAAATAATCGATTAAAACAGTGAGAAAACACTTTCTATACAAACTCACTGTTTTAATCGATTAAAACAGCAAAATAATCGATTGTTTTGTACTGTTCCGTACAGATAATCGATTATTTCACCAAATAATCGATTAAACCAGAGAGGATTGGGTTCTGACGTATTTGGCTCTGTTTTAATCGATTATTACTCCAAATAATCGATTATTTCAGTCTGTTTCTGATTTTAAACATCAAACAAACCCTATTTTCGAAAATCCAATTACCAAGAACCCTAGTTTCGAAATCCCCATTTTCTAAACCCTAATTTCCCTACTTAAACTCTCCTTTGGCACTCAGAAAAGAAGAACAACTCTTTCCATACAAAAGTTAAGTGCTGTGAGTGTCAGAGAACTGTTTGTTGCAAGGAAAGGGGGCTTTTGGAACCTGGTGTGGGCTAGAAGCGATAAGAATCACTAAGTGGAGTTCTTAGTGGATTGTGTGTTGTGCCGTCTCTGGGGAAAGCTGTTCTTCATCTCTTGTGGGTTTCAAGAGAGGTGTTATCCTTTACTTTATCTCTTTGATTTGTAAACTGTTTGTAACAATTTGTTTTTAGTGACAGCGTTAATCCTCTTTTGAGTGATTAGCAACTGGACGTAGGGTCTTTTGATCCGAACCAGTATAAACCTACTGTGTAATCTTCTCTACTCTTCTCTATTTACATTTACGCAGTTTTTAATCGGTAAAATTTGGGGAAAATTTTGAAAACCTAATTTTTATTAAGAAACCAATTCACCCCCCCCTCTTGGTTTTTGTCCGACCACGCGAACATTCTGCTGCGCGATTCTAACATAGGTGAGAATTTTTTGCAAAAGATCAAGGGTAAAATAGTCATTTCATATATTAGGGACATAAATGAAATTTTGAAAAAAAGTTAAGGGTATAATCGAGATAAAGTCAAACAGTATATTACCCCCTCTTTATTTACTAGGAAAACGACTCAATAAACGTTAGAATTTGAGGATAGTGCCTTCATCAAAGTTATAGATTATTATCTTATCTTTCCCAACACAATTGGAATCATCTTAAAATGAGGTCTAGAACTCAAGATATGGACAAAACACTAAACCCTATGAAATAAATTATTAATAAAAATTGTCTTGCTTAAAACAACTATGAATTGTAATTAAAATTTTGAATATATGAAGGAGATGTTTTTAAGTACTTAATTGATGATAGATTGTTTTGTTTCATACGAGACATAAACATAGTGCATGAAATGTTTTCTGGAAGTCACAGAAAAGTTTTTTTAAGAAAAGTATTTGGAAATTTCTCTTAAGTAGCTACCAAGGACAGTTGGTAGTAATAATGATGTGCAAAATATAATTTTAAAATTTTTCTGTGAGCCAATTTACTATCAAGAGCATCTGGTAGTGGAATATGACTATGAAAATGGCTGGCCAAATGAGACAGAGAATGAATTATTAAGAATTGAGCTACCAGAATCTCTGATAGTAAATGGGGGAGTAGAATAGGTAAGACAGGACCTCTGGTCTATGGGGATGGACCTCTGGTCTAGGGAGTGTTTGGGCATGGACAATTCCATAAGTGGCCAGTCTTTATTTGATTCTGTGTCGTGGTAGCCTGCCGGGTGCACTGACACTCTGACTACTGTCTACTTGTTCGTGTTTAATGGGACATTGCCGAATCACCGGACAGGGTGATGTTAAGCTCTGGTTCCACTAAACACTCAAATGAGTCTCCATGGAGCACCGAGTCAAAAATAAAATTTTTATTTTGAGTCAAAAGCATGATTTTAAAGTTTTACGTTTGGAGTCACATGTGCATATCATAAACATATTGCATGATAAAATTGTAGATTATTCATGATTTGTACTATATTCTCTATTATGATTCCATGATTTATTTATTTGTTTCTCATAATTAATTTTTAAATTAAATTATATATGGTTGTATATTTATTAAAAGGGATGTTTTATTGGTTGATTTTATCGTATAAATATTTGCTTTATTTGTTGTGGATAAAATTAAATGTCTAACCCCATAAATATTTCAATCCCGGATGTTGGTGACGTATGATGTAGGAATACATAATCCAAGAGATAGATGTCGATGCAAAAATCCAGAGCTTAGGTTGGGAATTGTATAATATATAAGTATAATTTTATGACTTGTAATATTTTGAAAACTTTGTACTAGAACTTGTTGCTTGAATTAATATAAAACTTTACCTAAATTAATTGTTCACTTGGTATATTTTCTATTAACCTTCTATGAATATTGAAAATATTACTAACTTAAATAATAAATTAGGATTAATAAATGTAATCAAGTAAAGGGGTTACATTAGTGGTATCGAGCTCTGGTTATGCATCTTTAGGGCTTGTGAGTACAAGTTGAGTAGGAAAATGTTGTTTGTATAGAAAAATTTTAAATATAAGATAGGAATAATTTCTATCATCAGACGTTAACTTAGTGAAATAAACTGTAGGTTGAAATGCCACCTCGACGTGATCCTATGGTCAATATGGCACAAGCCATAAGGGAAATGGTTGTTGCATTGACTCAACCAGCTTTGCCCCAACATCATGCCACTGTAGATAAAACAACTTTAGCCAACTTTAAGAAAAATGATCCGCCATATTTTAAAGGAGAATATGATCCTGAGAAGGCTGAAGAGTGGATTCAGACCTTAGATGATATTTTTGTAGCTATGGAATGTCCGGATGAACGGAAAGTATCCCATGATAGTTTCCAACTACAAGGTGATGCGAAGATATGGTGGAAGGCAAGTTTGAAAATGTTGGAAAATAAAGGAGAAAAAGTTACTTGGGAATTATTTAAAACCATGTTTTTAGAGAAATATTTTCCCACCAGTGCAAGGAACGCAAAGGAGGTGGAATTCAATAAACTTTATCAAGGAAATATGACAATTTCAGAATATACTGCCAGATTTGAATCCTTGGCAAAATATTCCAGATATTTACAACTCACTTCAGATGAAGAATGGAA
Organism: Sphenostylis stenocarpa; assembly: GCA_963425845.1. Classification (NCBI taxonomy): domain Eukaryota; kingdom Viridiplantae; phylum Streptophyta; class Magnoliopsida; order Fabales; family Fabaceae; genus Sphenostylis; species Sphenostylis stenocarpa. Next base: position 41,276,400 of record OY731398.1, on the reverse strand, counting down.
ATGCAAGAAATTTGAAGAAGGGCTCCGATATGAAATTCGAAGGGCAGTTACTCCATTGGGCATTAAATCATTTCCGAGTTGATGGATAGATGTAAAGTGATAGAAGATATGGAGAGGACTCATAGAAACAAGGATGTTAGATATTGTTTAGATATTATTTAATATTGTTAAGATATTGTTAGATATTAACCATAATATCAAACAATATCTTCTGTTTATTCTGTTACTTTCAGTTACTCTTTTAGTTGTATCTCTCTACTATAAATAGACTACCCTATGTGTGATTTATACACAAGGGAGATTAATCCCAAACTCTATTTCTTCTATATTCAACATGGTATCTAGAGCTTAAGGTTATTTTGAATTTTTTTTCCGCCTTAGACCACTATTGAAGTCGCCACCACCGCCGCTATCGTTGTCGGTTATTTGGTAGTGTGAAAGTGCATGTCTAGGAAAGTTCCGACAAGGAAAGACTTGGTATTTAAGCGTGTCCATTAGTGACTCACCTCTCTTTCCCGGGAACTTACCCGGTGTACTCGGTTCACGCCGTCGTCACTATCGCCTTCGCCCTTTATGAGTTCTTCCGCTCCTTTTAGTACTTCCAATTTTGTCAAGCATCGCATCCGATCCTTCCATCTACACTAACTATGTTAATGTGCACTTATCCATTGACAAGTTAACTGGCCCTAATTATGTCACATGGTCATCGACGTCGATTATGGCTTAAGAGTCGAAGTATCTTGATCATCTTGCCCCGAAAGCACCTACTCTCACTCCTGGTGAGGAAGACCGTTGGGACACCATTGATGCTCAATTATGCGTGGTTCTCAAGGGTACCCTTGATCCTTCGTTAAAACAAATTTTTCGTTCCTACGAAACATGTGCAAAAATCTGGGAACATGCCAAGTTATTATACACCAATGATACTCAACGTCTCTATGATGTCTGTTCTAAATTTGTAGATGTTATTTCCTCTAAACATCAAGATTCTATGACTGATTATATGGGCAAAATTCATGCTCTTTTTCATGAGTTCAATGAGTTATTGCCTCCTTCCCCCGACCCTGCCACCGAGATAGGACAACGATCAAAGTTCTTCATGCTAGGGGCATTACACGGACTTGCTGATCAATATTCACATATTCGTGATCAGATTTTGGGTTCTCCGGTTGTCCCCACCTTGACATCGACTCGCTCCACTCTTTTGCGTATACCAAAGAAACTCAACCCCGACACACCCGCTTCGTTAATGATTCTTCCGCATTGGTATCTCACCGTGATGATCGAACTCGCCCTCGCAAACAGTGGAAAAGGACGTCCTAAGTGTGAACATTGTGGCAAGCTAGGTCACAAGATTGACCAGATGTTATGCATTACATGAGTGTGAACATTGTGGCAAACTAGGTCACAAGATTGACAAGTGTTATGCATTACATGGTCGTCCTACTCGATCTACCGCAGCTTGCTCGGACCGATTTTTTCCCACCTTTATCTCGCTAAGGATCCTCCTTCTTCTATTTCATCGACACACCCGCTATGTTCAACAAATTTCTCAAATGGTATAAGGATCAACAGTCTTCTAGTTCTACCGTGTCTGCCGCACACACAGTACATCTTTTGTTGGTCCGACCCAATCTTCTTCTCGGTCCTTGGGTTTTTGATTCAGAGCCACCGATCATATTACCGGTAACAAATCTTTGTTCTCCTCTTTATCCTCTCCCGATCCTTTACCTTTTGTTACACTAGCCGATGGCTCTAGAGTATCATCTCATGGTGTTGGAACTGTTAAACTTTTCCCTTCTTTAACCATTGATAATGTTCTTTATGTCCCCGGGTCTCCTTTTAACCTCGTTATCCATCGACCGTCTAACTCGTTCTCTTGATTGTGTTGTTTCTTTTACCAACAATTCCGTGTGTTTACAGGACCGGAGTTCGAAACATGTGATTGGCACAGGATGTGAGTCTCATGGTCTTTATCATCTTCGTCCCTTTACACATGTTGGTGCAGTTATAGAGTCTCCTCTCTTCTCCATGCTCGCTTAGGTCATCCAAGTCTTGCCAAGTTACAGCAACTTGTCCCCGCCTTATCTAAATTGTCTAGTTTGGCATGTGAGTCGTGTCAATTAGGCAAGCATAGTCGTACTTCCTTTCCTCGTAGTGTCACACGTGGTGCTTCGTCCCCTTTTGTCGTGGTTCACTCGACATTTGGGGACCTAGCCGCGTTAAGTCTACTTTAGGTTTTCAATACTTTGTTACTTTCATTGATGATTATTCCGTATGTACTTGGTTATTTTTGATGAAAAATCGTTCGAATTATTTCATATCTTTCAAACTTTTTTCAATGAAATTCAAACTCGGCTCGGTGTTTCTATTAGAGTTTTGCGCAGATGATAATGGTCGTGAATATCTTTCTCATTCTTTTAAACAATTCATGGCTTCTCATGGTATTTTGCATCAAACTTCTTGTGCTTATACACCTCAACAAAATGGTGTAGCCGAACGTAAAAATAGACATCTTATTGAAACAACTCGCACTCTTTTAATTCATGGAGAGGTTCCTCAAGCATTTTTGGGGTGATGCTCTTCTTACCGCATGTTATCTTGTTAATCGCATGCCATCTTCTGGTTCTAGATAATAAAATACCTCATTCCATTTTATTCCCTCATGAACCACTTCATCCCTTACCTCTAAAAGTTTTCTGGTCTACATGTTTTGTTCATAATTTTAGTTCTAGTCTTGACAAGCTTTCTCCTAGATCACATAAATGTGTTTTCTTAGGGTTTACAAGATCACAAAAAGGATACAAATGTTTTTCTCCTTCTCTTAACCGTTATTTTGTGTCTCGCAGATGTCACCTTTGATGAGTTCTCTTTTTATTTTAAAAGTCAATCTTCACCTCTGTCTCCATCCAATATTGTCAACACTCCTAGTACATTTAATGTTCCCGTTGTTTGTGACCCTCTAATTGTGTCTTCTTCACCATTAGATTCTACTCCGCAATCAACTTCTTCTTCACTACCTCTTCAGTGTTTATAGTTGCCGAAACCAATCACAACCACCACCATGTGACTCTACTCAAGTGCCAACTACTCGTCTCCTCCGAATGTGACACCCGAGTCCGACCTTCCCATTGCCCTCCGAAAAGGTATCCGTTCTACACGTAATCCCTCTCCTCATTATATTGGTTTGAGTTATCATCGATCGTCATTACCTTTTTATACATGTCTTTCCTCTCTTTCTTCCGTGACCATTCCAAAAACTGTCCGTGAAGCTTTAGCCCATCCTGGTTGGCGTCAGGCCATGTTAGATGAACTAAGTGCTCTTCATAATAGTGGAACTTGGGATTTGGTCTCGTTACCGTCTGGGAAATCTGTTGTTGGTTGCAGGTGGGTGTTTGCTATCAAAGTTGGACCCGATGGTACTATTGATCGCCTCAAAGCACGTCTTGTGGCCAAAGGTTATACTCAAATTTTTGGTTTGGATTATGGAGATACCTTTTCCCCCGTGGCAAAGATGACTTCGTTCGTTTATTTATCGCCATGGCCGCTCTTCAACAATGGCCTCTTTATCAACTAGATGTTAAAAATGCTTTCCTCAATGGTGATTTGCAAGAAGAAATCTATATGGAGCAACCTCCTGGGTTTGTTGCTCGGGGGAGTCTTCCGGGATGGTATGTCGTCTTCGCAAATCCCTATATGGCCTAAAACAGTCTCCTAGGGCCTGGTTTGGAAAGTTTAGCAAGGTTGTTCAACAATTTGGTATGACTCGGTGTGAAGCAGATCACTCTATCTTTTATCGACACTCAAGTGCTGGATGTGTTTACTTGATAGTATATGTCGATGACATCGTTCTTACAGGTAGTGACAACCATGGCATCTCTCGCTTGAAACAACATCTCTCGTCACCATTTTCGGACCAAAGATCTTGGCAAACTTAGATATTTCTTGGGTATTGAGGTGGCACAGTCCAATGATGGTATTGTTATATCTCGGAGGAAGTATGCCATGGATATTTTAGAGGAAACTGGGTTGATGAATTCAAAGTCTCGTTGATACGCCCATGGATCCCAATACTAAACTTTTACCAAATCGGGGGAGCTTTTACCCGATCCCGAATAGTATAGAAGATTGGTTGGAAAATTGAATTATCTTACGGTTACTCGTCTCGACATTTCCTTTGCAATCAGTGTGGTAAGCCAATTTCTTAATTCCCCATGTGAAGATCATTGGAATGCAATCATTCGTATCTTAAAGTATATTAAAAGATCTCCTGGAAAAGGATTGTTATATGATTCTAATAACCATACAAGAGTTGTTTGCTACTCGGATGCTCGATTAGGCGGATCTCCTTCGATAGAAGATCTACATCCGGATATTGTGTCTCCATTGGCGGTAACTTGGTCTCATGGAAAAGTAAGAAACAAAGTGTTGTGGCAAGATCTAGTGCGAAGCTGAATATAGAGCTATGGCCTCGACTGCTTGTGAACTTGTTTGGCTCAAGCAATTGCTTAGAGAGTTACAATTTGGAGATGTCACTCAAATGTCACTTGTGTGTGACAATCGAGTCGCTCTTCATATTAGTTCTAATCCCGTCTTTCATGAGAGGACCAAACACATTGAGATTGACTGTCATTTCATTCGAGAAAAGATTATGTCTGGAGACATCAAGACCGAGTTTGTTAACTCAAGTGATCAGTTAGCAGATATTTTTACTAAATCTTTACTGGGTCCTAGAATTGATTATATTTGTAACAAGCTTGGCACATACGATTTGTATGCTCCAAGCTTGAGGGGGAGTGTTAGATATTGTTTAGATATTATTTAATATTGTTAAGATATTGTTAGATATTAACCATAATATCAAACAATATCTTCTGTTTATTCTGTTACTTTCAGTTACTCTTTTAGTTGTATCTCTCTACTATAAATAGACTACCCTATGTGTGATTTATACACAAGGGAGATTAATCCCAAACTCTATTTCTTCTATATTCAACAAAGGACATTGGAAATAAAAGTGGTATGTTTAGAGGAGGGCCAATACAGAAGAGCAAAACCAATCAATATCAAAAGCCCTATAGCAAACTTGTACCTCAGCAGTTCAAAGGATATAGAGGGGCTGAATCTAGTAAAGCAAGTAATAGACCCTTTCAGCAATCAACTCAGAAATGCTGGAAATGTGGGAAAGGACATTTAACCAAAGACTGTTCCTTACCAGGCCAAGTGTGTTTTGTGTGTAGCAAACCAGGACATTTGGCTCGAGATTATCCTCAAAACAAGACATCAGTAGCTAGAGAACAAAGGATAGGATTCCGAAACCTGTAACTAGTGGAAGAGTCTTCACCTTGAGTGGTGCGAAGCCTCTAAATCGAAGATCTTATACAGGGTGAAGGTAAAATGGGAGGTAAGTCCTTAACCGTACTATTTGATTCGGGTGCCACTCATTCATTTATTTCTAATGAATGTGTCAAGGATCCGAACTTAGTTGTGACACCTTTGCCTTATGATTTGCTTGTGTCTCGTGCCTACCGCTGAACCAACCCTTACTTCTAGAATATGTCTCAACCGTGTACTCGACCATTCAAAATAAAGACTTTATTGTAAACCTTATTTGTTTGCCCTTACATAACTTAGATATTATCCTAGGAATGGATTGGCTATCTCATAACCATATACTAATAGACTGTGCCTCTAAGACATTAATTCTTTCTGACCTTGATGTTTCTAGATTTAAACCTGTCAAACCAAAAGAGATTTCATTTAAACATGAAATTCAAAAATACATGGTATCCTCTATAGAAGACAAGGAAAATAAGGTTTCCTTAGACTCTATAGCAGTAGTAAATGAGTATCCAGAAGTATTTCTAGATGACATTCCCGGTCTACCTCCCGAAAGAGAAATAGAATTTAGTATTGAATTAATTCCTGGAGCTAGACCTATTTCAATGCAACCTTATAGGATGTCACCCTTAGAACTTGCTGAACTTAAGAAACAATTAGAAGAGTTGTTGGAAAAACAGTTTATTCGACCTAGTGTATCACCATGGGGAGCTCCTGTTTTATTAGTTAAAAAGAAAGATGGGAGTTCAAGATTATGTGTAGATTATAGACAATTAAATAAAGTTACGATAAAGAATAAATATCCCTTACCTCGGATAGATGACTTAATGGACCAACTTAGGGGTGCTACTATATTTTCTAAAATAGATCCGAGATCGGGGTACCATCAAATAAGGGTTAGAAAAGAAGATATCCTGAAAACTGCATTCAGAACTAGGTATGGACATTATGAATATCAAGTTATGCCTTTCGGGGTAACTAATGCTCCTGCAATTTTTATGGATTACATGAATAGAGTATTCAGATCTTACTTAGATAAATTTGTAGTAGTATTTATTGATGATATACTGATATACTCAAAATACAAAGAAGAACATAAAAATCATCTTAGAATGGTATTAAAAATTTTAAAAGATAAACAATTGTATGCAAAATTGTCCAAGTGTGAATTTTGGTTGGAAAAAGTAAAATTTCTAGGTCATGTAATTTCTAAAGAAGGCATAAGTGTTGATCCTTCAAAAGTGGAAGTCTGTATTACAATGGGAACAACCTAAAAATGTGACCGAGGTTAGAAGCTTTTTAGGCTTGGCAGGATATTATCGAAGATTCATAGAAGGATTTTCAAAAATAGATGGACCTTTGACACAACTAACAAGGAAAAATCAACCTTTCATTTGGAGTGAGAGGTGTGAAAGTAGTTTCCAAGAGTTAAAACACAAATTGACAACTTCCCCAATATTGATATTGCCAGATCCTATAGAGCCATATGAAATATATTGTGATGCATCATATCAGGGACTAGGTTGTGTGTTAATGCAAAATAAGAGAGTGGTGGCATATGCCTCTAGACAATTAAGACCGCACGAAATGAATTATCCTACCCATGACTTGGAATTAGCAGCCATAGTGTTTGCTTTAAAAATTTGGAGACATTATTTATATGGATCTAAATTTGATGTATATAGTGATCATAAGAGTTTAAAATATTTATTTGATCAAAAAGAGTTGAATATGAGACAAAGAAGATGGATGGAATTTATAAAAGATTATGATTTCCAGTTATTTTATCATCCTGGAAAAGCGAATATAGTAGCGGATGCCTTAAGTAGGAGAACTGTTCATGTTTCAACTATGATGATTAAAGAGATGGAATTGATAGAACAATTTAGAGATTTAAATTTATACACTATTAGCGAAAATGATAGAATACAATTAGGAATGATTTCTATTAATAATGAGTTCCTATATAAAATAAGAGATAAACAAGGAGATGATAAGTTTATATTAGAAAAGAGAAAATTAATAGGGACTGATAAAGCTGGAGATTTTAATCTAGGAATGGATGATATATTAAGATTTAAACATAGAGTATGTGTGCCAGATAATAAAGAAATTAAGGACTTAATTTTAGAAGAAGGACATAAAAGTAAATTAAGTATACATCCTGGAGTTACTAAAATGTATAAGGATTTGAAAGAAATGTTTTGGTGGCCTGGAATGAAGAAGGACGTAGCAGAATATGTTGCCGTTGCTTAACATGTCGGAAAATTAAAATAGAACATCAAAAACCCTCTAGCATGTTACAACCATTAGAAATTCCAATTTGGAAATGGGATAGTGTATCCATGGATTTTGTGATGGGTTTACCCAAAACTTCTAGAAATTTCAATTCTATTTGGGTGATTGTGGATAGATTAACAAAAACTGCTCATTTCATTCCCATTAATATTAAGTACTCTTTAAATAAATTAGCATTATTATATATCAAAGAAATTGTTAGACTACATGGTGTACCAACTAGTATAGTTTCGAGATAGAGATCCCGGATTTGTATCTAGATTTTGGAAAGAATTCCAAAAAGCTTTAGGAAGTAAATTGCATCTCGGTTCAGCCTATCATCCTCAAACCGATGGGCGGACCGAAAGAACCATCCGAGTCATTAGAAGATCTTTTAAGGGCTTGTGTATTAGAAGAAAAATCTAGTTGGGATGAAATTTTACCCTTAGTAGAATTTACATATAATAATAGTTATCACTCTAGTATAGGTATGGCCCCTTATGAAGCACTTTATGGGCGTAAGTGTAGGACACCTTTAGTTTGGTATCGGGATGGTGAAAATTTATTAATAGGACCGGATATAATCCAACAAACAACGAATAAGGTAAAAATAATTCAAGATAAGATGAGAACTGCTCAAAATCGACGTAAAAGTTATGCTGATAGGAGAAGGAAACCTTTAGAATTTCAAGAAGGAGATCATGTATTTTTGAAAGTTACACCTATTACGGGAATTGGCGAGCTATTAAATCTAAGAAACTTTCCCCTAAATATATTGGGCCTTATCAAATTACAAAACGGGTTGGAAATGTTGCATACCGGATAGCCTTACCACCTTTTCTCTCAAATCTTCATGATGTATTCCATGTGTCACAATTGAGAAAGTACATTTCGGATCCAACACATGTCCTAGAACTTGATCAAGTACAGGTGAAGGAAAACCTCACCTTTGAACCAAGTCCCGTTAAGATAGAACAAAGAAGGATTAAACATCTAAGAGGAAAAGATATTCCACTAGTTAAGGTTATCCGGGATGATGTTAGAGGCGACGCTACATGGGAACTGGAAGAGAAAATGAGAAGTGAATACCCTTATCTATTCACATAGAATGTATTACAAATTTCGAGGACGAAATTTTATTTAGTAGGGGAGAATTGTAATATCCTAAATTTTGCAATCAATTATATAAATAAATTTTGTAAGTTATAAATATGTACCGAATATTATGTAGAGTTATTATAAAAATAAAACATGATTTTTATAGTAATTTTGTCTTAAGAAAATTATAAAATAAAATCCAAGGTTAATATTGTGTCAAATAATAATTTAATAATAATTCTTAATAATAAAATTAAATAAATGAATAAATAAATATTTAGAAAAAAAAATCACGAAAAGAGAGAAATGGTATTCAAGGACCGTAGTTTTAGATCAAGTCAATAAAACCTTTGAATTAAGTCGATGAAATAAGGCGATGGAGAATAAAATTAAAGAAAATTCGAGAAGGACTATAAGTCGGTAAGATAAGTGTATAAATAGGAAGAAATTTGAAAACTTACTTCCACAAAAACATACAATTCTCGTCACTTACAAATCCAAGAGAGGCACCGAACTCGAGAAGAAGAATTCGAGAGAAAGGAGGAAAGGGGAGCATAAGAAATTAAGAGAATAATAAGATTTTGAAGGAGCCAGGTATGGGTTAGACGTTTAGTTTTATTCATACGAACGTCCGTAATTGGAGATTACTATTCATCAATTGCAAAGTTTGAAATATTTGAAATTCTTTCAATTAAGGATGAATTAGATAATAAAATTGTTGTTTTTAACTTAAATTGAACATGTTTATGGTTTAATTTTGATTTGGAACTAATTTGAGTGATTGAAACTGAGAAATTTGAAACCTGGATTTCGAAAATGGCGAATTGGATGAAAATTCGCAAAATTCACTCAAGCGAAAAATATATCGCTTGAGCGAGGACACCTGGAAATTTTGGGATTCTCGAGTTCTTTATCGCTCAAGCGAAAATTACATCGCTTGAGCGACGAAGGGTCATGTCTCGCTCAAGCGACCGGTGTACTCGCTTGAGCGAAGAAAGCTTCAATCAAAGGGGACTTTCGGGTCATGTCTCGCTCAAGCGACCGATATACTCGCTTGAGCGACGAAGTCTTCAAACAAAGGGGACTCTCGGGTTCCATCTCGCTCAAGCGACCGGTGTACTCGCTTGAGCGAGCGAAGGAAGAAGAAAGGACTAGGTGGGAATTTTTGCAAAAGATCAAGGGTAAAATAGTCATTTCATATATTAGGGACATAAATGAAATTTTGAAAAAAAGTTAAGGGTATAATCGAGATAAAGTCAAACAGTATATTACCCCCTCTTTATTTACTAGGAAAACGACTCAATAAACGTTAGAATTTGAGGATAGTGCCTTCATCAAAGTTATAGATTATTATCTTATCTTTCCCAACACAATTGGAATCATCTTAAAATGAGGTCTAGAACTCAAGATATGGACAAAACACTAAACCCTATGAAATAAATTATTAATAAAAATTGTCTTGCTTAAAACAACTATGAATTGTAATTAAAATTTTGAATATATGAAGGAGATGTTTTTAAGTACTTAATTGATGATAGATTGTTTTGTTTCATACGAGACATAAACATAGTGCATGAAATGTTTTCTGGAAGTCACAGAAAAGTTTTTTTAAGAAAAGTATTTGGAAATTTCTCTTAAGTAGCTACCAAGGACAGTTGGTAGTAATAATGATGTGCAAAATATAATTTTAAAATTTTTCTGTGAGCCAATTTACTATCAAGAGCATCTGGTAGTGGAATATGACTATGAAAATGGCTGGCCAAATGAGACAGAGAATGAATTATTAAGAATTGAGCTACCAGAATCTCTGATAGTAAATGGGGGAGTAGAATAGGTAAGACAGGACCTCTGGTCTATGGGGATGGACCTCTGGTCTAGGGAGTGTTTGGGCATGGACAATTCCATAAGTGGCCAGTCTTTATTTGATTTTGTGTCGTGGTAGCCTGTCGGGTGCACTGACACTCTGACTACTGTCTACTTGTTCGTGTTTAATGGGACATTGCCGAATCATCGGACAGGGTGATGTTAAGCTCTGGTTCCACTAAACACTCAAATGAGTCTCCATGGAGCACTGAGTCAAAAATAAAATTTTTATTTTGAGTCAAAAGCATGATTTTAAAGTTTTACGTTTGGAGTCACATGTGCATATCATAAACATATTGCATGATAAAATTGTAGATTATTCATGATTTGTACTATATTCTCTATTATGATTCCATGATTTATTTATTTGTTTCTCATAATTAATTTTTAAATTAAATTATATATGGTTGTATATTTATTAGAAGGGATGTTTTATTGGTTGATTTTATCGTATAAATATTTGCTTTATTTGTTGTGGATAAAATTAAATGTCTAACCCCATAAATATTTCAATCCCAGATGTTGGTGACGTATGATGCAGGAATACATAATCCAAGAGATAGATGTCAGATGCAAAAATCCAGAGCTTAGGTTGGGAATTGTATAATATATAAGTATAACTTTATGACTTGTAATATTTTGAAAACTTTGTACTAGAACTTGTTGCTTGAATTAATATAAAACTTTACCTAAATTAATTGTTCACTTGGTATATTTTCTATTAACCTTCTATGAATATTGAAAATATTACTAACTTAAATAATAAATTAGGATTAATAAATGTAATCAGTAAAGGGGGTTACACTTGACAAACCGAGCACAATGCTCTTCTGCGACAATTCGGCTAGACCATCAAAATTCAAGTGGCAAAATCGATGATGCCATGTCAACATTGTGTCCTTTACGTTAAGTTTCAGACTTCTTTCTTGAATATTTTTGAACTGCAACGTGTACATTATGTTCTTCTCCATCTCAACTTGGGCTACTATCCTCTGATCCTTTAATTACAGTACTCAATTTTTCATGAATACCGAGTATCATCTATCTAAGAACTTTCTCACCTGTCACCTATCTCACTCCAGAGCACTTGAATTTTTCCTCCTCCTTGTTTTTCTTATTCTAGTTCTCATAAGCATCAAGAGAACCAACCAACTCTTTTATTTAGCTCAGATGAGTCCTTTAATTGCTCTATCGTGCATACTACATTCTCAAAGTCATGGGTTAAGAACCTCAAGATCTTCTCCACAATACAGTCTTTCGAAAATACCTTTTTTATTTTGATTAAGCTTATTCGTCACGGTTACACCTCTTCATTCTAATTAAGCTTATTCGCTACAGTTTCAACACGTGTGACGTATTCGGAAACTCTTTTTGATTCCTTCATTCTCATGTTGTCTATCTCACTACGTAGTATTTGTCATTGAATTTGTCTTATTCGGTCATCGTTTTTAAATTCTCTTTCCAACACATATCACACTTCTTTTAAGGTTTTAACACTTGTTATCTTCTCAAAGATGAATTCATCAACAACTCGGTACAACATGTAAATGGTTGTGTTATCCTTCTCACGCTTCTCTCTCAATGCTTTGTTTATGGCTACTAAAAGTCCTTCGGTACTTTCTGATTTTTCAAAACCATCATCGACTATCTTCCAATTACTTTAAGATCTCATAAGGGGTTTCATCTCGAGAGCTTAACTATCATACATGACTGACATGACCACACTATTTATTAGATCAGTCATCACTCTCTTCAAGTACTCTCACGCTCAAACACTTAAGCCTCAATTCTTAATATCAATTTGATAATAAATAATTCTTGAATATTGAATATTATTGATTCTTTGTCATGCAAAATAAAGAATTACACTTGAGTATTCAAAGACTATAACTTTGTTTTTTTAAAACCCTACCATTTACTCACGGGAATAAAAATAATAACTACTTAGAATCGTAATATTAATTATCCAAGATATGTGCAAAATCAAAATATTTCAACTAACTTTTAAAATTATTATTTTCTATTTAATTTTATCCAACATGTTACACTTGTTGCATTGCACTAGGCCTTTTCCAGCATTTAAATAGAGGGTGACTCATTTTACCACAATGTTGCTAACATGGGTAACTTTTCTTTTTACCTTTCCTTTGCTATAATTATTTTCAGTACTCCATTTTCTGGAAACTTGTTATTCTTGTAGTTTTTCTTTTTATTTCTTCCAACTTATTAACCTTTTACTTGCAGAGCACCTTCAATCATGTGATCTTGCCTCATAAGTCTTATTTTCTCTTAGTATTGTAAAGCATGTATGACATCAGACAGAGCAACCTTGGACAAATCTTTTGTATTCTCCAATATGGGCATTGATGCTTCATATTTCTTAGATTAGTAACCATACTTTGTATTAACTATTCTAGAATCGAAAAATTTCGTGCCAAACAATCTAACCTTGTTAGCAATGCTTAATAATTTGTCTGAGTACCCTTTAATTGTCTTAGACTCTTGCATTTTTTGCAATTTGAATTCTACATCAAATGCAGAACTTACATGCCTCACATTCTCTCATCCCCTGCATACTCTCCATTCAAGTAATCCCAAATTGACTTTGAAGGCTTGTGAGTCATGATCCTAGTAAATATGGCTTGAGAAACACTAGCAACTAGGTACGATCTTGCCTTTACCTTCTAGGTTTTCTTTTCTTTGTGGATCTTTATTTGGGTCATGGTGTGTTATGCCCAAAGTGTGTGGGTATCCTCCAAAGTCTCACATCGGGTAGTTTGAAGAAGGGGAGTGGTAGACTACTACTATAAATAAGGGGTGATAGTTTGGGTATACTCACCACAATAATATTAGTTTTTGGGTGTATTGGGGACTTGGGTAGTTGTGTGTATGAAAGGGTTTACAATTTTTTCGTGCAAAAATTGTATGAGAGAGTTTGCAATTTTGTCCTTGTAAAAATTGCAAGTTGAAGAATGAAGAGTTGTTGAGTGTGTTAGTGGATGTAAGCAAGAAGTGTCGAACCACGTTAATTTCTGAGTTTGTTTCTCTACCTTTGTTTCTCTTGTGTGTGTTTCCGCAGGTGAAGATTTCTTTTTCCTTTTGGTACCCAACAGTGGTATTAAAGCCAAGTTGGTGTGGTGGGGCTATGTGGGATTCTTAATTCTTAGTATGTTATGTGGTTGCAGCATTATCTGATCTTCCACATCAGAAAATAATTGAGGTTTTGTTCAAGGGAGGAAGAGAAACAGTACATGGGCCAGAGCAGTGCAGTGTTATGACTATGATGAAATTAGATGTTCCTTTGTTTGATGGGAGGATAGACTTCTCCTTATGGCAATACACAATCCAAGACTATTTAGCCCAACAGGATGGTAGAAGATTCCAGTAGAGAGATATGAGTATTGTTCAGTGTCATTACTCTGGAGAGTTTGGTCACGTTCAAGTTAAATGTCCAGAATTCAAGAAGGACTTGAAATACATGAAGGAAAAGAAAAGTATTCCTTCTGTAAATGTGGTTTGTCATGATGATGGATTAATGTGAGACTTTGGATGAAGGGAGGATATGTTGTGCCCAAAGTGTGTGGGTATCCTCCAAAGTCCCACGTCGGATAGTTTGAAGAAGGGAAGTGATATACTACTATAAATAAGAGGTGATAGTTTGGGTCTACTCACCACAACAATATTAGTCTTTGGGTGTATTAGAGACTTAGGTAGTTCTGTGTATGAGAGGGTTTGCAATTTTTCTATGCAAAAATTGTATGAGAGGGTTTACAATTTTGTTCTTGTAAAAATTGCAAGTTAAGAAATGAAGAACTATTTCTCTCGTGTATGCACTTCAGCAGGTGAATATTTCTTTTCCCCTCTGGTACACACCCAACATGGTGGGATTATTAGATAGCGAATGTACTTCGTAATCTTTGTCCACGACTTCTTATAAATCCTCTAACACTTCTAAGACTCCATTTTTATTGTCCTGAGATCATAGTTTTCCCCATCAAAGATAAAAAGAGTACCTTAAGAGAAACTCAATTTAGCGTCCATTACACATATCCTTGAGAAGAAAGCTTGGATATAAATATAAATTAATGATACTATGAGATTTCAATACATAGGAAAAGATAATATAAAAGAGAGTGAAATTTTTCTTTAAAAATACATGCAAGTGAAAAAGCGTGATTAATTTATCTTTGTCTTTATTAATTCAAAACATATATAACCAATAAAATAACTTACCAAGAACATGTCTTAAAAAGCAGGATTAACAAATTCAAAACATAAAATTTGTTTATCTCCTAGAAAATAAAAAAACTGACTTTAAATAATAACAAAATAAATACAACACTCTACACAACTCACAAAACTCTATGCAAATGGTTATGAATTATCCCATTCTGGTAAAATAGTTCTGGACTTATTATATACAAAAATATAACTATATATTCAAATGGTATCATTCCATCTTGACACCCACAAAAATGACCTAGGTATTCTCATTTGAAGTTTTTTTTTTTTTAAGCTATTTAGATTCTCATTTATCAGTTTTATAAATTACCAATGAGACGGAAAAACTGAATTGATCTTATCTTCTTTCACAAATATTTTGGTAGTAAAAAATACAACATGTTGTTATTTGAATTAAAAATATTTTATTATTTCACTCAATTTATATTTCAGAATTATACTCGCTTTCATTTTAACTATCTATTTATCCTCTTATAAATAAAAAAAATATAAATATAACTAGTATAAAAATGAAATATAAAGAAAAATCATTAAGCAAAATATAACATTTATTGATAGTGGATAACTTTCAAATATGATAAATACTAAAAACACAAATTTAGTCCTAAGTATTAAACTTTCTAACGAGGACCACATTTAAAGCCAACTCAATAAAAAAATTAGAAACCCATGAATAAAAAGATATTATTGATTTTTTTTTCAATTTTCGGGAGTATATTTCCTTCTTGAATTTTGGACCATCAAAATAATATAATCTAAATCGGTTGTTATATTTAAATATAAAATTATATATTTAAAATTAATTAACAATTAAAAAATATAAGTTTTTTATTATATTTTATTTACAATATATTTATATTTATTAAATATAATAACTAATTTATACTGTATTTTTTAATTATAAATTTATATAATTTATTTATAAATATGAAAGAAAGTTAAAATTATAATATAATAACTATTGTCCAGAAAAAAAATCACAACAAAATAAATTTTAATTATAAAATTTTAATAATTAAAAAAAATTAGTTAACCATTTAACAATAATAAAAACTACAAAAATTTATTCAAAATCAAATCCCAAAAATATATTAATTTTAATTTTAAATTAAATTAAATCAAATCACATTTAATTTTTATGTTTAATTCAAATCAATATTTAATATAAAAATAAAGTAAATCCGTGAACACTCTCACCAGGATTTCTTCGACATTGAAAATATTTATTCATCTGAAAAAATATTTAGTAATGTAATAATGTGAGTATGTTAAGAATAAAATATTGTTTAATTGATTATAAAACTCAATAAAGAGAAAGATAAATAATTTTATTTTTCATAACATACTATCTAACTAAATTAAAGTTTTGTAAGTTTTGACTCTAAACTAGAGCATTGAATTTTGATTGAAACTCGTGTTAGGGAAATGAGGAAGTCAAGTTTTTGAGCAAGTAAAAGAGGGGAAATAAGTTAGTAATTCATACTATTCTCATTATGAGGATGCTGTCCACTTTAATTTTTAGACTGTACAACTACTTAAAAAAAATGTTGAATTGCAAATAATATTTAAAAAGAAGTTAATTATTTAAATAATAACATAATATATATGTTTTTAGATGTTTTAACGAAAGTAAAAATGTATATTTAGGTTGTTGTGTTGTGATGCTATAATCTATTTTATTTTGATGTGTAAGTGTAATATGTATATGCTATTTTATGTGTATTATGACTAGAAAACATTTGAAATGGAGGATAATCTCTATGTCTTAGCTCTCATTATTCAATTAAAGTATTAGTCTATAGAAGGATGAGTCAAAGCGATAAAAAATATGGGTTAAACGGTGGTGATTGTCCTCAAGTAAAAAATCATTTAGTGATAATTTATTCAAACAAAAGGTCATTACAGGATAAATAATTAATATGACATGATTTTCGTTCAAGAAACAAAGTGTCACTTAAATAAAAATACGTGTAAAGAAGATATTATTGATTTGGCATAAGCAACAAATTGTCACTCAAACAAAATACAAATAAAAAAAGTTGATTTTATATATTAACTACTCAAGAAATCATGGTGTTACTCAAGCGAATAACAAATAAAACGAATGACATATTTTTATAGACATTTTGCTCAAGTAAGAGTTGTGACGTTCAAGTCAAGTAAAGCAATTATGTCACTTCAGCGAAATGAGACAAATACTATAAGTATTTCACTCACGCTACAAGTGGTTGATCAAGTGAAATATATTTATTTGATGAATAAATCAATGAATAAAAAGTTGAGAATATGCATAAGAGATTGAATCAATATAAAAGTATGACTCATAATCGATTTAAATATATGTTATATATTGTTAGAAAATACAAGTATGAAACTTAAAATCACATTTGTATTTCCTAACAATATATATGTAAGACTAAGTCGAGTAGAAAATGAGATTCAAAATTTGTGAGGTAAATCAATTTACAAATAATAGTAAAGAAATGACAAATACTTAGGGAATAGTATAGTATGTTGTTTATATGACAATTATATTTATGTAAATTTAATGACCTCTTAAATATAGATACAATTATAATTAATTATATTTTATAGGCAGAAAAAGTCAAAATAATGATGATAATTAGAAAATATCAGGTATAATATCCATTTCAAAGTAATTCAAAATATATATATATATATATATATATATATATATATATATATTTTGGTAGATACGATGTGTAATAATGAAATACTTGAATATTTAATAATACAAAATATATTTAAAATTTTTGATAATTATAATAATATTATTAGGTGAGAGCACAAGTAAGATGTTATATATGAACAACATATTAGACTAGATGGATTTATGAAAAATATTTTATATATGATCTTATTTATGAAACATATTTTATATATGATATTGTACTTGATAAAAATAATTTATATTAAAATTTTATTAAATGTTACGTATATTATTTATAAAATAATTAATATTAAAAAATTATTATAATAATAACGATTTTTAGTATATTATAATTTCATTCATCAATTGGATTATTGAGTTTATAATGACTTTTTTTTTCTCTTTTTGTCTTTAAATCAATCTTCTGATGAAGAAGAAGTTGACTTGGACTTAGTTGTTTGCATTTTCACGGGTTTTAAATCTAATAATAATAGTAAAGAAATAATTATATATGACTTGATTTAAGTGATATAGAATATTTTTTAAAATTGTTATCAAGTTTATGCTTGTAAATAGAGAAAATGAAATGGGTAAGAGTTTCATTTTCTAAAATCAAAATTAATGAAAATCCAAGGCAATATCCAATTGCTAAAACAAATTAGTTATTAAGAAAAAGTGATTAAACACGAGTAAAAAGAATATACTCTTTTTGTTTATTCAATGATATTTTGAAAAATAATGAAATTGAGAATAGAAAAAAAATTAAAAGAAATCTTAAAAAATTATCAATATTCTTGAAAATAATATTTACAATCCATAATCTTAATCATATTTTATTTTGTGTTTATTTACACAAACTTTGAAATTTTTAAAAGAGAAAAGATAAGAAGAAAAAAAATTGTATATATTAAAATTAATTTATGTATATTTAACTTTACGTAATTTCTATTTCTTTTCACATGTGTTATATCTCTTCCTTTTTATATTTATGTTCTTCAGGATTCATATAATGGGTCATTTATTTAGAATTTTTTTTTATAGAAAACAATACATAAATATGAATCCAAAACTATATCAACAAACCTGTCATCGTATTGGATGACCTTGCAGTGATGGTTGGTGCTTTAAATTCAATAATGCATAATTTTTAACACTTTAATATGGTCATGGTTGGTATAATTTGAACTTAATATTAAAATGTATATAATTATACCAATTTTTTTCCAGTTTCTGATAATTATTGTTGTTCATTTTTTTTTCAATTTAAATGTTGTGATATATTTAAATTAATTTCAAACGTTATATGTTATGAATAGCAATATTTATAGGTGAAGTATAATTTTAGTGGTATGAATTTATGAATATTATGTTGTTTATTGAATTTAATATATTATATTAAAAATTCAAAATTAGTTCAACTACCATTGTATTATGAAACTATTGTGTTCACTTTTTTTCAACAACTCTGATTTTAAAAACATTATCAAAATATGGAATTATTAAAATAAAAACAAAATCTAAAATATAAATTAGTTGTAACAAACCAAGTGATCATAACACCATTATTTAACACCATATGTTTTGATTTGGATTAAGTATTAATGACTTATACCTTCATCATTATAAATAGTGATAAAATAATCATTAATTTTACATGTATTCAAATTTATTTGAAAAGTGTGATATAGGTGAACTTGTTTGTCAATATGTGAAAAGAAGTTTAATTATAATTTTTTTTACTTTTATTTATGTGTTTGTTTAATTCACTTAATACAAATAAGTAGTTGTATGTTTTATTTTAAATTACCTATTTATTAAATAAGTAATTTTTAAAAATTTTACTTATTTTAAAAATATTGACTTTAAACTTAACCAAACTTGTATAGCAGAAAATAACAATAGATAATGTAATGATGCAAAAGTAATGACAATTGTACTGTTTTCTCCTTTGCTTCAAATGTTCCAATAATACAAAATTTCATTTTTATGAAGACAAAACAAAAATATTTAAGGTATGTTTTAGATACTAAAGGATATACCCTAAAAAGAAAAATTTGTTATTCCATAAGAAATACCAAATGAACAGAATACCAATATCAACCAAAATTAACGCTAGAAATATATTTTATTTAAATTAAGTATTAAAAAATTTATATTATATTTTAGTTTTTAAAAATATTATTTAAAATAAGAAAAAAATATCACATTATTATTTTTATTTAATGATTAAAATAAAAATATTATTAATATTTATATTTTATTTTATATAAAACACATGAATAAAATATTATAATAATTTTTTTACAAAGTGGAGTGACTTTTTTTTTTTACATAGATTAAGCAATTAATGAAAAAAAGTACTTTATATAAAACTCCCAAAAGATTTTAAAGCATAACGCTGCGTTTTTTAAATTGTTTTTTAAACAACTAATAAAATTGTGTTGTAAAAAAGTTTTGTACTGGTGAAACCACACCTAAAATTAGGTAATCATATTCATATTTTATTTTTATTATAGTATATATATTAATACTACTTAAAGAATCAAATTTAAGAAGTTTTTCACATTTAATAGTGAGATAACATCCTGGTCTCTCACTTCTCTGCGTGCATCAAATTTTATGTTCTAACATTCAGTTTTTATACATTATACATTTTTAAGACTTGTGAAACGGACATTGTTTATCTTTTCAATTATTGGTTTTCTGCTTTTCTGTTGTTCCTCGGTTTTCATTATAACATAGTTAAAACAAATTATAAGTTTTTTTTTATTATTTATTAATATAGAAAAAAAAACTAAATTAATAACCTTTTGTTACACTATTGGTTCTTTGGCAAGTAATGAAAATAACAGTTAAAGTGTTACTAATGAAATTAAACTTACAGAAAACACCAACTGTAAGTAGATATTAAGATGATAAAAGAACTAAAATAATACAAATAAAAGATAATGAGTAAATAAATAAACAAAAAATAATTGTCAAGGCAAAATATTAATTTTACCTAAAAATCTTACTGTAACTTAAATAATTGGAATAAATTGCATAACAATGATGATCCCCGTATCCTTTTAAAATTTTAGCATCTTTCTGAGAGAAAAAAAAAAATCCACTTTACTCCGTCATTTCCCTCCCAAAAACTTAACCAAAGCGGAAGAATAACATTTAGATGACAGTATCTACCAGAGCTAGTCTAACTAGGGAGACATTTATTCAGCATACAACATGATACTATTGGCAAATATTCAACGTATCAGATAGAAATCGAACGTGATAAGGAGTTAATTCTACGTTAAGTATACCCAGTGATAATGATTCAATTTCACGCATTTTTTGACTTGTCAAACGGTAATGGGTGAGTTCATTTCATTCAGTATGCGGCAGTATCTATTATGGTCTGAGGTGTTTTTGAAGCCAGGAAGGAAATCTGCAAAGAATCTTAGAACCGCAGCAAGATGTTGAGAGTCATTCGAAACAAATGCTGCTTCTAAGAACAATGATGGCCGGATGGTATCCACCTGAAAGTAATTCCAATAACTAGTTAGCTATAAGTCTTTTCAAAATTAAACAAAATCATAAAGACAAACATTGCGATACTTGTTTCCCTATACAAATCTCTCAACATAACATTCATATTAGATTTTATACGTCAGATGGAACCGACAACTAACCATTTACTATAATAGAAATAGGCAGAATAGTTGCAATATCAATAATTTGACAATTACATTGTCTTTCATCAGTGAAAGCTCTCGTATCAAAATTAGAGTTATCAAATGGTTCGAACAGATAGATCAAGATGTAAACGTCTCAATACAACTCGGTCCAAATTTCAAATGGACTATACTTTTTAGGCCCAGCCCAGCCCAATTTGAAGTTAGTGGACTATTTTGACCCATTTGAAAAAATTAATTTTAAAAAATAAACATATATTTCTAAAATTTAAGTTACATTAAACCAATTTTAATTTTTAAAATAAGTAATTTAATATATAAACCATAATATATTATGATTATGTTTTAATAAAATAATATTATTTTTAATTTTTGGAAAAACAGGCTGACTCTTTAGCCTAGGAAAGCTGATCCGACCTAAAACTCCTGAACTGTGGGCCAAACAGCCCTGCCCAAAAAAGTTATTTGCTTGAAAAGTCAGGCAATTTTTTCCCACAACCCATTATTTCTTTCTGCAACTCCATATCCCATGCAAAACTAATATACCCTTCCAATAATTTTTGTTTCAAATCCTAAGACCTTATTCTATTCTCTGCATATCTTCTGCATATCCATTATCCATCAATAATTATTAATATTATGTATATATTACATAATCCTTATACTGATATTATACATTAAGACTCAAATTGTTCAATCCGAAATAATTTTTTGAAAATCAAATTAAGTTTTGAAATATCCAATCCAAAAAATGGATCCAGAACAAGATTTCCAGAAACAAGTTCCGGAAAGTGGGTTGTGAAACAATATGTCTAGAAAGTGGGTTCTAAAATATATTTTCAGAAAAAAATTTACAGAAATACATTCCAAAAAATAGATTTTGAAATACATTTTTAGAATTAATTTTTCAGAAACGCAATTCCAGAAATATATTACGAAAACCCACTTTCCAAATCTTGTTTCCAGAAAATCTTTTCCCAAAATATATTCCCAATTCCTAGTCCAGAACGTTTCCAACCAAAAATCTTGTTATGCACATACTGTACATGATAAAACAAATTGCTACAAACTAAAAATAATTCAAAATTATTACCTGTTTCTTATAATTCTTGAAATAATGAGAGAAGGATGAAAATACTAATTTAATTATGGAGGAGCGGAAGAAACTATGGAGGTCCAGCAAGAAAGTGTCTAAAAGTCACCTATTTTGGGCTGGTCTAATCTGTCCTATGGATTTTTCATGTTGTTCAATCGGTTCATACGTGTTGTGACACCTCTAATCAAAATATCTAGTTACTGATTTCCAAAGTATCTACCAGCACCACAATCTCCATAATCAGACCAACACTTTGTAAATATGATCATAAAAAGCTGATCGAGGAGGATTCAATTAAATGAATAACAAAATAATCCATCCCAAAAAAATTGATGTGGTTGAATGAATCCCTTCAACTACATAAATGAATTTGCGTAGTAACATGTCCATGCAACCATTTGCTAGACTAGTGAGAGGAAAGAAAGCAAAGGGGAAAAGCTAGAAATTTAAATTGATGGGAAAATAGAAGAAAAAATTGATTTTTTTTTCCTAGAAGTCAGTCTTTCTCCATTTTCCTTTCACTTTCTCTCCAACAAAACAAAGTGTTGAATATAGAGAAAATAAGGTTTGGAATTAATTTCCCTTGTGTATAAATCACATATAGGGTGGGTGGTCTATTTATAATAGAGAGATACAACTAAAAGAGTAACTGAAAATAACAGAATAAACAGAAGATATTGTTTGATATTGTGGTTACCAATATCTAACAATATCTTAACAATATCAAATAATATCTAAACAATATCTAACACTCCCCCCCAAGCTGGAGCATACAAATCGTATGTGTCAAACTTGTTACAAATATAATCAATTCTAGGACCTCGTAAAGATTTAGTAAAAATATCTGCTAACTGATCACTTGAGTTAACAAACTCAGTCTTGATATCGCCAAACATAATCTTTTCTCGAATAAAATGACAATCAATCTCAATGTGTTTGGTCCTCTCATGAAAGAGAGGATTAGAACTAATATGAAGAGCAGCCTGATTGTCACACACAAGTGTCATTTGAGTGACATCTTCAAATTGTAATTCTCTAAGCAATTGCTTGAGCCAAACAAGTTCACAGGAAGCTGAGGCCATAGCTCTATATTTTGCTTCTGCACTGGATCTTGCCATAACACTTTGTTTCTTACTTTTCCATGAGATCAAGTTACCACCAATGGAGACACAATATCCAGATGTAGATCTTCTATCCGAAGGAGATCCTGCCCAATCAGCATCTGAGTAGCAAACAACTCTTGTATGGTTATTAGAACCATATAACAATCCTTTTCTAGGAGATCCTTTAATATACTTCAAGATACGAATGACTGCATTCCAATGATCTTCACATGGTAAATTAAGAAATTGACTTACCACACTGATCGCAAAGGAAATGTCGGGACGAGTAAGCGTAAGATAATTCAATTTTCCAACCAATCTTCTATACTTGCTCGGGATCAGATATAGGCTCCTCCGATTTGGTAGAAGTTTAGTATTGGGATCCATGGGTGTATCAACGAGACTTTGAACTCATCAACCTAGTTTCCTCCAAAATATCTATGGCATACTTCCTCCGAGATATAACAATACCATAATTGGACTGTGCCACCTCAATACCCAAGAAATATCTAAGTTTGCCAAGATCTTTGATTCGAAAATGGTGACAGAGATGTTGTTTCAACTGAGAGATGTCATGGTTGTCACTACCTGTAAGAACGATGTCATCAACATATACTATCAAGTAAGCACATCCAGCACTCAAGTGTCGATAAAAGACAGAATGATCTGATTCACACCGAGTCATACCAAATTGTTGAACAACCTTGCTAAACTTTCCAAACCAAGCCCTAAGAGACTGTTTTAGGCCATATAGGGATTTGCGAAGACGACATACCATCCCGAGAAGACTCCCCCGAGCAACAAACCCAGGAGGTTGCTCCATATATATTTCTTCTTGCAAATCACGAGGAAATCATTTTTAACATCCGAGTTGATAAAGAGGCTATTGTTGAAGAGCGACCATGGCGATAAATAAATGAACGAAGCCATCTTTGCCACGGGGGAAAAGGTATCTCCATAATCCAACCCAAAAATTTGAGTATAACCTTTGGCCACAAGACGAGCTTTGAGGCGATCAATAGTACCATCAGGTCCAACTTTGATAGCAAACACCCACCTGCAACCAACAACAGATTTTCCAAATGGTAACGAGACCAATTCCCAAGTTCCACTATTATGAAGAACACTTAGTTCATCTAACATGGCCTGACGCCAACCAGGATGGGCTAAAGCTTCACAAACAGTTTTTGGAATGGTCCCAGAGGAAATACATGTATAAAAAGGTAATGACAGTCGATGATAACTCAAAGCAATATAATGGGGAGAAGGATTACGTGTAGAACGAATACCTTTTCGGAGAGCAACGGGAAGGTCAGACTCATGTGTCAGATCCGGAGGAGACAAAGTAGTCGGCACTTGAGTAGAGTCACATGGTGGTGGTTGTGATTGGTTTCGAGAACTATAAATCTGAAGAGGCAGTGGAGAAGAAGCTGACTGCGGAGCAGGAACTAATAGTGAAGAAGACACAGTTAGAGGGTCACAAACAACAGGAACATTAAATGTATTAGGAGTGTTGACAAGATTGGATGGAGACAGAGGTGAAGATTGACTTTTAAAATAAAGAGACAACTCATCAAAGGTGACATCTTTTGACACAAAATAACGGTTAAGAGAAGGAGAAAAACATTTGTATCCTTTTTGTGATCTTGTAAACCCTAAGAAAACACATTTATGTGATCTAGGAGAAAGTTTGTCAAGACCAGAACTGAAATTATGAACAAAACATGTAGACCCGAAAACTTTCAGAGGTAAAGGATGAAGTGGTTCATGAGGGAATAAAATGAAATGAGGTATTTTATTATCTAAAATCGAAGAAGGCATGCGATTAATGAGATAACATGCAGTAAGAAGAGCATCACCCCAAAAATGTTGAGGAACATCTCCATGAATTAAAAGTGTGCAAGTTGTTTCAATAAGATGTCTATTTTTACGTTCAGCTACACCATTGTGTTGAGGTGTATAAACACAAGAAGTTTGATGCAAAATACCGTGAGAAGCCATGAATTGTTTAAAAGAATGAGAAAGATATTCACGGTCATTATCACTACGCAAAACTCTAATAGAAACACCGAACTGAGTTTGAATTTCATTAAAAAAAATTTGAAAGATATGAAATAATTCAGAACAATTTTTCATCAAAAATAACCAAGTGCATCTGGAATAATCATCAATGAAAGTAAAAAAGTATTGAAAACCTAAAATAGACTTAACGCGGCTAGGTCCCCAAATGTCAGAGTGAACCACGGCAGAAGGGGACGAAGCACCACGTGTGAAACTAAGAGGAAAGGAAGTACGACTATATTTGCCTAATTGACATGACTCACACGCCAAACTAGATAAGTTGGACAAGACAGGGACAAGTTTATGTAACTTGACAAGACTTGGATGACTTAATTGAGCATGAAGAAGAGAGGGAGACTCCATAACTGTACTAACATGTGTAGAGGGACGGAGATAATAAAGACCATGAGAATCACATCCTGTGCCAATCACCTGTTTCGAACTCTGATCCTGTAAACACACAGAATTATTGGTAAAAGTAACAACACAATTAAGAGAACGAGTTAGACGGTCGATGGACAACGAGGTTAAAAGGAGACTCGGGGACATAAAGAACATTATCAATGGTTAAAGAAGGAAAAAGTTTAACCGTTCCAACACCATGAGATGATACTCTAGAGCCATCAGTCAGTGTAACAGAAGGTAAATGATTAGGAGAGGATAAAGAGGAGAACAAAGATTTGTTACCAGTAATATGATCAATGGCTCCCGAATCAAAAACCCAATGACCAGGAGAAAATGATTGGGTCAGACCAGCAAAATATGTATTTGTATGTGTGACAGATATAGTGGAACTAGAAGACTGTTGATCCTTATACCATTCGAGAAATTTGTTGAACATAGCAGGCATGTCGGATGCAATAGAAGAAGGAAGATCCCCTGCAGATAAAGGTGGGGAAAGATTGGTGTGAACAACTACAGCAGATTGAGGAGGACGATCATGTAATGTATAACACTTGTTAATCTTGTGACCTAGCTTGCCACAATGTTCACACTTAGGACGCCTTTTTTCCTGTTTGCGAGGGCGAGCCCGGTCATCACGATGAGATGTCAACACAAAAGAATCGTTAACAAAATTGGAAATAGTGGAAGAAGTCATGAAGAGCGGGAGAACAAACCCTAAAATAATTCAATTAACCCACGAAGCACAAATCCAAAATGAGAATACTAAAAATAAGTTCGCCAAGACTAAACGGCGCAGGAGACAATAGGACGACCAACTCCGATAGTGGTGATCTCAATGGCACGGTGGTCACCTGACCGAGACAAGCAAAATCATATGTCACCGGTCAAAAAAAAATGAAACTCCGGCGAATTCTCCGGAAGCGACGGATCCGTTGACTGCTCCAACGGCAGCGGTGACAGCAACGTGAACTAGTACACCAGGTAAGTTCCCAAGAAAAAGAGGTGGGTCACTAATGGACACACTTAAATACCAAGTCTTTCCTTGCCAGAACTTTCCTAAACATGCACTTTCACACTACCAAATAAAATTCAGTAACAAAGATAATTCTTTTCTGATGTGGAGGATCAGTTTACCAGCAGCAGTGGGGCGGCTCTAGCAGCGGTGGGGCGGCTCCAACAGTGGATAAAAGGCGGAAAAAAAAAATTCAAGATAACCTTAAGCTCTAGATACCATGTTGAATATAGAAAAAATAAGGTTTGGAATTAATTTTCCTTGTGTATAAATCACATAGGGTGGTCTATTTATAGTAGAGAGATACAACTAAAAGAGTAACTGAAAGTAACAGAATAAACAGAAGATATTGTTTGATATTGTGGTTACCAATATCTAACAATATCAAATAATATCTAAACAATATCTAACACAAAGGAAAAGACATTGTTTTCCATGTTTTCTTTCTTCTCTATTTTTCTTTCTCACTTTAATCGATTCCAAACTACGGAAGATTCAATGTCGAACCTCACCTTACAAACTTATTTTATAAGATTAAACTAAACACCTATCCATAACTAATATGATATAAGAGTCTGTCTAAGCAAGGATTGTTGAGCCCGTCATTCCATCATTTATCAGGTCGCTGTTGCATCAACTATAAATATTCAGTTTCACATTTTCCATATATCTACTCCTTAGCATGAGGAGATGTATTAGACATCTTACGTCAACTAGAGATATAATCCAATTGTAGTATATAAGTGAGGTGCAAACCTTACTTTAATATTGTAGGGATAAATTAGACACCTATCCATTTCTAATACAAACATAACATTAAGTGTGTTGGGATGGGTCCTTCTACATTACTGAGGTGTGGAAATAACTAGAGACATGCCCATGCAGGTAAATGCATAACTAGAAATTTCAGGAAATATGAAGAAGCCTTTGGTTATGGACACTCATTAGTCAAGATATTAACTAGTCTATGTCTTAATGCAGAACTCTGTAATGCAGCAAGAATAATCTTCATAAATTTATTCATCTGATTTTGCAAATGAATGTTGGCTTTGGTTCTTGGAAAATAGTGGATGCGGTTTTGGAGGATCATTCTATAGGAGTAAGTGGGGTTTTAAGCTAGGTGGTCTGGAGGTGATGTTTTATTCACAGCCCAGGATCAGGTTCATACATAAGATCTGGCAGGAATTCCTGAGACACATGCTCTCTGATTAAGTGCATCCTAACATGCTATTTATACATGGTCAGCCTTCAGACTCGCAGTGCAAGCTTCCTGATTGCCAGGTAAAGGGCTGCACGGGAGCATTTAACAGGAAACAGGATCAGGTCAATAGAGGAGATGTGGCCTTGTTGGTTATTTATGTTGAGAAGCTGAGACTTCCTTGATCCACTTCTCTCAAAGAAACCCTTTTATCAAGGTGATGGATGAAGCATGGGCGACTGGTGGTGTTTCCTTTCCATTAAAACCCACCAATACAGTGAGTGTAGTTTTTTATTGCATAGGGATTCAGGCTCCCTTTCAAGTTGTCATCCTTTGCTGGCTACTATGTGTGTCTTCTCAGGGTGAAGCACTTAGGTGATGTGCATAAGATTTCTATTTGTCAAGGGGTCTGCAGCCCCTGGGGCAATCCGGAGGCACCTAAATACCACCATTGATGGATATATTGAAAATATTATGACACTGATACTTTATTTTCAGCAAAGGACTATCTTTGTCCAGATGTTGGGAAATAATAACCTATTATACAGGGATGGCTGTATGAATGAAATTTCTACAGAAAAAATGAATACAAGAATCAAAAGTGCATCACAAAAGGCCTCAGTTTTCTATCAGTCCTGGCTCAAATCATTATTTAAAATATTAAGTAATTACTTCCTATAAAAGGAGTCAGCACAGTAAGAACTTACCCTGTATTTCCGTGCATATCTTAAGGCTTCAAGGTAGTATCCATCCTGCACAAGCAGCAAAACATAATCATGATGTAAACCCAATTGTCTCAGCATATCCAGACCAAGCTTCCTAGCTTGGGCATTCTGGCGACCAGACTCAAGGAGTTGTAGTGCAACTTCCTTAGAGGGCTCCAGAATCTGCAATGAAAAGAGACAAATATTAGAATCAAACTAATCATAATTAACATAAAAGGCTTCCCACTACAAAATTTTCTAACCTTGTTTAAGACAAACAACCCAAGCTCTGCATAACGTTCATGGCGAGCCAAAAGTTGAATTATTAATACATAAACATTTGGGAGTACACGTATCTTTTCTGAATTTGCACTGTACCAATAATAAAGTTGAAGATTCAATAGTGGAGGCAAAATTTTACTAAATCAAGAAAAATAAAGCATAAAAGCACATCAATATCTATCATTTAAAATGGACACCTGGTACAATATAACTGACCTAATATATGTTTACATAACATCCTAAATCAAGTCAACGGTTAGCTAATGGTAAGATTTTTCTAGACTCATCTTATTTACTTACAAATTATGATATTATGACAGTGGACCAAACAAAAACCCATTACAAACTAGAGCAAATGTATCAAATGTCTTCAGCGTCATTGAAACAACTAAGTAATTGTTGGAAATAGGAGCATGCAATGATTATTATCTTTCTAAGTAGTTCAGCTAGTGTTTAGCATAGTGCAATATTCCTTGGGAATTTGTGATGTAAGAATGGTTCTCTTAAAAATAGTAGTTGTTACTTATCATCTTTGTAATCATTCTTATCATAAACAAATCAATCTGCTGAGTGGAAAAGATACTACAACAGAGTCAGAAAATTTCTTTTCTCATTTTCTCACACTAGCTCAAAATAATAGCATACCTGTGAAGGAACTCAATAATGATCGCAACCAAGTAAGAAGGGTCTCCGACCATCTCTTCATCAACAGGAGAAAAGACAAAGCTGTACATCTCATCTGGTGAAATTGCTGCAGAAGTAAGTTGTGATTCCTCTTGCCCAGACTGAAGAGATGATTGTTCAACATAAGCACTATGGGCCGCCTTTGAATTGTGTTTTGGATTTGCAGACCAAGAATCATCCTCAGAATCCAAACTTGAAACAGTTGAAGCTTTATTAACAGATCCACTGTCTACTCTTTTCATAGATTCATGGATGACTGATTTTCCAATTACATCTGTTTCGATAGCAGATACCTCAGCACCAGTATTTTGAACAGAAGTTGAAGTCTTCTCTGGTTTCAGTCCCTTGAGATAGTTTCCAGTTTTAATTGAATGGGAGTATGAGGTGACTAGTACATTTACAGCCTTGGCAACCACAGGCACTGGCCTATGCTCTAGAATTAGTGTACGTGTTATACCCAAGCACAGTTGTTTAGCCTGAAAAGCAGACACGAGGTGTCATTTTTGTGAAGAAATTAATTATTTCAAACCAGACAAATATAGATGAGAATACTATTAATAACTTTAGATATATATTTTTCTTTTACATTATAAAATGACATTCTAGGAAATCTACGTACAAAATCATTTCCTTCAGGGGCCCATTTAGATTAGTTTTTTTCTCCATAATCACATTCTAGAGTTCCACTAAAATACATAAAACAAAGGTTAAAGGGAATTTTGAATTCTCATAATTAGCAAGAAAATTACAAGGTGCTTCCAATTTCCAATAAAGAAGTTTAACCTAATTATATTTAACAATCCTGAATACAGCTATGCAACACCTTAAATCCCTGATGCAAACCAGAATAACTTTTCCAGACAATCAAATTAATAATCATTCTTTTGCTAGATAGATGATACCTATCCACTGTTAAATGTCTATTTAATGCACTTCAGTTCTCATGACAATCACACATATTAATCTTGTACAGAGGGATACTAAGGTGCAAAGGTCTCCCTCCTACCTAAATGACTTGAGCAAAAAAGCATGAAGTAAAAGCTAACTCTATCTCAAGGACTCAAATTTGATAAACCTAGCTAACCATTTAAATTAAAAAATAAATGGATGAGTTTATTGCATTAACTATGCTAAAGCTGGGATGCATAAAAAGAACTTAATGCATAAATCTATGCAAGAGGATACCTAAAGGTGGCAAGTGATATCAGGAAAACTTCATTGTAAAAACTAGTCCTAAAGCCAGGGTGTGTAAAAAAATTCAGAACAAGAGACTTTTTAGCTTAGTACTTTCCTTTCTCAGAAGCTACGCCTGCAACATCTAGAAATGAGAGATTATCATCCAGCAAGGTGATAAAACTTCCCAAATTTGAGAAACAAGATTTCAATCAGCATATAGTGATCTAAGCTGACTACTGGTACTGTAGTAACAGCTCCTATAAATAAAGTTCTCAATACACATTAGTGGGCATAATTCCAATTACAAACTAATTACATGAAAACTGACTTGTGGACTGAATTAAAAAGAAATAGCCAATAATAGAAACTGCTTCACGAATACACCCAGAAGAATTAATCAATTAGAAGCATTGGTATAACGAGGCAGGGAGAAAGATACCTTGTTAGCTTCCAACCTTCGCCGCTGCAGGAACTCTAATACTGATGGGACCTCCGAGCTACTAGCGGAGATTGCCTGCAAGATAGAATTATTTGTGAAAAAGAAAGCACATAAATTCAGTATTGAAATATACACAAATAACTTACCTCTAAGTCTAAATTGAACTTCCACAATAACTTATTGGCCACATCACATACAAGGTCAGGCACTAGGAAAGTCCATGTATTGGAGTATGTAACAGCTTCATGACTACTCAAAACATTACTATCTGAGCTCTCACTTTCTCTACCATTAGATTGAGATGAAGTACTGGATCTGGGGAAACCCCTTAATAATAAAGGAAGTGGTGCAGATATTGGTGCTCGAGAATCTGCAAAGAGATCATAAAGTATAACAACCTTTGCATCAACTTGATGAATAAGAAGTACATTGTCGACCACACTCACGGCAATCCTGTTGGAATAAATTGGTAAAGAGCCCTGCATGTACCATGCACATCAGTCTAATATTTTCAAGTCTATAGTTCAGTAGAGAATTACATAACTACTACTTTCATACAAGCTCTAGGATAGCATATCCCAAATGGTCATATCTTATTTGTGTAACCTAGTTAACGTGTCTTTACTGAATTAATATATGAGGTGTGTTAGAATCATTACTTCCTATTATTATCATTAGACCTAACTATAAGGTATTGAGTGTGGGAAACCTCCTCCATCTGTATCTAGATCTGCACCTAGGGTCCTAGTTGCAATCTCTTACTCAGTTTTCTATGTTTCTTGTATTAGATTTTCATCATAAATAGAAGAAAGGGAGAAGGGTCCTATAAGCCCTGAATACATTTTTTTCTCTATTAATCTTAAGTTGGTATCAGAGCAGGTTGATCCTGCTCTGCCCTTCCGACCACCATCAGGTCATTGTCTGGCCACCGTCCGGCAACAGTCCGGCAACTTTTCCGATTATTTTTTGTCACTTTTTGGCAACCGTCCGACCTCCCTGTCCTGTCACTCTTTTTGCTACTGTCCAACGACTTTCCGACCGCATTCCGATGACATTCCGGCCACTGTCCAACATCTTCTAGTGATCTTCCGGCTTCTGTTCCGCTACAGCTGTCCGCTATTGCCATTCGTCAGTCACCGCTGTCCGCGGATGTCCACCATTAGCCACCGCTGTTCGTGGCAGTCCAAGCTCAGTTCTATCACTATTCTCTGTTCAACTGTCCAACACTTTCAAGCAACTATCGATCGTTGTCTACCTCCTTCCGCCGCTATTAGCCGCCGCACACTGTCGTGCACTCGTCGGATCGTCACCTCAATAGCTTTCGCCAAAACTTCCTCTGTTCGTTTTGACCTTCCAAACCAAGTTTTGGTGAAGTCCAGACGTTCCCCTTTTGGAAATCTCCCTAGGACTTTCAAAAATCTGCGCTGTTTTTTGCGTATCTACTCTCTGTTTTTTGTCCTCTTGATCAGAAATGGTATCTGGAAGTGCTGGAAGCGCTATTTCATTCTCTGGAAGTCCTTCCCTTACTTTCGAAAAACTAAACGGACAAAATTACCTCTCTTGGTCCACTGCCGTCGAGATGTGGTTCCTTGGCCAGGGACATCATGACCATCTTGAGAAAGATGGAAGCCATGTGCCTGAAGAAAAAGCCGAACAGTGGAAGCAAGCAAATTTTAAGTTGTGTGCCCTATTGTGGCAATTTGTGGAGCGAAGACTTTTAATGTCTCTTAGGTCCTTCAAGACATGTCACTCTTTTTGGAAGAGGACTCAAAACATATATGCCAATTATATCCAACGCCTTTATGATTCGACAAACAAGCTGGCATCTCTGAAAATGACCAACCATGATATGATCTCCTTCATGAATGAAGCACAATCAGCCGTGAAAGACCTGTGGATGTTCTTGGAGGTCGATGCTTCAGATGAACTGAAGAAGAAGTTTGACAAATACTATATGGTGATGATTCTTCACTCTATACATCCAGACTTCAACCATATCAGAGATCAGCTTCTAACCTCTCATGAGGTCCCTTCCATGGACACCTTAATCCAACGCATGGTTCATGTCCCAACACATGAAACTTTGGAAACTCATGCTCTAGTAGAACCATCTGTTATGGTTGCCACTCGAGGAAGAGGAGGACGTGGAACTAGAGGAGGCGGACGTAGTGGTCGTGGGCGTCCTCAGTGTACATATTGCAAAAGGATGGGTCACACCCAGGAAAACAGTTACTCCTTACACGGTTTTCCTTCCAAAACAGCCAATGTCTCTCATGCTGAAACGACTGGACCCAAATTCACTGAGGACGAGTATCAAGAGTACCTACGACTCAAGTCCAACAGCTTAACACAACCATCTCAAGCTCCAAGTACATCAACAGCTTGCATCTCTCAATCCATGGAAAGTCACAATTCATGAATAATTGATTCCGGTGCTTCTGACCATATCTCTGGTAATACCTCCTTGTTCTCAACCATTTCATTTCAATACAAACCTCATTTTATAACCCTTGCAAATGGCTCTAAAACTTCCTCGAAGGGAGTTGGTCAAGTCATCCTATCTCCCTCCTTAAATCTAAAATTTGTACTTTTTATCCCTAATTGTCCCTTCAATTTAATTTCCTTAAGTCAATTAACCAAAATGTTAAATTGTTCAGTAACCTTCAATTGGAGACAGATTGGAGAAGGATATGAAGCAAGAGGATTATATCATTTTGGATCTCGTCCACGAGTGTCATGTGTTGCAACGCCTAGTCCTAAAATGTTACATGATCGGCTTGGCCACCCTTATCTATCCAAGTTAAAAAAAATGCGTCCTGAACTTAGTGGTCTCCAGACCTTAGAATGTGAGTCATGTCAACTAGGCAAACATATTAGATCTACCTTTCCTAAAAGGTCTCAATCAAAAAATAATTCTTGTTTTTCTATCATCCATTCTGATATTTGGGGACCTAGCCGTGTTTCATCTTTTGGTTTTAGATATTTTGTTACTTTCATTGGTGAATTTTCGAGATGTACTTGAGTTTATCTTATGAAAGATTGCTCTGAATTATTATCCATCTTCACATCCTTTTTAAATGAAATTAAGAATCAATCCGGGCAAGTGATCAAAATCTTGAGAAGTGACAATGCCAAGGAGTACTTCTCATCTGCTTTTTCTGCCGTTTTGAGTTCACATAGTATCTTGCATCAGTCCACTTGTCCTCATACGCCACAGCAAAATGGTATAGCAGAAAGGAAAAATAGACACTTGGTTGAAACTGCTTGTACCCTTTTGTTTAGTGCCCATATTCTTGTCCATCATTGGGGAGATGCCATCTTAACTACATGTTTTCTTATTAATCGGATGCAATCATCCTCTCTCAATCATAAGGTCCCTTTCTCCATTTTGTTTCCAGATAATCCTCTTTTCCACATTTCTCCTTATGTTTTTGGTTGTATATGTTTTGTTCATGACATGTCTCCAGGGTTAGACAAGCTTTCTGCTCGCTCTCTCAAATGTGTCTTCTTGGGCTATTACCGTCTTTAGAAAGGATATCGTTGTTACTCTCCTGAAATGAAGAAATAGTACATGTCTTCCAATGTCACGTTCTTTGAATAGACCCCTTACTTCTCTCCATTTGTTCAAGATATTCATGTCATACAGCAGGGTCTCCCTATTCCAGTAGTTGAGTACAATCTTTCCAATGTCTCTATCAATCCTGGTCAAAATCTTGATCAAAGTCTGCTTGAGCCATCATCTCCACCTATTCATACCCCCCATACGGATAGTCCCATTTTCCAAGAACATGGTGAATCCCCTACTTCAGATGCTTCTCCCTCATCCCTTGATACCACGACTCCTGGTGATGGTGATTCAGGCTGGCCCATTGCTCTCAGAAAAGGTACTCGTTCCACTCAAAACCCACATCCCATTTATAATTTTCTTAGCTATCACAGATTATCGCCTTCCTATTGTTCCCTTTTATCTTCAATATCTTCTGTTGTTCCCAAAAATGTGAATGAAGCACTTGATCATCCTGGATGGCGACAAGCCATGATTGCAGAGATGTAGGCTCTTGAACACAGTCATACTTGGAAGCTTGTGCCCCTCCCATCGGGTAAGAAGGCTGTTGGTTGCCGATGGGTGTATGCGGTTAAAGTTGGCCCTGGTGGTCAAGTTGATCGACTCAAAGCTTGATTGGTTGCAAAAGGATACACTCAGGTTTATGGTCTTGATTATTGTGACACTTTCTCTCTCGTGGCCAAGATGACTACTATTCGTCTCTTCTTTGCAATGGCAGTCATTCGTCACAGACCACTTCATCAATTGGATATCAAAAATGTCTTCCTCCATGGTGATCTTGAGGAAGAGGTTTACATGGAGCAACCTCCTGGGTTCGTTGCTCAGGGGGAGTCTGGTATGGTATGCAAATTACATCGTTCTCTATATGGCCTCAAGCAATCACCACGTGCTTGGTATGGAAAATTCAGCTCCATTGTTAAAAAATTTGGGCTAAGACGTAGTGAAGGAGACCATTCTGTCTTTTACTATCATACATCTCTCGGAAAATGTGTTTACCAAATAGTATATGTTGATGTTATAGTCATTACAGGAAATTGGAATATCTCGACTAAAGGAGTACTTGTGTAGACATTTTCAAACCAAGGATCTTGGAAGCCTCAAGTACTTCTTGGGCATTGAAGTAGCTCAGTCAAAAGATGGAGTTGTAATCTCTCAAAGGAAGTATGCTCTTGATATGCAAGAAACAGGAATGATTGATTGTAGACCAGTAGATAGTCCTATGGATTCAAATCAAAAGCTAACGACAGAAGAAGGTGAATTATTCTCTGATCCAGAGAGATATAGGCGGCTTGTTGGAAAACTAATTTATCTTACTATTACGAGGCTTGATCTATCTTTTGCAATTGGAGTGGTCAGTTAGTTTATGCAGACTCTCCATATCTTGGACATTAGAATGCCATCATCCGTATTTTAAGGTACCTCAAGAAGGCTCCTGGACAGGGTTTACTATGTGAAGATAAAGGAAATGTTCAAGTCTTCGGGTATTGTGATGCTAATTGGGCAGGCTCCCCTATTGACAGACGCTCTACTACAGGATATTGTGTCCTCCTTGGAGGAAATGTTATCTCATGGAAAAGTAAGAAGCAAAATGTAGTGGCCCGATCATCCGCTGAAGCTGAATATCGGGCAATGGCGTCTCTCACTTGTGAACTCGTATGGGTAAAGCAATTTCTTCGGGAGCTTAATTTTTGCGAAATCCAAACCATGAAGATGTACTGTGACAACCAAGCTGCTCTCCACATTGCATCAAATCCAGTGTTTCATGAGAGGACTAAACACATAGAAATTGACTGCCATTTTGTTTGGGAAAAATTAATGTCCAAGGAAATTTGTACTGAGTTCGTTGGGTCAAATGACCAACTTGCAGATATGTTGACCAAGTCATTAAGGGGACCTCAGATTGAATTCATTTGTTCCAAGCTTGGTTCATACAATTTGTATGCTCCAGCTTAAGGGGGGTGTTAGAATCATTACTTCTTAGTATTATCATTAGACCTAAGTATAGGATGTTGAGTGTGGGAAACCTCCTACATCTGTGTCTAGATCTGCACCTAGGGTCCTAGTTGCAGTCTCTTACTTAGTTTTCTATGTTTCATTGTATCAGATTTCCATTATAAATAGAAGAAAGGGAGAAGGGTCCTATAAGCCCTGAATACATTTTTTTCTCTATTAATCTTAAGTAGGTGTTTAACATAGTTATAATTGTTCTGTTCTAGATTAGAGAGTAAATTAGTATATACGTGATTGTATTGTTGTATAGATGTGTAGCGCATAGGAAATTGTTAGAAAATCAATGTTTATTATGTCTAGCATATGCTTTGAAATACTTGTGGTAACCTTCCTCCTTAAAATCTTTGAAAATTCAATCTTTGTTTTTTGTTTTATATTGATTGTAGGACTACTTGGAAGGCTAAATGAGGATGAATTAAAGAAATTTACACTCAGTTTTGAAGAATGGAAACATGAGCATTGGAAGGCAATCACATTGACATTGTTGAAATTTGCTTGCTGCCTAGTGTGTTAAAATGCCTAGAAGTGTGTTTGATCATCCAGGACCAAGCTGATTACATGTAACTATAGACCTGTGCACGTTTAAACTTTAAACATCCAAGATTGCTTTGAAAGATACCGAGCTCATCAAGATTTATATAAATAGTTGTTACTAATTTAGAAGATGAACTTTTAATGATTAGAAAACATTTTGTAACTGAGGAACACTTACTTGAGGAATTACCAATCTATCTCATCAAATGGTAATAGAGATCACTTTTTTCTTATTTTCTATCTCTACTGTTTATTCCTTTTTCCATGTATCACTAAATTCATAGGTTGTGGAAGAGGAATTATTCAATTCCTGTGTGATTTGATTGGTTCCATTTCATCTCAATTTTCATTTTTACCCTCAAATTGAGTGACTAGCTTTATACTTTATGCAATTAATTCAAATGGAAAAATGATTGAGTTGGATTTTGAGGAATTTCATCATAGTTGTTGGAACCTACAAATAGGACTTGATAAACTAAGAGATCTTACAAAATACAAACTCATGTTGAATTCTAGCTTTGGTTGGGGATTTGGGAATATCTAAAGAATTAGGGTTTTGGTTAGCACAAAGGGCTTAAATTTCAAGGATTTGAATTTAGCCTAATGTAGCATATTTGAGTTGGAATTGGTTGAGATTTACTTGGATTGAAAGCTGAATTTAATTACTTAAGAGGAAAATAGAGAGGAATCTGACCCTAGCTGCAGTTCATCATTGTTAGTTCAATTTTGATCCTTGGACTTGTGCTTTGTGCTCTGCTTTTGCATTCTTTCTTCCGTTTTATTTTTCAAATCACTCAATGGAATGCATCTCTTCCTTGTAGTTTAATGTGATTTAGTACTTGAATCTAATCCATGTGGGAACAACTACTTTATTACTTGATTCGACTTGGTTAGAATTTAGAAAAGTTTTCCCAATTGCTATTTAAATAAGAAATTAGAGTGAACTGAAATAGTAAATCATTCAGAATTTGAGTAAAAACCAACCTGCTGTATCACTGCATCACGATATAGCCGATAAGAATGGAGCAGCATAGCAACTCTATCAACTTGCAAGCAGTATATCCTACCGTAACTGTGGTTGATTGTTAAAGATAGAAAACTATAAATAGGAAGCTATGATAATTATAAAGGTATAAGATTGATGAAGTAAATAACTGATACATACACAGTGACAATAAAGACATCCTCAGCTGCTAAAACAGGCTTACTATTTGCCTCAGATTTGGCCATAACCATCTCAAATCTTGGCAAGCGAACAATATCTGCAGATGAAATCTAAGAAAGGCATTGCTGTATTAGCCAAAAAGAAATAGCACAGGAGCTTTGTTAATTGATATTCTAAATTAATAGTCATGAGTCATAGCAAGCACTATTACACAAGCTGCATTGATACATGTCATTCTTTTCTAAATAATAATGATATATAACCTTATTTTGAAATAAAAATTACTATTCTTCATGGTAATATCTTCTTAATCTAAGTATCACAAGAAACAGAAGAAAGCAATACACACTCTCACCTGAAATCCGTGGAATGTCTTGCACTGCATGCCAGAAGCAAGAAGAACCAAGCGACTTTCATGGGTGTAAACATACCAACTCACATTCAGTTTCTTTGCTTGCACCAGTTGGAGGGAGTTCGACTCCGAATTATATGCATACAGGTCTAGACCGCTGTTGAGGAAGTTTTTAAGTCAGTATATACTTAAAAAAATGAAAAGAGAAGAGAAAAAAAGGAAGGAAAGGAAAATATTGATAAACATACTTGGGAAAATCACATAAAAGAAGCTAGTCATTGTTGGAAAACACAAGGAAATATAAACCCCACACTAAAATATTATAATTCTAATTTGGGACTCAAGTCACACTCCTTTCAATTGGATCATAACATCCTACCATACTCTTAGATGACAGAATAAATTATTCACCCCACAAGACTAAAATAATTCAAGCCTCGTATTCCATTCAGTAATGCAAATACATTGACAAAAATGTTTGATCCAATGAAGCTTCCTCCAAGCCTCAAGAAAATCCAAATTCATTAATTATCCTCTAAATTTTCAAAAATATTTAGGACTGCAGATTTCCAGCTAGGAGGCACTAATACTAGCATTTGATGGGTTTATTCTGAATTTAACAATCAGATCAACAATGAAGAAATAAATAACCTAACCATACCTGGTCTTAACAAGAACGATATCACACTGTTGACTATCTGTCCAAAAAAAACCAATTATGCTTTCTGATTCTGGCCTGCACTTATGGCTAAAAGTACCCCCAGTCTCTCTATCCCAAAACTGTATTTCAAGGTTCGATCGTTGGATTGCTATTACCTTTGTATCTAAAGAATACCGAATAGCTATAATAGGGCCTTCACTTATTGAATCAGCAGTTGGATCGATGAGAGGATCAAAGGGACAGACTTTCCATGAAAAGACCTAAACAATACAAACACAAGCAGACAATGTGATAATGTGATGAAAAAGGAAATACAAATGTAGAAAAATGATTCACCATTTTGAAACAATGCAAAAATCTGGATATACAACATACATACATACATTCATCAAAATATATTTTCCTGATTATATTATCGCTTCCGCTTTATCTGTGTTCAAACTCAATTTAACAAATTATTGACTCACAAATAAATTTTTAATTTAATATCCATTTTAATTTGTGCATCTATTCACCCTCCTCTAGATGTCATGGCCACGAGTTCGATTCCCTAGTGGGCAATCGTTAAGGGAGAGATTGTTGCGAGTTGCACAATTATCCCGTGGCGAAGGTCGGGTGGGCCAAGTCACAATCGGTGGTAGAGGCTAGATGGGTCAAGTCACAATCCAAGTGGGATTCCTCGTAGGACAATTGCTGAGGGGAAGATTGTTGCAGGTAGCATCAATTGTCCCGTGATAGAGGCCGGGTGGACCGAGTCACAATCGAATCGTGACGCTTGGGTTGTTACTCTTAAGTAAAAAAAAGTTGCGCTCTGACTAATGGCTATAGTTTTTGGCCTAGTGGTAAACGTTCAATCCTAACAAGTAACACAATATAATGTAGTAAAGCTGAGTAGCCCTAGGTTGCTATGGGATTAAAAACCCATTTCTACCACTGAGACAACACTGTTTGTAAAATTGTGCTTTCAACCCCTCCATTTTCTAATGCACTTTTTGCTTCAGAAAAACATAGAAAGATTTGAAAATCTTTTGTTAACTATTCCACAAATGTCACCTCTAGTTTGAAATGTCTTTTCACATATAACCAAACTACTTTTCTCTATTTGCTTCTTCTGGTAAATTTCCTAATTCACATTCTACTGATTTTTATATATTTTTTATGTTATTTTCCTATTAATATTACTATCATCTTTTGACTTCATTACTATGTGCTCCTAGATTGATGATGATTGTGCTTATATTACTTATCATGAATTTCTTTAATTTTGGGACTTTTTGTATTTATTTATATGAGCAGTATTATGCTTTTAAAATTAAATTAGTGTCCATCCTGCTACCTGATATCCTGCTATAGCATTTTTATGCTGGTGGCTGTGCTGCTATCTTTAGATTGATAACCATCATAACTGTGTATCGAATTACCTGGTCAGATGTTGAAGAGAGTACCAACTTATTTCCATCATCATAAAATAATTCACCAGATCCAGGAACATTGCAGCGAAGTGGTGGATACTGAATGTAAGCATGTGAAAGACCATCAGATCCACTCAGACCTATATTAGGCTTTGAAGTTGATGCTTTTCCAGACATGTTAAGCTTTCTTTACACAATGCGTGGCAGATGAAAAATAACAACTGCAGCAAAAATCAATCTTTTTTTTATGTATACTAGACAGTAAAAGGTAAATGTAATGCACATATGATTAACAGGAGATATAAGTACCAAATAAACCTGTGGCTGCAACAAGTTGTAGCACTTCCTCTCAGACTAATGATTGAAAACTTATACAAAAACTTCTATTCGTTTGATTCTTCAGCAGCCCTCAGAACAAGGAAACAAGTGGGTGTTCACTAAAAAACCTTCCTTTTAAGCTGTTCGGAGAAATATTTTCAAAGATGAAACATTTATTAGACATGTCAAATGAATGGTAAAAGTATACAGTAGACACAAGAAAATGGTTTTCGCAACATACATGGGAAAGCAAAAAATGTACAATCAGAAACAGCTTCTAACTCTCAAAGTCATGATCCATTTAAGGGTATGATTGTTTAAGTTAAAAGATAGTGATTGTATGATGCAGCATTATTTTAGAGCATTACTTCAAAGCTACACTTAAATCCTCATAAAAACATTAGAAACAAACATTTTTCAGGTTTTCTCTCTCTTTTTTTTAAATTACATAATTATTATAACTTTTTAGACATTCGTTTTTATTAAACTAGCCTTTTTGTCATATAAATTCAAACAAACAGAAAATAAATGAAGTGTGCAAAAAGGTTTCTCATCAGTCTTTCTAAGAATATTGCTCAAAGAGAAAAACATAAAAAGGTATTTCTTTTACTTAAAATGTAAGAAAGAACTTAATAGATGAAAATGCCAAAAACAAAAAATTTATGCCAACCCAATTGTAGAATTCAATACCATGTTCTGCATACAACTTTTTAGTGCCAGAAATTCTTTCACACACATATCACGTTCAATGTCTGGAACCTTCGCTGCAACACAGCTCCCATATGCTTTTCCCTATTAGATGAGGTCTTAACCAAATCAATGTTTATGCTTGTGTCCAACTATCAGACAACAGTACGGAGACAAGAGAAAAGGCAAGAACCTATAATACAACGCATTCTATTTCTTTCCCAACTACCTGACCTCAAAGATAATCACAGTTTTAAAGCATTTATAAACAAAAAAATAAATAAATAAACTCAGTACTTCTGGCAAGTTAAAACAATAAAATCAAGTCAATCATTTACTCAAAGGTACAACAAATTATATAAATTCTACTGTATAGGATTCTAACCACCTAAATGATGTAACGAAAAGGTTCTACACGCAATATTTCACCATCAAACCAAATGCACATTTCTTGCTTGCTCTAAGTAAAACAAAATCAAACCTCAGATGCACAATTCGCTAAAATACGCTTCAGAGTAGAGGCAGTATTCTTCTTCTCTTTCATGTCGACAACAGTGCAAAGTCTAGATAAGCCAAAATTAAACGACAATCATCTGTAACCTAACAAAAAAAAAACCAAAATTATAAACATATTCGTATTTGCAAGTTCCAAAGAAAATTACATTTACTGACTACACGACAACCACCACTAATAATAGCTTAATTTTAATTTCTAGAATCACATGGATTTTCAGACCGGGAATATCAGTAAACGAAGAAGATCATAATCCCTAAGGTACCTTCGCCCAATTTGGTTGCACACCTAGTCTTGCGAGAGTAATAGAAATTAAAAAATAAAAAATACGAGACGAAGAAAATCAATAATCTGCACAAAGCACATATATATATATATATATATATATATATATATATATATATATATATATATATATATATATATTCGTGGGGAGAGCGATGAGAAAACAACGGAAATGTGTGAGAACAAATTTTTACCATCTCAAGAGTTGGCCACATGCATTCTGCCACAGAGTTAATCGTAGATCACGAAGCGGGCTTCTATAAATTCTTCTCTTCAATTCAATTCATAAAATTAATGATATTAATAATGTATAAACACGATGCTGCAGTGGAACTACCTACCAGTCGCATCAGTGCTTGCGTGACTTACTGGTTGGTTTTCCTTTCCTCTGCGCTGCATTATGTCCATGGGCCCAAAGTGGGAGCTCATATTTGGGCTCGTCATGGTAATTTTGTGGCCCAATAAAAATGGACCTCTTGACCATATAACATGGACCTAAAATTCTGACCCGGACCAAAACAAAAGTTGGCATGACAGCATTTTAACTTCGAGAAGGGAGCTACCATATCACGCTACCTTATATTATTTTTTCATTATTTTTCATGAAATTAAATTTTATTCATTTTAATCTCTATAGAATATTGTTTATTCTCATTTCTCTAATTTAAAACCCCTATTACATCTTAACTTTTACTTTAAATAATCTTAAATACAAACGGCTATCGAAATTCATATAATATTAAAAAAATTATAATTTCTAATTTTACGAAAAATAAAAAATGTTTCATTCAAAATTAAAAGTTTTCTAATTTTAAATATGCTAGGATAACATCGTCATAATTGCAATGCCTTACTTTGAAACACTTAATCAATTAGGAAACATGAAGGGGGAAAAGCCCACTAAAGTTATTGAAAAAAATAGATCAATAATGGAAATTTTAAAAGAAAAAAAAACTAATACCCCATCATTAGTTAATTTCTGCATTTATAACTGCTTTCTGATATTTTTGTCATTTTAAACGTGAAACCAATACAATAACGTATTTAGAAAAAGAGGAAATCTCAAACCATCACACCATTGCTAATACTAATGTGCCTAGTAAACATTTTGGGATTGTTTCTTGTATAAAGCTAGGAAGAAAATCACAATATCTTCGTCAATGTTAGAAACATGTCTTTGATGACAGAGAGATTATGCACCATACAACTTAAAAATTAATCTCTTTTAGATTTGACTATGAGAGACATTAATGTCTTTTATGATTGATATATGAGAGATTATATCATCTATTAATAGACTTAAAGTATCATGAGTAAGTCCTCCATAATATCACAATTGACTCTCTAACCTTTAAACTAGTCACACTCAAATGAATTGACTTTTGATCTTTAAGTTTAAAGGGGTTTAAAAAATGAACCAATATAAAAAAAAAA
Organism: Sphenostylis stenocarpa; assembly: GCA_963425845.1. NCBI lineage: Eukaryota > Viridiplantae > Streptophyta > Magnoliopsida > Fabales > Fabaceae > Sphenostylis > Sphenostylis stenocarpa. The sequence continues at coordinate 41,232,141 of OY731398.1, read as the reverse complement.
TCGAAAACCAATTTAAAATTTTTAAAAATAATCAAATTTGATATTTTTTTTATTTTTTAGGTTTACTTTTTTTTCTCAATAAAACAGTTTGGTTTGGGTATTCAAGTCAAAATCAAAAACCAAACTAAATCTATTATTTATTTGATTTAAATATAGCATTTTATAGAATTAATGAATAAGAACAAAGATATATATAAATATGTCTCTTAAAATTACTTTTACGGTTTAATTATATTTTACTTGTAATATGTTTATACTTGTCAAAACATTATAACAAATTCATACTAGATTTTTAACTATAAATTATGTAATTTAATTATGAATAAAGTAAAAAAATTAAGTTTTAAAATATAATAATAATCATAAAAAATTACAACATATTTATTTATTTGTCATTTTTTTTTATTATAAACCGTTATAAGATTATTATTTTTTATTCTAGCAACTATTTAATAAAAAGTTGAATTTAATTAAACGATGAACCCCTCTAATCACGTCTAATAAATAAGGATGATATACTTAATTAACCAAAGTCAACCATTCTAAATTTTTACAAAAGTTTCTTAAAACTTTCAATTATAGAACTTTCGAAATCCAAATATATAAAAAAAATAATGAATCTAAACTAATTTCGTGTTAATGGATCATTAAACAACAACAATTTGATATGATACAAATTTCCTATTCATTTTCAAATTTGACAATTTTGGATTAATTATACAGTGATGGAATTGCTCACACAAAAGCCATCAAAGACCTTTAATTTGACCTCTTGACTCGCAACTAATCGTGGTGCATAGTTAATGGTTCAAAAGGAAATGCATGATGATTAGGACAAACAATAATAGGGAAATATTTCAAAAGAAAAATATGTGATTTATTTTTTTGGACAAATTATGCTTATAATATGAAACGGGGATTATATATCAAATTCACCCTAATAGATAAAAAAAAATACATAAACTAGCCGTGAAAGTATTAATCTATACATGTATATCTAGGTTGAGAAGAGTCGTTTAATAATATATTTTAACAACGACATAAAATAGTATAATAATATTAATATTAATAATATAAACTGAAAAACAAGGAAAATCAATGCAAAATATGGAGAAATTGAGAAAAAATAAAGCCAACGAAAAGTGAACATGTGTGAAGGCAAAGCCATTATTTAATATGCAATCAATACAATAGACTGGTTTTGATACATTTCCTGGTTCGTACTTCATTTAGCTTTACAGTTTTGAGATGCATTATGATGATGCATGTGTTGTCTATTTGTGGGGGTTAGGAAGATGGCTTTTGTTTCACCCACTTTCCATCAAAGGGCCCCCCCCTACACTCTTAACCATTGAAGAAAAGGTCAATAAGTTAATATGGAGAGAAGTCACGGAAGAAGACTAAGGCTGGCTCAGGGCAACAGAGTCTGCTTTCTTGCTTGTTTAGGACCACTTAGAAATGCCAGAAGCCAAGCCACACAGTCATAGAACAGAGAAAGACCAAGCACTGCTTTTCGAGAGAGAGAGAGAGAGAGAGAGAGAGAGAGAGAGAGATGGTGCATGTAGATTAACACACTAGACGTGAATGTTCTGGCCATGTGACCTAAATAAACCACATGGAAAACCTATACCAGAACCTAAACCAGAAGAAAGAAATGTGAAGTGGACTATGTGTTATTATGTTACATACGTGTTACAGGAAAGACGTGGTGAGAACCAAATGCAAACATAAATCATTATTTCTCAGAAGGGGTAGTGCAATGAAAACCAACTAACTACTGGTACCACTTGTCAATTGACTCATGAGAATGATATTGTCGGGACGATGAGGAAATAAATCTTATCTCAATTAATTAAGGCGATGGTGTTTAATGCAATGATTAGATTAACTAAGCATCCTAATAATTCCAGGAAAAGATATATCTGCTAATAAAACTGCGAAAGCTATCCACTTTTGATTTTTTTCTATAATTGATATTGTCAATAAGAAAACATGAATATATAAAGCATCTGATCACTGTAAAGATTTAGGTATCAGTGAATTATGCATAGAATAATAATGATAACGATAATGACTGTATAGTTAGTAGTCAATATTAGACTTAAACAGTTTATGGTGTCAACATCTTGAGTTATGGATGTGGACCAGTTTTGAGTCATTGAAGAAAATGAAAGGAGACATCATTCATGTGAACGTCGTTAACATACAACTACCAAATTTAGATACTATTCTGTACTATATTTAATGTCAAACTCAAAAGAACATACAAATTTGAATGATTTTCTTTCTCTCTCTCTGTCCCTTCCTCTCCCTCACATGATCTGTCAAAAACAGCGACAACTGAATGGAAATTTTACCTGGGTCAGTCGGTAAAATGTTCATACAAAAAGAACCCACCAATTTACATATTTTGGTAACTAATATATAGTCACCAGCTACTCTATCGGAATCGATCATATCAAAGCAAACAATTAAAATTCATTGGAATGAAATGCTAAGTGGATTGAAACTTGTGTGAAAATTCAAAAACTGGTGAGTCAACCCGACAATATTTCGAGATGCATATTTTCATGTTTTTTTGGTTAAATATGTTTTTGAGTGGACACAAGAGTATTGTACGATTATCAGTGAGACTAATTCTTTTTAGGTTACAAAAATGGATACAACTTTTACCATTAAAATCTTTTCCAAATATAGTGAGAAATCAAAACTGTAATTATAATAATTATAATAATATACTCAAGTAACTCAACAATCGATTAATATATACAGTGGTTCTTTATAACAAATATAAAACTTAATGAAACTAAACACATGTTATCATATCTTACTAAAATAAATAAATAAGTTAAATGGAAGCGAGTTTCCTTTACAAGTTTGTTAAACATAGAAGTGAAATTAATGGATAGCTAGTTTAAGTAGTTGATTGCAAAGTTGTTGATGTGTAATCTTTAGCTAATTTAAGTAATAGTAGTTAACCTATCTATGTCATCGCATGTCTTTAAACAGGGAGTTGAAGAGACTCGTTGTCCTCCAAAGTTTTGTACTTCAGTATGTAATTTATGATTTTATCCCCTAAACTTAATGAACATTTAATATATTTATTTGTATATTTACAATTTTATCCTCTTAATCCATCTTCAGTTTTGTAACTCTTATATATAATTTATGATTTTGTCTCCGTCAAACTTAATGATCATTTAATATATTTAATTATATATTTATAATTTTATCTTTTTACCCTTATCTTTCTTTTATATTTATTTATTATTTATTAATAATATATTATTTGACCCTCTTGAAATCAATGGTTAAAATCCGCTACAGTCTTCAAACATATAAAGTTAACAAGATTATTGTAAACTTAGTGGAAGACGGCTTAGTTTTCATTTAAGAAGTCCAATTAATTCAAAATTGGTAGTAAATTTTTTGCTTCCTAACGTGTTGTAGACTCAAACGTAAATGAAATGGATTCCTTGAATAAGCATATAAGTAGAATAAAAATAGAGTTGAATTGTGTTTTTCTTTGCTTTACTAAAATTTTACGATCCTTACACAGCGGAATTAGACATATACATTGCAAATGACACGACGAATTAAACAAAGTTGATGGACGATAATTAATGCAGATGTTACAACCTTAAGTAAATGTGACTTTTTTTACTTGTCGTGAACACATCGTAACATAAATTAATAAAATTATTAATTTATTTTTAAAATTTAAAATATAGTGTAGGTTGTTACTCAGTTTACTGGAATCTGTTTAATATGTGACTTAAGTAAATTAGATTTATTTTCATCATATTCGATAAAAAAAAACTGTAAGTTGAGTTTATTTACCGATTAGAACCACACATGGACACATCTTGATGTGAAGCTTAATTACATAAATGTAATTAGAAAAACAAGTTCTATAAAGAGAGCAGTCAATCACACAAACATACTTAGACCAAAACACATGCGCATAAATCCCATGTTTCTAGTAGTTAGTTTGAAAGTTTTAAAAATAAAATGTAGCCTTGTGCCTTTCAGAGTACTACTACTAATTAATATTTTTCAAATTGGATAGATTAATCAGTTAAAATAAATTTAAGATTTCAATGGTTCGTATATGTAAAACTAGAATTAAATCAATTTTAATAAAATAATAATAAAATCACATAAAATAATATTAAAAAAAATAATATCATAATGTATATTATTAGAAACTAAAAAGGATGACATAATTTCAATAATATACATAGATATTTACTGATAATAATATGCTTATATTGAAAATAAAAAGTAACAAACATTTTATGTTAATTTAAATTTTTTAACAATAAAAATGATGTTGAGTTGCACATCTTTTATTGATTTACTGTAAAAAAAAATATCGTTTTTTCTTCTTCTTTTTTTATACCAATTTTCTAGCTTTTTGCCCTTTTTTATTCTGCCTATATATATATGAGTGAGTTTTTCTTTTCTTACTCGACAAAAAAATATTGCACCTGGAGGAAAATTTGCCTTTTTTTGGGTACAGAACAAAATTCAACATGTTAACTGTCTGAATTAAGAATAAATTTCTGAATGGGAAACAACTTTTGATAAACCAAAAAATTGATAAAATTAAATGGACCAAGCTATAGTATATGGCATAATTCAGTGGATCCACAAATGCTAATTGAGTTGAATATACGTGAAAAGATGCCCTTTGTGGTCCAAACCCTCAATTTCCGACAACAATGACATCGTACCCTTCAAGCTTCAAAGTTTAAACTGAAGGAGTTCAAAGGACAATTCTTATAGGGTCTTACCTATAGAAAAAACACACATATACATCATGGTGTTATGTTAGGTTCATGCATATATATATATATATATATATATATATATATATATATTAATTGTTAACTACATGTTTGTGTGTGCTAGGTTCTATGTCTACCAAGTACCAAAACCTTTATCCTTTAGGTGGAGAAATGGTGGGTTCTCGTGTTTTCTTTGCCATTTAAATCAGATTTCTTCTTGTTGTTATTTATTTATTTATTATTATTATTATTATTATTATTATAAGCTTTTTATTTTATTTTATTTACTTATATGAAATAAGATATTAATGTTTTTAGTGATGGGCATATGTTAATTTTCTGATGATGTTATTTTCACTCGCAGGTAAATTGTATTTTATGTGGTGGGTTCTTTTATTTGCACCTCATTATATATTGATTATAGTTGTGTCTAAAACAATTTGGAAACGCAAGTCAATTTGGGCATAACACTTTGTTGCATACGATTAAAACAAATAAAGAGATGAGAAGAACGGTAAATCTTCTCAACTAACAAAATGCAATGAATGAGAAAACAAAAATGTATTCTCATCTTACCTCGTCACACCTTTGGTCAATAAAAAATAGATTAGATAGGTAGTCCGAGTTATAAATTTAATGCATCTAGTTAATATATATATTAAAATACATTTATAATGATCTAAATATTTTTTTAAGATTTTATTCATTTATTTATATTTTTATTAAATAAATTAAAAAATTATTACATCTGTATATTAAAATATTCAATTATAATCTATAATTTAAGTTGAATGGGTTAATATTTATAATTTAAATTATAAAATTATAACATATTTATATATTATAACAATATAATATAAAAAATATAATATTTTTATTAATAATTGTTTTTTCTATTTTAATATATATATATATATATATATATATATATATATATATATTTTAAACCAATCAACTCATCCATTAGACGAGGAACTAGACAAAAGATAAAAAATAGACTAATAAACTAAAATTATTAAATGTTTTCATCAGTTTGAAATGTATTGAAAATTATTATTATTTATTAAATTGTTATTATAATTATTTTATTATTATTATATTGTAATTATCAACCTTATTATTATCAATATATATATATATATATATATATTTAAACTAATTTTAATATTAAAAAATTTAAATTAAAATAGACAAAAAAAAATTCAAAGAAAAAAAGTTGCATTTATACTCTCTTTTTTCTCGTTATCGCTTTTAATATTTTTCATTGGTCGCTGAACACTATCACGTTTAATTTCTAATATGATTTTATGAAATTCCCTAACAGTTCAAAACCTACAAGTTATTTAGAATCGGTAAAGTAAACGATAGAGAAACATAGCGATGAAATCTTTGTACGTGGTTTGTAGAAGAAAAAAAGAATATATATATATATATATATATATATATATATATATATATATATATATATATATATATATATATATATATATATATATATATCAAATTAGTTATTTTTAACCCTCCCCATACATTAGTGTAGTAAACCAAATTTATTATAAATATAATTAATGTTAGGATTCGTAATGATTTGGTGGAAACATTTATCAATTAATTATTAGAATTCACAAATTAAGTAGTAATGTATATAAATATAATTTTCTTAAGGAATTAGTGACAATTTATCTCAATATATTTAACAATTTCTTGAAATATTAGATTTGAGATAAGATGTAAAATATTTTTATTGTCATAAACGATAATTATTTGTGATATCCTCAAATTTCTGGTCCTTTAAACAATTATTTGAGTCATATAAAGTTCATAGGTGATTGGGTCATAGTCATAACTTTATACTTCACACTAGGTATTGTTACTTGGATTTTGCTTCTTATTTTTTCAATATATCAAATTGTCACTATGACAATACAATATCCAAATGTCAATCTCTAATAAAATGGATAATCTACTTAGTCTACATCATAGCAACTTACAACTTAAATGTGATTATTATGACTATTTAGCAATAATTTTATTAGCACCTTTAATATATTTCAAAATGTGAAAATGCGTACATTATGATGTTTTATACATGGAGAATTCAAAAAATGACTTACCACATTATTTGTGAAAGAATGTTATGATGAGTAATCGTAAAATAATTCAATTTTCCATCAAGTCTTTCTTAGAGAAGTGACTAGGTAGAAATTTTGTATTTGAATCCATAGGTGAGTTAATAGGCTTGAAATTCATAATCAAATTTCTTCTAAAACATACAATTTATACATACTTTCTTTGAGAAATAACAATTTTATTGTTAGTTTGTAATACCTTAATCCCCAATAAATATTTGAGTTTGTTAAATTCTTTTGTTTAGAAATGATAGTAAAGATGTTGTTTTATTTGGAATATGCCATGGTAATCACTACCTATAAGAATAATCAACATACACTACCAAGTATATACACCCACTATTTGTGTGGCGATGAAATGTCAAATGATTTGCTTCATTGTGAGTCATTCCAAATTGTTGGACTACTTTATTGAATATACTAAACCATGTTATTAGAAACTGCTTGAGATCATATAAAGATTTGTGAATGTGACATACTATTCTTCAAGACTCCCCTTAAGCAACAAAATAAGAGGTTACTCCATATAAATTTTCTCCAACAAATCACCATGAAGAAAGACATTTTTGACATCTAATTGATAAAGGGGTCAATGATAAAGGTAGCTACCATGGCAAGGAATAGGAAAACATAAGTCATTATGGTAATTAAAGAGAAGGAGTCACTATAATCCAATTTAAATATATGAGTATAACTTTTGGCAATCAAGTAGATTTTGAGTGATCAATAATGCTATAAGGTCTAACTTTGACCACCTACAACCAATAATAGATTTTTTAGGAGACAAAGCCACAAGATCTCAAGTGTTAGAGTGGTGATATTTTGACAACCGGAAATCATACAACCCTTCAAACAACTCACTTTTATTAATATAATAATCTATAGAATGATTTAATAAAAATAAAAATAAAGTAAAATTATTATTATAATATTAAAATAGAGTTGTTTATAGGAGTTGTATGGATTTGGGTTGTCAAAGTATCATTTTCCCAAGTGTTATTATACCTTAGAGTGCATAATTCAGTAAACATGACTTGTCTATAACTAGAATGGACTAAAACATCACCTATAATTTTAGGAATTGACACAAAGAAAATAGTAAAAAGACATGTATAAAGGGACGGAGACAATCAGTGTTAAGTCATGCTAATATAATGAGTTGAATGATTGTGAGTAGAACATATATCTTTACAAAAAGTAGTGAAAATATCTAACTTAGATGACGGGGTCAAAAGGGACGAAAGAAATGGTCAAGTGGATTTTGAGCGATCAATAATGCTATAAGGCCTAACTTTGACACCTACAACCAATAATAGATTTTTTAGAAAACAAAGTCACAAGCTCACAAGTGTCATTATACCTTAGAGTGCATAATTCAGTAAACATGACTTGTCTATAGCTAGAATGGACTAAAACATCACCTATAATTTTAGGAATTGGCACAAAGAAAATAGTAGAAAGACATGTATAAAGGGATGGAGAAAATCAATGTTAAGTCATGTCAATATAATGAGTTGAATGATTATGAGTAGAGCATATACCTTTACAAAAAGTAGTAGAACTATCCAACTTAAATGGCGGGGTCAAAAGGGACGAAGGAGGTGGTATTGGGGAAGAGTTAATAGGTAACCTTACCGAAAGGTGTAGACATTGTCGATAGTACTCCTAATTAAATCAAAGTAGAGAAATGATTCGAAGGATGTGAAATTAGTAGAGATCAAATAATATTGAAATGGGTAAATAACACTTATATCATTTGTGAGATCTTATTTTGTTATTGTCATACTTGCTGGAAGAAGATGATGAGTTAAAGAATGTTTCACCAAAGATTAATTACGTATGAACACCAAAATCTTAATCAACATTGACGTCACACCGAACAAATAATGAGAAGAAAACAATTAAAACTAAAACATTCACTATAAAAAAAGAAGATTATTAATATATAATAATAATTGTATGTATAATTAATTTTGGTAATGTATAACCATAAATTAAAATCATTGTTTATAACTCACATTTTAGTATATATATATATATATATATATATAAAAGATATTTAGACACCTTTACTTCAACTCCAAACTTTATTTTTCTATGATACATTTTAAATTTGGTCAAATTCTCTTCGTAAAAAAATATAGATCCATATTTAAGTTTTTCATATAAACCAATATTACCACAATTACATTTCTATTATAATTTCTAATATAAAGAGGGAAGATTGAAGTTGGAGTCTAAAATTTGAAGTTATTTCTTATTTTCTTTGCATTATAAAGTTTAAGGAGTTGAAGAACTTTCAATTTAAACTATTCAAAATATGAATAGCAATAAAATGTATCTATATTTTATTTTTTCACGATAGTCACTAAGTTAATCACTAGTATAAAATTGACAAAAGATAATATTTTTTAACGATGATTATATATGAATCGTTGTTGAAAAGATGCAATGATAATTTTATAATTTTTTTAACGATGATTCATCTATGATGGTCGTCATATAATCATTATTGTATATGACGTACAACAATGAGTTATAAATAAAATCGTTGTATGTGACATATTATGACAATTTTAAATAAATCATCGTTATATATGTAAAATATTAATAAATAACGATGATTATATTTATAATTGATAATGTATGTCGATCATTTTAATGACGATCTTTTATAATCGATGTTCTATGTCATATACAATGACATTTATAGAAAAATCGTTTTCATACGTCTCATTAAAATTTTTAACTTCGTCCATTTTTTTAAATTTCATTTTTGCATTTTCAATTCTCTTTTTTTTTCAATTTTCCTCCTTTGTTGCAATTATTCTCTTCCTTTAGTCATCGTGATTTCACTCTTTTCTTCTTCTTTTCTCTCTTTCTTTCTCAAATATTTCTCCCCACCTAAAAGCTTACGGGTTTATCGCAACGGAATAACAAGAGTGTAATGGAAACTTCCTTTATAGAGGAGCAATAACGAGAGACCAGCGTTATCGTAGCGAGAGGTTCTAAGTTTACTTGTATTGCTTATTTATTTGTTGCAACAAATTTTCTTGGATTGCTTTGCAATGATATAAAATGGAAATTTTGACATATGACGATGATTATAAATATGATTGTCATCTAATGGATAATTTATGATGAGGATTCAAAATTATGATTCATTTATTAATTTTTAACCATTCAAAATCATTGTTATAACTTTTTTTTAATCATAGTAAAAAAATTATTTTAAGTAAAAAATGTTTTACAACATGAAAAAAAAAGCCCAATGCCCAATGACTCTACCGATTTAACAACCACAATGCTAAAATATTCGAAATATCAACAAGTTTTGTCACCGTCATAACTATTATAATATTAAAAAAAATGTTGCGAGCCAGTAAATTTTGGATGAAAAGTTCATATTAAATTGTGATTTATGATTATTGATTATTATTTGTATTCTTGAAAATCTTTTAACTTTCTTTGTTTTCTTTTACCGAAAGATTCATAGTAATGTTCATATTCTTTTCTTCCCACCATCTTATAAAATTATATTAAGTTTTTTATAACCATTTTAAATCTTAATTAAAGACATGATATTTTTTACAGTATAATAATAATATTTGAAACGCCCTTATCAACGAATATAGAAACATGCATGCACAAATCTCAAACAATATGATGTAAAGTCATCATCTCCTTCTTATGGATCCTTGAAACATAAAATGTTACCTAATCAAGAGACAAGGTTAACGGGAAGTGTCCATGCTCACGTAAGTTAGTTTTCTACTTTATCTAAGACATATATAAAATATGGTGCATATGCAATGAAAACCCCCTATATGAATGAATGTTCTTATGGTCCCCTCGTTCTCATTTGAGGGTGACCTTATTGGCAAAGAGAAGTTTGCATGAACAAAGGGTAGTTGCTCGTGTAGTTGTTAGTATTAAAGGAGATTTCAAAGGACGTGCCCAGAAAGAAGGCCCACTTTAACTTTGAGATCGATGCAAACTTAAATCTTTCAATGGGATCAAATTGCGTATATTACCTTCAATTCTTCGAAGGAATAGTTCAATATCTTCACAACGTAGGAGAGAGAAAGAATCGAGAACAGTGACATATCATGGGGATGGCAAAGAAAGGTGTAGATATTAGAATTATGAAAGAATAAAAAAGAAGTGGATGGGGGCTACATATATATAGAAGTCATATAGAATTATATTATGGATGTCAAAATTTTATCTAATGTTAACATGAAAGTATTTTTATGTGTTTTTCTTTTTACCTTTGTCTTGTCTTTTTAACCTTAAAACCTCAATCGAAGGTACAAGAAATGCTTATACCCATGTGCACTTTCTCAGTTAATGAAAAACGTATGTGGCTCAAATTAATTGAAGTATATATATATATACATTTCGATTAAAGTCATTGATAGAAAAATTACATTTATTAGATACAATAATATTATAAAATATAAATTTATATTATTTTCATTTTATTAAATATTATTAAATTAGATATCTCATCATTTTTAATTTATCGAATGTGGCTTTCTAAATTTTTTAGGATCATCCATTTTTGGTTACTATATTAGACATTTAACTAATTGAAATTAACAAAACTTCTAACTAAACATATATATAAATGCATTCAATACTTGCATATTATGGAAATCATTTATATGGTAGAAAATTCAAATGTAGAAGTTAATCGAACCAGTATAATAACAATATATCACAAACTATATATAGTAATCCTTTATCCAATAAATTAGATAAAAACAAAAATGCATTTACAAGACTTCTACCTAAAGTAAAATATCTCTCTACCAATTGGTTCATTTGTTTAAGGACAAATCTAGTGAATTTAATATGCTTGCGATCTTGATTATTTACATAACGGAATTTATTTTTATGCATTATTTATTAATATAAATATGTTATATCATCAATAAGTAATAGAAATAAAATTTAAAATCATTATTACAAAATAAATAATTTTATTATATATAAACCATATGTGAAACTTTAGTTGTTTGATTAGAATTTTGTGATAATCACCACCTACCTGTGAGAATCAAATAATTCACAATTAGAAAAGATATTTTTATACCAAATATTTTTCACTTTTTATTTCAACTATAATATAAAAAGAAGACGTACTATATCAATTGTTTAATCAACTGACGTAGTATTTACAAAATATTAAGATATTTTTGTATCAATTAATTTTATAACCAATATAGTAGATGATATTTTGAAAAAAACATATTTTATTTATTTTTCTTCTACAACCCCCAATTATATTAAGTTTCAAAATGATTTCACAATGTACATGTTTTATATTTAAATTTTTACATTAATTAATATCTCTATTCTAAAAAATATATATTTTTATATATATTCCGATGTTTTAAATTATAACAAAATAATATTAAAAATAAATTTAAATTTCTAACATAATAGGAGAAACGTGGAGGGTTAGTATAAGACAAAGACATTAGGAGGAGGGTGATTGATAAAGAGTTTGAATGTTTGTTAAGTGGTAAAAAGTTGATATAATTTTGCCTTGAATTGTTATGAAACCACTTAACTTATGTTAATTCTAATATATTTTTCTCCCAATATAGGATGAATTCGAGAATACTTTGATACAAGAGTAAGGAGCACAATTGTCAGCATAATTAGAGTAAAATTAAAAGAAAGAAGAACGCTTAAGCGAATGAAAGATGAGAGGGTCGACCCAAATTCTCTTATAAAAAGATAAGTTGTGTTTTAAGAAAGGAGAACAATCTTGGAGAAGAGGAGACATGACTACTGTTAGGGTTTCGTCTAATCTTCATCAATTATTCACTTTTTCATCAATTAGAGCATTGTAATGACCAACATGAGTGGCTAACTTCATTCTCTTAGGATTCAGTGCACTTCCTTTGAACTCTTTTGTATCATGGTGATATTTTGATATATTAATTTATGCTTTGATTTATCCTTTATGCTTTGGAATAATTTATTCTTGATTGTTTGAGGTATGATTGGAAAATATATCTTGAACCCTAGATCATGGTAAGAATATTTGTTACGTTAATTTCCAGGAATGGAATGAATGTATCAATTGCTTAACACCCTAAACCTAATGCTGGAAAATATCTTAATTGTGTGAGGAATCAACATTTATTAGGTTTTCTTATGAATTTCATGTGTGAGGAATCAACATGGATTATTTGAGTAGGTGACATCAACATTATTAGGTTAATTGAAGTTCTTAATTGACATAGCTATTACAAAAGAGGGATAAGAAAGGAAACCAATCCTAAGTACCTTTAATTGATATTTTCTCAACAATTTACATTTCTTTATCATTTAATTTCAATTCAACTCTTATTTTCAAAACTCAATCTGTTTAATCTACTTAGTAAGCATAATTGGGAATTTTCATTGAAATTGTTCCTCGTGGGATCGACTTTTATTTAATCGAAATACTATATTGTGATTGATAATTTTGGTACGCTTACCAATAATTCAACAAGTATTTCTGGCGCTGTTGCCGAGGAACAGTGTTCTTTAAGAATTCTTTGTTTAGCTTATTGAGTATTTTATTTTTATTTCTATTTTTGTTTTATTATTATTATTATTACTATTATTATTTAGTTTTTAATTTGTGTTAATATTTGCTTGAGTTACTCTTTTGATTAAGAGAGACAGGTATCTTCGAGCGGTTAGAATTTAATCCAAAGATTGAAAAAATAGCTCGGAGGAACCGAGGTAGAAGAAGAAGGAAACTCAAGAACAAGCTACAAGAAAATCTGCTAATTCTTCTTTCACACTTGATTTACTAGACCCAATTATAGAAGATATGGCGGAAGAAGGAGCAAATCTGAATTCGAATCCAGATCCAAATCAAAACCCAAATTCAAATCCACCTAGAAGAACTCTTAGAAATTGTGCTATGCAACAAGGTCCAAGGCATTTTTCCAGCATTGTCATTCTGGATTATCATACATTGCAGATGAATCCATCCTTCTTAAGCTTGATTAGTGCTCATCAATTCACTGGATTGGATTATGAAGACCCTTATATTCATTTGTCTACTTTTTATGAGTTGATTGATACCATGGGATTTAGAGCAGCAAATCTTCAATCTGCATATTTGATATTATTTCCTTTTTCTTTGGCAGGTAGGGCAAAGGAGTGGCTGAAAGAACATCCTAATCAGAGTTTGACTAATTGGAGTAGTGTAGAAGAAAAGTTTCTGAATAGATTTTTCCCACCATCCCGCTACATCAAAGCAAAATCTGACATCACTTCTTTCAGACAAGGAGAAAATGAACAATTTTGTGAAGCATGGGAGAAATTTAAATCACTGTTGAGAAAATGCCCAAATCATGGATTTGATAATGTTGCTCAGTTGAATATTTTCTATACTGGGTTGCGACATGATGCAAAGATGTTATTAGAGGCTGCAGCAGGAAGATCCATGTTGGATGTAGAAATTGATCATGCCACAAGAATTATTGATGCACTAGATTTTACAGACCAACAGGCTCAACATGATAGACATCCAATTCAAAGGAAGAGAGTCCTTGAACTTAACACCACAAATGCTCTCTTAGCCCAGAATAAAATTTTGACCCAACAAATTGAAGCATTGATGTGTGGAGGTGATCATTCAAATGCTCTTATCAAGGCAACATTCAGCAAGAAGAAGCTAATTATATGGGGGCCCAAGGTAGTAGTCAAGGCAGACAAGGCAATTTTCCTAATCCCAATAATTATCAGAATAATTTTGCACAAGAATGGAGAGGGAATCAAAATCAGAATCAAAATTTTGGGTGGAACCAAGGTGTTAGCTCATCTACTAGACAACCTACATTTCAACAACAGTCATATCAGCAACCTCCATATCAACAACAGCAACAGCATTATCCTTCAGTGCCTAACAGAATAAGTAAATTGGAGGATAATGTAGAAAAATTTACGCAAAGCACTATGGCTAATCAACAAAATAATGAGGCTTCATTTAGAAATATAAAGACCCAGATAGGCCAACTGGCTAAGCAATTATCTGAGCAGCAACAAGGAGGACAATTTTCAGCTAACACACAAACCAACCCTAGGGAGCAATGTAATTCAATAACTACAAGGAGTGGAAAAGTTGTAGGTAAGGGGATTGGTGACAATATAGTTGTTGAAGAAGAAGTTTTGGTAAAAGAAGATGAAGAGCAAGAAAAGGAGAATAATAAAGAAATGCATAATCCTAATAAGAAGAACGAAGAGAAGATAGAAAAAGGAAGGAGTCAAAAACTATTTGTAAAGAAGGACAGTTTGCAATATTAATGGATATTTTCAAGCAATTGCAAATTAATATATCATTTGTGGAAGCTATGGAGCAAATGCCAACATACGCCAAATTCATGAAAGAGCTCTTAACTAATAAAAGAAGATTTACTGATGAAATATATTTTTATTATTTATCATATTTTTTGAGGTTTAGAGCATTACCAAATTAATTTTTTGTTATCGATGAGATTCGAACCCGAGTACCTTAGTATTGGAGGCTGATACTCCAACCACTAAACTACTCGAATTTTTTGATAGTAACTTACAAATAAATTATATTTATATACAAATATGTATATATATATATATATATCCGTGTAAATATATAAATATATAAATACAAATATATTTATATATTTTGATATATTTATATAATTATATATTTATATGTTGGATGTGAGGGCACGCTCGAAGGTGAAAGTGTGTGTCGAGTGGGTTTTCAAAATTTGATGCCAAATTTGTGAGCGGGTCTCTTTATATGGGTTTGTAATTTAATGACGAATATAATATTTATAATTTATTTATATAATGATATAAAATAAATTCGGGAAACGCATCATTCAGCTCAAACGAAAAATACTAATTTTCGCTCAAGCGAGGCTTGAGCGAGTGAATTTCCGTGAGTTTTAACGTATTTTCACTCAAGCGAGAGTCAATCTCACTTTCACCCTCGAACACGCCCTCACATCCAACATATAAATATATAACTATATATAATATATATATATATATATATATATATATATAAATATATCAAAATATATAAATATATTTGTATTTATATATTCTATATTTATATATTTACATGGATATATATTTATTTGTATATAAATATAATTTATTTGTAAGTTATTATCGAAAATTACAGTAGTTTAGTGGTTGGAGTATCAACTTTCAACTCTAAAATACTCGGGTTCAAATCCTGTCGATGACAATTCTTGAACTTAAGTAAATTTTTGGTCGAAAAAAATAAAAATACTTTCCGAAAAATATATATAAATAAATATATATTTACATGGATATATATTTATTTGTATATAAATATAATTAATTTGTAAATTATTATCAGACAATTACAGTAGTTTAGTGGAAAATATATATAAATAAATATATATTTACATGGATATATATTTATTTGTATATAAATATAATTAATTTGTAAATTATTATCGAGACAATTACGAGTAGTTTAGTGGTTGGAGTATTGACGTTCAACTCTAAAATACTGGGTTCGAATCCTATCAATGACAATTATTTAACTTAAGAGAAATTTTGGATGAAAACACATTCAACGTCAGTTCCTAGATGAACCGACGTTGAAAGTCTTTTAATTTACACATTCAACGTAGGTTCATCTAGAACCGACGTGGAAAGTGCATCGGTTCATCTAGAACTGACGTGGAAAGTGCTTTCTACGTCGGTTGACTAAGAACTTCGGTTCATCTAGAACTGACGTGGAAAGTGCTTTCTACGTTGGTTGACTAAGAACCAACCGACGTAGAATGTGTCCAACATTCAACTTTCAACGTCATTTTTTAACCAACCGACGTTGAAAGTATATTTAACGTCGGCTCAGCTTTAACCGACGTTAAATGGCGACGTTGAAAACATATTTTGTAGTAGTGTATATTCCAAAAATCATTGCCTCAAAAGTCCAAGGACCCTGGAAGTTTCACTATACCAGTCACAATTGGTGAATTACCAGTGAAAAAATCATTACTTGATTTAGGGGCCAGTATAAACCTCATGTCATTATCTATGTTCAAAAGAATAGGAGACCTAGAAGTAAAGCCTACAAGAATGACACTGCAACTAGCTGACAGATCTCTAAAGATTCCTTATGGAGTAGTAGAAGATATTTTAGTTAGAGTGGATAAATTCATATTTCATGTTGATTTTGTGATTATGGACATGGAGGAAAATGAGAAAGTCCCATTGATCCTGGGAATGCCATTTATGAAGACTGCCAAAGTAATTATAGATGTTGACATGGGCAAGTTGAAAATTAGAAATAGAGATGATGAAGTTAATTTTAATCTGTTTGAAGTTATACAACAATCGGAAGACAAGAAAGATTGCCTCAGAATAGATACTTTGGAGGAATTACCCATCTCAGCTGAAAAACAAGATTACAAGCCTGTTACACAACCCCAAAGACATCTCAATCTGACTATAAAGGAAGTTGTTCAAAGAAAGGTACTGAAACAGGTATGATTTATCCAATCTCTGACATTCGTAAGGTTATTCGCAATGAAAAGAATAAATTCATTCCCACAAGGACAGTCAATGGATGGAGAATGCGTATATATCACATTGATCACTCACCTGCATGAGCCCTAAAGCAAATAGGCGTCAAGCTGAAGACGTTAAACAAGCGCTCCTGGGAGGCAACCCAATGTTTTAAATTTGTTTTTTTTTTCTTTTTGCAGTTTAAGTTTTTTTGTGCATTTTTTTTCTTCCTTAGGTTCTTTCTTTGCAAGATTGCTCCAGGTACATAGTGAACTTCTCCTCAAGACTTTGAAGTCTTACTTCAATGGCCTGAGGACAGTCCAACTTTTCCGGAGGGGGTGAGAAAGTCTGCAGCTGAGGATGAGGCATAAGATAAGGAGGAGATGACAAGTGAAGAAAATGAGGGAGGAAACTTACTTTGTTTTTAATATTTTTAATTCCTTTGTTTTTAATTTAATATTTTTAATTGCTTTATTTTAAATTTTGAATTCTCTTGTTGTCCCATAATTTGTTTTAGAGTAATAAATGAGATTATTGTTTATTATCTAATTCAAATCTAGAACGTGAAAAATCATTTTGATTGTTTCCAATAACAAGTAATTTCGGGATGTTGAGTATGATAGTGAAAAGGAATTGATAAGGAGAATTAGGAATTAACTGAATTGGAGAAGCTAGCCAAAACCCAGGTGAGTAGAGTACCAAAAATAGATAAATTGAGTGTCAACACTTTGTGATTGATAACTGATATTGGTTGATTCTTTGATGCGATTGCATGTTGGCAAGACTTGAAAATGATAAAGGAATTTTTTTTCTTTGTAGTAGATATAACCCAGAGCCAAATAGGTAACCCTGCATTAATTTTAGGACATCTATTTGAACCCCTTCTGAGCCAAAAATAATATTGTTTTTTAAACAGAACCCTTAAGCCTAAACACTATTTATCTACCTTCTTATATTTGAGAAAGGAAATGAGTATGAATGACACTATTTTTCTTATTGTTGGGTATTGCTATTGTTGTCTTACAGGTATTATTGGGGTGTTATTATTAAAAAAAAAAGAGGTGTAAAGAAAAAGGAAAAGCAAAGCTTAAAAATTGGCAAAGCCAAAAAGAATACATGCAAAAGCATGAGAAAAAAAATATAGAAAAGTAGTTCAAGGGGGAAATAATAACTTGTGAGATCATTAACTCATTATCATTATGTTAGGGACAAAAGCATGAAGTTTGAAGCCTGACTTGAGGAAATATTAAATAGGAATCATTCATATGAGTTGAATTTCTCAAATATTTTTGTATATCCCAGAAAAACCAATAATTCTTTCTTAGCTCAGCCCCATTACAAGCCTCAAAAGACATTTTGATTTAAGTATTGTTTAACAATTGTTTATTGCTTGAAGATGATTATCAATATTGAATTGTTTAAATGAAGTGATTGAATGAGATAAACACTTACCTGTGTGAATTAGAGATGAGTATATATAACTATATTTGAGAGATCATGCTTCTCTGAGGATAGTTGAGGACTAATTATTCTTTGTTGGTTTCTATAACTTGAATGCTTATGTGTTCTATTTTCATTTGGAGTTGTGAGCATCACCTCTGAAAATTTTTATGTGTGGTTCTGGAAGAGAAAGTGATAATAGGCGATGGTTTTGTTTTGGAAAAATTACTTTGCTTGGGAAAATCAAGATTCTAGGTTGGGGGGAGTTGTTAAGTGGTAAAAGTTGATATAATTATGCGTTGAATTATTATGAAACCACTTAACTTATGTTAATTCTAATATATTTTTCTCCCAATATAGGATGATCTCGAGAATACCTTGATACAAGAGTAAGGAACACAATTGTCAGCATAATTGGAGTAAAATTAAAAGAAAGAAGAACGCTTAAGCAAATGAAAGATGTGAGGCCCAACCCAAATTCTCTTATAAAAAGATAAGTTGTGTTTTGAGAAAGAAGAGCAATCTTGGAGAAGAGGAGACACGACTATTGTTAGGGTTTCGTCTAATCTTCATCAATTCTTCACTTTTTCATCAATTAGAGCATTGTAATGGCCAACATGAGTGGCTAACTTCATTCTCTTAGGATTCAGTGCACTTCCTTTGAACTCTTTTGTATCATGGTGATATTTTGAGATATTAATCTATGTTTTGATGTTGTTATTCTTATCCTTTATGCTTTGGAATGATTTATTCTTGATTGTTTGAGGTATGATTGGAAAATATATCTTGAACCCTAGATCACGGTAAGAATATTTGTTACGTTAATTGTCAGGAATGGAATGAATGTATCAATTGCTTAACACCTTAAACCTAATGCTGGAAAATCTCTTAATTGTGTGAGGAATCAACATTTATTAGGTTTTCTTATGAATTTCATGTGTGAGGAATCAACATGGATGATTTGAGTTGGTGACATCAACATTGTTAGGTTAATTGACGTTCTTAATTGACATAGTCATTACAAAAGAGGGATAAGGAAGGAAATCAATCCTAAGTACCTTTAATTGATATTTTCTCAATAATTTACAGTTTTTTGTCATTTAATTTCAATTCAACTCTTATTTGCAAAACTCAATCTGTATAATCTACTTAGTAAGCATAATTGGGAATTTCCATTGAAATTGTTCCTCGTGGGATTGACTTTTATTTAATCGAAATACTATACTGTGATTGATAATTTTGGTACGCTTGTCAATAATTCAACAATGCTCATCAAAGAAGTGTTAAGAGAAGGTTGTGAAAAAGAAAGTGCATTTGATATAAAGAATTAGAAATGAAAGAGGAGAACGATTCTCGTGTTGTGGTGGAAGAAAATGTTTGGCAACATCACAATAGAGAAGAATAATAGGTGGTGTACGATGGAGGAAAATAAATGAGAAGCAAAAATAAAAGAGAAAAGAAATAAAAAATAACGAAAAACGTTAATGAGAAGGATTGATGCTTAGGTGAAAAAATAAAAAGAAAATGTTACACTTGTCTTATTATTATAGCCACTTTAACATCGATAATTGGTTTTCTATTGATATAGAAAGTTTTCCATCTTTTATATCAATTATTATAAAAAATTTTTATATTGGTTCAAACAATAATCGAGATTAAAAAAAATCCTCTAATATTTACGAAATTATTAACAAGAGTCCATTTATCTTAAATCGATGTTATATAAATGATATAAAATTATTTTAAAAAATTATATATATATATATATATATATATAATTTTTTATCTTAATTATGTTAATTTTCTTTTAATATAATTATTTTAAAAAAAATACTCATTTTTAACCGTTATTTTAAAAAATAAGAGATAATGATAAAAAAACTTTATAACTTATTCAACATCATAATTACAATAATAGCATTTAATATCAATTCTATAGAATATACAATATTGGTTTATCATCATCATTGAAAGTTAACACTTTCAACATTGATTGTAAAATAACCAATGTGGAAAGTCATATCTTATAACATCGGTTGTTATATAATTGATGTGGAACCTCAAAACTTTCAACATTGATTGTTAAATAATTGATGTCAAATATTTGTTATATATGTGTAAAATGAGTAAATATATTATGTCAGATAATGATTTAACTAATGTTGAAAGTGTTTTCAATATCAGTTATGGTCATAAATGATGTAGTTCTAAATGATCTCAAATATAAATAATAATTTCAAATGATATATTGTTCGTAATGTTCATAGAAATAAGTAATAACAATTACAATCAAACATATCTACAAAATTCAATGCAAATGTTTATTTCCTCGTAGTTTCCAATAACTTTTGTTGCATCTTCAATTGCCTCTCTAGGCAATGATTCTTTTTCTCTAAACACCTACAATATATGGTTAGTGTAATAATGTAGATGGATATTACAGAACTAAAATAAAAAATATCACTTAACCTAGTTCCAAGAATCTCTTATGTTACCTACTACTATTAACCACATCCAATACATCACATAATAGTCACACTTATAACTTTAAGGTTGCCTATTACACTAAAAGTAAGTAGCATGTTAATTAACATTGTAAAATAATACATACATACTAAAGTAATATTATATTACAAAATAGAAATGACTTATGTTCATCGTAACCCATTCTGGGTTAATGTTTTTAATTATATATATTATGTCAATTGTATTGCAAACCTTGAAAGCATGATTGACAATAAATAAATAAAGATAATAAATACAATTATAATACAACAATCACTTATTCATTATGTTTTTTATCTCTATTTCTGGTTTACGATTTAATGAGTAGAACCAACACACAATGTTGTTCTTTGGATAGATAAGGAGTAGTTGTCAATGATGTTTGTGTAATCACAAATAGTTAGAATGTAATTAAAGAGAAATTAAAATAATTACAATTAAATATTGACTTACTGAAATAAATAAACATCAAGGTAAATATCTTTCATTGACTCTAACATCCAATTATGCATGTATATTTGAACTTCTTCTCTTTTATTCCTTCATTTTTTTTATTTTATAAAATGACATTTGAAAAACCCATACACATATGATGATCTTTTGGGGACCAACATTTAATGCCTTATCCTAAGTTGGTGTAGCCACTTTGTTTGACATCTCAACATCTTAAACATCTAATAAAAAATATTATCTTAGAAATAATATATAATCATATTAAAATGTGATATATAATCATATTAGATGAAACAAGCCTTAATAAGCAATGAAGGTTTGCAAGGCCTGTCCCACTAACTTCACCTCTTTAGTGGGTGCAGGAATTTGAGCATCAGCATCTCAAACCTCTTCAACCACCACTCTCACTAGGTTAGGTGTCAAAGAAACATCATGGATGGTTGAACCCCCTTTCTGAGTTGTACCAATGGCCACCAAACATGGCTAAACTAGATCATCGTCAATCTAAAACTCATACTAATCTGGCTGACCAATGTTAGTGTCATCTTGTAAGGAGTAGTAATTGAGTCAGTACAACTACCCTTTGTGCTAACACGTGCACATGATAGAGCATCAACACCAATACTTTGGATGACCATGTTGCGAGGTAGCCATAGAAGCTAAGCTTGGGTCATATACATGCATGAACTCCTTCTGAACCCGTGCAGTAATGGCCAGTGTCAACTTCTTTGTAAGATGCATTTCCAACTTAGTCATCTCTTGTTTGCTCAAAGATGATGCAATAGGATATGTGATGGTGACCCAAAGTACTGTCAAATACCCACTCTAACTCCATCAACACGAACAAGACTAGGGTGTTCTAGATGCCCAATGGCGATTGTCAATATGTGCTGCCCACCACGAGAAGTAAGTGCTCCTTACATGCACTGCCCTACCAAAGAATCCTATAAAGCAATTCAATACATTGACTATGCAGTAGTTAAATACAATTTAAAAGTAAAATAAATATAAAAACTTACAATTTTGGAAGCAACAGTGTGAAACTTGTACACCTAGGGTACAAAGGTGTCTATGAATCATTCTTCAATTTTTCATACACTAGTGCATGTGTCTGATGAAAATTATTTTGACCAACATCATAGAGCATGCCTTCTATTCTATCTTCCATAGTAGCATCCTCCTTAGTGTGTGATATTATACAAATATTTCTCACTTTATCGTGCCATATCCATGATATAATTCTTCAAAAACTCATCACAGATAAAATATTCTCGTATTATGTTTAATTCTTGTACTCGCCCATTAACACAATTAATGCAAGAGCAATAAATTTTTTCATTCACATTGGGTCCATTTTGTTTAGCATATTCCAAGAACTATTCAATGTCATTTTCATACTCTTCGGATACACGACTCACATTTATCCAACTTCAATCCATTTTGGTAATTTATTTCAAAGAAACTCAATTAAATTATATATGTAATATGTAATTTATTTACAAAAGGTGATTATTCTTCTATTTTTTTATAATAAAAAATAGTACTTAAAAGTTAAATAATCAATTAAAGACATGAATTTCTGACGAAAATTTGGCACAGTCTCCTTTGTATTTTAGAACAAATTAGATTTAATAGTATACTCAAACCTACACAAAACATTCATACTCACACTCTTCATAAAAAAACAAATTTCATTTTTGTTGGCATCAAGGCATACTAAATATAATATCTTACTATGACAAACTTTAACAATCAAACAACATTTCTACATAAGTAATTGACCAACTATGAGAAATTTCATATCCTTAGTTATACACATTACAATATTATGAAGTCTACTCAGCCTTCAATATTTATTATTATCCAAGCACAATTGGTGCAAAAAATACCTGAAGTTATTGCGAGTTTGTAACCAAAGAGGGTTTACAGTGTCATTAGAGGGAGTGAGGAGTGAATGCTAGCCACGGGAGAAAAAGAGACATTGTAAGACCACAGGAAGGAGAAACATCATAACTAGTTGCTCTGATTATTATAATGTGTTTTCAAGAGAAAGAGAACAACAGAGACCTGCCATGTTGCGACAGAGAGACAATAAAGACTCATTATGCTGATGTGAGAGACCCACTATGTCACAACAAATACCCACCTGTCATGATAGAGAGACAACAAAGAGGTGATAGAGAACCACTGCATGCGTAACAGAAGGATGACAAAATCCTATCGCATCAACACAGATAAGTGTCAAAGAGGTCACGAAGACCTAATGTCATCAAAGGGGCAACAAAGAGGTTACGAGCTTCGACAATTCTACTTATGAGGAGGTTGATGACAAATGTGTTTTGATGGTGTGAGGAAGAGAGGAGGAGGAAGATGAATTGACAATCAAGTTGCCAAGAAGAAGATAGAAAGGGATCTCAAGGAGTTTAACAAAACTTTTTATATCGGTTCAATATTTAACTGATGTAGAAATAATGATCCACCATCAATTTTATATTTAACTAATATTGAATGTTACTTTTGACATGATTATCACACAATTAATGTTAAAAACTTTTTTATATTTATAAATATAATATATTTTTATATTTATAAATATAATATATTTTTATATTTATAAATATAATATGACAATGATATAGTTGAAATATTGAAATTAAAATTTATAGTTGTGATTTTCTTAGGTGACACTTGCATCAAAATTTAATGCCACCCATTTAACTATATGTACATCAATTTAACCTTCCCCTATAATTTTTATATTTGTAAATTTCATGTACCTAATAACAATTTTATGATTTTTTTAATAATTTACAGCTCACTTGATAACTGTACAAATTTGACATTATATATAAACGTTGGTCGAATTTATTTTTATTGGTATATAATTTTCAAAACTGAAACTATAGACATTATACATTTATACTTATTACAGTATAACACATTAATAAACAATTCCATTAATTAGTGTCTGTGATAAAAGTTTGATGGCAAGTTTGTAAGAAAAAAATGAACTGTTTAGAGTGATCAAATGGCTAAAAGTAAACTTAAAAGATGATCAATGTTAATTAAAAAAGAGAAAGAGAATAAAACAAGAAAAAAAATAGAGAAATGAAGAGAAGAAAGAAACAACACATAATATGCTGTATAGAAAAACAAGAAATAGGTATAGATGGAAGAGGTGTACTTTGTTACTGAGAGGGAGAGAGAAGGCAGAAAGATTGAGATGCAGATTACATGCTCTTACCATCCATTCGTGTTGTGTTATTTCAAGTGTACACGTTGAGTTGAGGACCACTCTGCAGAATCCTGCAACAGATATAAAGTAGCTAACAAAAAATAAAGAACCGACACCAACTAAATGTACCACACACATGGTCCATGAAAGAGAGAAGTTGGCTTTCTCAGTCTTTCTGAACTCTCATGTTGCCAATTAATTAACGTGGTCGCCTCACAACGCACCCAGCATGAAACCGTGAGAAGAAAAAAACGTGTGCTCACACAGAAATCAAGTACTGTGTCAGTGGTGGTAAATCTATTTTTTACCAAAGAAAAACCACTGTCATTATTATCCCCAATATCTGGCATGTTACTCAGCATTCATTCCTCGTCCGTGGACAACTCCTTCTAATTTGATCTTCAATTCCATCGAATTACAGCTTCAAATATGTGAATGTCCATGCACATAGATGAACGAATCATGTTGAATCAACATGACTGGTACGAAACAAATCCCTGCATTGAAACCAAAACAAATCAAAGGAAGCACAAGGTAGCACAACAACCGATGGTAATGTTACGTGAATTTGGTTTATTGTATTCTTTATTATTTTAGCTGAAAAATTCAGAACCATTTATATCAATTCAAAAGTCAATAGATGACATGTAGTCCACACATTTATATGATGTGGTTGAAGGTTTGGTTTGGTTTAGTTTTTGTTTTTTCAAATAGTTTCGAAAAATTATTCTCAGATATAAATTAAAAAAATAATAACTTTTATTTAAACATTATTTTAAATAAAAGATGACAAATCAATAAACAATAAAAAATAGTTAATTAATTTTAAAAAATTTATAACGATAAGCATCTGTGTGGAATTAATGAAAATAAAAAATACTTCTTTTATTATTTTTTAATTTTAAAAATAAAAATAATTTTTTAAAATATTTTAATAGAATGGTCATCAAATAAGTTTTTTTATTTTTGAAAATTCAAGAACTAAAATTTAGTTCTAAAAACAGTAAGTAAACTTATTTTTAGTAAAGGAAATCAATGATAGTCAAAATTATCTCAAACTTTATTTCCCTTCCTGCTAATCAAGATTAATTTCTACTTTTAGTTATTTATATAATTTTTATCTTCAGTTTGATAATTTTTTATAAAATATTTAATTTATTCCTTTGTATTTGTAAAACTATTTTATCATATTAGTCTTATAAATAACTTTTAGATATTAATAGCTAAAAATTAGTATATAATAATAATGATAATAATAATATGTTTTCTGAAATATTTTCATATGTGATTAATATAATTAATAACAATATTTAAATGTTTTTATATTATCATTCTTAATCCTAGGAAAATATCATGAGTTGACATAACTATCAACTATATTAAAAATTTAATGTTGCACTCGCAACTATTATAATAACAGAAGATTAGTGAGAAACACCACTAACAACATAGATCAACCCTTGTCACTAAAAGTGTTGGTCTTGCACTAATTATATAGATTAAAAATTGCAGCAATCATATATGGCTTAAAAAATAAAATTATTTTTATAGTTGTCACTATTTAACGACACTTATTGACTAATGACATAGGATATACTAAGATAAATTATATGATCAAGGTTGATTATGAGAAAACATACTATTCTCTGATTTGAAGTTCCTATTATACATGTTAAGGAGAATGCGACTTGGTGAAAAGTGAATTGAGTGAATTGAACAAAATGCTTCTCATCATCTACTATTTTGGTGTTAGAAAAAGAAGTCCTTCACAGAGCTTATATCCCAAAGAGGACTAAGGCATGGTGATGAGAATGTCTTCGACCCAAAATTGGAAAAATAAAATAATGTTCACGGTGAATATTAGTGTAATTCAATCTTACTTATTGTAAGATGGAGTTTGTATCTTAATATATATAAGTTAGTTATATTTCTAATTGACTTAGAGTATCAACACACTCTTCGGACGGATATATGAACTTTATGAAAACATGAAACTAAAATGGTAATCCAATAACAAAAAAAAATAATATATAAGTTCAATAATTTTAATAAAATAAACTTTGTTATCATATTAGAAAATGTAAGTGAGTTTAACACAATCCTATAAAATTAATGTAAGATTTATACCTCATGCTTTGATTTCTATTATTTTTATAGGAGTGATGCGCTCTTTGGAAAATAGTGATGGGGGTTATTTGATAATAGTGATGCTCTATACAAAGATCATAGGCATGGAAATGGTGGAAAGCGTCGTATGGAGGACCTTATTAGTAATCTGGTGTTTCGTATATTTTCTATTAATAAATTATTTTGTTTTTTATTTTTATTTAATATGAAATTTCAAGTAAGAGCGAAATTTTCAAATACGTGGCAGAGGAGCATGCCTGGTGGGTGATATCAATCACACGTGGAGAATTTAACTTTTGCAGTTTGGTCCTTTTTTTTTTTAATTTTAGTAGAATTGCCACATTCTCAACTGAGGGATTGCATACAAGATGTGTGTAACGATTATGGAAGACTGGGTATTACGAAAACTGGTGTGATAAATGAGAAATAGTATATTGGTATTATTATCCGAGGATGTTATTATAACGTATACGAGATTGAGATATATTTATTTCTACATAAAATATTGGTGTCATTTTAAAATTTAGAGTCGAATTTTATTTCACTTTCATCTTAATCTTTGATAAAAGATTATATTTTAATATATTTTAGAGTTTCATATTATTTACTAATTAAAATTAATAGTAGTTTATATATATTATTTTCTCTTAATTTATTAAAATATTTTTATAAAATAAAATAAGACAAAAATTCTAAAATAAATAACACCCCAAACATAAAAATCAACTCCAGCATACACGAGTTTGGGTCCTGGTAGTTGTTAGTTTGCATTTTTATTCATTCATCATGTGTAACAATTAAAAACGCAGCAATGCCATCTTGCAGATAAGGGCACTTTCTCATTTCACAACTTCAATCAGAAAAATTGAAATTATGAAATATACGATTAGTCCTTGTTGGTACAATTTTGATCCTCAAAATATGTTACAGCTCTTGTACACTGTCAAGATCTCAATAATCCTGCAACAGAGAGACTATACAAGCCGATTATGTAGGGGACCAACCACGTATATAATCCTTCTGTTTTCAAACCAAATTTACATAAAAGAGGTGGTAATCAAATATATAAATCATTTTTTTAATTATTATATATTCTTTTTTTTATCTTTCTATTATTTTATATTCTTTATTCATTTTACATGATATTTTTTTCTCTATCCAATTATACCAAAATGAGTAAAAAAAACTCCTAATATATAGATAATAAATTATTAGTTATTATTATTATTATTATTTATTGTTTCATTTTATTTATTACCACTATTACTTGTATAATTTTTGCCTAACTAGGAGTAAAAAAATAGTTCTAGTAGAGTTATTGATGTCATCACTAACAATTTAAAAGAAAATTTCAAACTTGACAATAGTTTCTTTAAAAGTTAAAAGAAAAATAAAAAGTAGTTTTTAAATAACTGGAAGTAAAAATCACTTCAAACAACTTAAAACTTCTCATGAAAATAACTTATTGATGAAAAAAAAAAAGAATTATTCGGATCCAGAGAAGAAGATTATATCATGCGCGCAAGCCTCCGAAACTTTTACTTGATGTGATTAGCTAGTGTACTTATTGCTTTTATATTTTGCATGATATGAAACCAAACAATATCAGCTACCTTAATAATTGAAAATATGTTCCCACCAAAAAAAGTTGGAAAACTACGTGAGCAATATGATTGAATATGATATATATTTTTTAAAAAGAAATAAATTATACTACTCATAAATATTATGAATCTTATAGCATGAATTTTAAATAAAGGAAAAATTAAGTGATCAAGTGAGGGATTTGAAATTAAGAGAGAAAAAAATCTAATCAAGTTTGTTGGTATTGATGGTATTGATGAGATGAATTTAGTATTTACATTATATATATATATATATATATATGAGCCAACTTAGATAATTATATAAATTAAAATTAACAGTTGTATAATATATATATATATATATATATATATAATTATTTAATATCAACATATATATAAGATAAAATATAATTTAATTATATTCGATATTTCATATTATAAAAATAGTAAATTATTCTATTATATAACTAATTAATTAATAGCAAATATACTTATGATAATGTGTCATAACAGTAAAAAAATTATTTGTTCCAAGAAAAATGTGAAAATTAAAAAAAAATTACAATTTTTATGTTATAAGATGTAATTGTGAAACAGTAAAATATCCAAGTGAAAGAGTAAAATATCCAAGTCAAAGAGTGATAAAGAAAAAGATAAAAATATATGGAAGTAAAAAGATAAGTGTTTGAAATTGAAATGTAATAAAAGGTGAAAGAAGAAAAAAAATGTGAAAAATAAAAAGATGAGGGAGAAAAATATATAAATAAAAAATTGTGTAAGAAAATAAAAATGATATTTATTATTATGATTATTATTATTTTGTATAAAAATATATTATAATTAGTTTTGTATATTTAAAAAATAATTTTATTTAATTTTAAATTTTATATATATATATATATATATATATATTAAAAAAATTGGGGACTGTAGTCACCCCACATCTTGTGGTTCTGCCTCTTCTCTCTCTCTCTCTCTATATATATATATATATATAATAAAAATATACAAACTATAAACTCAAATTATTATTAGATCTTAATAAAATAGTGACGATTAAAAAACTATGCATAAATTTTTAAAATATTCATATTCATATACATATGCATGAGTTGTGTAGTTCATAGATTGAAAGTTCTCAGTTCTTAAAATAAAACTATTCTCATTTTATATGTACCTCCATAGAGTAAGGTTTTGGTCTTTTTAAGTTTGTTTACATCAACAACAATATTATTTATTTTATTTTATTTTACTTTTGGAGTTTTGTTTAAAGGTTTCTTGTAGAATAGATAAATTTTAATATTATCTAGTTAAAAGTTACTTTTGTTCGAGGAAGCATATAAATATTAAGTGTTCAATTAGATGATAAAGTAACAAGCTTCAAAATGATAATGAGTGTTAGGAAAAAGTAAATACAAGATTAACAGATGGTAGGCATTAAACACAAGCCATCCATGATTAAGTCAATGTAAGTGATTGCTTTTCTTGAACCAATATTAGATGATGATGATGATGATGATTAGGAGAGTAGAATTGGTTGCATGATGTTCCTAAGAGAAATGCAGAAGAGGAGGATGAAAATGTAATTTTGATGTGTCCTTGTTTGTACATTTAAAATGAAAAGATAAAATGTGGTTTGAAAGAAATGACACTGTTGGGGTTCGGTCCCAGAGATCGGTGGTGCCGGTACTTTGAGAAGCCGAAGCCATTTTCAGATTTTGTGGCGTTGTCAGGCTTCACTCAGAGATGCATCAGCCTCCCCAAATAGTCCATATAACAGACCCCACTCTCCTTCCATTTCTTTCATTTCGTTAACACACAAACCTCTTCCCATTTTCTCTTCTCATCACATCAGTTTCTACCTCCAGCTAATATGAACAACTCCCCCACCCACGACTTCATGAACGTCGATTCTTTCTCTCAGCTCCCCTTTCTTCGCCCCCCGCCACCCTCCAAAGATAAACCCATTCGCCTCTTCGGCCAAGACTTCTCCCACGCTCCCCAAACCTCCCACACCTCTTCCCAACACAATTCCGACAAGGACCACGCTCACAACAACACCACCACCACCAACACAGAAAACGCCGAGGCCACCCGCAGATTCGAGTGCCATTACTGTTGCAGAAACTTCCCCACTTCCCAGGCCTTGGGCGGCCACCAAAACGCCCACAAACGAGAGCGCCAACACGCCAAACGACACCTCCACTCCGCCATGCTCCAAACCACCCTCTCCGATGCTAACTCCTACGCCTTCATCAACCCCACCTACGCTTCCTCCGCAATCTCTCATTCTTCTTACCCAACGTGGGATTCTAACGCTGCTCGTGGAAGATTCTACGGAAGCTCCTACTCTCACCAACTTCAACCCATCACTGGAAGCCCCTTGGGCTTGTGGCGAATTCCCAACGCCACTGCAACCACTCACCCCCAGAGTAACCCTATTTTACACCACGAACGCGCGTTGCCTCTGCTTGCTCGCGAGGAAATGGTGAACGCGAGAATGGGTCCCTCACCCTCTGGATCGCAAAACCGGTTCAGTTATGACCCCAAACCCACCATAAACGACCATGTGAGTTTGGATCTTCATCTGTAACATCAATTTTACAAACTTACACTCGTTCGTATACATGTCAATAACATCTCCAGCTCCCACCAGCTCGGGATGGTATATATATAATTTGAGAATTTTTCATCCTGTTATTGTTGGATCTTTATGCTCATCAACGAGATTCTCAGATCAAGTTATGATGATTCTCATATCAATCACTGTGTTTACAGCATCTTCTTTTCTTTAACTACGATCTTTTTTAACACCTCAACTTTTGCACTAGATTTTTTAGTTTTATTTTTTAATTTTCATAAAATCTCGATTTCTTTTTATATACCTATAAACACAAAGACTTTATTAACACTTCTTGTTCCTTTCTTCTTGTAATCCATCATATTAAGCATAAGTTTCTCCTTTCTTTCTGAATGAGTATAGATATTTTTTTGGGCGACCAAGTCTATTTTCCTTGTCATTTTCATTCTCTTTATTCTTTATATCTCTTTCTGCCTGGTCTAAATATTAAGAGTGGTGATTCCTGAACACTTTTCTTTTAAAATATATTAATGTCTATTATTTATTTCAATTTTTATCACAGTAATATCACTTTCTCGTGCTTCTCTCCTTATTAACTGTCTACTAAATTTTGGTATTATGGTTTCCACAAATCATTTTCAAAGAATTGTGTCAAAAGATCAGTACTAAATTGTTCAATTTTTTTATTGTGGACTTATGTTGCATAAGGACTAATCATCAAAAATAATTTTGTGGGTCTAAATCTTAACTTTTAGTCGTCTTACACATGAGTCGTTTAGCCTTTTATGGTTAGAAGTGAGTCCCTTCTGCCATATAGAAAGGTAGATGGGGACAGTAAAATTGGAGAGGAAGATTTTAGATATATGGTACTGTATTAAGTGTCATTGTATATAATACTTCTTCTCAATTTATCATTTCCAAACCAGTTTCCGTATGTGATATTATTCTTGATTTAATTTGTGTAGTTAACGAACTAATATTGAGAACATGTAGGGACCACAATTTAGTCCAATGAGACATAGAGAATGGATATGAAATGATTCTGTGAATAGAGATTGATTTGATTTCTTTTTCCATATAAAAATCCAACTAAAAAAGAACATTGTGATAAAAGTATGACTAAACTTAATTATAGTATAATATCAAGTTCGAGA
This sequence comes from Sphenostylis stenocarpa, assembly GCA_963425845.1. Lineage (NCBI taxonomy): Eukaryota > Viridiplantae > Streptophyta > Magnoliopsida > Fabales > Fabaceae > Sphenostylis > Sphenostylis stenocarpa. The sequence goes on along the minus strand of OY731398.1, from coordinate 41,199,590 downwards.
TAACATGTACAGCTTTTGTAAAATCAGATCTAAAAAGTTTTTGGGTATCTTAAAATTTACTTTTATTCCTTTTAATCTTTAAAATTTACTAAAATCGTATTATTTTCAATTGTTGAAGGATTAAAAATACATACAGTTTAGAAACTATAACAACGACAAAATTAGATATCATTAAAAATTACAGACTTATTTAAGCTTATTATTCATTAACGATATAAACAACATATTTTTTTGTTCATGTATCATCGATTTTTCTTCTGATTTTCTAAATACGGAACTTTTAAATCTATATCCCTTTTCTTGATTTTGAAAAGTAGAATGAAGAGAGAGAGCATGGAATATATGTAGAAGGAGCTAGTGTGGTAGCTTCTACTACTTTGGTTTTGCATACTCACCCACGTCACTCTCGGCCTGCACAAGCTGAGAAAATTGTCCACTCGTGTGGGGGATCATGTAAAGCGTACAAAACAGTTGAGCGCGCATGAACATTTTGTCCGAAACACGTGTCGTGATTCTTGCACATTACCGGACAGGTATGGTGCCGACAGAGGTGGGTTCAGATTCAATGCAGTGTGGACAACGTTCGATGGTATCTGTTCAAATTTTGCAGATGAGAAAATGATATTTCATCGCCATTTGCTGGCACCATAGTTCTCCAAATTAACATCCAACGTCTGAATAATATATTATTATGCTCCTTTTGTTCTCAGTCACTTCTTAGTTTCCAGTGCATTGTTTATAAGGGGAGAAAAAGACATGTGGATGTGTTTCTATCAGCTTTTCATGTCTTTTACTCTTTTATGCTTAATTGCGATGCAAGATGGAACCTCGTTATTATATATGAGACCTAGGGCTTATGAGACAAACGGGCCAATACATATCCTAGTCAATTAATAAACACTCACACTCATCTAGTTCTCTAGTTTTCTCTTGCTCTTTCTATGAATCTATAAATGGGAAAAGGGACATTTGGCAAGAAAATGTCACTCCTTGTTCTGGTGTTCATTACGGTTAGTTTAGGTTGATTATTGGAGTTGACTCAAAGGGTGGAGTTTTTTTTTTTTTTAACCTGGGTATTTCTACGGAGAATCAGTGGTTAAACTCTGAAAATACTCATATATACTTAAAACTCGGACCAGTAATAACATGTTTGAAGGACAAAAAGTGTTTGATCATCGTATCATACCATATGAGTAAAAGTGCAGTTGCATTGGAAAAAATTGTGGAGGATCCCGAGGTGGAATTAGAATTGATGTAATGGGTAGGTGATCATTCAAAATTGAAGTGACGAGTTAATTACTAATTTGATGAGTAACGTCCCATACTAGGGAGACATGGGTCACTTATTAATGTCTTGTCTGCAAACGCAAATTAATTAAATCTCATCATCATTCAGGGGCAGTGACCGAGGGCTTTTGACTTCAAAATGACAAAACCAACCCCTTAAGAAAAGGATTTATCAAGGAACAAATGAACATGGTAGTTAGACTACCATCTTTATTTTCACATCTTCTGTACGTTTGCTTTTGTGTCTGACATATACATCGAGAGAGAGAGAGAGAGAGAGATTAGATGGCTTAGATTTTGGTGGTGGTGATTTGAAATGTGTGGGGCTAAGAGATTCCTTCTCGAAGAGACGGAGGACATGTATGTTTAATAACAATAATAGTGTAATACCTAGCTGGTCAAGAATCTCATTAGGATCAGTGATGACAGTGAATGGTAATCAAAACTCATAAATTTTAACTTCAATGTGATCACGGTAAAAAATAAATAAATAAATAAACGCAACCTGTCTACTCTATAATCATCTATTTCTTGACAGCACAAAATTTACATGACAGTAGAAACTACCCAAATTTGTACCAGAACAGAATTTTCAGACCACTTCTACACCCTTACTTGTCATTTTATATCAGATGCATCGTTAAAAAGCATGGTGATTTTGAACATATTATACACGGACTGTGAAAGTATCCCGCGCATAAGCATAATCGTACTGCATTACTGACATTTATTTAATCGTTTCCTGCAAAAGTAAAACATATAAATTTTGTGATCCTGACCTATGAATAATGTCTGCAGAATTTAGAAGCCTTTATTTCATGATAGATCGAGTATATTGTGTGGACAGGGAAATAAAAGAAGATAACCTTTGGAAAAATTAATCGCATTGATCTTTGAAAAAGAACCCCGTTTGGTGACTTCAGTAAGCATCTTTTATATATATATATATATATATATATATATATATATATATATATATATATATATATATATATATCACCATCATTTTAAAAGTTCCACCAAATTAATGAAAAAATATATAGATGTAGAATTTTAAAAACGTAAATGAATTCTTCTGACAACTGTGAATTAGTTATCTCCTCTAAAGCATATCATAAAAAAGGCAATTCAAACAAAGGTTCAATATTTGTGATTTTGGATTGTAAGCATCAATCTTCGTAGAATCATTGGCAAAAATATATTAATTGTCACAAAATGGACAAAGATTATAAGGAGAGGATCACGCATTATCCTTTTAGATTTTCAATATATATATATATATATATATATATATAACAAAATTATACATTTTAAACAAACTGGATTATATATGTTAAAAAATATTGAATTAATTCTATACAAAAAAAGCTAATGGAATTTCAATAATGAATTATTCTTTTAGATTTTCTATTTCATATCTTTGTTCTTTGATAACAAATTGAATAATATAACAACAAAAAAGAATCCAATTGTATTTTTTTTTCACAAATCTATTTTGCATAAGGATGATGAAATGAAGAATTTATAAACAACATGTGCTTTATCTTTTTTGAAAAACATGGCAAACACTTGTTAAACCGTTACCGTCTAATAAAACACAATCTTAAAAAACAAATTAAGAAATAAAATAAGGTGAAAAAATATAAAGATTTTTAGTCTAGTTCATCTCTAATCCAAAACTAATTTTCAAGTCTCTTAAACTCTAATTTGATTTCATTCTTCAAGCAATACTCTAAATATTATTTCACTCAAGACCTCTTGAAACTTCTTGTTTTCACTTTAAAAAGGCAACTTTTCAACTATTTTGTCTGATATAAATGGATGTATAAGTTTAGGTACACAAATCTTTATTTCATAAATTTACATTTACAGAGAAATGAAATCACTTTCAATACAAAATAGTATAAGTTGTTCTCTATTTAAAAGCACTTTAGTATTTGTAAGCATTTTTCAAAGATAGTTATATTACAAAGCTTCTTCTTTTATTGTTTCATCATGCCATATAGAACATGTTTTACTTTTGACACTATCTACTTTCTCTTTATGATAGTTGCAGGTAGTCTTATTATACAAAAATCTTATTTAGTTGTTTTCTTAATCAAAACACACATTAGGGTCATTAATCACCTTTCTCCCATTTTCTATTTATATAGAATGATTCATAGATATTACATGACATTTCAATTAACATACTAAATAAGTTTACTATCAATAATTTTTCATATACTTAAATAATAACAGAATGATATATCCTGTCGCATATTAACTCAACAATTCATCTTCTAACTTTAACTATTAACTAACTTTTTTTAATTATTGTTTCTAAGTTACCCCGGATAAGTGTGTAAAGGCCCACACGAGAAAATAGGAGGCCCAAGTGTTAGAAAGGCTATGTTGTGGAGGTTCATTTTTTCTAAGACTCCATATTTTTTTCTACGCCTTCACGGCGTCTTGTGTATAATATTATTCTGAAAATAGCTTTGCAAAATATTTTTGAAAAAATTAATTTAAAATATTTTTAGAAAGTTTATGATAGACTAAATCTATAGACTATTTACAATAAAAATATTATTATTATTTTATATAAATATGAAATAAAAAAATAATACAGACAGAATGTAACTTTATTTACTAGAAAAATATTCTAACGGTAACAAAGTTCAAGTGTTTTAATTTATTTGTTACTGATTTTTATGTTTTGCGAACTTTTTCTTTTTCTTTTTCTTTTCCTTTTTCCCTTACTTCTTGGATAGAGTACTGTATGGAATAATTGGTCTGAGTCATAAAAACTAATCTGTTGTCGGAGTAACTATTGCTTAAACCATTAAAAACCAACTTATTAAGCTCATTTAAGGTAAACAACCAATTCAATGCATGCGTGTTCTAAAAAAAATGCTTAATTTTGAATAATTATTAATATGTCAATATTTTCTTTCATTTTAAATTTTATATAAATCAATAAAATCAAGTGTCTTTGAAGCTCTTGCTAATGATTTACAAATGTAAAATATTAAATAAAAATAAAATTACAAATATTTTCATTTTTAGTTTGCTTGACAAATATCAAATATGACACTTAGTCGAAATGATCATATATATTTCTTGGTACATGTTGAAATTATCTTCTATATTAGAATTTAGATATATTAATAAAATTTAAACAATCAATGTATCCATGATTCTTTTTCTTTATAATAACAAGCAACTACTTCTCTTTAAAAAAAGATAATAAATTTAAAACAAGATAAAAGTCTAAAAAGATTCATTGTTTAAAAAAATAAAGAGTGGATGTACTATTAACATCTGATTAATCATGTTTTGCTAATTATTAATCAATTATGGCAATACAATAATAATGAATTGGTCCAATAGACATAATTAAATTTATCTAAGTTTCGACAAAAATTTGTTCATTTTTCTCGCAACATTTGTCATGAATAGACGTGGAAAAAGCACAAAAAATAAAAATAAAAATAAAAATAACTGATGGATAATACATGGATAGGTTATTTCTTTGACTTGTTGGTGAAATTTGTTTGTATATCTTATTAGGAATTAAGGAAATCATGTACCCTTCAAAATTTTATAACGTTTTTTCTTTATATTTATAATTTTAGTTATTTACATTTAATAATTATTAAATATATTTATTTATAATTTTATTTTTATTTTATTTTTTTATATTTATTTTCTTCGTGATCATTCTAAAATTTCAGAGTCATGAGCTCTATCAAAACTTGAAATGCATATTTCCTTTTTCTACAATTAAATCTTTTAGAATTTTATATTACTTTAGTATATCATATAATTATTAAAATATAAATTTAATTATATTATTAATATAATTACAGTTTAATCCATATATAAATATACATTTATTTTATAATATTCGTATTACTTGGAATTTTAGCCCAATAACGAGTAATCTTAAATTTTATATTTTAAATATAGTTAATTTCCTAGTTTAACTGTATACTCTCTTTTTTTAATTTTGAATGATATACTAAAAACAATAAATGTTCAATAATATAAATCATGTAAGCAAACTATTTTTCTTATTTTGACAACATTCGAAATAATTGTTCAAATTTTAAATACAAAAGAAAAAAATATATTTATCAATGATCATCTTACTTAAATTACTTCAACTAAAAAATAATATTGAATTTGACTCTTAAAAGCACATTGGTTTTTTAATAATCTCAAATTAAAGTTTTAAAAGTGTAATTAATTATGTCCAAGATTCAAATGAATATTTATATTATATAACTAAAACTTATAAAAAAAGAATCAAAATATTATATATAAATTTTGTAAAACCTATGCATTATATATTATATTTACTATAAATAACTTATATTATGATATATTATTATTTTCAGCTATTAATAGTTTTGTAAAATATTGAAAATTAATTTTAAAAAATAAAAAAATTGAAAGATGTAAAATTTCACCAATTACGCTTTTATTAAGAAAATGTTGAAAACGTTTCTCCTCAAGAATATTACTTTGGTTTATTTTCTAAGTGTCTATTTTTTTTTTTATTTTTTGACCTATTACTATTCACCTTGAAAAAAGAATATCTCATGAATTATCTTTGAATAAAAAATATTTCTCATAAAAAATAGGATAAATAATTATATTTATTAAAATTAAAATATTCATTTGATTTTTATTTATTATCCATTATTTTATTATATTTTTAATCGTGGTTCAGTGTCATTTATAATTGTTTAAAATTCACGAATAAAAAATTTTGAGAACCTGAGAATTTTTATTATATAATATCTATTACTAAGTATGATTTTTCATAAAAGTAAATTTCTTTTATAATTAAAATTATATATATAACAGAATTATTTTGTTTAACAGTAATAATTAATAATAATTAAAAATAATAAGTAGTATTATATAAAAATTACACAACAAAAAATTTAATTATATTATTTATAAGCTAAATCTCGACGGAAGCATAAAAGCAACTTGTTATTCCAGAAGCATCACACAAGAAACCAAAGAGAAACAAGAATAAGACTTTTAAACGATGCTAAATTGCTTTAAAGTTATATCAAACACCGTTAGGTTAATAATGGAACACGTAGACATTGTACTCCACAACAGCATCCCCACTATTTAGATCAAACGTGTGAGTCTTGGCCTGAGCATACCCACGTGCGAACCGGAAAGCCCCGCTTCCTCCAACTATTGGCATTTCCCTCACGGCGGAGAACACCGCATTCCGCCCCAGCATGCTCAGCGTGCTGCCATTGAATTTCCCTTCCGTGAACACAAAGTTCATTACCATCAACAGGCCCGTTTCGTATTGGGCCGCAGATCCGTATATTCCTTGGGCCTTGCCGACGAGTTTGGATCCGGGTTCGGGGCCAACGGTCAATGGGTCGTCGACCATCGCTATGCTTCCGAAAAGCGTGGAGGAAGTGTTGGTGGAGTGGGCCTCGGCCACTTTAACAGCGGTGGGCTTCGGGCCGCTTACAATGTCGTGGAAGAAGAAGTGAAGGTGGCTGAGCTTCTCCTTCTTGAGGCCCAAAGACGTTGCAGACACGCTCCGGTGGAAAGGAGGGGATTTTGCGGTGGCGAATGAGAAGAGGAGGGTGAGAACGACGGAGGTGAAAATGGATGTGAGGCTTTTGGGGTTGGCCATTGCAATGACAGGGAAAAGTAGAAGGTGTGAGGAAAGAGAAAGTTTTTTATTAGAATTTATAGAGCGGAGAATTTGAGTGAACGACCCGGTTGAACAATTTTCTGAAACTTGGCACCAGACCTGACGGTGACTACGACAAACTTAAGGGACCAAGACTTGTTTTCTGTGGAATATCTTTCTTTGTTTCTTGTCTACTAAACCACTCTACACTTCTTGCTTTAGGAAATATATTTTCTTTGCACACTATCTTTTGTACTATTTTTGTATGTATTAAAATTTATTCAAATATATAAAAAATTAAAAAGAAAGAAATGTTAATTAAAATATATATATAAAAAAACAAAATTTATAATTGTTAACACAAATTCACTCTATTTTTTATTTATATTTAATATAAATGTGGGAGTTTTGGATCATTTATCTTCACATATTTTATATTAATATAAAATATGGAAGTTTTGGATATTTTACTTTATTTTCTTCATTACTTTATTTTTAATTCAATAAATCTTATTAATAATGTTAATCGAGGGATATTCAATAAAAAAACAAGTTTTAAATGTTAAAAAAATCTCATGGACTTGAATATTAACCAAATTTATTTTTTAAAATTGAATTTAATGCTACTATTTCAAAAATTTCTTATTTTTAAATCTAAACATCATTTGTAATAAATATAATTAAAGATAATTTAGGAAAAATATATTAGTATTATAAAAAACAAAAATATCAAATGAACTTAATTAATATTCTTTATATTAATATAATAACAGTTAAATTTTATTATATTTGAGTTCTTATATTAAGAAGAGGATAATGAGTTTAAAGGTGTTATTAATGAATATTTTAATTGATGTATTTGTTAATTGATTAATATTTATTTTACTAAAGGTGTCATTATTCTCTTGGACTTATTTCTGGGAAAAAATATGGTCGAATTAATTGTACTCAAATATAAACAAATTTTAACTCCCATATCTCCGTTTAATATTTTTAAATAAATTCTTGCATATAATTCTAGGAATCATTTACAATAAATATGACTGACGAAATTTAGAAAATATCGTGTGAAATAAAAAAATATTAAATGAACCTATCTAAGTAGATGTGAAATTAATTAATTTTGCTTATGTATGAATCCAAAGGAAGGATTAATGAGTATTTGAATTTATGTAATTCTCAATTAATATATTTATGTAATTAATAAAGGTGTGTTATTGTAGTGAGTATTTTCAATTCATGCGTAAGAAACTTTTAATATAATGACATATTATGAAAATAATTAACATAGTTTATGCTGTTATTTTTTAAAAATGAATATTATTAATAAATTAAATTTATTTCCCAAGATAATATTATTCGATATGAAAATAATGAATGAAATATTTATTATTTTGTAAAGACCTACATGATTTATTAAACTATTAAATAAAACATCATTTCAACTTAAAATAAATCCACAAAAATTTTGGAAATTTATGTAACATCAGATTCAAGATGTCGTGAGAGGACATATGGATTTACCAATAACGATATGTAATAAGAGAGAAAAAGAAAATTTCAACAAAATATATAACAAGAAGGCATGTGAATTTGCTAATAATAAATAAGATGTAATAAGTCAAGAAAAGAATTGAAATTATGAATAATGTGATAACAAAATATATTAAAAGATAAATAAGTAAAAATGAACTGTATTATTTATATTTTTGTTATTATTATTATATTAATTAAAATAATTATTGAATTATTTTGTTTCTAGAGAGAATTGTGTATCTATCATTCTCCTTCTTCTTTAAGTACTTAGTGGAACAACTACTTCTCACAAAGAAAGAAAAATCTAGTTTTTTATTCATTGGATGTTAATGGTAATGTGATTAGGCAAGGCATAATGATTTCGCAAGTCATGATGGTTTATTAAGTCAACATTTCCAACTAAAGTCACACATGGTTAAACCACAGAAGAATAAAGACACCGACGATAAAGCAAAGAGAAACTAAATTCAAGAATACGAGAATAAAAGGATGCTATGTTGCTAAATGAAGCAATGGTTAATAATGGAACACGAAGACGTTGTACTCCACGACAGCATCCCCTGTCTTGAAATCAAACGTGTGAGTCTTGGCCTGAGCATACCCACGTGCGAACCGAAAAGCCCCGCTTCCTCCTACGATTGGCATTTCCCTCACGGTGGAGAGCACGGCGTTCCGCCCCAACAAGCTCAGTGTGCTGCCATTGTATTTCCCTTCGGTGAACACCAAGTTCATGATCATCAACAGGCCCATTTCTTCTTGGCCCGCAGATCCGTAAATTCCTTGGGCCCTTCCGACGAGTTTGGATCCGGGTTCGGGGTTCACGGTCAATGGGTCATCGATCATCGCCATGAGCCCGAAAAGCGTGGAGGAAGTGTTGGTGCTGCGGGGCTCGACCACTCTGACCGCGGTGGGCTTTGGGCCGCTGACAATATCGTGGAAGAAGAAGTGAAGGTGGCTGAGCTTCTCCTTCTTGAGGCCCAAAGACGTCGGAGATATGGTTCGGTGGAAAGTAGGGGGTTTAGCAGTGGTGAATGAGAAGAGAAGGGTGATAATAATGGTGAAAATGGAAGTGAGGTATTTGGCGTTGGCCATAGAGATAGTGGAATTGGTGACAAGCAATTATGGAAAACTAAGAGTTTTGACGGTGAAAAAAGAGAGTTTTGGAGTCTCTAAGTGCTGAATATAGTATTCTCTAATAAACCATTTATATAAGGGATGGAATCATTGAAATGTGGAAGACTGTTGAAGTGATTGACCTGCTAAGAGAAAGAATTAGGTTAACAACTTTCTTAAACTTGGCACCCCCTCTTGACTATGATGCAGAAACATTTTGGATCAAGACTTTTTTATCATGCCAACAAGCCTCGTGGAAATTAATCATTAAAAATCTCAAAAGAAAAAATATTTTTTCTCATAATATTTATATTTTTTACTGTAGCGTATAGCAATATGAATACTCAATAATCCATTATTTAAGAAATAAAAAGCTAAAAAAATCGTGTAAATTTTCAAAAAATCTAAGGAAAATGTCAATATATTACTGTCAAAAACATAATACACCCAAGACCTGAATACACTTGACCTGGGTTGATGATGATTAGAAGTAATTTTCATCACTTTCCACGCATACACTCCCCACAGAACTTAGTGGTGTGTCAGAAACCAGATGGGCCAAAGCAACTACACATCCGATTCGTATGGTAAGTGTCAAGTGATTTTTGTTTCTTTAGAAATGTGTCATTTATTTTATTTTATTTTATTTTTATTTTTATTTTCTGCTTTGGTACCACGATAGCACTACTAAACTACAGATCAGATACTAATTTTAAAATTTTAAAAATATGTATTATTTTATTTAATAAAAAATGAAAGAAAAATAATTTCATGTAGTTTCAATTTTGAAACACCGAACACATGAAAAGGAAATAAAACAAACAAATAGTTATAGGAGATGACAAGAATTTATTTTCAATATTGGAAACGATTTGAACCTAAAAAGAAAAAATAGAATTCAAGAGTTAATTACAAGTAACTTCAATTTTACAAGTTGAACTTACATATAAAAAGATTCATTGTACCAATCTGAGAACTAGCTTGTAGCCACTAAGTCTCATCAGAGAAGGATCATATATTTTTACTTTTTTTTGCTAATCCCGTATGATATCACCTTTATTAATCAAATCTTTCCTTTTCTTGCTCTTCAATTTTTGACATTACTATATTTAAATTTTTACTTGACTAATTTGATTTCGTGGAAACCTAAGTATGATTCTTCTTTGAATCTCATGTAATCCTATTTTATTTTATTTGTTTGTTACCATTGTTTGAATTGGAGCTACACCACGGTTTTGAATCAACTCCGGTATTTGGATTTATAAGCATCCATAATAATCCTATTATATAGGAAAAAAAATGAAATTAATAGTAAAAATGATCCAAAAATATAAAATTCAACGTAACGTAAGTGTTACACAGGTGACATGTAGGAGTTTTTTAGATAATTTAGAGTGTTTAGAACTGTTTTTAATAATAAAATATATTATTTTAATATAAATTTTAGTTTAGATAAAGATATCCTAACTTAAAGATAATTATAAGAATATCATTAAAATTTATTATAGTATCTAAAATATTATTTATTTTTTAATTTTGATTTATCGTGGTTTTATTTCTATAATAAGTATATCGGTAAATAAATAAAAAAATCATAACTATGTTAGTCTTATAAATAGGTATAAGTGTATATCATTACTTAAAACACATTTTTTTTATAACTAAATTTCATCTATTTTAAATAATTTTAACCGATATATATATATATATATATATATATATATATTTATTATTGACAAATTTATAAATATATTGAAGGGAATAGATTGAAAGTATAAGAAGTGGTAAAGGAAACTATGGTAGTGGAAGAAGACGAAAAAGACAATTAAGAGTAAAAAGGTTAATTTAAGGATTGATTTGGAAAACATTAATTGAATGTATGAGTGAAATTCAAATATTTATGATTAGGAATTGTTTGGAAGTGTGTATTATTGAGAATAGAAATTGAGTTGAACTAAGAAGTCAATAGGAAGTATTGGATGGTAGTTCGAACATTGAGAATCGAAGAATAGGAAATATCAAATCTAGAGTTGTAAATAGAGGAAAACAAGCTATTAAGAAGAAATTATGCATTTAAGAAATATGCGTAAACATTTATGATTTTGTTACATAACATGCGCACTTATAGATATTAAGTGGCAAAAAAGTGACTCAAGAAAATAAGATAACAGTTATAAGAAAGTAATCATTTATGAATTTTATTTTTTATTTATTTTATTTTATTTTGATTTCACCTTAATTTCAATTGTTTACTTTTAGAGTGTCTTAATAGTTACATCACGAAAATATAAATAGGGTGGAATAAATGTAAAGAATGTAAAGAATGATAATTGTCAAATTGTGCAAAAAAACTTACATTCTCGAAAATGCTACTAACATGGAATAAATATTTTCAATTGAGTTTTTTGCAATATGAATTGTCATCTTTATTGATTTCATTTATCAATTCATTTTTTATCCTTGGTAATGGGTTAAATTTACATTACTACAATTTACTTTCTTCGCTTATTTATCTTTCTTTTCTTTTCCATCAATATACTTTGAAACAGTAATGGAATTAATAAAGACTGAGTGAATTCACAAACTTCTATTCATGGAAAACTTGTTACCGCTAGAATACTAGAATTGGGAATAACAAAGGGAAATTAAATGGAAACCATAATCGGAACAAGACACATTCTCTAATCATGATTTCATCTCAACAACTAAAGTTCACACCTGAAAAAGAATGACAAATGGGTCAGAGAAGAAGGAGAGACGAGGAATACCATAAAGGAAGAGAGAGAAGAATTAAAAAAGGATCATACCACATCATATCCCCCCACCTTAGGTCACGAATTCTTTAAGTAACACATTCCTCTTGTGCATTCTCTTGCTTTTCCACGTGCCTTTGCTATCTGAATCACCTTCGACATGTCCTCCCTCATTAACAGCATTTTCCGCATGATGCTCACTTGTTATAATACCCTTCCCTTTAAAATCAACCTTGTCCTCAAGGTTGAATTGAGGATAAAAATATTTCATCATTTGATAATCTTCCCAAGTAGCTTCCTCGATTGTAATAGACTCCCATTGCACCAAAACTTGGGGCACTTTCACAGAGTTTTGGATGATAATTCTGGAATCGAGTATCTGAATTGGTTGAAAGGTTGGTCCCATTTCTGCAATAGTAAGAGGCAAAGGCAAGTATTGTTGATGCTTGTCACCATAAAACTTCTTAAGTAGGGATATGTGAAAAATTGGATGAATTTTGACGTCTGCTGGTAACTTAAGTTTGTATGCTACACTTCCGATCTTCTGTATTACTTCAAATGGCCTAAAAAATCTCATTCCCAATTTTTGATTCTTTCTCAATGCTACTGAATGTTTCCTGTAAGGTTGCAGTTTGACTAAGACCAAGTCACCAACCATAAACTACATATCCTTTCTTTTCTTGTCTGCATGCATCTTCATGTAGTTCTGTGCCTTGAGTAAGCTTTGCTTCAGCTAGTACAGAGCTTGATCTCTAGCAATTAAGGTCTCTTGCACTGAAATGAGGTCCTTAGCATCCTGTTCATAGTGGATAATTGAGGGTGGTTCTCTTCCAAATACTGCCTTGAAAGGGGACATACCAATGCTATGATGAAAAGCAGTATTATACCAAAATTGTGCCCATGATAACATAGGGTACCAAGCTTTAGGATTGTCGAACACAACGCATCTCAAATATATTTCCAAGATCTTGTTAAGTACTTCCGTTTGTCCATTCGACTGAAGGTGATAGGAAGAGCTCATGGCCAAGGATGTCCCTTGAGCCTTAAACAACTGCTGCAAAAAAACACCCATAAAAACTATGTCTCTATCTGAAACAATGGTTTTAGGAAAACCATGTATCTTCACTACATTAGTAATGAATGCTTCAGCTACCGTCTTTCCTGAAAACTTAGCTTTGAGAGCTATGAAATATCCAAATTTGGACAACCTGTCAACGACCACCATGATAATAGAGTACCCATGTGAATTAGGCAATTTAGTAATAAAATCCATATTGATGTCGTTCCAAATCTACTGAGGAATAGGTAGTGGCTGTAATAATCCTGCGAGAAGAGCGTGATCCACCTTTGCTTATTGACATATAGCACAACTCTTGATAAAACTTATGATATCTTGTTGCATCTTTGGCCAAAAGAATTGCTGAGAAATTCTTGCCACAGTTCGAGTTACATCAGCATGTCCTCCTATTTTGGTTGAATGAAATTCATGCATAATTTTCTTCATAAGCTCCCCATTATTAGGTATCATGAGTCTGCCTTTCCAGAACACCAAACCATCCTTAACAGTGTAATTGTCATTAGGTTGTAATCCTTGCACACATTGAGTTCGAATAGAAGATAACCATCCATCATTTTCAATCCTCTGCTCTACTCCCTTAAGTCACACATTAACAGGTTCAGACCAGGCCATAAAGAAACTTTGAGAGAGAGCATCAACAATAATATTTTCCTTTCCTGGCTTGTATTGAATAATAAAGTCATATCCCAAAGACTTAGACAATCATTGTTATTGTTCAGGTGTTTGTAAGTTCTGATCCAACAACTCCTTCAGACTTTTTTGATCAGTTTTGATAATGAATTTGTGCCCCAACAAGTAATGCCTAAATTTGGCCATGGCTTCAGTGATGGCATAAAATTCTCTTATGTATGCTGACTGCTTTTGCATTTTAGGGGATAATTTCTTTGAAAAATAAGTCACAGGGTGCTGATTTTGACTTAATACTGCTCCAATACCAGATCCTGATCCATCAATCTCTAGGATAAAGATTTCTTGAAAGTTAGGAATAGCTAAAACTGGTGTTGTAGTCATAGCTTCTTTCAATAGCTGAAATGCTTTGGTAATTTCTACACTCCAAGTAAATGCATCCTTTTTTAGCATATTCGTGAGTGGTGCAACAATGGATGCATAATTCTTCACAAATCTTCTATAATATCCGGTTAAGCCTAAAAAACCTCGTAGCTGTTTCATAATTGTAGGTTGGGGCCAATTTTTTACAGCTTCTAACTTGCCATACTCCATAGCTACTCTAACCCCTGACAATGTATGTCCCAAATAATCAATCTCTCTTACTCCAAATGAACATTTAGATATTCTTATAAATAATTGATGTTGTTGTACTATACGAAGAACCACTTCCAATTGATGCAAATGATCCTTCCACGTTGCACTGAACACTAAGATATCATCAAAGAAAACTAAAATATATTTCCTTAGAACCCCTTTGAATATCTCATTCATGAGACTTTGAAATGTTGCAGGTGCATTGGTCAAGCCAAATGCCATAACCAACCACTCAAAGTGACCATGGTGGGTCCTAAAAGCTGTCTTGTGTCTATCGTCAACATTCAACAGAATTTGATGATAACTCGATCTTAAATCAAGTTTAGAGAAGAAGGTAGCACCATAAACTTCATCAATTAGTTCATCCACCGTAGGTATAGGGAATGCATCTGTGATTGTGATAGCATTGAGAGCTCTGTAATCTGTGCATACTCCATCTTTCTTCTTGACTAGGATAATTGGAGAGGAAAATGGGCTTTTGCTTGGCTTAATTATTCCTTCCTCAAGCATGTTGTTGACTAACTTCTCAATTTCGTCTTTTTGGCTGTGAAGATATCTGTAGGGTCTTACTTTCATAGGTTGATATCCTTTTATTAATGGGATAGAGTGGTCATGAGATCTGGGTGGAGGTAATGTTCGTCTTTTTCTTCACACACCAATTGTTATATTCATTCAAGTTATTGTTAACAAGCATTGACATGTTGTCATGCAACCCAGTTCCTGTCATCACCATTTTTTTTTCCTTTTTCGAATCTTGAAATTTTTGATACCATTATTAACAAAAATGGACAACTAGAACTATATTTGAGAGAGAAACATTAAAATAAAATTGTATCCGCATGACAAAAATAATATAGAGACACATAATTTATATTAAAATCTAAAGTTATTTAGACTAACCAACCTAATTAAAACTATCGTTATATCAAAATCGAAAAATACTTATAATTAACCTTGATATTATGTACCGGTTTTATGTCTTGCTAATTATTTATTGTTTTATTTTTGTTAATTAAATAAATATTTCATCGAATGTATATTTTTTTAATTAATAAAACCGCTTTTCATACTTATTGTAATTCCTATAAAAATAGTGGTGTGCGTGCGGGTGGGGCAACTATATACGTGGAAATATCGTGACTAGTGACTCAGCAGCAATAGATAGCATTAAGCATTAATGCTACATTAGTGGGATGTTTTTCTTTTACCTTTGCATTTCTTACATTCTTTTATTCTAAGAAATATCAACCTATTAATGTCATGATTATCAAAAGAAAAACTACATATAGATATCAATTTTTATTTTTAAATAATAATTTTTTATTCATTTTCTTTGATCAATAAAAAAGATGAATAGTTAAATCACATTAAAAGAATTACCAAGAAATTTGTAGTGACTATTTTGTTATGATTAATTTTTAGTGACTATTTTAATTTTTACATTCCCCGCTCTAGCGTTTAAGCATGCATTCCCATGATAAATTTAAATATACATTTTATTTTTGTCAAATTTTTCCATTATCCGTTACAGAATTAATAACATGTTTTCCACATTTGCCTTGGCAAAAAGAAGCAATATCAACATGAATAGACAAGATTTAATGTGATACATAAGTGAATAAAGTAAATCATTTTTTTTTCTTTAATGATTTGAATTAATGAACAACGTATTTTAACATAAGTTAAATAATAAGTTGGGTTTAACTCGTTTGTGTTACACCATTGTATTAAATAAATATTTATTTAACTATTTTTGTTAATTAAGTTGTGAATATATTTTTAAATAAACAACCACGGTTATCTCAATTTTAAAATAACTCAAATATCGTGGATCAATTTTATTTTTATTTTTTTATTCATTCATCCGTATAAATAAATTCATCTTCTACTACTGATATATTAAAATAATCACACAACAAGCCATTCGCAAAATAATTGAGAGCTTATGAAACCTTTCACAAGTATTAATATATACAGTTTTTTATTAGGTTATTTTAATCATTAAGAAATTTAAGATTTGTTTATTTTTTAAAATAGATTTTTGTACCACCACTTCACTTTTTTTATTTTTTTTATTACAACACGTGTTCTAAAATTTATTTTCTTCGTTGCGCCTTCCTTCTCACTGTACTATTTTAAATCTCTTCTTTTACGAAGATATATGAGACTTCTGCTTTATAAAACTTCTCCTTTTCCAATTCCATCATCTTCAAATCTTCTTATTTTTTAAGTTTCTCTTCTCCAAATATTGTTCAAGTGTAATTAACTAGTTGCAAGTAGACCTATCATAAAAAAAAAAAATTAATATAAAATTATTGTCTACTATCTAACCAATATTTTTCATTATAGTTGACACTTCATATCTCTTTTTCTTATTTTTTTATAGATAAAAATATCACTTCTATTTTTTTACTCATTATATAATAAATTTTATTAAGAATGAATAAAATATTATCATTGATGTTTTATATTAATATTATTCTAATGCAGTGTATGAGAAAATATAAAAAACAAATAACATTTTCACGTGTATTCACAATCATAACACATATTTTCTATATATTTTTAAAAATAAACATATATTTTTTATATTGATGTTATATAAAACTCTTACATTGATGTTCTATTAAAGCTCTCACACTTTTTACAAACAATATTATATAAAAACTCACTAATGTTAGATAAATAGTTATTAAACACTTTTTTTCAATTTATTTTTAAAAACAATTTTTTTAAAATTGAACTATCAAATTATTTTTAAAAACTACAAAAATTAAACTAAACTTTTAAATTTAGTATCTTATCATAATCTTAAATTTAGTATCTGATGAGAACCATATTCCTAGTTATCATCCTTATTATGAAATTGTAGCTTTTCAAAAATAAATCATGAGATGATCTTAATTCATCGTGGTAAACCTTTATGAGTTTTGTTATCAAGTTCATCAAGTAATCCGAAAATGTTAATAGAGTCTAAAAAAACACTACATCTAATGGTTGAAGAATAATTATTCGTGCTGAATAACATTTACAAATTAAAAAATACATGTTAATGAAAATCATAATTGTTACACATCGCAACATGGGTTTTCTTATTAGAGTTGTATTATTTATATTTTATAATATTTTTTCTATCATCAATAATCTTATGTTTCATTTTCTTTATCTTTTTATCTTCTTCTATTACTAAAAAAATAATTTTATTTTTATCCTTGATTTGAATAAAAAAAATGGATAATCACATAATTTAATCCATGAGATATGGTACAAAATTGAACCCTTAAAAATATTCTTTTTCTATTAAAATAAAGCATGATAAATTGGTTTTAAAACTTACCCTACGCTCGTTTATAAGTGTCTGCGGAAGTATTATATATATATATATATAAAAGGAAAGGATATATATACTTTTTTATTAAATAATTTACATTGATTGTATTTGAAATTATTTTATTCTCCTATCATGTTTAAAAATATAAATTGCCATGTAATTTTAAAAGTATAAATATCACATTAAATGATGTACAAATACTTTTACAAATAGAGTTTATTAAAGTAAAGAATTATTTTTAACAATCTAAAACTAATATAATAAGTAAAGCAGGGAGAAGAATGGGTATAAAAGCTAATAATGGAGCACCAAAAAGTTGTATTCACTCCACAGCAATAATGGAGAAGAATTATTTTCCTTCCAAAAAAAAAAAAAAATTGCAAAGACAGCATCACTAGCCCAAACTCATTCTTGACCCAAAACCCAAACATTCGTTGGGTCTTTCCCACAGGTCTGGACTCACATTCTCGGCCCAGAGCCAATGGATAGTGGGAGGAAATGTTGGGGCTGTCTCTTATTGTATGTTGATCTAAAATAATAATATTGTATTTAACATAAATATTTTCCGAAAATTTAATTTAAAATTTTTTAAATTGATCTTACTAAAAGTTTTCTGTAAGTAAGAAAAATAATTCTGGAACATTTTTATAAAAGTTCTGAAAAAGATCAATCCAAATGTTTTTAAAAAACTGATTTCAAAAATATGTATTTTTCGAAAATATATTATGGATTTAATAATCTGGAATATATTTCAGAAAACAAAATTGAAAATACCACAAATATCATCTTTATGAAATTTTTATATGCATAATATATTAATAAATTTTAACTTTTAAAGTAAAAATAATATTTTAAATAAAAGTGTGTAGGAAATATAAAGGTACAATGCCAAAGAAAAAATTATAAAAATATTTGTAACATCTGACAGAAGGTGGTGGAAAAATTATTGGATGGAGAAAGAAGCAGCCAAATGTTAGTCATCTGGGCGCGTCCACAACACTGGTTAGCTCCTTGTAGAGACATTCCTAACAATCGAAAAATTATTATAATATAAAAATAAAGTAACAATAACAGTATCATTTAGTGTCATATTAAATAAAATATATATTGAAAGTTGAAAACATAAAATAAAATTATTATTCTTATAATAATATATATATATTTTAGTAAAATTGTCTTCATAAATAAAATATATCATTTTGTTATAAAATAATTGTTACTATTTAATTTTTAATTAATTAAAATAAATAATATATGATCTTATGTATAATATTTTTATCTAAAATTATTATTCAACATGAAATATTATAAATCAGTTGAAATAACATTAATGTGAACAACATAGTTTTTCATTAATATTAAAATTGATTAAATTTGATCAACGACTACACCTATATTTAACTTTAAATCAATTCATGATTTTAGTACTTATCAGCTTACATAACAATTAAAAAAAATTATATATAAATACACGAGATTCGTCAAATATAAATAAATTTTAAAAAAATAATTATGCGTATATATATATATATACCAATTTTTATTAAATTATATTTCATTATTAATTAAAATACAATATTATAAATATTTTCAGTGGTATGATATTTCTAATGTTGACTATTTCAAAGTATAACTTTCCATCAACAGCTGATGCTAGGTCAACTGTACGTTACACAATAATTTTTAAAAAATAATAATATTAAATTTGATTGAATTTCATGAGTGACTATTTTAAATAAAACTTTTGATCAATGGCTGTTGTTGGGTCAAGTCTGGTTTACACAATAATTTAGAAAAAAAAAAAGTACTCATGATTCATGAAATATATTTCAATAAGTATATTTTAAAATAGAGTACAAATTAATGAATTAAATTATTATTTTTTGTCCTTAATTATTGATTAAAAACATGTTATATGAATTATAATAAATTGAAATTCATATTTATAAAATCTTTTCAAATAAAATAAAATGTTGCTTATCTTCATTTTCAATTTTAATGTGATTTTTAAAATTTAAAAATTATTACGTGGGTCTGTTTAAGTTTCAACATAAAATAAAGTGTTGGTTCTTCCATTAGCTTTTTACTCTAACTTGGTCAACGTGACAACACGTGGTAAACATTAAGAGACATGACCTCAATTAAAATTAACATAATTAGAGTAATAAACATATTGAATATTTTTCAGTCTAATAGAAGTGCTACAATAAACAAAACGAAATCCTTTAAACCTAAAATCCCCAATAAATCCTAAACACAAAGATAAGATGTTAACATTTTATTTTAGTCAAACTTTTATAAATATGTTATGAGATGCTTTTCAAATAAATTATCATTTTTCATTAAGAAAACCTTATTTTAAATATTGTTGTTCTAAAATATATATTTTGAATATATATTACCTTTTAGTTTTTATCCTTAAATATCAATTAAATGAAAATATTACTAATAATTTTAAATATTATTGATGTAAAAATTAATGTGAACATATTATAATTCTTCCTTAATATTAAATCTAATCAGATTCAATCAATATCTATTATTACAATATGTTAAACTTTTCATCAAACGCAGACGATAGACAAGCAAGTTGACTGGATATTTATTTTTATAAAATACACGTTATCATGAAATATATTTTATAAATAATTAGAAAATAAATTATATATAATAATTTATTTATTAAATTATATTGTTAATTATTATTTACATAAAATATTATGAATTAGGTCATTTTTATTCAAAATATATTTTTTAATTATTATTATTAAATAGGACTTACGAATTTATACAATAATTTATTCTTGAGTTAAACTCTCAATCAATGCAGACGTTGTCATGTTCGGTAAATTCTAGTTTACATAATAATATAAATAAAATACATATGATTTAAGAAAAAAATAAAAAATAAATTTTGAGAAATTATATATATATATATATATATATATATATATATATATAACGCATATTAATAAGTTTATGATTTATATATTTTGAATTATTAATTATAAAATAAAATATTACTTTATTTAGATCTAATTACATATTTGTAAGAAATCATTTACAAATATGTACTATAATATTTTTTTGTAATAAAGCATACAAATTTTAATTATAAAACCTATATTTTCAATTTTTATTGTTCATAAAATACATTTTAATTTTATTAAATTTGAATGTTTATATTCCTAATTTCTATCTTTATCTATTAATTATAACAAAATATTATTAGTTATTTTAATTTATATGAATGTAAGAAGTCTATTATTTTATTAGATTCATGAAATATATTTCAGCAACTAAATTACAAAATGAAGTATATTGTTATGCAAAACTAGTTCTCTAAAAACAATTAATGCAGTTACGTATTCATATTAATGATTTAATTAAACTGGATATAGGATTAAGTTAGAAATTGGAAAAAAAAAGTTTTGTTAATATGATTTATGATGTTAAATAATAATCTATATTTTTCACGTCATCACGTCGAATTCAACTACAGGTGTATGAATCATATAAAAACAACAACTGCCTTTTATTCCGAAAGCATCGACAAGGAATGAGACAGGAGAATAACGATCACGGGATATAAAAATGACGCAAATGTTGAACAAACTATGATAATCAATAATACTGGAAGGCGTAGATGTTGTACTCCACAACAGCGTTCCCTGTTTTGTTATCAAGACTATACGTCTTCAGATCCGCATAGCCACGTGAGAACTTGAAAACCCCAGTCCCGCCAACAATGGCCAATTCCCTTTCCTGGTTGAATATCAAATTCCGACCCAACAAGTTCAGAGTGCTGCCATTGAATTTCCCTTCCGTGAACACGAAGTTGAAGAGCATGACTACTGCAACCTCATTCTGGTCTGAAAACCCGTACAGGCCTTGTCCCTTTCCGACCACCTTCGACCCGGGATCCGCCGCAACGGTCAACGGGTCGTCGGCTATCGCCAGGAATCCGAAAAACGTGGAGGAAGTGTTGGTCGTTTGGGCCTCAGCAATTTGCACTGCGGTGGGCTTGGGCCCGCTTGTATTGTCATGCAAGAAGAAGTGAAGGTGGAGCAGCTTCTCCTTTTGCAGACCCAGAGAATTGGGAGATATGTATTCAAAGAAATCGGAGTTTGTGGCTGCTGTGAGTGAGGAGAAGAGAAGGGTGAGGGTGATGAACCAAATAGCCATATTGAAGGTGGTGATTGAATGGACACGTAATGATTGAGAAATCTAAAAGCAATAGAATTGATGTCCTCAAGAGTGAGATACTATAAGGGCATATATAGGGTACAGGCACGCTACAAAAAATGAAAAACTAAAATTAAAAACCAAGAACGTTTTATGTATTACTAATATTCTAACACTGGCGTCACAACAATTTTAGTGATAATTTATCTTATGGTGCTGGAAGCGTACGTGGAAGTTTTAAAAGGATTGACTTGGTGCTGATATGAAACGAAGGTGATGGAGAAACGCAATGGAAATAAGCAATCGACAATGGTTCTAAATTCCACCATAATCAAATTTAAAGTAGTTATCATACTAACGTCAAGTTCCTGAAAATATTATTAAGAAAAGCGTATTCAATTCAAACGATAAATGGTACAGCACACCACATCTATAGTCATTGTCCGCTATATGACTTTTATTTATTTATTTTATTGGCTGATTAGAGGGCCATTTTCACAGAGGAGGGAAATAATTTCTTCCATGCAAACATACGTGAAAGCTTAAAATTCTAAGTTTATTTCATACCCTCGAATCAATTCAGTGTGATCCATAAATTCTCAGAACGGTTATTCAATTTCGTTCACCAGAAGTAGAGTAATTTTTGAACATCCAATATTTCATTAGACATATAGTGAGAGGGGTGAAGAGACAAAAAATACTACAGGTAATATGATGAGAATAAAGAATTTGTGGATGTTGACAAGAAAATTTGTCCGAAAATTGTGTTTTTTTAATTATGTTATTGGTTTAAATTATTTATTGACTTTATTAATTATTAATCTTTATTGAAGAACCTCACATCTTTAATGAAAACTTCCTTCTTAATTAAATTTTTAATTTAAAGTTTGAATTGATAATTTTTATTT